>LR738709.1:370328609-370431853 GCA_902687465.1 Secale cereale | reverse complement strand
AACCCGCATAGCCACCATACCCTCCGTCTTGAGCCGTTCCAGACCACATCAGCCCGCTGTTTGCATTCTGTCCAACGGCAAAGGAGCACTGAGCTTTGTTCATCAAGTGCTGAATGAACATGTCCAACATCACACATTCTTTTTCCATGAAGATCACCTTCCATGCTTGTAGGTCTGTCAAAACCAGATGCCAGACCTGCTTCATGTAATAAACAAACTGAAAGGTGGTCAGTGGCTTCGTTCACTTGTCCGGTACGTACTTGTCCAGAGCTCCCGAATATATATATCTTACGAAAAAGGGAGCAGTTCTAGCAACCGACTTGAATAACACCTACACATAGCTGTCCATCGACTAAGTAATCTGTATGCTGAGATGATTGACACTTTAAAATTAGTACAAACTTAAGTCATTTATTTTGAGACGAAGGGAGTACAAATCATTGCCATCTGGTCGAGGATGATCGGCACGGTGCTGGAGACAAGTGATACTGTATATCGCTCTCAACTTTCGGGCATGCGGTGTTCGGCACTAGCTAGTGCTGCTCCTAGTGGGCTGAAAAATGCAGGAACAGGAACGACCACGTCATGCACAAAGGATGATTGCCGAGATCGGTTAGCACATGCAGTGCCTACACGTGCATGCTCACAAGTCATATCCTTCCTTGGCGATGAAGCTATACAGATTGCTGTTGGAAATCCAATCACGGGGTTGCTAGCTATCTGCCAAAGTGCTGCAAATCGGTTACATCGGACTATTGGTTCGGCACGTACTGTTTGTTATCGAACCTTGGTTGGTAGGTGGCGACTGTCCAGCAAATGATCTTGAAAAAGAAGACGAATTTATAGAAAGGCCTGTTTAAACGGGAAAGGGGACGCCACAAATACTGAGCATGAGCGAACTGAGCTTAGATTTCTTATGGTGGAACCAACACCACAGTCCACAGTTTAAGTCTTAGACTTAATATTGATGTACGCTTATTTTTTATTTCATGCTTTTATACAATGTTTGTTGAGTGAGAGAAGATGCTTATAAAGTAGGATGTGCGTGTGTGTGTTTATAGGAATGAATATATGTGCGTGCATGTCAATGTCTACTATCTCCGTCTTGATTTATTGGTCATCATTGTATTTTGTGTCAAATTTTGACCGTAAATTTAACTAACAAAATATCCATGCATATTATAAAAAATTATATCATTGAAAACTATATTCAAATATGAATTCAATGATATAACTTTTGCTGACATGCATTAACAATTTGTTAGCTAAATATTTGATAAAAAATTACTCCCTCCATTTATGTATACAAGGCCACTATCAAAGTTACAATTTGCATCTATACAAGGCCACTAACACCAATCGAGATAAAATTGATGAGGTTTGCCTCGTACTAGCAACCGAGGAAATTAATACCCTATGCATGCATGCAGGAGTTAAAGGTTGGTTTGCATGCACCGCATTAATCAACCAATCAAGAGTGAGAGAGTTCTCTTGTTGTGTGTTGGAGAGAAAAATACACATTAATTAACACGTCAAGCGAGGAGGAAAGACTAGTTTCCAGAAGCCATTAATTTCTACCTTGGTACGTGTAATATGGGTTTGTGGCCTTGTATACAAAAATGGAGAGAGTAGCATAAATTATAAAGGGGATCAATAAACTGGGACGGAGGTAGTACAATTGTATACCACGTCAAAAAGCAGTAGGATAGATGGACCAACGTGGCCGTAGCATCCGAGTGAAGACGATATGTTTTGCCACGCAAGCACGTAACGGAGGTGAGCTTGTATCATGCATGGATAGGGAGGAGACTAATTTGGATTAGATCGGATGGATCAATATGAGTTTAATTTGTCCATGTCCTCGAAAGCGACGGCTCGAAATTGAGTTCAGGGGATGCCTAAGTACTAATAATCCACGAGCTAGAGATAATCACGAGTTCATTCCAGTCCTCCGGCGCAGTGCGGTACTACACGAGGTCTGGGGTTGGATGACGGATTGATAGGTCCAGATGAGGCAAATTTGACTATTTTGACCTGTTGTGGCAACTAATTCATAGAATGAACTGCTCGCGAAACTAATTCACAGCCGTAACCCTTTTGTGTAGCGCCTGCCTTGGAGGCGTTGCACGCCTGTCCACCGTGGCAGCCCCCTGGCCCGCACCCGGCCGTGCAACGCCTCCCACTCAGGCATCACACATTGTAATGTGCAGCGCCCCCGAGCCAGGCGCTGCACTAGCAGTTATCCAGCAGCCGTGCTGGACCCCCACTCCCCCACCCACACTCTCTCCCACTCCCCCACCCGAGCTTAGGCCCCTCTCCCACTCTCTTCCCCTCTCAAATCATCTCTCAAATCTTGCTTATTTGAAGAATTTGTCCGTGGATTTCGGAGTCAAGCCCTCCCTAAAGGTAATCACCTCCGATCCCCTTGTTTTGATCCAAGAAATGTTATCAAATTGCTCAAATGTTGCTAGTTTTGCTTGGATCTAGTGATTTGAATGGAGAAGTGAGATTTAGTGATTTGGGGTGTTCTATGTGTGTTCTTATTGGTGATGTTATTTTGTTGTTAGGGTTAGGTTATGGTTATGGTTAGGGTTATGGTTAGGGTTATGGTTATGTGGTTGTTTGATATATACATTAGGGTTTTCATTCTTTGTTAATCTTTGCATTTATTACTCATGAAAGCAATGTTACCTTGTGTTTTTGGAATGCTTATAGGGATGGGAAGAACATGTGTGTTTGTTCATCATGGGGACAAAGACGCATTTTTGAAAGGAAATATTGAACCGGACCCGGATAAGCTTGACATTATGTTTGATAGTAGTCCTAGCTATGCGGAGCTCTTGCAACAAGTTAGAAAAGAATTGAATTGGATGGACCTTAGTGATATCGTTGAGTTGGAGGGAAGGCATAATGTAGGCTTTGGAATGCACGTCCGTTGGAAGACAATGCGCGTCAACTCGGAGCAACGTTGGGTTGCATACAAGGAAACAGTGGCCGAATCATTTGACAAGGCTCTTGAGTTATTTGCAACGAAGAAGGTTGATTCAAGTTTGCATTTGGACTTGAACCGGGAACCTTCCCCTTTGGTTCATAGTAGGCCACCACCCTTGAAGCGAGATGAAATTGATGAACCTCCTTTGGTTCATAGTAGGCCACCACCCTTGAAGCGAGATGAAATTGATGAACCTGCTTTGGTTCATAGTAGGCCACCACCCTTGAAGAGAGATGAAATTGATGAACCTGCTTTGACCCAAGAAGTGCGTCAAACATTGAGTCCGTTTACAAACAACCAAGATGAAGCTTTGCAAGAGGAAGAGGACAATTATGATTATGCGGACGATGACAATGAAGTTGATCTCCATGCCAACAATGTGGGTGATCTCGACAAATATCATTTGCAAGAGACAATGGACCAATCCATCCCTTTTTCCCGTGCATATGCATCGGACTCGGATGACGATGGTCCCGATGAAGAAGTTGATGCGGAGGGGTTCACGGTGAAGGAGGCCGAAGCTTTCGAGAAGGTATTCCGTCGGGATCATCGGACTAAATTGTTCAAGGATATTAGTCTCGCGGATGAAGCCGTGGTAGATGGTGGCCAATGTGTATCTCTCGGTGTTAGGCCAAGCTCTCACCGTGATATGGGTGATGACAACCGGATGGCTAAAGGGTCTAAGTTCGAGACCTTGTTGGAATTGAGGATGTGGGTGGACAACTACTCGGTTACGCATTATCGTCCACACAAGGTGGTGCACTCGGACATCAATGTGTGCTACACGGTTGCATGTGCAAGTGAAGATGAAAAATGTCCATGGATTGTGCGTGCAAGACCATGGAAAGGAGGTCCAACCTGGCATGTAGTGAGTTGTGTGCCAACTCACATGTGCCAAGGCAAAAGGGTGGATGGCAAGATCGTGTCTGAAGGCCACAAACAACTCACGTCCGAGTTCATTGCTTACAGGTTGTCCAACTCAATATCCACACTTCCAACAATGAGCGTCCAACATGTCATTGATCTTGTGAAAGCCATATTTCATTACAAGGTGAAGTACGGCAAGGCATGGAAGGCGAAGCAAGCCGCATTCAAGATGCTGTATGGTACTTGGGAGGAAGCATACAACCGAATACCTAGGTTGTTGTTAGCCATGACCACAACAAACCCGGGCATGGTTCATGTTATCGAGCCTCATGGGCACCAAACAACCGTTCATGAAGGAAGGAAAGTCCGAGTATTTGGCCGTGCATTTTGGGCGTTCGAGAAATGCTTGAGGGCTTTCGAACACTGTAGGCCGGTCATCGCCATTGATGGCACGTTCTTGACCGGACAATACAAGGGCACCTTGTTGGTTGCGATAGCAAGTGATGCCAACAATCGGGTGTTGCCATTGGCATTTGCTTTGGTTGAGGTGGAGAACAACGACAACTGGGAGTGGTTTTTGCGTCTTCTAAGGACAAAGGTGTTACCCACCCAAAGGGAAATATGTGTCATATCGAATCGGCATCAAGGAATTCTTAACGCGGTGGAGATTGACATTCTCGGTCATGCACCGTTGCACCATCGATGGTGCATGAGGCACTTTTGTTCGAACTTCTATAGGGCATGTGGCCTTAAGGAGTTGGCCGATGATCTTCAAGATTGTTGTCTCGCTTTCTCCGACAAGCGCTTCGCCTATTTGTACAACAAATTGCTCACACACAAAAAACTTGATCCCGGGGGTCAAGACTTTCTGAATAGGCACATTCAATACCGGAACAAATGGGCACGTGCTTTTGATGAAGATGGCCGAAGATACGGTCAAATGACAAGCAATATGGCCGAATGCTTCAATAGGGTGCTCAAAGGTGCACGTAGATTACCCGTGACGGCAATAGTTCAATACACATTCGACAAGATGAATGCGTACTTTTTAAAGTACTCGATGAAAACTGATGCACAGATAGCGGGTGAGAACCCGCGCAAGTACAAGTACAAGTTCCCACCCAAGGTTGATGAATGGTTGGTATTTCAATCACGGAAGGCGGACTCAGAAGAAGCTATATTATATGACAATGAGGAGTGGAAGTACGAAGTGAAAGAGCCAGGAGGAACCACAAACGATGGCCGGCAACACGGAGGTCGGGCTTTCAAGGTGTCGTTGACACAATGCGATTGCACTTGCGGAAGGCCATTGTTGCTTCATCTCCCTTGCTCACACTTGTATACCGCCGGTCGCGTTCGGAATGTGAACATCAACCACCCACGCACCGTGCGGGAGTCGGAGTTCTCAATCATGACGGTCAAGAAAACATGGGCTCCCCGCTTTCACCCTTACTTGGACCAATCACAATGGCCGGTGTACCATGGAGTTCAACTATGGCCGGATCCGGAGTTGAAGGTTGTTAAACGGGGTAGACGTAAGACAAAGCGTCTTAGAGGCGACATGGACGGATGGGGCCATGGTGGCCGGCGCGAAGCGGGCAACGACCAATTCCAAGAGCCTCGTGAAAGCTCACGTTGTGGGTGATGCAAAGGTCAAGGCCACAACCAAAGAAAATGTCCCAAACCAAGGAAAAGGTCCAAGAAAAATGATGCAAGCACAAGTCAACAAGGAGCTACACAAGGGACCCAAACAAGTGGTAGCCAACAAGTGCCAAGCCAACCAAGAGCTAGGCAACAAGTGCGAAGGCAACCACGTGCTAGCCAACAAGTGCCAATGCAACCAAGTGGTAGCCAACAAGTGCCAATGCAACCAAGTGGTAGCCAACAAGTGCCAACCCAACCAAGTGGTAGCCAACAAGTGCCAAGCCAACCAAGTGGTAGCCAAAGAGGATCTAGACAACAAAGAGGTCGGCAACTTGGACTTACAAGAGGCCGTGGTGGTGGTAGAGCTCGTGGTCGTGGTGAAGGACAAGGGCAAGTTCGTTTTAGAGGAATGGTTGGATACCTCGATGGACCATTTCCGTATGTTTACTTTTTCATATGTTTACTTTTTCATATGTTATCTTTCTCATATGTTTTCTTTTTCATATGTTCTTGTTTTACATTGGCTTTAATTTGTCCTTACTTACCATTATGTTTCACTCATTGTAGGTATGGCGGCTTCCCAACCCAACAAACCAACAATGAAGGAGGATGGCGAAGATGATATGGCGGGGTGGTGGGAGAAGGCTGCGAAGAAGCTTAGAGAGGAGGATGCAGCCAAGCTAAAGAAGAAGAAGGAAGAGGAGCTTGAGAAGAAGCGGGAGGAAAAACAGAGAGCGAGTGAGGCGATGCGAGCTAGGGAGCAAGCTTTGGTTAGGAGATGTGAGGAGGCAGCGAAGAAGCGTCAGAAGGATTTTGAAGAGAAATGTGAGAAGCTTTGGGCATTTGAAGCTGCAAAAAAAGAGAGGGAGAATCAGATGTTCATGGAGAGGGTGGTTAAGGAGGCTCGTCTCATAAGGAAAAGGGAGGAAGAAGAGGAAGAAGAGAGGAAGAAGAAGAAGGGAAAGGGGCCTTGCTCTACGCAATAGAGCTATGTCGTGAACTTTATATGCATTTGTGAACACCTTATGTGCCGTACTATGTCTCCTTCCCTATTTGGTTGTATCGTGAAGTACTAAGTTTGGTTGTCAACAACTATGTCTCCTTCTGTATTTGGTTGTATCGTGAAGTACTAAGTTTGGTTATGAACAACTATGTCTCCTTCTCGATTAGGTGGTGAAGTAGTATGTGTGGTGAACAACTATGTCTTCTTCTCTAAGTTTGCAAGAAAAAAGTTAGTACAGTGCAGCGCCTGCCACAGCGGCGTTGCACTATACAGTGCAGCGCCTGTGTGGCAGTCGCTGCAAATGCCTGTATTTATCCAGAGAACAACAGAAACTTCTGTTGAGATACAGGCATGTGCAGCGCCTGCCACAGAGGCGTTGCACTATGCAGTGCAGCGCCTTGCAGGCAGGCATTGCACTGTACAGTGCAGCGCCTCTGTGGCAGGCGTTGCACATGTGATGAATAGTAGAACAAATGTAGTTATAGAGACTAGTTCAACACATATAGAAATAGGACAAGTTCAACACATATAGAAATAGAGACTAATTCAACACATATAGAAATAGGACAAGTTCAACACATATAGATATAGAGACTAGTTCAACACATATATAAATAGGACAAGTTCAACACATATAGAAATAGAGACTAATTCAACACATATAGAAATAGGACAAGTTCAACACATATAGATATAGAGACTAGTTTAACACATATATAAATAGGACAAGTTCAACACATATAAAAATAGAGACACTAGTCCGACATAGCGTTCGACATTACAAAAAGAGACACATATAGAAATATGACTAGTTCCTTCCGCGCTTGCTAGCTCCTGCTGCCCTCTTCACACATGTCTTCTTGACCTTCCTAGGAAGAGGAACCCGCTCCGGCTCCGGCTCCGCCTCCTCATCCTCATCGTCATCCAAGTAGTCATCCAAAGCCGCCATCCGCGAGGTTTCGACCGCCCTTTTGCCTTTCTGGGTAAAGTCATCGGGTGTGTATTTCTTGTATTCCCTCATAGGCTTTAACTTGATTGCAGAACGAGGCTTGTACTTCCCCAAGACCATATCGTCAGGAGCCTATGCATCAACAAAAGTTAAGGAAAGACCGTGTGTGAGCATGTAGTTAGCAATGCAACAACAACCGTACCGTGAGCATGTAGTTAGCAATGCCATACCTCTTGGGTGACCACACCAACATCCTCATCATCCAAAGGATTACCATCGCCAGAAATGGGATCTGATGGTGTCGCCGACCCAGAACGTTCTGGTGATACGTACTCGGGGTCACGACAACCGAAAAGATTAGATAGCTGCCTTAACTTTTGGCCCTGGCGCTGCAACATGAACAAGTGAATGAGAGAACAAACGTGCAAACACATGTTAAGTGCTAGTTTGAAGGAGATGTGAACCTTAAGGAATGCTCGAAGGGCACCTTCCCCATCGTCTTTGCCAGCCGGGGTTGTTTCCAGTATACTATCGGTCTCATCGGCTGCTTTCTTGATCTGGGCACGCTATGAACACAAATGGTATTAACCTGTTAGGCAAGCGAAGATGTAAATAGTGCGAATGGAAAAGAGTAAAGGGCAAATACCACAAAGTTCATCATTGGGCCTGAAGGGATCACTGAGTTTCCTTTACGAACTAATGAGTTGTACTCGTGCTGGGCTATCTCATCGAATACGGTGGGATCATCCAAAATATCCTCAGCATACGCCGGCTTGCATACCTCCACACGGGTTCTTGCAAGGAACCATGTGAGATAGTTGTTGAACACCAACGGGCAGTGCTCACGAAGCGGGGCTCCTTTGTTGCGCCTAGCTTGATCAACATCATACTGCCACTGCACAACAAACTTCCTGTGATGCTTGGCCCAGTCCTTGATCTTGGGCTGCTTTTTCCTATCCAACCTGGAAGTTATAAACATACTATTAGAACCAACGATGAGGCCGACAAGCATCTAGGTGCTAAAGGTTAGTTATATCTTACGCGTGTAGCACTTGATCCGTGTCCTCCCATTCTGGCGGGAATGCCTGGAACAAATCAAACTGGCGGTACACCCGATGTGGCAGGTGAACCTCGACCGCCCAGTTGCATATGAGTGGACACCGCATATGCAAGAGTTCCCTATCCCTAGTGCACATCGGATTCAGCACGAACTCAATAGGGTTCCCAAAACTCTCTCCACTGCCATACGGTTCCCATACAACCTGCAAAAGGGGATAAAATGCAAAATTGATATCTAGTTAAGATATAAGCATGATAAAAACTTATGCAATATCGACTAACCTGCTCAGCCGTGATGGCGTCCATCTCGCTCCTGTAGAGCATCCGTCATCTCATTTAACACATCCCACTTGTAAGCCCAAGTGGGGAGCCGTAGTGGGTCCTGTTTATCTTCCCAAGGCTCGTACTTCACGGTCTTCGGTCGTCCAACCGGCAAACGCTCCCAGCTCCATATGGAAAGAGCGAGCAAACAACCACCGATACCTCCAGATAGCCTGCAACTGGCTTCGTCCAACTGCACATAAAAAAGAACATGATCGTATTAAAAGCAAGATCGCATTCAGCATGTACCAATGAGATGAAATATGAACAACTTCATACCTGTCTATACAAGTAAGCCAGTGTCGCCGAACCCCAACTCCAATTGCTATCGAAGACGGTCAACGCCTTCAGCCACATCCATGGAGCATTCTTGCCTGTGCCATCAGCAAACAAAGTCCTCGATATAACATACCACATGTAGACACGAGCATGTGTCCTCACCGTGTTCTCATCAGCCTCCAAAGGGCAAGTACCAAAGTGCGTGGTAATCCAGGTGTAAGGGGCACCGGCTGCGACTCTTTCCTTCTTCTTGCCTTCATCTGCTGGTTCCTGAGGCTCTGGAGGAACCATGCCGATAAGGGCTTCCATCTGCTAGCGCCACCCATCTGAATCAGTGCTCATACATAAAGGAACGCCATCGACAGGAAGACCGGTGATCATTGCTATATCCTGAAGCGTCACCGTCATCTCCCCGGTCCGCAGATGGAAACTGTGCGTCTCAGGCCTCCAGTGATCAATGAGCGCGGTGAGTGCCGCAGCATTGTTGGGTGGCGTCGATCGGCTGACCAGCTGAATGAAAGGGAGAAGTCCTGCCTCCCTAGCATAAGGTGTGTAGCGCTCATCATAGCGCATCCACCCAAGGTTGACTCTGTGAGCCCGAAGCTTCAGAGGTGCAAGTTCCTACAAGCAAGACAAATAAATCATTAAATATGGGGTATGTGTTTGAAAATTAACGGAATAATTAACAACGGAAAATTTCATTATTACCCGTTGATCCACGGACATAGCGTAAGACCGGTGTTGTTTGTCCCAGTGATCATCGAGAAGCCACTCCATCAGCCTAACCATTTGAAAAAATTTGAAAAAAGGTATTCAACACGATGTAGGTTTCCAACATAGAAGAGTTTCCAACATAATGTAGGTTTCCATCTAAAATAACATCTAACTCATCTAAAATAACATCCTAACTCATCTAAAATAACATCTAATACCATCTAACATAATGTAGGTTTCCATCTAAAATAACATCTAACTCATCTAAAATAACATCCTAACTCATCTAACATAACATCTAATACCATCTAACATAATGTAGGTTTCCATCTAAAATAACATCTAACTCATCTAAAATAATATCCTAACTCATCGAACATAACATCTAAGACCATCTAACATGATGTAGGTTTCCAACATAGAAGAGTTTTTTCAATACATACTAACTAACTAAGCCTACTTCAATACTAACTACACTAACATCATCCTCCCCCTCTCCTAAATTCATCTAACTCATCTAACTAAACTAACACTACTTGAATACTAACTACACTAACATAATCTAATACCATCTAATACCATCAAATACCATCTAACATAATCATCTACAAATCACAAATCCCACATATGCAATATTCTAATATAATCTAAAAAGAATTACACAAATCTTGCAAAAAAGAGAAAATGTATGGATAGAAAGAAGGGGATCGGAGGAGTGTACCTTGTAGGATCGAAGGGGGAAGAAATCCATGGACAAAAACTTCAGATCTGAGAGTTTTTGGGATTGAGATTGAGAAGGGGGAGGAGAAGATGCAGCAGCCGCAAGGGTTAACTGGAAGGGTGGAGATTGGGCTTGCGTGCGGCGAAGGGATAACTGCTAGTGCAGCGCCTGGCTCGGGGACGCTGCACATTACAATGTGTGGCGCCTGAGTGGGAGGCGTTGCACGGCCGGGTGCGGGCCAGGGGGCTGCCACGGTGGACAGGCGTGCAACGCCTCTAAGACAGGCGCTGCACAGTAGGGTGCAGCGCCGTCGTGGCGGGCGCTGCACAAAAGGGTTACGGGAGTAAAATAATTTCGCGAGCGGTTCATTCTGTGAATTGGTTGCCACAACAGGTCAAAATAGTCAAATTTGCCTCCAGATGAACGCCCTACTGTGACGTGCACTTTCGTTCGTTTTGTTCGTTCAGTGACACACTGCTTTTGCGCGTGTCTGCAGAATACATGTGGAGACTCGGAGTCGTCGGACGTCAGGCAGGGAGTGGTTGATCCTACGGATAGGAGTTGGTGACCCCATCTTGGTTTGGTTCTATCAGTCAGAAACAAAGAAATATTGGCATCGCCAAAACATCTTTGCTTGTCCAGAGTCGAACTGGCACCGGCCGATCACTGCGCTGCCGCGGCACTATGGGGCTGTTTGATTGGAGACTCAGAGGCTGTTTGGTTCCGGCCTAAGCGTGCCACGTCTAAGTCAAGGCGTGCCACAGCCCCTTAGGCGAGCGTTTGGTTCTGGACAAAACTTAGGCTCGCCACAACGCTAAAGGTCCCCTGCCGCTGAAATTTCGCCAAAAAATGTGACGCTCGTTTCGCCCGCCACGTTCGCCGCGGCGCATCAACTGAGCCACAAAATCCCCGCGAACAGGGAAGCGGCGACTTTTATAAGTTCGCGGGGATTTTGCGGCTCAGTTGGCGCGCCGCGGCGAGTGTGGTTTCGTGCCACACTTTTTGGCGAAATTTCAGCGACAGGAGACCTTTGGCGTTGTGGCGAGCCTAAGTTTTGTCCAGAACCAAACGCTCGTCTAAGGGGCTGTGGCACGCCTTGACTTAGGCGTATCACGCTTAGGCTGGGACCAAACAGCCTCTATGTTTTGGCGTCGCATCACGGGTACCGTGCAAGCATCAGTGTGGCAGTTTCCAGCTTCACTTCACCATGATATCATACCAGTGATACCACGGCAGAAGGAGTGACAGGCCGCAAAGCTCGACACCGTCTCCGGGTCCAGCCAACCAGCCGGATGTCCGAGTCCGCCTCTCCTGAAGGAGACGCGCCCACTTTCCAAGCGACGAGGATTTTGTGTAGGATCGCGCACCACCGGTTCCGAAAAGAAAATTTTATTTAGTACTACTCGACAGTGATGGAGCGGCACCGATGCTTATCGTGGCGGTGGTGTCGAGGATCGGAACAAATTGATTCCGGGCCATCACCACTCACCATTCATCCTCATGCCAACGATCCCACTTTTGGGATGGCTCCTCAAGTCCATGCCATCGCTATCTGCGATCGATCACGCGGAGGCAAATAGATACAACGGAGCACGTAATTATTCGGTGCGCACGCACATATTGCAACTCTACTCTACGTGATAAGATCGCTCCATCGGGCTATCACTCACGGCCTGAAGACCGGTGTGAAGGAGCGCGTCAGAGCCTCATCGGACGCGATAAGATCAGGGTCCATGGTCGATGTCACCCGACCAAAGCTTTCCATGAATAAAAATGGCGGCTGGGTGGACCTCCACGACGCTGGCTGCCCACATAGGTCGATGATGACTTCTCCCTGCTCCTCTTTTATACACGACGTTGTTGGTATTCTGCTCGTCTCTTTCTTCGATAGTGCTACCGTGCTAAGATAAATTACTGTTCGTGCCTCGTGTGAACGTGTCTGATGATCGAAGGATGCGATGTATGTGGTGGATGAGTGGGTTAGTTCCTTAGTGGCCAGCACAGAAGGCAGGCATATACGGCGCCCAAGATCTCATCCGAAACTGGATTTTGACCCTCAAGCACAAGGACAAAGCCCTTGCGGTCCTCACTCCAACGCCAACCATCTCATTTAATCTGCTTGTTTTAGGGTGCAAGAACGTTCAGACAACGCAATTGAACGGTTTAATGATGGGTTTAGTGGAAGTAGTTAGTGGACCATGTTGCCATCATCCATTTCCATCTCACATTATCGCATCTCCTCATATCCAGCACAATAAAGTGCGGGAGAATGGCGCTCACTGGACGTGTCCACGTCGAACTAGCTAAAAGACAAAGACAATCCAAAATAAAATAGAAGACATGGATGATCGTCCTAATTTGCCGCTCGTTTGCTTTGTAGAATAAAAAGATAAGATGACCCGTCCCAAGCCCCATGCCCACGCCTCCTCACTATCCACACACGCAACCTCTCACCCATAGATCCAGCCACATCTTCTTCCCACCCTTCACCTGCTCCTCTCGGCTCATCATTCCGATGGAGGAAGTTCTCATCAATGGGCACGATGGCGGCAACGTTTAGATGTGATGCTCAACTATGCGTGGAAGATGGCGAGGAAGAGCCGATAGTGCTCTTTTGATCCCGAGCTCATATGCTCTCGGATGAACAGTAAAATCGAAAAAAATAGTAAAAAAATTCAAAAAAATCTGATTTTTTTTTATGATGAACATTGATGAATGTTCTAACTGCGTGCAAAATTTCAGACCGAAATGACATTTGTGGAGGTCTGGGCAAAAATAACAAAATCGATGCTCCAAAATGCTTCCAACAATAGTCTTTTTGGAGCATCGATTTTATTATTTTTGCCCAGACCTCCACGAATGTCATTTCAGCCTGAAATTTTGCACGTAGTTAGAAATTTTGTCAATGTTCATCACAAAAAAAAATCAAAATGTTTTGAATTTTTTTACTATTTTTTCGGATTTTACTGTTCATCCGGGATCACTGGTGCTCGGGATCAATTCCTCCGCGTCCAGGAAGAGCTCCTTTCTCTTCTTTCCCCAATCTGGTCGTTCCCATTCTTGACCATCGGGAGGAGGCAGCAGAGTAGCTGCCAGCGGCTGGGAAGGTAGGGTGGAGGAGAAGGAGAAGGAGAAGGTGGGGCGAAGGGGAAGGAGGAGGGGACGCGGCTACGAGCATGCCGCCCGCCGTGCACCTCGAGAGAGGATTGGGTGGGAGGAGAAAGCAGCAGCGCCGGTTTGATCTGTGATCTGCCACCGACGCCACCACAGGGACGGATGACATGATCTGAAGTGAGCCTGATCCTATTTATAGATAGAGATTTATGTAGTCAAATTATGTCCACTATTTTGGATGTTGCATTTGCTAGAGGGTAGTAAAATGCAGCCATATCGCCCTAATCAAATACAAGGTTTGGTGTTCGGTATTATCTTTTGTACGATTATTCTTTTCGTATTATTTGGATTACAATTACTGATGGCCTTCCATTAGACGCCATATATTATTTATTTGTTTAGTGGAAACGTAACGGTATCCACACAAGTTATTGGTGCAATCCCACTACGGTGCTATAACAAAAATGCATGCTTTAGTTTCGTTTTAGTTTCTTATGTGTGTATGCTACTTTGCTAGGATGCCTTTTTATGGAGACTGTCCAAGTATACCGCTTGCACGGATAGGTGATTGATACAATGCCTCTGTTATTTCTGAATGGAGTTATTGGATACACGTTTCACAAAATTTTAGGGAGTACAATGCACTCATATAGGAGCCATGTGTGCCATCGGTTGCAAATAAAATCTTGTGGGGCCCTCTTGTAGTTTGGTGGCTATTTGACTTGTAATTCTCATATTGATGAAGTGTAAACGTGGCATAGTTTTCTTAAGATCTCTATAGAATTTTGTCTGAATAACTAAAAGTATGTGTTCATACTACTTTGATTTCTGAAAATTTTGGTCAATCAAAGATATATTGCATTTTGTTTTAGAATAGAATGTACTTTCTTTACTGGATAGACAACATATAGGATAAGAATGTGTACATAGCATCTTTTTATGTGTAGATTCAAGCTTTAAGGCTTTGGATAGGTTTGCGGATACATTTGGTCCCTCTGATTGTGGCTCTATTTTTTTTATAGCAACAAGTCTAGTAGGGTCTGCACAGGTTTTTGCAGAATCATAGTATAGATGGAAATGGGACAAAAGTGAAGCTGCCAGTTAGGTTTGTGATCTGCTTTCGATCTTGTGTAATTACAATTTGTCCAGTCGCACTTACAAGTTAAATACGTTTTTGCATAAAGTTGACTATAAGTTGGCTGACGCGGACATGCAGTACTCGACGTATGATATCCTCCCGACTCCGACTCAACTCTGTTTCATGCAAAAAAACAAAGCCTACCCCGCATCCCAGTCGGCCAGGCCATGGCCCAGCTAAGCAATCCGCAACCCAGCCCCGCGTCTCTCTCCTCTCTCTGACACTGACAGGTGGGACCCACCCATCATCTCCCACCTCCAACCGCCCCTGCCCACAACCGAGCAGACCGTGGCCACGACCCCCACGATCTCCATACTCCAGCCACCTTCGCGCCTCCCGAGCCCCTCCTTAAATACCCCAGAGACCCTCTCCCGTCCCTCTCTCTCTCTCTCTCTCTCTCTCTCACGGTCTCTGCCGCCAGGCCGCTCGATTTCCAGCTCGAATTGCCGCTGATGTTGCCATTGTCTCCAGCAATGCCATCGCCCTCGAGACCAACCGATGCCACCATTGTATTCCAAGAGCTCCGGTGAGACCACTAGACATGCTCCGCATGCCTAAGGCCACTAGAAGCTCGAGTTCATCGGAGGCCGAGCTCCGTCGTCGCTCCATCGTTGATTCTGGCAAGGTAAGACAACGCCGAAGCACATTCGCCTTGCACACATGTGACCCCCTGATCCTCTGTTTTTTCCTAGGCGTGTTCTATTTTGCCATCAACATGCTCGCCCGAGGAGCATCTCCGCTGTTGTCGGCGTTCTGGGAACGGGGGTACCCAGACTTGCCTGCCTGCGGCCCAGGGCGTGGCTCATACAGCGGCCTGGTACGGCCCAACCTCATCAGCAACCACTCAAGACCCTCGCGAGGGGCCAAGGCTCGCGAGGCGGCCGACGCAAGACCTTCCCTGGGGTGGCCTCATCAGGCTAGCTCCTGAGGAGCAAAGATATCAAGGCAAGGGGCACCTCACGAGGTCCCCGTGACGTGAGCCATGACGACCAAGGCCAGGCGGGCGCCAGCGGGCGCAGGATGTCAGTTTCCTGTTTGGTGTTAAAGGGGCAAGCGCAGGCGAGGAATCCCGAGGCATCAGGCAAGGGTTTCCATATCGGTGCAACAAGACCAAGACCAGCAGGACGACAGAGCGGAGGTCATCGCGGAGCCCACGACGGCGTCACCACCAGAACCTTTGGCAGGAGAAGACCACCTGTTGTCAGGATAGCTTGTACTAGTTATCTCCCTTCAAAATTAGCCGTGTGGGATCCCTTCCCGCTCAATATTTGGGAAGAGGACCCGAGCCTCTATAAATAGGGATAGCCACCACCATAGATGGGGATCGAATCATTAAGACCTCACACACACCCACAAGCCCATCCGAGCGCGAGAACACCTCACCTCAGGAGGCTGTTCTTCCCATGTACTCGTTCATCCTCAGCCTACAAGGTAATCCACCACACCACACTGGATTAGGGTATTACACCACAACGGTGGCCCGAACCAGTATAAACCCTTGTGTATCTTATTCTTCGGGCTCGACGAGCTAGGCCTAGGAATCAGTGTGAGAGCGAGCTAGAGCAGAAAAGAGAGATCTTCGTGCGCAACCCGGTGTTCGAACCTCAAGGGTTTTGCCGGAACCCAAGATCCGACATTTGGCGTGCCAGGTAGGGGTGCGCCGGATTTTCTCTTCCGTCATTCGGCTCGTTATCGCTCCGCACTCCCGATGGCCAACAAATAGGGGGTTCATGCCGACCGGTGGGTAGCCTGGCCCGCGCGGGCGGCCGATTGGGCAGCCTAGGCGTGTTCTGTTTTGCCATCAACATGCTCGCCCGAGGAGCACCTCCGCTGTTGTCGGCGTTCTGGGAACGGGGGTACCTAGACTTGCCTGCCTGCAGCCCAGGGCGTGGCTCATCCAGCGGCCTGGTACGGCCCAACCTCATCAGCAGCCACTCAAGACCCTCGCGAGGGGCCAAGGCTCGCGAGGCGGCCGACGCAAGACCTTCTCTGGGGCGGCCTCATCAGGTTAGCTCCTGAGGAGCGAAGATATCAAGGCAAGGGGCACCTCACAAGGTCCCCGTGACGTGAGCCATGACGACCAAGGCCAGGCGGGCGCCAGCGGGCGCATGATGTCAGTTTCCTCTTTGGTGTTAAAGGGGCAAGCGCAGGCGAGGAATCCCGAGGCATCAGGCAAAGGTTTCCATATCGGTGCAACAAGACCAAGACCAACAGGATGGCAGAGCGAAGGTCATCGCGGAGCCCACGACAGCGTCACCACCAGAACCTTTGGCAGGAGAAGACCACCTCTTGTCAGGATAGCTTGTACTAGTTATCTCCCTTCAAAATTAGCCATGTGGGATCCCTTCCCGCTCAATATTTGGGAAGAGGACCCGAGCCTCTATAAATAGGGATAGCCACCACCATAGATGGGGATCGAATCATTAAGACCTCACACACACCCACAATCCCATCCGAGCACGAGAACACCTCGCCTCAGGAGGCTGTTCTTCCCATGTACTAGTTCATCCTCAGCCTACAAGGTAATCCACCACACCACACTGGATTAGGGTATTACACCACAACGGTGGCCCGAACCAGTATAAACCCTTGTGTCTCTTGTTCTTCGGGCTCGACGAGCTAGGCGTAGGAATCGGTGTGAGAGCGAGCTAGAGCGGAAAGGAGAGATCTTCGTGCGCACCCCAGTGTTCGAACCTCAAGGGTTTTGCCGAAACCCAAGATCCGACATTTGGCGCGCCAGGTAGGGGTGCGCCGGATTTTCTCTTCCGTCATTCGGCTCGTTATCGCTCCGCACTCCCAATGGCCAACAAATAGGGGGTTCATGCCGACCGGTGGGCAGCCTGGCCCGCGCGGGCGGCCGATTGGGCAGCCTAGGCGTGTTCTGTTTTGCCATCAACATGCTCGCCCGAGGAGCACCTCCGCTGTTGTCGGCGTTCTGAGAACGGGGGTACCCAGACTTGCCTGCCTGCGGCCCAGGGCGTGGCTCATCCAGCGGCCTGGTACAACCCAACCTCATCAGCAGCCACTCAAGACCCTCGCGAGGCGGCCGACGCAAGACCTTCCCTGCGGCGGCCTCATCAGGCTAGCTCCTGAGGAGCGAAGATATCAAGGCAAGGGGCACCTCACGAGGTCCCCGTGACGTGAGCCATGACGACCAAGGCCAGGCGGGCGCCAGCGGGCGCAGGATGTCAGTTTCCTCTTCGGTGTTAAAGGGGCAAGCGCAGGCGAGGAATCCCAAGGCATCAAGCAAATGTTTCCATATTGGTGCAACAAGACCAAGACCATCAGGACGGCAGAGCGGAGGTCATCGCGGAGCCCATGGCGGCGTCACCATCAGAACCTTTGGTAGGAGAAGACTACCTGTTGTCAGGATAGCTTGTACTTGGTGTCCCCCTTCAAAATTAGCCGTGTGGGATCCCTTCCCGCTCAATATTTGGGAAGAGGACCCGAGCCTCTATAAATAAGGCTAGCCACCACCATAGATGGGGATCGGATCATTGAGACCTGACACACACCCACAAGCCCATCCGAGCGCGAGAACACTTCACCTCAGGGGGCTGTTCTTCCCATGTACTAGTCCATCCTCAGCCTACAAGGTAATCCACCGCACCACACTGGATTAGGGTATTACACCACAACGGTGGCCCGAACCAGTATAAACCCTTGTGTCTCTTGTTCTTCGGGCTCGACGAGCTAGGCCTAGGAATTGGTGTGAGAGCGAGCTAGAGCAGAAATGAGAGATCTTCGTGCGCATCCCAGTGTTCGAACCTCAAGGGTTTTGCCAGAACCCAAGATCCGACATTTGGCGCGCCAGGTAGGGGTGCGCCGGATTTTCTCTTCCGTCATTCGGCTCGTTATCGCTCTGCACTCCCGATGGCCAACGACCAGGGGGTTCATGCCGACCGGTGGGCAGCCTGGCCCGCGCGGGCGGCGCCGTCCGCCCATGAAAGCCTCAACCCCGCACTTCAGGCGACCCCCGCACCGCCTAATGCCACTGGCTGCTGGCGGCGCGGACCTGCGACCTCCGCCTTGGCGTCACGACATGCATGCTCCGCAGCGCGATCTTCGAACTACGCCGCGGCAACAACACCGCACACCCAATGTGAGCAAGCGAACATGAGGGATGCGCTCATCGTGGCGCGATAGCTGTTACGATGCAGGCTGGCCCAGGGCGGCCGCGACGTGCTGCTAGAGCGCGTCGCCGAACTACTGGACCGCGCCTGCAGGGGCGCACTGGCGTTCTGTTCCTCACCCACGCCCAGGTCACGGGTGAGGCGCACGCGAGGTCCCGACAAGCTTGCGCGTCCCCGGGGCGATGGGGGGGGGGGCTGACGACACCAGCATGGGCGCTGGCGCCATTCGTCCGACTGCAGCAACTTCGTCACAGGCGGGAGCAAGCGTCGACGGCCCCTTACGAGGGCGCGCCAGAATACAACCCAACGGCCGCCAAGGCCAGGTGCTGCAGCTGGAAGTTCGAGGCGCGAGGCACTCGGGCGGTGTCCACGATGGGGCAGCCGACGAAGCCTATGTGCCCCGTATGGTGGACCTGGCGTGCGTGTTCGGGGAAGGCCCCAATGCCTTCCTCGAGCCGAGATGGAACGGCGGGACGCTCGAAGCAGGAGATTGCCACGAGTCACCTGGGGGCTCCATCGAATCCTTCAGCAACGACGACAGGGCGCCGCAGGTATCGCAGCAGCAAGCGTGCACTAACAATGGGCTGGAGGTGAACCAGACCACGACGATGATCAGAGACCTGAGAGCGGCTGCTCCGCCCTCGACCGGAGCAGAACGCTGGGGGCTACGCGCGGGGGGCCTGGAGCCGCGCCCTCCCCCGTGCCGCGTCGAGCAAGGTAGCATGCGGAGGTAGGTCCTCTGTCGGGGGGAGCATAGACAAGCCCTTCCCCCCCAGCAGACTGCCTGTGGTCACCGAGGGCGCTGCTGGCGTCCCCCTTGCCCCTTGGTCTCGTCATGGTTTCCGGACGCCCCAACGGTGGTTGGGGGCAGCGCAAGGCGGGGCCCTCATCTGGCGATGTGAAGTAAGGCTCACGCATGTGAGGGTCTTCGCCCGTGACACTCTCACGTAATAATGAGTGGGGATGTACACACCCCGGAGTCTCCGGAGTGCCGCCCTCGGGCCTCGGGGGCTCCCTCCCACGTCCTAGTGGTAGCACTTAGCTCCACGCTGGTGGAAGACCTGAAGACTAGTGATAGCACTTAGCTCCACGCTGGCGGCTATTTGCTTCTCTCTCCCTTTCTTTGTAACTTGGTTCACTGCCTTTTCGAATCGAATTTGAGGTCTTGCTCGTTGCCAAAAATGGGGGGAATTTTCCGTTGACTTCTGCTGGATTTTGTCGCCTTTTGGTCGTTTTTAAAGCTCGTACCTCGAGCCCTCCGGCTCGAGAACTAGAAGGCTGATCGCACCTGGCGGAACTCTGTAACCTCGGCAAGACCCCCTCAAGGCAAGAGCCTACGCGCCACAAAGTTGCCGCGTAGGCATCCTGCCGCGGCCGGCAGGACACCCATGGCCCCGCTCCCCGGAGCGGGGCCACGTGTTGCTCAGGAAGCTCAGGGCCATGGATCCCTGGCGATCTACCCTAGAAGAGAGGCGAGGCAACGGCCTCGTAACCCACACGAGGCCAGGTAAGATCTAGGTGAGTTACAATGACGACCCAGCTCAGAAACTCGAGGACGCACGCCCCAGGTTCGGCTCTAAGCAGCAAAAAAGGGGAAATAGAACATCAGTTTACAAACATAGGGGGCTCCCCCATCAAAATGCTCTCATGCCCTGTGGGGTCGTGTCCAAGTCCTTGCATGCATGATCGAGGCGGAGGAGTACAAGCTCAATCAGACATATCACTCGCCGCGCCGTCCGAGTCGCTCTCATGCACACTACTAGCGTTGTCGCTGGCCTCGCCCTCACCGTCGTCAACCGCGCCACCTTCGTCTACCGCGACCACGACCCCGTCATCCTCAATAGCAAAGGCCATGACCAGAGCATCCATGTTGTCATCCACCCAGCGTGCCAGGTTGTCTCGGATGGCCCCGGGCACTGGGGCGAAGGCGGCGTCGAAGTCATAGTGGGGGTCGATGTTCTGGAGGTAGCTGAAGACCCGGGAGAATGCGCGCCCAAGGAGGCTACGACTCTTTTGTTCAACAAGCTGGCGGGCCTTGGTGGCCCGGCTCTCCAGGCGCGTCACAACCTAGGTGAAGAAGACAAGATGGCCAGCGTAATCCTCCACATGGGGATGAGGGACGTTCTCCTCACAGATGGCCCCCAGCTCCCGGTTAGCCTTCACCTGGAGAGCCTGGAGCATGGGGGCGTGCTCGTGCTGCAGTAGCAGTCGACGGCAAGCCTCGTCCTTGCTTCGCTGCACGAGAGTCGCGACATCATCAACCTGTTGCTGGAGCAAGGCCAAGTCGGTCTGCGCGGAGTCCAGCTTGGCCTGAGCGGAAGACTGGGCTACCGTGGCGACCCTTTCACGTTGCTCCACCTCCTACAACTTCATCCCGAGGGCAGCAGTTCTCCCATAAGCTTCCGCTAGTTGGAGCTCCAACTTCAAGCCGTACTCCTTGGCAAGGTCTGCGCTGGCCTTAGCCACCCTCTGGTCGATGTCCTCATGAACTCTGGCCTCGCGAGTGGAGACAACATCCTCGGCCAGGGTCACGTGGCGCTCCCTCGCCTCCAGCCGCTCGAGCTCAAGGCTGCGCTCCGTGGCCTCCAACATCAACGCTTCCTCATGCCGCAAGATCTCCGCCTCTTCGGAAGGCGTCCCCTTCATCGACGCCAAGGCGGTCCTGCGCGCCTTGACTCGTTGTTCCAGGCGGGCGTTCAGGGCCTGAAGCTTCTACCGGCGCTTCTCTGCTACCTCGCAACGGCGGTCGGCCTCCCTAGCTTCCTCTAGGGCTTGGGCGTTGGCCTCGTGCGAGGCTGAAAGGGATGCCTCGGCCTCCACATTGGCACGCTCGCGCTGGAGACGCCCGAAGTTGATGGCCACCTTCAGTCGATGCCATTCATCCATCAGCCGGAGGCCCTGAGCCTCAAGACGGGCATCAACATCCACAAGCTCTCCCCCGATGATGCGGTCACCCCAGGTACTCTTGTTGTTTCACCATTATCACCAAGTAAAGTATTTCCCAAGCAAGAGTCTGGCTATGAAAATAAGATGCAAAAGTATGTGGTTCCCGCTCTGCGTCATAAGAAGATAATGTGTGCTACAAAACAGAGAGGAATCTTAGGTGCGATGCATGTTCCATATGCTACTGAAGTTGCTCCTCGGATCGTGCCTCAGGAGGAAGTGAAGCCTATGTTCAGAACACCTTGCCAATATTTGTACGAAGGCCAAGTAAGAATGAAAGGTTGATCTCTAACATACGGCACCGTTAACTTGATTATGGTTTTGACCTAGCAACCATACATGCAAGTATAGGTATGTGGGTCCTCGGATGAACAAGCCTACAAGAATGCCATGGCAGAGAAGGTGGCGTGTCCTTTTTATTTGTTTCTAGTTTAATTGGTTTTTGTGTTTTTTTTAGTTTCTACGTACAAGTTGTAACGTGAGGAGTCCTCATCGTTTTCCTAGTCCAGGGTCGGTCTAGGCCCAATTATTGGGCACCACCTATATAAGCAAGGGGGCAGCGTTGTCTAGGTTTAGGTTTTAGTTCAGGAAGAAAACTCAGAAACTACATCTGATGGATGTGTATCTGTACTACTGCATCCCTGTCTAGGGTTTGATAATTGCATGTGTTTCAGCAGCTTCGATCGCCAAGGCACACGTTTCGTTCGATTCTTAATCTACAAGGGTCAATCTAGCTAGCTTCCCGTTCGTCTCCATCTACTTCTGCTAGGGCTTATTATCGCTAATTACTCCGTCGCTGTCGCCGCCGCTAATCGCAATTAGCTTAATCCCTCCATCTATCCTAGTACTACACCACGGTGCTACTTCTTTCCACTATATTTTCTTCATCTAGCTACTACGCGTCTATCATCTACTATTGTTCGTTCTTGCTGGCGAACTCATTGCTACTATGTGTGCGTGCGATGAAAGATCAGGCCACCCAAAAATTGTCTCAACGCTAATTGAGGCGTATCAACTGGTATCAGAGAGCGCTAGGTTTATCACTGCGCACGATGTCAACCGCAAGTAAGCGTGATGAGGAAGAGGTGCGAGAAGATGACGCGCCGCCGCAATATGGTCCCGATCTGGACCCAGGTGCCGTGCTATGTTCAAGGCCACATACCAGCACTTCGCCAACCACATGAAGGCCCTCGACGAGACGGTGACCGACGGGTTCCAGGACATGCAGGCAGCCCTCCGTCTCCTAGAGGCAAGGGCACCCGGCGCGGCTGCTCCAGGGAGGGCACAACATGCCGTGCAGCACCGAGCACCTCTACACGTCCGTGACGCGGGCGTTGCCAATGACGACAATGATGCTGAGTCCGCGGATGGTTCTGATACTCGCGGTGACTTGCCTCGTCGACCATGACATGATGCTCGTCCCCGTGATGATGGACCAAGGCGGCGCCGCGATGAGGACGAGGACAGAGGTATTGGTAGAATAAAAATTACTATACTTTCGTTCACAGGCAAGGCCGGTCCCGAGGAGTATCTTGAGTGGGAGATGCGTGTGGAGCAGATTTTTGATAACCAACATTACTCCGAGGAGTGGAAGATTCGTTTTGCTTCTCTTGAATTTTCAGGTTATGCGTTAATTTGGTGGGATCAGCTCAACCGCAATGACGCACGACCAGAGTCATGGCGTGAGATGAAGCGTACAATGCGTGCTCGCTTTGTGCCAGCTTATTTCAGAAGGAGCAACACACTAAGCTTCGGCGTCTTTTTCAAGGACCCATGGCGATGGATGAGTATTACCAACAGATGCAAGTTCCGATGATCAGAACTAATGTGCACAAGTCTGATGATGCAACCATGACACGTTTCTTTGAGGGCCTGAATGAAGATATAAACGACCGTGTTGATTTGATGCAGTATAATGACATGCTAGAGCTTCTTCATCAAGCGTGCCGAACAGTGGGTCATGTCAAAGCAAGTTTCCAAGGGCCGCACCAATTTCAGCATGGGGAGGCGATCCTATTCGCATGACGATGATAATGTCAAGTCGGGTTCATCCTATAGGTCAGCTACTACTAATCACAAGGAGATAAGCAAAGAACCTATTAGCACGAGCAAAGTGACTTCAAGGTCTGATTCTAGTGCACAGTCAGCTACGCGTACTAGTGAGATTGTGTGTTACGCATGTGGAGGTAGGGGACACAAACGCATTGATTGTCCGAACAAGAAGAGAGTGCTCCTTGTTAATGATGGATATGTTTCCCAAGACAAAACTGACTTAGAGTCTGATGAGCCCAAGCAAGGGGAAAGTGAATCTAATCCTATCATTGCTATCCTTTGGATTATGATGATCTTCCATGCATCATGGTGCAGCGAGCTAAAGACGATCAAATTCCAAGCGTGGGACAGCAGTGGAAATTTTTTGAGTCACAATGCCGAATCAACAACAAGTGTTGCAAGTTGATTATTGATGGAGGGAGCTACACCAACATCATAAGCAAGCGTGTGGTTGACGCTTTAGGATTGAAGACATGGCCACATCCGCAGCCACATTGCATTGAGTGGTTGTACAACTCCAGACATCTGAAGGTGACTCACAAGGTACGCGTAAAGTTCAATATTGGCACATATTATGATGAGGTGATTTGCGATGTTGTGCCAATGGATGCGTGTCAGTTGCTATTGGGTCGTCCGTGGCAATATGATCGCAATGCTATACATGAGGGGAGATCCAACACTTATGTGTTTCGAGATGTTGGCATCAAGCGTGTGCTGCAGCCCATGGGTAACAATGCTATAAAGATTGATCATGTGTTTCTACACAAGGAGATTTTGAAGAGTGCCCAAAAACCGAGGACGGTTTCCTTTGAAGGGGGAGAGGATGATGCGGTCACCCCAGGTATTCTTGTTGTTTCACCATTATCACCAAGTAAAGTATTTCCCAAGCAAGAGTCTGGCTATGAAAATAAGATGCAAAAGTATGTGGTTCCCGCTCTGCGTCATAAGAAGATAATGTGTGCTACAAAACAGAGAGGAATCTTAGGTGCGATGCCTATTCCATATGCTACTGAAGTTGCTCCTCGGATCGTGCCTCAGGAGGAAGTGAATCCTATGTTCAGAACACCTTGCCAATATTTGTACGAAGGCCAAGTAAGAATGAAAGGTTGATCTCTAACATACGGCACCGTCAACTTGATTATGGTTTTGACCTAGCAACCATACATGCAAGTATACGTACATGGGTCCTCGGATGAACAAGCCTACAAGAATGCCATGGCACAGAAGGAGGCGTGTCCTTTTTATTTGTTCTAGTTTAATTGGTTTTTGTGTTTTTTTAGTTTCTACGTACAAGTTGTAACGTGAGGAGCCCTCATCGTTTTCCTAGTCCAGGTCGGTCTAGGCCCAATTATTGGGCACCACCTATATAAGCAAGGGGGCAGCGTTGTCTAGGTTTAGGTTTTAGTTCAGGAAGAAAACTCAGAAACTACATCTGATGGATGTGTATCTGTACTACTGCGTCCCTGTCTAGGGTTTGATAATTGCATGTGTTTCGGCAGCTTCGATCGCCAAGGCACAAGTTTCGTTTGATTCTTGATCTACAAGGGTCGATCTAGCTAGCTTCCCGTTCGTCTCCATCTACTTCTGCTAGTGCTTATTATCGCTAATTACTCCGTCGCCGTC
Source organism: Secale cereale (assembly GCA_902687465.1). Taxonomy (NCBI): domain Eukaryota; kingdom Viridiplantae; phylum Streptophyta; class Magnoliopsida; order Poales; family Poaceae; genus Secale; species Secale cereale. The sequence goes on along the minus strand of LR738709.1, from coordinate 370,406,301 downwards.
GCCGTCGCCGCCGCTAATCGCCATTAGCTTAATCCCTCCATCTATCCTAGTACTACACCACGGTGCTACTTCTTTCCACTATATTTTCTTCATCTAGCTACTACGCGTCTATCATCTACTACTGTTCGTTCTTGCTGGCGAACTCATCGCTACTGTGTGTGCGTGCAGTGAAAGATCAGGCCACCCAAAAATTGTCTCAACGCTAATTGAGGCGTATCACCCGAGTCGGTTCAGCGCACTCATCGCCTCCTGAAGAAGCTCATGACGGGCGGCGCCACGCCTGCGCGCAAACTCGAATGCGGGACTAGGACCCTCCTCGGCACCAGAGGCCGTCGAAGGAGCACGAGGAGGCCATCCCCTCCCGGTGGGGGGGCTCGAGGTCTCCTCTGTCCCAGTCGTCTTTCGGGCCTCAGCTGGGACCCGGAAGGACCGGGGCTTGCTACCCGAAGAGGACACCAGGGCCGAGGTGACCCAGCTGCTGTCGACGACCGTGGGGGGAGCCCTCGGCATGCCTCCCGCACCCCAGGCGGGACCACGAAGGAGGAACGACAAGAACGCAGGGTCAAGTCGCCAGACCGGTGTATCCGCCCTCTTGGACGGCCTCGCACCAGGGGCGGCACATCGGCTGAGGGCGCCCAGGGTCGGCGAAGAACTCGAAGCATCAAGGGGCTGCTTCTCAGGAGATTTCGTTGCCTTGGCAGGTGGGACCCTGAGGAATCACAGTCAGGAGGGAAGGCAGCACTCAAGGAATTACAAAGATAAGTTACTCACTCATCTATGTCAATATACTCCCTCTGCTTCAATGGCCGAAAGGCATCACCACTGCAGCTTGGAGATCCCTTCCTCTTGCGGAGAGCTTCGAAGTTTAGCTAGAGCCGACCGAAGCCTTGCACACGGTCAGCGACGCCAGGAGCGACCGGGGCTGCTCCAGGGGAGGCGCCCCCAGAAGCGCTAGGCCGTGCGGGGCCCCCTGCCCCCGCCTCAGAGCGACGCAAGGAGGCCTCGGGGTCTTTGGCCTCAGGAGAACCAAGCAACACCTTCCCCTCAGCCGCCCCCTTTGGGCGACTCTCCCGATCCCCAGGGGATGGCGCTTCAGGAGCCCCAGGAGACGCCGACGTCGAAGCAGCTGCACCACCAGCACTCAACGGTGATCTCCCCCCCCCGCGCCCCCTTCTGGGATTATCACCGCGATAACGACAGACAAGGGGGCCGTGCATACGGGGTTCTCGCGAGACTCGACAAGGCCCGATGGACAAATCCCCCATTCGTCGAAGGAGGGCATCTGCTTCACGAACTCCACCTTGTTTGAGCAACGGTACAAAAGACAACCTTCCTCCGGCAAGCGGGCCGGTGCTGGGTCGCCTATCAGGAGCTCGAGTACCATGCGCCGTACCTCGCGAGGAAGAGCAGGCGCTTGGAGCCTCATGCGGTCCCCGTAGCCGAAAAAGGTCCACATCGGGCGAGAGTGGCGCTGGAGTGGAGAAATGCGGCATTGGATGTACTCCTTCACACCGTGGGCGCCGTCACCCCAAGCTTATGCAGCTTGGCCAGCCGGCGCCAAACAGGAGCTAGTTTCTGGTCAGTGAGCTTCTCATGCTTCCAGCCGGAGCTCGAGGCAGCTGGAATCCACGAAAGAAGCAACAGGGGGGCTGCACACACCGACATCCACAAACACCCACCGCTTCCTAAAGCCATCAACGACCGTCGAAAGGTTGAAATCGATCCCTGAGCCGGCCGTCGCTGCAATGGCCTGGAAGGATACACACCCTGAGCACTGGAGTGCGTCAGTTAGGTGCAGCAAGAAGAAGTGGCGGAGCAAGGCCACGGAGGGGGCAATGCCCACCATGGATTCGCAGACGAAGGCGAAAGGAGCAAGGAGGACGATAGATTGAGGATCAAGGTGGAGCGCGTAGATCTGGTAGTGCGAGAGCACCGCGTTGAAGAAATCAGAAAAGGGAGGAATCAAGCCTGCCTAGAGGGCGTGAAGGTGGAGGGGGGCCTCGGTGGCCGTCCTGTTGATTTCGAAGCGGGAAGCAGGCCAAGCCACTGTCGCCCCCACTCACTGGAATCGGCGGTGAGCACCGGGCGCACCTTGTCCATCATCTCTTCGTTGATCACCACCGACCGCTCAGTGGCGGGCCCGAAGGCCGGCAGCGAGGGGGACGAGGTACGACACTCCTCCCCCTTTCCTTCTTTCGGCTGGAAACCATGGTGGCGGAAGGAGTGGTGTCGAATTGAACCAGGGGAGGAATCAAGAAGACGAAGATGCTGCCGGGCGCGCTACTGGCAGAGGAGGAGGGGTTGTGTAAGCAACAATGGCCATCTAGCCGGGCGAAAATCAAGGCTGCGTGGGGAAGTGGAGGTGCCCACATCCCATCAATCGCCACACGTCAATCAAGGCCGTAGGCTTTTGGGGCCCGCGGCGCTCCGCACTTGACCCTTGGCTTCGCCACGAAGGCAAGTCCGAGCGCGCCTTGGGCCCGGGGGCTACTATCGGTGTTCTTGGAATGGGGGTACCCAGACTTGCCTGCCTGCGGCTGTCGGTGTCAAAACCGGCAGATCTCGGGTAGGGGGGCCCAAGCTATGCGTTTAGAGGATCGATGGTAACAGGAGGCTGGGGACATGATGTTTACCCAGGTTCAGGCCCTCTCGATCGAGGTAATACCCTACTTCCTTCTATATTAGTATGGATGAATATGAATACAAGAGTTGATCTACCTCGAGATCATAATGGCTAAACCCTAAGTCTAGCCTATGAGGATATTGTGATGATGATGATCCCCTCTACAGACTAAACCCCTCGGCTTATATACACGCCAGAGGAAACCTAGGGTTACAAGGGTGACTTGGGGAGGAAGTAATTTGATACATCCGGACTCTACACTTGCCTTTCTATGTACATAAGAGTCCTGACCGGACAAGGGGGAGAGTCTTCTACTTCTTCTTGACGTGGCCCATCAATACGGCCCAGCTTCAATGACCCGGATGCCCGAGGACCCCTGAATACAGGACTCCCTCAGTAGCCCTCGGACTTGACTTCAAGGACGAGATTGTGTCCGGCTTCATGTCTTCGGTCTTGCAAGGTGAGTCCTCCTGGTTGATAATTCAGCTTCTTTAAATATAGTAGTCCGTCGATTTCTCACCACCGTCGCCTTGGATTCCACGTGTCTAACGAATGCGAACCGTTTGGGCATTTTTGCGAATACCCCCTTGACTATGCAGAGAAGGCGCCTATATAAGAGAATAGATACCAGCTGCATCTCCATCCCATTCCACACGGAAAAAACCCTAGTGCCTGCAAACAATCTTCAAACATGGCCAGCGCCCCAAGCTCTTCCTCGCGCTCTCACGGCCCTCGTGCAGGAGATTGTAAAAGCTACTCTGTGTCTCATGAGCGTCTGAGGACACTTCAAGTGCAGGGATATCTCCCCCAGAGGATCTAGTCCCCGTGTGGGCCGGACTAACGTCTATCGACAACCAAGCCCTGGCAGAGAGCTTTCCCAACCCCTCCAATGGAGAGTGGGTATGTTTCGCCCCTTCCTTTTAAGAGGCGTGGGGTTCCCCGTTCACCCCTTTCTTAGGGTACTCCTGGAGTTCTATGGTCTTCAACTGCACGATCTTACGCCGGAGTCTATCATGCATATTGCGGGTTTTGTCGCTTTATGCGAACTATTCTTGGGCAGCGAGCCTCACTTCGAGCTCTGGTGAAAGTTCTTTTTCCTAGTCCCTCGTTCAAAAAAGGGATCCATATTTGAAGTTGGGGGCACCGAAGTATGGTGCATAGCCGGGACAGCCTATCTGCTCGGTACTCCGAAGAAGGCATCCGAAGAGTGGCCCTCGGAGTGTATCTATATCGGGGACGTTGCATTGCCGGATCCAGTTCGGTGAGGCCTCCCCAAGTATTCCAGTGCTCCACCAAGGAAGCTTTTCAATTGGCGTCCCCGCAGTCCTTCAGAAGAAGAGAGAGTGGAGGTTAGCAGACTGGCCGGCAAAATCAGATTGCTCTCCAGTTCGAGATTATCTATAATCGAAGTGATGGCCATTTCAATAAAGCGATGCATGCAGCCACTTCAAGCCAGAGGACTTCCAATGTGGCACTATAATGGCCAGGATGATGCCTCGCGCTGCTTAAGCCTTGGCCTAAAGGACCCTGCCACCCTAGCCATTGTCCTGGAAGGCCTTTACAAAGGAGAGAAACAAGACTTCATCCGTTTAACATGCCGGGAGGGCTTTTCTATGTACAATCCGCCCGACTAGGTAAGTCTCTCTCTTGACCATCCAATTTTCCTTCATTATGATGTATTGACCGAATTGAATTTGGTTTCTCCCAACACGAGTGGAGGAAGTTTATCGAGGGGATTAACAATCCCGCCCCATAGCCAGAGGACCGATTTTAGAATGCGGGCCCCAGATATGATGAAGATCCGGACATAGGTATAGAGCTAGAAGATGGAGTCTTCTACCAAGCCTGCCGTGAGGGTCCCCTGGTGGCTATAGTATTCGATTAACCAGGCCTCATTCCTTCTTCCCATGTAAGTACTTTAGGACATATCTCATTAAGGAGAAGTTTTCTAATGCGCTTTACCCACCGTATTTTATCATACTTGAACAGGGATAGCGCTCCTCACTTCGAACTGTGCGAAGACCGTCAACCCAGAGGGTGACGCCCACGTCGGGTGAGGCTTTGAAGCGAAAGAGGGCCGCAAACACCAGCGGACCTTCAAAAAGGTACGTTTGTTTTCACAGGCACTGGATGGTGAAATCGGCATGATAACTTTCTGCTTTGTATTTTTTCCTTTTAGGAGGAATACACACCGGACTATCTCCGGAGACAATGCAGGCCAAGCTCCAGTCAATCCGGCATTAGTCCCATCAGGGGTTAATGCTGATTCAGTGCCGGATTGTCCTCTCTAGGAGGATTCGGACGGAATGTCCGTTACTAATTCCGAAGTGGAGGTTGCGATGGTTCACCAGCGGCGGAAAGCCGCCATGCGTGACCACATCTTTTCTGAGGAGGCGTTTAACGCCCTCAGTTCTGCGGATGCCTATATTCGGGCTGCTCAAGACGGACTCGCTGGAGCTACTCACTGGCTTTCAAAAGATATGCGCGTGAGTGTGTATTTTGGTGTTCCCATGCCAGTAGCCCCCGAGACATAAAGCAGTTGGTACAACTGATTTGAGGATCATTATGTTTTTATAGGTGCTTTAGGAAAATAATAACTCTTTATCCAAGGAGCTTGTAGAATGCCGGACCCAACTCGCGGAATTGAGAAATTCGAAGCAATTCAGAAATGATGCTGGTGGTAAGAACAATTATGTCCGGATACTATTATAGTTTTGTTGAACACAATGGTTTTATGTATATACTAATTGGTAATACAGCCACATGATCGACCGACCAACTGGAGAGGGAGCTAAGAGCTGCTTTGGCGGACAAAAAGTTCACCGAAGAGGAAAAATCCGTTGGCGAGCGCGCACTGGCGCAAGACATGGAAAAAAGGAACCAAGCGCGGGATAAAAGTATTAGGCTTGAACAGGAGCTAAAGGGCGTAAGGTCCCAACTCGCAAGCGCCTTGGAAGAGAACCGGAGGCTAAAAAGCGGCATGTTTAGTATGTCGCTTATACCTAGCTTTCCTTATAGTCTCTTATTTCGAAAGTTTCTTACAAAACTTTTCCTGCAGGTTTGTTTAATGGGCAGTTCGAAGGAGGAGTGTCCGGTTTTGAGGGTGACGTGCTGCAAGAGCTTTCCAGAGTACACGAGCGAGCTCGGAAGGCCATGAAGAGTATGGGCAGGGCTTTATGGCCGGGCGAATCTCCTCCAGAAACTATGGAGGACTTGGCGGACTTGTTCAAAGGGGTTCGATGCCGCTTCGAACTGTGGAAAGCATCAGCGTGTCGCATGGGTGCTCGAAAGCCTGGGCCATGGTGAAGACGCTCCATACTCGCCTTGATACAAATCATATGGCCCGCGTGGGACCTCGAGGGCTCGATGGACAAGAAATTCCTCCGCATTTGGTATACGACCAAGTAGAGATTGATGCCAAATTTTCCCAAGAGGACTGTAAACTAGACAACCTTATAGAGGGAATAGAAAATGAGTAGCCGTTTAATTCTATGTATTAATGTACTTTTACCATCAAACTTATCTCCAGCCGAATTTATATGAAGTTGTCATGGCCGACCATCTGCTTTAACCTCCATAAACCCGAAGGCTGGAGTGTTTCCGAATACTATACATGTGTTAAAACACATGATATGTTCGGAAACTAGGCAATCCGGTCATAATTGCTTGAACAAACAAACTATGTTCGGGGAGTTATGTTATATTACTATTTAACATAAGAAACATCTTCCAGAGAGAATAGTTCCGTTAGGGGTTCCTTTCCCTGGGTCGGCGTGCATAAAGATGCGGGCCTAGGCTTTCGATCCTATGAGAAGGATTGTAGGATGCCATCTCATGTGATAGTTTAAAATACGCTTTAGAATGCGATATGTTGTATATCCATCGACCAATCATTCCCTTAAGAGCGCTAGCTTTCGGCTTCACCCAGTCTGAGGTACATGTACGGATTACCCAGCTGTAACAATCGCAGAGGTGCCCCCTTTACACCCTAGCCGAATAATCGGGAACGTAGGGGTAAACATAGGAGCTAGGCAAACCACCTTGGCCAGAACTTAAGTCATATTGGTGCATATAATGGCAAGGATGGACTGTAAAAACAGATGACATTTTTGAGCGATAAGCTTTATTGGTAATGGGCTTCGTTAAAGAAGCCCCCACGTATATTTGAGGTAAGTACATTCGAGGATGTACTCGTCATGTGACAGTTCGGGCGAGCCGAATACTTGCCTGCAAGGGAAAATGTAAAGAGGAAAAGGAAAAAACAAAAAGTAAAAGACAAGACCTAACTTATAAGGAGGAATAAATTGCTACCGAACTATCCATAAAATTGTCGGAGCCTGGCAGCGTTCCATGGGTTCGGCTCAAGGCGGTTGTCCTGTGCATTGCGAAGGCGATAGGCTCCACCAGTGAGTACTTTGTCGATAATGAAGGGCCCCTCCCATTTTGGTTTGAGCTTGTCCTTTTTCTTCTCCGGGAGGCATAAAACGAGTTCGCCGACGTTGTATGTCTTGGCCCGCACTTCTCTGCTCTGGTATCGCCTGGCCTGTTGTTGGTAAAATGCGGAACGTGCTTGTGCTGCATCGCGCTCCTCTTCAAGTTCATCTAGGTCGACTTCCGATCTAGCTCGGCTTCTCTCTCCTCGTACATGCGCACTCGAGGTGAGTCATGAATTATGTCGCAGGGCAAAACAACCTCTGCGTCGTACACCGTGAAAAAAAGGTGTATTTCCGGTCGTATGATTAGGTGTGGTCCGCAGCTCCCATAGTAGGGAGTCAAGCTCTTCGACCTAGTGTTTATCAGACTAGTCGGGGTTTAATGTCGCTCATTATCAGACCATTGGCTCTTTCGACTTGACCGTTTGTTTGAGGATGGTATGAAGAAGCATAGTCAAGTTTAATACCCAACTTTGCGCCCCAATTTTTTTACCTCGTCAGCTGTGAAGTTAGAGCCGTTATTTGTGATAATACTATGCGGGACACCATAATGGTGTACTACGCCGGATATAAAATCTATCACAAGCCATGCCTCAGCTGTTCTTACGGGTTTGGCTTCTATCCATTTAGTGAATTTATCTACCATCACCAGTAAGTATTTCTTTTTATGGCTTCCCCCTTTTAAGAGGTCCGACTGTATCAAACCCCCAGACCACAAAAGGCCAAGTGATGGGGATTGTTCTCAGAGCGGTGGGAGGCATGTGACTTTCATTTGCAAAGAGCTGGCAGCCAACACAGTGTTGGACTAAGGTCTGGGCATCTGCTTGGGCTGTGGGCCAGTAAAAGCCAGCTCGAAAAGCTTTGCCTACGAGCGCCCGGGCTGCGGCTTGGTGGCAGCCCATTCCAGCATGTATTTCAGCGAGAATTTGCCTTCCCTCTTCTTCAGAGATGCACCTTTGTAGAATACCAGTTGTTCTTTTCTTATATAGTTCACCCTCGTGAACCTTGTAGGCTTTAGAACGCCGAACTATGTGGCGAGCCTTGTTTTGGTCATCGGGGAGTTCCTGCCTTTGAAGTTAAGCTAGGAAAGGCTCTGTCCAGGGGGCTATGACATCCATGATTTTGTGAGCCGAAGAAGTTATATCCATGTCTGGGTCTCCAATGACGTCTTTGTTAAGGCCGGCCGGGGGTGTGTTTGGATCTGAATTCGTATCGCTGCTCGTGTCCTGCCATGTTATCGACGGCTTGAACAACCTTTCCACAAATGTGTTAGGTGGGACGGGGTCACATTTAGCGCCCATACGAGCGAGTATGTCAGCGGCCTGGTTATTATCCCGGGCTACGTGATGGAATTCCAACCCCTCAAATCGAGCCGACATTTTCAATATATCGTTGCGATAAGCTGCCATTTTTAAATCCTTCGCATCAAAATCTCCATTGATTTGGGAGATAGCGAGGTTGGAGTCTCCGCGTACCTCGAGGCGTTGTATGCCCATGGATACAGCTAGGAAGAGACCATGTAATAGGGCCTCATATTCGGCCGCATTGTTCGAGTCCGTATACATAATCTGTAGGATGTACCGGATAGTATCCCCAGTTGGAGATATCAATATTACGCCGGCCCCCAGTCTGGCTAGCATTTTGGAACCGTTGAAGTACATTGTCCAGTGGGAATATGAGCCGTACTCTTTAGGTAGTTCGGCTTCCGTCCATTCTGCGACAAAATCGGCCAACACCTGGGATTTAATAGTCCGGTGTGGTTTATAAGATATTTCGAACGGTAAGAGCTCAATGGCCCATTTGGCTATGCATCCTGTGGCGTCTTTATTGTTGATAATATCGTTGAGTGGTACCTCGGACGCCACTGTGATCGAACACTCTTGAAAATAGTGTCGGAGTTTCCGAGATGACATGAAGACCGCATAGGCAATTTTCTGATAGTGGGGGTACCGTGATTTGCACGGTGTTAATGACCTCGAATACGTAGTATACGGGTTTTTGGACAGGGAATTTATGTCCTTCTTCGGCTGTTCGACAACGAGCACGACACTCACTACCTGGTGAGTGGCTGATATATACAGCAGCATGGGTTCGCCAACACCAGGGGTGGCTAGGATTGGGTTGCTCGCTAGTAAAGCTTTTATTTCTTCCAATCCAGCTGTGGCCGCATTTGTCCATTCGAAATTGTCAGTGCGTCATAGCAATTCGTAAAGTGGCAATGCTTTTTCTCCTAATCTGGAGATGAAGCGGCTTAAGGCTGCTACACAGCCTGCTAGTTTTTGCACTTGCTTGAGATCGGTTGGTATTTTGAGCTCTGACAAGGCCCAGATTTTGGCTGGGTTAGCTCCGATTCCTCTATGGGATACGATGAACCCTAATAGCTTTCCGGCTGGAACGCCGAAAACACATTTTTCTGGATTGAGCCTTATGTCATATTCTCGAAGGTTGGCAAACGTAAGGCGGAGATCTTCCACCAAAGTTTCGACGTGTTGGGTCTGTATACGACTACGTTATCAACATATGCCTCCACTGTTTTGCCAATTTGATTCTCTAAACATGTTTGAATCATGCGTTGATATGTGGCGCCAGCGTTTTTGAGTGCAAAGGGCCATAGTGTTGAAACAAAAAGGGCTGTACGGGGTAATAAATGTCGTTGCGGACTGACCGGATTCCTTCATCTTTATCTGATGGTATCTGGAATAAGCATCAAGGAAGCACAACGAGTCGTGTCCGGCCATTGCATCGATGATTTGATCAATGCGGTGCAAAGGAAAGGGATCCTTTGGACATGCTTTATTTAGGTCTGTGAAGTCGACACAGAGGCGCCATGATTTATCCTTCTTCGGTACCATGACTAGGTTGGCTAGCCAATCCGGGTGTTTAATTTTTCTAATAAATCCGCCTTCCAGTAGCTTGGCTAGGTCTTCTCCCATTGCTTGTCTTTTGGGTTCAGAAAACCATCGCAGTGACTGCTTGACCGGTTTGAACCCTTTGATAATATTAAGGCTATGTTCGGCCAGCCTCAGTGGGATTCCCGGCATATCTGAAGGGTGCCAGGCGAATATATCACACTTTTCCCGAAGGAAGGCGCGTAACACGCTGTCCACCGCCGGATCCAGCTATGCCCCGATGGATGCTGTCTTGTTAGGGTCCGTTGGGTGCACTTGGAATTTGATGATTTCATCTGCTGGCTTGAAGGAGGTAGACTTCAATCTTTTGGTGAGGATTACATTGTCCTTATCCACCTTTGATTGTAGGGTGATTAATTCTTTGGCCGCGAGGGCTTCGGATAATGCCTCTAAGGCCAAGGATGCCGTCTTGTTTTCGGCGCAGAGTGCTCTGTCCGGATCACTTGTTAATGTGATCACTCCATTGGGCCCTGGCATTTTAAGCTTCATGTACCCGTAATGGGGTATGGCTTGAAAGCGTGAGAAAGCGTCCCGTCCTAGAAGGGCGTGGTATCCGCTATGAAAGGGAACAATGTGGAAGAGTAGTTCCACCGATCTATAGTTATCGGGTGAGCCGAATACTACATCAAGCTTAATGCTTCCCGAACACCGGGCTTCGCGGCTTGGTATAATTCCTCGAAAGGTTGTGTTGGTGTGCTCAATGCGGGATTTCTCGACCTGCATTTTTGCAAGCGTTTCCTCGTATATGAGGTTTAGTCCGCTTCCTCCGTCCATAAGTACTTTACTGAGGCGGAAGCCGTCCACTATTGGATCTAGTACAAGAGCTATTGATGCTCGGATCGGCCAGACTCGAGGTGCGTCTTCAGCAGAAAAACTAATTGCCGTGACGCTCCATGGGCTTGCAGAGTTGATTTGGCAAACCTCGGCAAGTTCGCGATTCACTCTTTTGCGGCGGTTATTTGAGGAGAACGTCTCGAAGACAGTGAAGACATCGACGTCCTTCTCCCTTGATACGGTGGTGGCGAGAATTGCCGTACCACTCTTTGCTACCTGCCGGAGTACCCAACATGCTCTAAGGCAATGGTTTGGGACATTGTCCGGGGTTGCGTGTATTTGGCAAGGTGTATCGAGTAGTTCGTCCAGTACGGACCTGCGCCTTAAAAAAGGTTTGTTCTTCTTTCCAATAGGCATGCTATCGGATGACCTACTAGGGTATATCCGTTTAGCCTTGGTAGTGTACTGCCCGGATATGGACTGTTCAAGAGGTGTATTATGGGCTTTCCAATTATTTTCCATTGCACAGTACTTCCGTACTAACTGCGATAGGTCTGTGAAATTCAGAACACGACGTCGGTTGAGGGCATTTGAGATGGCCTCATCTCTGCAATTGTGGTAAAATATGGAAACCGCCTCGTCGTCGCAGTAGTCCCTGATCGGCCCAGAAGTGGTTGACCGTTTCCTCGGGCTGTTGTTGTATGTTCGCGAGATCATCTATGTCCGGGAGTCCAGATTTACTTGGAGAGTTTTTCCCGGGGTGGGTGGGTGTTGTTAATTTTGAATCCCGACCCAAGTTGGTATTTGGAGTTTTGACAACCTCCGATGTGGATGATCCAGGCTTGATAGGGTCTAATCGTTCCCTGGGACCGGCACTGGTCCCAGAGCTCACAAAACATAAGGTGCCTCCCGAAAGGGGCGTATTCGGCTCGATGGGTTCGGAGATCCGAACTGTGTCGATATTCATCTTGAGAGTGGGAGTCTCTTAGGCTCCGTCCTCAACTGCTGCCACTAGGTGGGTGATCGGGAAGAGATTGATCTCATCGTGGCCGGATTTAGATCCGATTTGATCTCCTGGCGATGAAAGCCCCAGGGCGGCGATGCGATCCAGCAGCTCGTTTAAGGCGAGAGTTCTGCCGAGGTCGCATCATTGGAGTGGCTGGAATAGGCATAAAGGGGGTGCTCGATGGCCCCGCGGCCGGCCCAGAGGCCATGCGGGCGCATACAGCAAACATGCCGAACTGGAGAACCTGGCCGACAGCCAAGTTGTTTCCGAGGGTGATCCCTTCGTTGATGACGAGACGAGCCATCGATCGCTTATCGCGAATGCACAGCGGAGCTCTCAATGAAAGCATGAAAGCACCACTGTCGGTGTTAAAACTGGCAGATCTCGGGTAGGGGGGCCCAAGCTATGCGTTTAGAGGATCGATGGTAACATGAGGCTGGGGACACAATGTTTACCCAGGTTCAGGCCCTCTCGATCGAGATAATACCCTACTTCCTGCTATATTAGTATGGATGAATATGAATACAAGAGTTGATCTACCTCGAGATCGTAATGGACAAACCCTAAGTCTAGCCTATGAGGATATTGTGATGATGATGATCCCCTCTACAGACTAAGCCCCTCGGCTTATATACACGCCAGAGGGAACATATGGTTACAAGGGAGACTTGGGGAGGAAGTAATCTGATACATCCGGACTCTACACTTGCCTTTCTATGTACATAAGAGTCCTGACCGAATACGGGGGAGAGTTTTCTGCTTCTTCTTGACGTGGCCCATCAATACGACCCAGCTTCAACGACCCAGATGCTTGAGGACCCCTGAATACAGGACTCCCTCAGTGGCCCAGGGCACGGCTCATCCAGCGGCCTCGTACGACCCAACCTCATCATCAGACACTCAAGACCCTCGTAAGGGGCCAAGCCTCGCGAGGCGGCCGATGCAAGACCTTCCCTGGGGCGGCCTCATCAGGCTAGCTCCTGAGGAGCGGAGATATCAAGGCAAGGGGCACCTCACGAGGTCCCCGTGACATGAGCCATGAAGACCAGGGCCAGGCGGGCGCAGGATGCCAGTTTCCTCTTTGGTGTTAAAGGGGCAAGCGCAGGCGAGGAGTCCTGAGGCATCATGCAAAGGTTTCCATATCTGTGCAACAAGACCAAGACCAGTAGGACGACAGAGCGGAGGTCGTCGCGGAGCCCACGACGGCGTCACCACGAGAACCATTGGCAGGCGAAGACCACCTTTTGTCAGGATAGCTTGTACTAGCTGCCCCCTTCAAAATTGGCCGTGTGGGATCCCTTCCTGTTCAATATTTGGGAAGAGGACCCGGGCCTCTATAAATAGGGCTAGCCACCACCATAGATGGGGATCAGATCATTGAGACCTCACACACACCCACAAGCCCATCTGAGCGCGAGAACACCTCACCTCAGGAGGCCGTTCTTCCCATGTACTAGTTCATCCTTAGCCTACAAGGCAATCCACCACACCACACTGGATTAGGGTATTACACCACAACGGTAGCCCGAACCATTATAAACCCTTGTGTCTCTTGTTCTTCGGGCTCGACGAGCTAGGCCTAGGAATCGGTGTGAGAGCGAGCTAGAGCGGAAAGGAGAGATCTTCATTCCCACCCCAGTGTTTGAACCTCAAGGGTTTTGCCGGAACCCAAGATCCGACATTTGGCGCGCCAGGTAGGGGTGCGTCGGATTTTCTCTTCCGTCGTTCGGCTCGTTATCGCTCTACACTCCTGATGGCCGACGATCACGGGGTTCATGCCGACCGGTGGGCAGGCTGGCCCGCGCGGGCGGTGCCGTCCGCCCATGAAAACCTCAACCTCGCGCTCCAGGCGACCCCCACACCGCCTAATGCCACCGACCGTGGGCAGCGCGGATCTGCGACCTCCGCCTTGAAATAGAAATTTAACATAAATTGGTTTAACCTTGAAATAAAATTGTTTGCCAGTAAGTTCAGAAATTATAATATGGACATTGGTAAATATTTTTGGATTACTAATTGACTTTGGGAAATTAAAATGACATTTGAATTTAATTAAAACACAATTTGATCATAACTTTGAAACCCCCAGGTTCAAATTAAATAGAACTAATGCAATATAGTATAATGAATATTATTAAACCTAGTAAATATTTTTGGGTTAATATTTGACTTTAGGGAAAGATGAACTCAAATTAAACTTAGTTCAAACTCAAATAAAGTTTGAAAACTATTTACACATAGTAAATCATTCCGGGATTTGTAGTTGACTCTAGTTTAATTCAAATCAATGAAAATTAGTCATATTATTGAATTTATATTTGACTTTAGCTTAAACTAAAATCAAATAAATAAATTTTAGTAGACATGTAGGATTTATATTTGACTCTGGTTGTACTTGAATTAAACTGTTAAACTTTAGTAATTATATTGGATTTGTACTTAAATTTAGGGGAGCATTAATTATGTTGAGATGAATTAAACCAACCAGGTCAATTATGAAATGGTCCATAATTCCATTGAGGCCAAATCAAATTGTGAACTCAATTCAAATTGAATTCAAATAAGATGAAACCTAATTCAAATCCAAATATAATTGGAAGCCATGCCAAGTTATCATTTTCAAACATTTAATTTATTCAAACTCATGAAAGGTCAACAGGTTTGAATTGATATTCAAACTTGAACATGAACATGGCTATCCAAGATTCATAGACCATGACTTCTGTTGTTAGGGTTCTTCTGATTGGATATGCCAACCACAACTTGACATCACACACTCCTTATGTGATAAACCCTAATATTTGAAACTGCATGTGAACCCTTAAGTACTACTTAATTAATGAATCATCTGGGCGATGATTTGGTATTGCTTTGGTGGCCGCGTGTTTTGTGGGCGATCGCCTAGGCTCAAAGGGGTTGTACGAGTTCAAAGTTGAGTAGCTTCCATGTGTAACCATGATACAATATGGGATCTGTCTTGACCTAGTAAATTATGGGAACCCTCCTGGGTAGACCAACAAATGTAGGTGTGTAGGATGGACTGGGTCTGCCATTTCTGAGGGGCAACTACTTCCCAAACGTCTAGTCTTGGTCTACCTGGCTACTTCACAAGTGAAGTTTAGTGGCTCAAGGGTGTGATCAGGAATCATTGGTAAAGTACATAAACCTCTGTAGTGTGTAAAATTTGATCATGATTAGCCATGTCCCCGATTATGGATAACTTGAGAAACTCATCTGAGAATTGTTAGTTTGATCTCATCACTCTTCCTAATTAAAAATGGGTTGAACCAATGGGGAGTTGTGGAGCTAATCTTAGAGAACTAGGGATGGACCAGGAACTCCTGGAAAAAAGCTTGGGGTTAGCGGGAATTTACCGGGGAACCCACACACTCAAATTGCATTGGGCTACTAATAACCCACAAGTATAGGGGTCGCAACAGTTTTCGAGGATAGAGTTTTCAACCCAAATTTATTGATTCGACGCAAGGGGAGCCAAAGAATATTTGCAAGTATTAACAGTTGAGTTGTCAATTCAACCAGGCCTGGAGAAATAAATATCTGCAACAGAGTGAACGATAGCACATTAGTATGATAGTTTGATAGTATTTGCAGCAATAGTAAAGATAATAGTAGCAGTAGCAGTTTTGTAGTGATTGTAACAGCAACAGCAACAGTAGTAACTTAGCAAAGATCAATATATGAGAAGCGTATTCATTGGATTAGTGATGGATATTTGTGTTGGATGACATTCATCATGTAATAGTCACAACCTAGAGCGATATAGAACTAGCTCCAATTCATTAATGTAATGTATGCATGTATTCCGTATATAGTCATACGTGCTTATAATAAGAACTTGCATGACATCTTTTATCCTATCCTCCTGTGGCAACGGGGTCCATAAGGAAACTAAGGGATATTAAGGCCTCCTTTTAATAGAGAACCGAAACTAAGAATTGACATAAAGTGAATACATGCACCACAAAAAAAGACACATCCGTGACATTTTGGGCCGAACGATTTTTTTCTTCTGTCATGCTTATGACACTTCTATGACGATAATTATGAAAAAACACGTATCATCATAGATGTGGTGGGCTCCTGCTTCTATGACAAAAGTCATGACAGAAAATGGCCTTTTCATCCTGGGCGGGCCGGGGACGCACGTGCATGACATTATTTGGGCCGTCCATGGCAGAAAAAATCGTGGTAGAAGCGAGTGCGAGGAAAATTTTGGGGAGTTCCCGGTTTCGGTGGGTGGTCAGGACGGAGCAATGCACAAAGGTTTGCGTGTTTCTCTAACACTCGCGTGTATGTGCGAGGTGTTCGCTTACTGAACCCGAGCGATTGCATTACTGAACCCGAGCGATCGATCCCTTCGCTACTAACTAAACCCGACCGACTCCTTCGCTGCTAACTCAACCAATCGATCGCTGCTGCTGCTTACTAGAGCCGATTGAACCTACTACCTCTTGATGAATAGTGAACATGGGGTTGGTTGAACGAGTCGGGACGTACGTGGTTGGGGTTGGATGAACAATTCCCGGTGGGGGTTGGATGAATAGGACCCCGTGGTAGTAGGTAGTTCCCGCTGGATGAACATGACCCCGAGAGGAGGCCGCCATAGCTTAGCCATTGACGGTGGATGAACAAGACCCCATGGAGGGATGGTTGAACAGTAGCCGATGGAGGGCTGGTTGAACAGTAGCCGATGGATGCAGAGGAAGACGCGGTGGATGAACAGTGCGGGTGGAGGCTGGAGGAAGTCGACGGTGGGTGAACAATAGCCCGTGGAGTCCCGTTTTGCGATATGCCACACCCCTCCCGATGAATAGGACCCCTGTTTCGACCGTAGCGCTCCAACACAAGTCTGTTTCATCTGTTTTGCTGTACGCCAGACCCTCCCGATGAACAGGATCCCGTTTCGACCGTAGTTGGTCGAGCGGAAGGCCGTTTTCTCCGTTTTGCGATACGTCGGACCCTTCCCGATGAAGAGGACCTTGTTTCGATCATACGTGCTCCAGCAGAAGGACGTTTCCCTCCATTTTGCGGTACGCCACACCAGGTTTTGGCTGTTCCATCCAAGCCGGTTGGCTCCCGATGAACACGACGCATTTCGTTGCCTCCCGATGAATACGACGATGTTTCTTCATTCCAACCCTGCCGGTTGGCTACCGATGAACACGACGATGTTGCTGCCGTCCGCTGCCTCTCCATGTACACCAATCGTGGCCGTACCTATGTGCGACTACGTGCTCAAGATTCCGCCCATATGTACATACGTAGCGATATTTTTTGCCCTGTGGCTATACGTACGTGTACACGGTTTAGATGAGACTGTACGTATGCCATGTGTCAATTTTTACTCGGCCACGGTTCATCGCCGCAGAGAGACCGATCGACCGCTATGTACGTACACGTTCGTGACCAGACCGATAACGCTACGTACGCTTCCACCGGGTGGGTCCCAGTTGCCAGGGATGATAAGGAGGCACTTCCTTGCGTGCGAAGATATAACTGGCAAGTCCCAGCTGTCAGGGGTGAATCATTTTTTTCGCAAAATACAGAGGCCCTTCCGGTGGGCCCCACTGTCAGGGGAGGAATAATTATTTTACGAGTAATAAGGAGGCACTTACTTGCTGCGTCCGTTAACCCAGCTGTCAGCCTCTCCATGTAGAGTCTTCTTCTAATGGAAGTCGTTCCTTGACCACACGGCGCCGATAGCACTAAGGCGGTGGATGAGGGCGAGGCCTAGGAAGGGGACGACGCGGAGCCGGGGAAGACGCGACAGTGGATTCCCACGCGAAGGGGGGTACGAGGTTTGACTGGTTCGGCTGCGGTGTGGGGCTACCGTCGCCATAGAATAAAATGGGTTGTGGGTGAGTAGAGGGATAGACTGGCCAGCGGTACTAGTAGGAGGGGCGGTGAGGCCTATGCAGCAGCGCAGCGAGCCACGAGAGGCAGGAGCAGGTGTTACGGCCCGCGATGGTTTGGGCGGCTGGATTAAGAAGACCAGAGGTTGAAGAAGCACTATGGTCGTTGGATGGACATTGTACGGTTACTGGAGTTAGAATAGTTCAATATTGACTAAGTTGACAAAGCCCTCTGTCTACGTCAACTTAGTAGGCCCACAAGTCAGCCTCCAAATATGGTGGGTCCCATATAGCAGGGGCAATATTCATTTTTTTGTGCATAATAAGGGGCACTTCCTTGCGTGTGAAGATATAGCTGGTGGGTCCGAGATGTCAGCGGGACGAAATTTTTTGCGAAACATAGGCCCTTCCAGTGGGTCCCTGTTGTCAGGTGGAGGAATCATTATTTCAGGTGGAGGCACTTCCTTGCGTGCGGCCGTGGACACAGCTGTCAGCCACTCCACATATAGTCCTCTCCTAATGGATGTCGTTTGTTGACCAGGTTGACCATGCCACGCTAAGAGCACCTGGGCGGTGGACGACGGCAAGGCCTAGGAAGGGAACGACCCGGAGCTGGGGAAGACTTGACAGTTGTTGCCCACGCGGTGGGGGGTACGAGGGTTTACTGGTTCGGCTGCTGTCGCCGGAAAATAATAGGAGGTGTGAGTGAGTAGAGGAATGGCGTGCTGGATAGTGATGGAGTAGGATAGGGCGGTGCGGCCTGCACGACAGCACAACCGGCCACGGGAGGAGGGAGCAGGCAGTCCCGCCGGCGCTGGTTTGAGCGGTTGGAGCAAGAAGGGCAGAGATTGAACAAGCACGGCGACCGTTGGATGGACATCCAACAGTCACTGCTCTCGTGTGTTGACTAAGTTGACACGGCCTTGCGGCAGTCGTGGACCTAGTTGTCATCCTCTCCACATAATGTCCTCTTCCGATGGATGCTGCTCGTTGACCACGCCGCGCCGAGAGCACCAGGGCGGTGGACGACGGCGAGGCCTAGGAAGGGAATGACCCGGAGCCGGAGAAGACTCGGTAGTTGTTTCCCACACAGAGGGGAGTACGAGGTATTACTGTTTCGTCTGCCGTCATGGGAGAATAACAGGAACTGTGGGTGCATAGAGGGATGGCCAGGCCAGCGATGTGAGTAGTGTGGGGTGGTTAGGCCTGCCCGACAGCACCGCCGACCACGACAGGCATGAACAGGCAGTACGGCTGGCGCTAGTTTGGGCGGCTGGAGTAAGAAGACCAGATGTTGAAGAAGTAGTGTGGCCGTTGGATTAACAATCCAACGGTCACTGCTGCTAGAATCATTTGTGGACTAAGTTAACAAAGCCTTTCGTACACGTCAACCTTGTAGACCAACAAGTCAGCCTTCAAATCGGTCCCAAACAATATACAGCCCAAAATTTCTAGCCAGATTCAAATTAATTTGAAAAATAAACATACCTAAATGTAAAATCCAATGAAATTTAAAATATAAAAATCAGAAAGAAAAAAGTAATTTGGAAATAATTGTATGTTTGCTGTATTTTTCATTTTACAGCCCATTTCTTAATACTTATAGTCCATTTTCTGGGCAAGCCCAATGCATCCCTCCTCGCCTTGAAATATTTCAGGCCCAGCAGGGCGTAGAAAAGCAAGTAGGCCTCTGTTCGTTATTCTGCAAAAAAAAAAAGATGTGCTAGCCATTTTCAGAAAGAAAAAAGTAAATTGGGCTGGTCATGTGGTAAACATAAGAAATAAAAGCCTGGGCTAGATGGGCCACAGCTCCCGCACCACCCAGTTGACACCCTGCTCCGTCCCAAAAAAAATACTACGCGAGCTGCTGGGTACCGGTTGTCAGCCGCTCCTTGTGCATTTATCTCGCTTATTGACTACGTTGACAGTGGGTGCGATGTGGTCACGATGCGTGCACGACAGCACAGCCAGCCATGGGAGGCGGGAGCAGGTGGTCCCGCCGGCGCTTGTTTGGTTTTGGCGGCTGGAGGAAGAAAAGACTAAAGAAACACGCTAGACGTTGAATGTCAATCCAACGGTTAAGGTTGGCACAATTGTTTGTTAACTAAACTGACACCACGTAACATACTTTTTTATAGGAAGAAAAGAAAAACTGGGCTCGTTCGCCAGATAAGATTCCCGAAACTGCCATCGTTTGATCTTGTGTTGCAACTAAAACTGCCAGGAAAATGCGTTCATTTGGCGTCCTCCTCCCAAGGAACGTTCACCACATAACATTCCCAAAAATCAGAGACTTGAGAAGGCGTACCGAACAAGCTAGTAAGAGACGTTGCAGAGTTTTCGAAAAAAGAGAGACGTGCTCGTGTAGATTGTTCGAATCCAAACCTAGACTATGACTATATATAGTGCTATGCTACTCTGCAAGTAATGAAACTGAGATATCCAACATTCGCTTCTCCTCTTCACTGGTTACTCTGCCTAGCATTAGAAGCTCAGCCCGCAACAACCAGATATGAGCCAAGTCGCCACCTGTACCATCCCTTGTGGGTCTTGTCACACCCCCGCCGACACACTCACCGCAGCCGGTTGCTCATCGTAACCCGCTGCCGTTTGTGTGGTGCCATTGCTGCAACTCACGCAAAGTCATTCGCCACATCTGAACTACAATCCTCAAGCCTGACCGAGTCTTCTATAAATGCCCGAATCATGGGGTAATAACATGTTTACGTGTTTTGTGCTTGCTTTCAGTTGCTGATTTTTTTAATAGTTTCGTTGATGATCTTCCAATTTGATTCGTGTAGAAAAGGAAAGATTCGTGTGATTTTTATTTCTAGGAAGTTGCTGATGTGGGGGAATGGAACTTCGTGAATTATTTGGTTAGCCGAGGAATCATAATACCAGCAGGTTGGGGTGTTGGACAAGTAACTGAAGGAACGACAGAAGAGCAAGATGCAGAGCAGAAGGTTAAAGATGTAGTTCATCTGATCATGGCCAAGCAACATCTGTTGAACAGCCTTGACAAAAATGAGGATTTGAAAGAGCTTGTGAAGATAATGGGCAAGATCATTGTGCTCTATAGGATGATTGTCTCTTTATTTGCAGTGTATGTAGCACTCATGATGTATTCAGTGGCTATGACATGAGCACTTTGCTGAAACTAGTAATGAATGGAACCTGTTTAGCAGGCTAGGCGTAGTGTTGTGAACATTTAAAGATTTCTACTAATGTAAATCAGGGGGTATCCCCTTTTGCTCATAAGTAAATAAATAGTAGATGCCCTTTTCCTAATAAATAAATAAATAAGAAGAGGCCCTATCAGGTCAGCTTTGCTGCCATTCGAAGACGTAGGGTAAATTGCAGTCCAACGGCAAACTGTGTCATCAAATACAAGTCTCACAGCCAAATATTAGTACAACTAAAAAACAATGTCATCATGTTTTAGTCATCATACAATCACCAAACACAAATCAACATGCATAATAAGTGATGTTCTCACAACAAAATACTAAACAACAACTTTATCAGGCTTCAGTTGTCATAGCAAACTCAATTTCACATAGTAAATAAAAAGTCATCTATTCACAGGAAAATACGACAAAAGCAATCTAATCATCATCCGTAGCAGCAACGTCAACATCTTCGCCATGTGTATCAGTCTGAATCATAATTCCCCCCGGTGTCATCTTCTTCTTCATCCTTAATGTCCTCAAACATTGGTTTCTTATTGACCAACTCTCGTATGTCCACAGCCCGAGAGGCAATATTTTCGCCAGCGTTATTGACGTGATGGTTCTCAAAGGTATTAGGAACATCTGTGGAATCTTCTACATTAGGAGCAGTGTAAGCATCATGTTGTTGTGCAACTTCATTAAACGAATTCCTCTGCTCAAACTGTTGCAATACTCTCTAGTCATCGCTACATGCATATGTGTCTTCCAAGGAAAATATATGTGTTGCTTGATTTTCTAAAATAAGTGACTCGTCGGTCTTGTAAGCTGCCTTGACATTGATGGATTTGAAATAATCATCAGCTCTGGGTATTGCGATCCTGGAAAACAGGTTATACCAACGACAGCACAACAGAACCACACACCAATGAACCTCGAAACTTGAGATATACTGCAACTGAACAATGTCTGTTATGTTAGCATACATTTCAGTTGTCTCTTCGCTGTACGTATCCGTGCACATGATGGCACTGTTTTGGGTCTTCCTGCCTTCCTTGCATGCAAGGGTGTTGTAGCGCACATCTCCAACAATGCAAGATTCATAATGTCTTACCCGAGTATCAGGACCCATTGCTAGTGCATAAAGGGAATCATTAACCGTCTGCCCATCTGTCAGGACCCCGATCCTAAGTCACACCGATCTAGCTGTAACATGTCATATCACTTTGCGGCCTCACGCACGGTAACCCCACGGGTGCCACCTTACCTGGCCCGGGACCATTTGCGCATTTTGGCACACGTATATGACAGTGTCGCTAGCATCCATATGACAGAGAACCCGGGCCGACATGGCTAGTTATAAACCAAAAGTGGCACTAGATTACAGAGACAGGCATCCATGACCCAGCAACGAACGTGTCGGTCATCAACGTATGAACCCAAGTCGTAGCAAGCTACATGGACTTAAAGGAACAACGCGTGACATTTCCCTTAAGGGACAGACACAGGAACGAAGAAGGACACATGCCGGCCAGCCTACGTGTTCCGAGCAGTAGCAAGCTACCAAGGCTCATTGGAATCACTAGGAGGCATTTCCCTGTAAGGTAGGCTACCAAAGGAAAACAACTAGGTGTCGGATCCCACACATACCAAGCATTTCAATCATACACGCAATATGCTCAATATGTGCAAATACAACATTGCATCACAACAGAACTCTATGACTCAAAGTGCTTTATTTAAAAGGCTCCAAGAGCCATACATATCATATCCATACAGGTAGGGGTCACATGACCCAACACTCAAGTCATACAGTCATACAAGCACAAGCGGAAGCTACATGTCTGAGTACAGACCACTTAGAAAATAAAACAGGCTTGGTGTAGCCTGACTATCTACAAGGCCCTTCACAAGCTCCGGATCTCCGTCTGGGTGTCAAGCTACTCGTCGACGTCAACGTCTATGTAGAACCCATCAGCAGGGGCAGGGTTCTCCTCTGCAACAGTTATTAAGCAAACATGAGTACAAAGGTACTCAGCAAGTCTTACCACAGAACCGATCATACATGCAACATTATCAAAGGGGGGTAGTGGAGTTCATAGCAGAATGCCAGCTTTGACCTTGGCTAACCTATACTACAACTCTCAACGGATTGCAAGATGTTATTACGTACACGAGTCCTCTACTCACCACATCAATACACTACCGAGGATCCTCTTCCGTCATCCTACGGAAGGGCCATCCACGGCACTCACACTTATCTTGAGGCTTTTAGTAGTATCCATCAACTTGTCTATGAACTGTAAGAGTAACCAAGTAGTTCGTACCGCGAACAACGGCTATTCGAATAGTTTGATAACCCTGCAGGGGTGTACTTCTTCACACACGCTTTCACCACTTATCGCCGTTTACTCGGTGTGTACTCGGCAACCTTCAAGCGGAAGCCCAGCGGGGGTGTCGGCCACGACCTGACTAACTACTCAAGTCTCTCGTCCAGGTTTATCGCCTATTTGGGTTCCATCCGTGGGGAGATCCGGCCGGGGTGTCGCTCACGGCCCCAAACGATGTGTACAGGGTTCCCGAGTTACCAAACGGGCAACCGGTACACCGTGCCACGTACCAGTCGCATCACAACCCACCCCGAGGGTCAGCGTTGTGCACGACCTCCAGTAAGCTATAAACACCAGAAACTAGTTGCAACTCCTGGACAGAGATCAAGGGTAATTAATAAGCCGAGAGGGTCAATTAAGGATCCCAATGTGTGGTAGTAGCTGTAACTTGAACCACACATACAGATCTCGGGTCGTATGGACGATTCCAATGAAACAACCCACCATGTACTCCTACATGGCCTTTCATCGATACCTTTACCAAGCGTATTCCACACTTCCTTCTCTTTATAAATAAGATTATTTCACTCTGATCCATCACCCAGATGAACCAGACCAGACACAACTCTAAGCATAGCAGGCAACATAAACAAATAGCATGGTGGATCACACATCACATGGCTCAATCAACTCCTACACATGCTAGTGGGTTTCAACTATTTACTGTGGCAATGACAGGTCATGCAAGGGAATAGGGTTCATCTACCGCAGCAAGTAGCAGTTCACACGCTGTTGCCTTAATGCAGTAAAAGAGAGCAGGAGCGAGAAGATTGGGTTTGTATCGGAATGATCAATGATTGCTTGCCTGACAAGGTAGTTGTCGGGTACTGCTCTTCAACTGGATACGCAGCAGTATCCTCGGGAGCAGCACCTAACACAGAGAATACCGGTGATACAATTATTAACAAACAAATGCAACAATATGATGCATGCTCATGACATGGCAAGATGCATGTGTGTTGGCTAATGCAACTAAAACCAGAAGGGTTTGAACCTATTTGAATCAAAGATTCAAATTGGAGTTCAAACTATTATTTAAATAAGTGCATTATCATGTTTTTGATGTATACAGCAAGTTAACTTGTTCAAACATGCATGAAACCAGTGCCATTAGAAATATTGGATTTTTCTGATCATTTTTCATATATAAATCTTTTCCATATGAGCTATGGTTGATTTTATATGATTTTTAGAAGTTTTGGGTATTTTCTGGAATTTCCTGAATTATTGTAAATAAAAAAAAATCCCAGAAAAACCTTTACTGCGTCAGCATGACATCATGCTGACGTCAGGCAGTCAACAGGGCCAGTCCAAGTCAAACCTGACCAGTGGGTCCCACTGGTCAGTGTCACAGGAGCTAATTCCGGTCATAACCAGGGTTGACTGGGTTTGACTAAGAAAAAGGGGCCCACTGTCAGTGACTGTGGTGGTTAAGCTAATTACTGTTAGCTCCTAAACAAGAGGCCACGTCAGCCCGCCGGAGTTTGGCCGGCGGCGACCATTTCGCACGGCGGTGACTCGTCGGAATCCTTGTTCCGGCAACCATTTGCCGCGCGGATGGGCTCTGTGTGCTCCTGGTGATTCACCGCATCTAATGGTGCCACTGGTTGGTCGAAAGGTCGCCGGAGTTGACGGCGACGAGCTCGTCCGCGGCGGTGCTCGCACGGAGTTGGCCGGGATGGTGTTGTGGTGCATGGTAGGAGGAGTTAAAGCTGGCGTTGGCTTGCTGGTGACCTACTGATCTTAACGGCGTGCTCAGCCACGAGGCACGGTGCCTATGGCCACGGCGGCGAGTTGGCCGGCGGCGATGATCTTCGGTCAGCAAAGGGGGCGGCGGCTACAAGGCATAAACGGGCCCGTGGAGAGGGGGGTTCGAAGCGTGAGCTCATAGCGGTCGCAGAGGGCGTCGAAGCGAGCTCGGGGAAGGTCGGACGGCGGCGTACGGGCGGCGGCGATCTCCGGTGCCGAAGGTTGAAGACGACGGCGGGGAGGGCGTTGCGGGGCTTCTAGCGTCGTGTGCGTCGGTGGGGAGCTTCGGGGCGATGCGGCGGAGCTAGTGGTGCGTCGGGAAGGCGAGGGAGTGGCGTAGGGCGCGGTGGCAGCGATCGACGGCGACGAGCTCGCTCGGGGGAGCTCGGCGGAGGGGAGAGAGGAGGGGGAAAGACACGGGGGAGAGGGGAAACGATCGAGGGGTCTGCGTGGCATCGTCCTAGTCCATCCAGAGGGCCGAGGGGCCAGCCAGGTAGGCAGGAGGTGGCCGGCGCGTCGGCGGCGCTCGCCACCGAGCTGCTTCGTGCGCTGGCGCGACGAAGAAGACGGGGATGCCCCTGGTGGGCCGGGCCGTCTGGGCCAGCAGGTAAGTGGGCTCAGGTAAGTGCTTTCTCCCTTTTTCTTTTTCCTATTTCTTTTCGGTTTCATTTCTTTTGCAGCTTTGTTCAATTAATAAAAATACTAGAGCATTTTTATAACTCATGAAACTTGTCATACCTACTGTATATAATATGAACAGTAGGAAACATTATAGTTCATGATTAGTTGAGCATTTAAAATATTTTATAGCATTTAAATGCCCAAATTCAAATACCATATGATTTAAATCCAAAGCCCTTGGGTTTCCTAGAAAATTGTGCACCATTTTTGGCAGAGGTTTAAGACCAAGGCAGAAATGATGAACATTTTTGAAGGGCATTTTGGGTACATTGGAAAATATTTTAGCAAACCCTAGTTGTTAGGAGAGGGGTGTTGGGGCTTCTGTTAATCCCATTTCAAGTTTCTTTGAAAAGTAAACATGATGCACACTCTAGCTAGGTCCTATTGCAAGTGCTAACTAGGGATGTGACAACTCACCCCCACTTAAAAGAATCGCGTCCCGAGATTCGGGTTCCTCCGGAAAGAGGGTGGGGTACTCAAGTCGAAGACGATCCTCCCTTTCCCAAGTAGCTTCACTCTCGGAATGATGTGACCATTGAACCTTGAGAAACTTGATATTGTGGCGTCGAGTGGTGCGCTCAGTTTGATCAAGAATACGAACGGGGTATTCTCGATATGTGAGATTGTCCTGGAGATCAAGCGTTTCGTGGTCCACTCCGCGGATAGGATCCGAGAAGCAACGCCTGAGTTGAGAAACGTGGAAAACATCATGAACTCTGGAGAGGTGCAGAGGTAGTTCCAATTGGTAGGCAACTTCTCCTCGTTTGGCAAGAATGCGAAAAGGACCGATGAAACGAGGGGCCAATTTGCCTTTGATACCGAAGCGATGGGTTCCCTTAAGAGGAGTAACCCGAAGGTAAGCCTTATCGCCGACTTCAAAAGTCACAGCCTTATGATGACTATCATATTGGCTCTTTTGGCGAGACTGGGCTGTTTTCAATCTCTCACGAACGATGCGAACTTGTTCCTCTGCTTCCTGAATCATATCCGGGCCAAAGAATTGTCTTTCGCCGGTTTCTGACCAGTTAAGAGGTGTTCGACACCTTCGTCCATATAGAACTTCGAAGGGGGCTTTACCCAAGCTGGCTTGATAACTATTGTTATAAGCGAATTCGGCGAATGGAAGACATTTTTCCCATTCCATACCAAAAGAAAAGACAGAGGCTCGAAGCATGTCTTCCAGAATTTGATTGACTCGTTCCACTTGACCACTTGACTGCGGATGGAAGGCAGTACTGAAAGAGAGATGAGTTCCCATAGCATTCTGGAAACTTTCTGTAATGCCCAGGATGTAATACTTTCCCTTTTGGGTATATAATATATCTCCGGCTTCATCTATTTCCATTCCGGGTTCTTTGTCTTTCGGGTTTTCGTCGTTTTGTTGTGTGAGTGTGTGGCATTCATTCATATCATGTAGACATGTGCATCGCATTGAATTTGTGTCGTCGGTTGCATCCGGTTCCACGTGTACCTTCCCGTTGTCCGTTTCGCGTTCCGGAGCTCCCTCACGTGTCCGTGGCGTCCCGTAGGCCTACTTTGTTGTTTGGGCGTGTAACGTTACCGGTGTGCCGTGAGGTTGTTGTGCGTGTTGTTGTTTGGTTGTGTGCAACCCGCCTCTCAAATCTCGTCGCGTTTGGACTCCGTTGGCTATCCCAGCAGTTATTCGTGTGGGTCCAAAGTGCCTTCACTTCGTGTCCCGGAAACACCCCTACTGCAGTCTACTACTCTCTCCTAGGCCCATCTAGACTTCCCCCGCGATCGGATCCGTCGGATCGCGATCGGAGGGCTCCTAACACCCCCAGATCCCTCAACCCTAAAAATCTGCTATTTATAGACCCTAGTCTATTTTGGCATCCCTAGCTTCTTCTCCATCCTCTCCCCCTCATTTTTTTTCTCAGATCTAGCCCCTTTCCTCTCCATCTGGCCAGTTCCCGAGGGAACCAGCCAGATCCATCGAGCCAGCCGCGACGGCGCCAATTCCTTCGATCGATCCAGCAGGCCAGGTCAACGCCTCGGTCTTCCCTCCGTTCGATCCCGCGCCAGATCGAAGGGCGCTCGTTCCCGCAGCGCCGATCGCTGGCTCCCCGATCGGGTCCAGGGACCACATCACCGCAGTGGCCCGAGGCCCTAGTCCAGGCCGCCGCCCCTCGCCTCAGCCGCCGCGGGCCCGAAGGCCCACTTCCTCCCACGCGCTGCTAGCGCCGCCTTGGGCCTTCCTCCGCGCCAGGCCGCGGCCACCTCCCGAGCGCGCCATCGGGCCTTCCAGCGCCGAGCCACCGGGCGCCAGCCGGCCCACTTCGCCAGGCCGGATCAGGTCCTCCTGGGCCCTTCCGCCGATCCCGCCGGACTCCCGCACTCTACCTCCAGCCGGGCCGCACCGGATCCGCCGGCCCGTCGTTTTTTTAGATCAGATCTGAGAAGAGGTTGCCCCAAATATCTCTAAGTCCCAGTTTATTAGTTGCTGATGCTGTTTTAGTTCTGCTCTAACTTTGTGTGTGATGCTCCGTTTCGCGCAAATAGCATGTCCAGACGTTCGTGGGATCGTGCACTATGTTTTATCTTTTATTGTCATGCATGTGAGAGATCATCTAGGTGCTTGTTTTCCTGTTGCAAGAGTGCATCGTGATATAAACTGCTGCTATGTGATGTTTTTATGCCATCTTTGCCATGTGATATCTTTTAGCTCGTTTGTCCGAATGATGCAAATGACATGTCCACGTGTTCGTCTTGCCATGATCTACATGTTGTATGTGATAGGTTGCATGATAGATTTATTCTTGCCATGTTTATCATTGTTGCAAAGTGCCATGTGGGTGTGATGTTGTTTCACTTGTTATGAAATGCCATCTTGTTGAGCTCGTTGCTATCGTTGTGTTTATCTCCATGAAGCATGCTTGTGTGTTTCGGTATCACCATCATGTGTACTTTGATGAGGTGCTTACCACTTGCCATGTTTAGTTTCGAGGTGACTTAAACATGCTCTTTTAGATGCCATGATGAAATTGTTGTTTTAGGACTTAGTGGATTTTCACTAAGTCTGGAATCTGTAATGTTCCGATGCCATGTTCGTGTGATGTTCTAGGACAAAGCATGATAGTTTTGGAGTGGATCTTGATTGTTCCTTGTAGTATATATTGTTGGATTCCATTCATGTTCTCACATGTTTATTTAAGTGGCTGTAGCATGTTATCTTTTGCTCCAAAGTTTCAATAAAATTCTGCTGCCAGAATTTTATTGTCAAGTTCAATATGTCCAAGTTCATTGCTATTGAACCGTGACTCCTTTGCGGGTGCACCTTTGGACTTAGTTGCTGTAGTATATGTCTAGTTTGTGTTCATGTCCTTTGCCATGATATTTGAGTGCTGTAGCTTAATTATTTTGTACTCCGAAGTTGCTATGTTGCTGTAATTTTCAGCTTTCGCTCATTTCTTGTTTCGGGCATAACTTTTAGCCCGTAACTCCAATTTCGGCGAATCTTATATGAAACTTGATTGATTTTCCGTGTAGATTCACAATATCAGATTGTTATCATGTTTTGTGGTGTTTTTCTTGAGTGCTATTTTCCGTGCTCCGTGTGCATCCTTAGTGCATCCATCATGCATCCATCTTTTTCGAGTGCGCATTGCATCTTGTTGATTTGTGCTTGGTGTGATTGTTTTGTTTAGAGCCGGAAGCAGAGTCCGAGTTCGAGTACGAGCACGAGGTTTCCAACGAGGTTGAGCACGAGGACCCTTCTGACGATCCGAACGACTTCTCTTCAGGCAAGATGACCGAACCCCGATAACATTACTATCTTTGCCTATTGCTAGTAGTTCCGCTCTATAGTTTTGCCTCGATGCCCATGATCTTCTTGTCAGCCTTCTACTTGTAACCCTTGCATGTTTAACCAACCTACCTATGCAAACCGTTGCTTGGCTAAGTACGCTTCGCTCAGCCCTTCTTATAGCATTGCTAGTTGCAGGTGAAGATCGAAGATGCTTGCTTCATGTTGAAGTTTGGTTGGGTTTTATCACACTATATAAATGCTTAAAAATGAAATCATCTATATATTGGCAAGGGTGGAAGGCTAAGCCTTTTGCTTGGTGATTTGTTCCACTCATGCCGTTAGGAACCGTATAAACCGGTGTTATGTTCCTTGATTATGCGTTCCTAACACGATTGGGGTGTATGGGACCCCCTCGATAAACCGCTAAGTGCTAAGTCTTTTCCAGCAAGTCCCAACATTGGTACTATTTGCCTAATAACAAACTAAACTTGCATAGGGAGTTATATACCCTTTTTCTTAATCAACAACCCCGGGCCAGTGCTCCACATGAGTGTTGGTCCGAAACGGGGAGTCTGCGGGGCCACCTCAAGGAAATTCGAGGTTTGGTAAAAACCTATAGAATCGCCCATCGGGTCGTGTCCTGAGACTTAGATACGCGCGGCTACTATCAGGGTGTCGACACGCCGGGAGGATTTGCTGGATTAGCCTTACCTTAGTTCGGTATATCTTGAGCACGGGATTCCGAGAATACTCGGGTCTTCCCACTTTGGAGTTGCGACTCCGCGGATCGTGGGCTTGTAATGGGTCAAGTTGGAACACCCCTGCAGGGTTATGAACTTTCGAAAGCCGTGCCCGCGGTTATGTGGCAGATGGGAGCTTGTTAATATCCGGTTGTAGATAACTTGACACAATGTTTCTAATACACTACCAGCGTGTGTTCCGTGACCGTCAATTTCCGAATAGGGATTCGGGAGTTGAACACGGAGGGGTTATGTTTGTGGAGCTTGTAGCTAGGATCACTTCGTGATCACTTCTCGCCGAGGCTTTCTCTTCTCGCTCTCACTCACGTAAGCTAGTTGCTAGTTGCTGCTGCAGACACTTATTCTTTTCTTCAGCCTTTATCCTCTCCCAAGGCTTAAATAGTCTTTTTACCCGGGAACGGGATTGCTGAGTCCTCTGTGGCTCACAGTTACTTCACCACACCAGATGCAGGTCCAGCTGTGAGCTATCCAGGTGATGGCACCGAGCTAGACTGGGAGTACGACGAGGAGCGTAGTCGGTACTATGTTCGATACCCGGATGATCAGTAGTGGAGACTTCTACTAGGATTCGATCCGCGTGTGGTTTATTTATCTAAGTTTGGTATCTTGACATTTGGATTTTGCCCTTAGAGGGTTGTGATATTCTTAATGTATGATGATTGAGACATGTTATGTAATTGTGTGACGTGGCGAGTGTAAGCCAACTATTTATGTTTACAATCCCCTCTTTTACATGAGATGTGCAAAGTGCTGAATATGAGATGGGCTTTGGGCCCATTTAGCAATTACAGAAAAATCCCTAAGGGCCCATGCTGCCTAGCAAGTGGTGGGAGTTTAGTCCCACATTGCTAGTTGAGAGAGATGTACACCAACTTATAAGGTGAGACATTCTCCCACTAGTATGAGTTGGTGTGAAGGAAGGAGAGGTGTTCCACACGCGCGCTCCTCCTCCTCCGCCGCACGCTCGTCTCGTCACGACGCGACGCGGGTTGCGGGAATCTCGCCGAGCCGATGTGTTCTTTTTGTCACGCAGGATTGGAATTTGAACAGTCAACTGAAAACGATCAATGGAAAATGAATACGAGCTGAAACGTTTCGTCTTAAGTTCGGTCGTTACCAGAATTCATTGTGATTCATTATGTGCGTTTATGCTGGACCGTTTGTCTCCTCCTCTGCGCCTATATAAGAGAGGTCCCTCCTCTCCAGAGAAGAACACAGATCACATCTGCTCTGCCACCACCACCTCTGTCGTTCCTCTCGCTGCTGCTGTCGCCGGTGACTCCATCCCGTCTTCCGCGTACACGGCCGACGGGAGAGCAGGCCTCCGAAACCCCGCCTCTCCAGATCCTGTACGGGAGAGGGGCGATTAGGTTTTTGGGGAGCGTCTTCTACGCGACTGCTCGCCTCGGTTCGACTGCTTCCTCTACGTCGACTACATCTTCGTCCGCATCGCCTTCGCCTTCACCATGAGCACCAGCACCGACGCTGACAAGGCTGCTACCGACAAGGCCGCCTCCGACAAGCGCATCGCCGACGAGGCCGCCGCCTCTGCTGCTGATTCGGCCAACTGGCCTACTGGAGGGTATAACATGCTTACCCTTATCCTGATTATTTCCATGTGTGCAGTACTAGTGGTTTGCGTAGATGTTTCTACTATATGTCTAGTATGTGCGTACATCATGAATTTTCAGTATGTCATTAACACTGTCTATATCATGTTCATGATTTATTCTTGGATTAAATTAATCCAACAATTGCTTAATTTCTCAACAATCCAAAAACCTAATCTGTGTAGGCAATTTTCGATCCATGGTTTTGCTGCTGCACTGAAACCTGCCCCGTTTACGGGGACATACTTTAAGCGTTGGCAGACCAAAACCGTCTTATGGCTCACGGCGATGAACGTGTTCTGGGTCGCCGGTGTGACTCCCACGGGAACGATTGCTCCTGAACAGGAGAAGGCGTTCAGGGAGGCCACCGTCGTCTTTGTTGGATGCGTTCTGAGCGTGATCGGAGATAAGTTGGTTGATGCATATTTACATATGTGGGTTGCCAAGGACTTGTGGGAGGCGCTCGAATCTAAATTCGGCGCAACCGATGCTGGAAGCGAGATGTATATTATGGAGCAGTTCCACGATTACAAGATGGTTGAAAACCGTCCTGTATTGGAACAGGCTCATGAGATACAGTGCATCGCTAAGGAACTTGAGGTTCTGAAGTATGTGCTGCCGGGCAAATTTGTCGCGGGATGCATCATCGCTAAGCTACCCAATTCCTGGAGGAATTTTGCTACCACTCTGAAACATCAGAGGCGTGAATTCTCAGTTGAGGATGTCATTGGCCATCTGAGTGTTGAGCAGAACTCGAGAGCAAAGGACTCGAATGGAAAAGGGAACGAAGGGACCTCTGTCGCCAACATGGTGCAGAAGAACTTCAACCCCCACAAGCCCAAGGGAAAGACTGGTGTCCAACAGAATACCGAGTTTAAGAAGAAGGGAAAGAAGCCTTTCAAGAAGGATAAGAAGAAGGGTGGCTGTTTCACTTGTGGTTCTGATGAACATTGGGCTGTCAAGTGCCCACACAAGTTCAAGAAGCCAGGACAGGACTCCAAGACTGTCAACATGATTGTGAGCAACAATGAGAGTGGGCCATCTGGGTACGGTAATTTGTTTACTGTATTTTCAGTTTGCCAGTCTACCGATTGGTGGATTGACACAGGTGCAAATATTCATGTGTGTGCTGACATTTCATTGTTTTCTTCTTATCAGGCCACAGGAAACGGGTCCGTACTGATGGGGAATGGCGCGAGTGCTTCTGTTCATGGTGTTGGCACGGTCGATCTGAAGTTTACTTCGGGAAGGATCGTGCAACTGAAGAACGTGCAGCATGTCCCCGCCATCAAGAAGAATCTCGTTAGTGGTTCCCTTCTATGTAGAGAAGGGTTTAAGCTGGTATTCGAGTCTAATAAAGTAGTTGTTACGAAATATGGACTGTTTGTTGGAAAAGTTTATGAATGTGGAGGTCTATTCCGCTTTTCCCTCGCTGATTTTTGTAATAAAGTCGTGAACAATATTCTTTCAAATGTTAATGAAACAGAAGTTTGGCATTCACGTCTTTGTCACATTGGTTTTGGTTGTATGACGCGGTTAGCAAAGTTAAATTTAATCCCAAGTTTCACTTTAGCCAAAGGTTCTAAGTGCCATTCGTGTGTGCAAGCAAAGCAACCTCGCAAGCCCCATAAGGCTGCGGAGGAGAGACACTTGGCGCCATTAGAACTCATACATTCTGATCTTTGTGAGATGAATGGTGTGTTGACTAAAGGTGGAAAGAGATACTTCATGACACTGATAGATGATTCTACTAGATACTGCTATGTATATCTTTTAAACACTAAAGATGAGGCTCTACACTACTTTAAAATCTATAAGGCAGAAGTTGAGAATCAACTTGAAAAGAAAATAAAACGAGTCCGGTCAGATCGTGGTGGAGAGTATTTCTCTAATGAGTTTGATTCCTTTTGTGCGGAACATGGTATTATTCATGAGAGGACGCCTCCCTACTCACCTCAGTCAAATGGGGTTGCCGAACGGAAAAACCGTACTCTAACTGATTTGGTTAACGCCATGTTAGATACATCGGGTTTATCCAAGGCATGGTGGGGGGAGGCTATATTGACATCATGTCATGTCCTGAATAAAGTTCCGACAAAAGACAATGAGATCACTCCCTATGAACAATGGGAAAAGAGAAGAACAACACTCTCATACTTACGTACTTGGGGCTGTTTGGCGAAAGTCAATGTGCCGATCCCCAAAAAGCGTAAGCTTGGACCAAAGACTGTGGATTGCGTTAATTTGGGCTACGCTAAGAATAGCGTCGGCTATAGATTTCTGGTAGTCAAATCTGAGGTACCTGACATGAAAGTCGGTACGATTATGGAGTCTAAAGATGCTACATTCTTTGAGGATATTTTTCCTATGAGAGATATGCAAAGCACTTCTAGACTGGAATTTGATGAGACTCCAGAACCTGCCATTCCGATGGAATATTATGAACAAACACATGATGAAAATCCTGAGGAGGAGGACAAGGAAACCCTTGGTAGGGGCAAGAGACAGAGGACTGCAAAGTCCTTTGGTGATGATTTCCTTGTGTACCTTGTGGATGATACTCCCACTTCTATTTCAGAAGCTTATGCGTCTCCAGAATCTGACTACTGGAAGGAAGCGGTCCGTAGCGAGATGGATTCCATCATGGCTAACGGGACATGGGAGATTACTGATCGTCCCTATGGTTGCAAACCATTGGGATGTAAGTGGGTGTTCAAAAAGAAGCTTAGGCCCGATGGTACGATTGAAAAGTACAAGGCTAGGCTTGTGGCCAAGGGCTATGACCAAAAGGAAGAGGAAGATTTCTTTGATACTTATTCACCTGTGGCCAGACTGACCACCATTCGAGTATTACTCTCGTTGGCGGCCTCACATGGTCTTCTCGTCCACCAGATGGATGTTAAGACATCTTTCCTGAATGGAGAGCTAAACGAGGAAATCTACATGCAACAGCCAGATGGCTTTGTGATAGATGGTCAGGAAGGAAAAGTGTGTAGGTTGATAAAATCTTTATATGGCCTGAAACAAGCACCTAAGCAATGGCATGATAAGTTTAATACAACACTGACATCTGTTGGCTTCATCATTAATGAAGCTGACAAATGTGTATACTATCGCCATGGTGGGGGCGAAGGAGTTATACTGTGCTTGTATGTTGATGACATACTGATATTCGGAACCAACCTCAAAGTAATTGAGGAGGTCAAGTCGTTTCTATCTCAGAACTTTGAGATGAAAGACCTTGGTGTGGCTGATGTTATCTTGAACATCAAGCTACTGAGAGATAATGAGGGTGGGATTACACTTTTGCAATCCCATTATATTGAGAAGGTGTTGAGTCGTTTTGGATACTCGGACTGCACACCATCTCAAACACCATATGATCCTAGCGTGTTGATTCGAAAATCCAAAGGCACGGCTATAGATCAATTGAGATACTCTCAAATCATTGGTTCACTGATGTACCTAGCTAGCGCTACGAGGCCTGACATCGCTTTTGCTGTGAGCAAACTGAGTCGGTTTGTATCAAAACCGGGTGATGTACATTGGCATGCTGTTGAAAGAGTTATGCGTTATCTGACGGGTACTATGAACTATGGACTTCACTATACCGGATACCCGTCGGTACTTGAAGGGTATAGTGATGCGAATTGGATCTCTGATGCTGATGAGATGAAGGCCACAACTGGGTATATGTTTACTGGAAGTCTTGCAAGCAAACGATCTTAACGAGATCGACAATGGAAGCAGAATTAACAACATTAGACACATCTGGTGTCGAAGCGGGATGGCTTCGAGATCTCTTGATGGACTTGCCATTGGTTGATAAACCGGTTCCGGCTATCCTTATGAACTGTGACAATCAGACCGTCATCACCAAGGTGAAAAGTTCAAAGGACAACATGAAGTCCAACAAACACATAAGAATGAGATTAAAAGCTGTCAGAAAATTGAGAAACTCCGGAGTGATAGCGTTGGAATATGTCCATACGGCTAAGAATCTGGCAGATCCCTTTACTAAAGGGCTATCATGTGTTGTGATAGACAATGCATCGAGGGAGATGGGTATGAGACCCACATGAGTTGCCATGGTAG
Organism: Secale cereale; assembly: GCA_902687465.1. Classification (NCBI taxonomy): domain Eukaryota; kingdom Viridiplantae; phylum Streptophyta; class Magnoliopsida; order Poales; family Poaceae; genus Secale; species Secale cereale. The sequence continues at coordinate 370,370,464 of LR738709.1, read as the reverse complement.
TAACCCAACCTATGTGATCGGAGATCCCGTGAAGTAGGACCTGGGAAAACAAGCTAGTGGTTAACTGAGGAGAGTATTTTAACTAACCCGCTCCGTTGGAGATGCACAACTCTTGGTAACTGTATGGCAGGTTGACTTATGTCTTAATGTGTTCCAAGGCTTGAATAAGCAAGATGCTTTCCTACAGAGCGATCTTTGGAGGAACACACCTATATGAGCCTGACTGCTGGTCACAGTCTATGAGATCAGGGTGATCTCTAGTAAGTTCATGAATGGGCCAGGAGTGACTAATATGCTCCACCCGAGGGGTCAGCCTTCGGCAGCCTAGTACTGGTAAGACACTTGGTGAAACCCCTTCACGCCAAATTGACAATTCAAGGCTTAGTCCATTGTTCAGTTGTGGAGGGGTGTAGCTATTTGCTCTAGGTGGATGTTCAATCTTAACAGGTCTCCACTGAAATACTGGTATATCAAAACAGAGTTTGGAACAGAGGACAACACCATGGGCCTTTGGGATCTGGTGGGGGATTGCTGAATATGAGATGGGCTTTGGGCCCATTTAGCAATTACAGAAAAATCCCTAAGGGCCCATGCTGCCTAGCAAGTGGTGGGAGTTTAGTCCCACATTGCTAGTTGAGAGAGATGTACACCAACTTATAAGGTGAGACATTCTCCCACTAGTATGAGTTGGTGTGAAGGAAGGAGAGGTGTTCCACACGCGCGCTCCTCCTCCTCCGCCGCCCGCTCGTCTCGTCACGACGCGCCGCGGGTTGCGGGAATCTCGCCGAGCCGATGTGTTCTTTTTGTCACGCAGGATTGGAATTTGAACAGTCAACTGAAAACGATCAATGGAAAATGAATACGAGCTGAAACGTTTCGTCTTAAGTACGACCGTTACCAGAATTCATTGTGATTCATTATGTGCGTTTATGCTGGACCGTTTGTCTCCTCCTCTGCGCCTATATAAGAGAGGTCGCTCCTCTCCAGAGAAGAACACAAATCACATCTGCTCTGCCACCACCACCTCTGTCGTTCCTCTCGCTGCTGCTGTCGCCGGTGACTCCATCCCGTCTTCCGCGTACACGGCCGACGGGAGAGCAGGCCTCCGAAACCCCGCCTCTCCAGATCCTGTACGGGAGAGGGGCGATTAGGTTTTTGGGGAGCGTCTTCTATGCGACTGCTCGCCTCGGTTCGACTGCTTCCTCTACGTCGACTACATCTTCGTCCGCATCGCCTTCGCCTTCACCATGAGCACCAGCACCGACGCTGACAAGGCTGCTGCCGACAAGGCAGCCTCCGACAAGCGCATCGCCGACGAGGCCGCCGCCTCTGCTGTTGATCCGGCCAACTGGCCTACTGGAGGGTATAACATGCTTACCCTTATCCTGATTATTTCCATGTGTGCAGTACTAGTGGTTTGCGTAGATGTTTCTACTATATGTCTAGTATGTGCGTACATCATGAATTTTCAGTATGTCATTAGCACTGTCTATATCATGTTCATGATTTATTCTTGGATTAAATTAATCGAACAATTGCTTAATTTCTCAACTCAAAGATTACCAAACTTGAGATCATTCTAGGGTGGACTTATGCCTTTAAGTTGTGCCTCGACACGTAGGAGGTATAACTCCATCCTGGGCATTACAAGTTGGTATTCAGAGCCTTCTCCGACCTAGGAGCCCTCACTGTTTGATCGAATCGTTGACGGTCGAGTCTAGGCACACACTGAAAACATTTTGAGTCCTATATTATATCGGAGAGTAGGATTTCTTTGCTTCTCATCCCCTTTCTCTCTGGTGAGGACTCCTGATGACTACTCTTGTCTCCCCTATCTTCAAAAATTACACCAATTTTTTTTTAGGAATCCCGCGAGTATTCTGGGATTGTTTCGATGTTCTTGTGACGAGGATATTGTTCTCGATGCCTCCTGTTCCCGGGGAGTTGAGCTTCGGGGTATTGTCGTCACAAGCATATCGCGGCAGTACTAAATACTTAAGACGGCCGACATCGAAAATCTCCCCTATACGGCCAGTGGCAAGATAACCCCGACATCACCCAGTACTGGGGAGGTACTTCGGGAGTATTGCCATAGCTTGTTATAGTGGATGCTTTTCGAAGGTCCGAGGTACACAGTTTCCGAGAAAGACTGGTTATGTGTTGAAGGATGGATACACCTGGATGTAGGTTTAGAGTTGATTGCGCGGTGCTTCCCGTGTATCCCCAACACCTGATTGCATAACTGGAATCTTTCGGAAATCTATAGGTGGGTTTATCCAGTAGATCGTAGGCATTCTTCCAACGAATGCAGGTTAGTGAGTTCGGGGTTCTACATTGAGTGAAGTGGTTTATGACCGATGTTACTATCAGGATTTGCATCTTAAAGGGTCCTTGGCTATGATGATCCGGGGATTGCAAAACCTTTTCGTAACGCGTTCATATGCTTTCAGCACAAAGATGTTAGAACGAAACTCCTCTCTTGTGTTTGTTCCCGTCTGTACCTTGTTGTTTTCTTATTTTATCCTTTTGTCCCCTATGTGGCTTCTCGTGAAGATTGATGTTATCATTTAACTGAGAATTTCATTCGTTCCTCTTGTTTGAATGATTTCATTCGTTCTTATTGTTCGAATGATTATTGTGAAGACTTGTTGCAATTCACTCCATTGATTCAGCTTATACCTTTTGTCAATCAATTGCTGATTCGTGGTCATCTCTTATAGGATGGCTCCGAAAAAGGTTCCCAACGCTAACCCAGAGGTGGAAGAGGTCCCAGATCGTCCTCCTTCCCCTCCTCCTCCGCCTGAGGCTTGGAGAGCGATTATGCAGACTACAACTCAGAACACCCAGTTGCTGATGCAGATGATGCAGCAGATGCAAGCTAATCAAGCTAATCAGGGTGTTCCAGGGAACCAAGGCAACTTCTTCAACCAGCAGCACCATGCTACTCTCAACCAATTCTTGGCCAACAATCCTAAAGCTTTCAGTTACTGTGTCGACCCTCTTGATGCTGAAGATTGGTTAACCGACATTAAGAAGCATTTTGAGTGCAGTAACGTGAAGGAAGATGATTATGTGAAGTTTGCAGCCTTCCAACTGAAAGATCAAGCAGCTGACTGGTGGCAGCAGTACAAAGACTCCAGGCCAGGTCAAGTGATCTCTTGGGAGAATTTCTGCAAGGATTTTCGCTCGCACCACATTCCAACAAGTGTCATCGAGGGTATGCGTGAGCAATTCCGCAACGTGAAGCAGGGCTCCATGACAGTCTATCAGTATAATGTCAAGTTCCAAAACCTTGCCCGCTATGTTAAGCAAGACATTCCTGATGCCAAGAGCAAAATCTACCAGTTCCGTGGAGGTCTCAAAGATGAACTTCAGCTTGCTCTCACTTTGTTCGAGCCCGATGAATTCGACAAGTTCTATAACATGGCTTTGAAACAAGAGGCAGCTCAGCTCAAGATGGAGGCTTCTAAGAAGAGAATTCGAGATGCCGTTCACTCTTCCTCATCGTCTCAGATGGTCTCGAAGCATCAGAAATTCTGGCTTCCTCCTCCTCAAGTGATTCGAGCTCCATACAACAACTCCAACAACTCCAACAACTCCAACTACAAGAACTCTAGTGGTCGTGGTTTCTCCCACCCACCCAACCCGAGCAACCAGTCGAAGAAGCAGTTTCAGTTTCAAGGCTCCAAGTCAAGTGGCTCTCATTTCCGTCCTCTCTCAGAAGTGACTTGCAACAAATGCACTCAGAAAGCTCACTATGCCAACAGATGTCCGAATCCGAAGCGTCTTCCACCTCCTCCACCTGTCGGTACCGCTATGGTCAAGCATGATCCAAAGGCAGCAAGGGTCAATCTGATGAATGCAGCACAAGCGGAGAATTCTTCTGATGTCATTTTGGGTAACCTTCCAGTGAACTCTTTTCCAGCTAAAGTTTTATTTGATTCAGGTGCTACATGTTCCTTCATGTCTCAACCATTTGCATCCAAGCACAATATTGTCACTTCAAATTTGCCTCAAAAGTTGCAAGTTGTTTCTCCGGGCAGGATTATGACTTCTAGTGTCTATGCTCCGGATGTTTCTATTCGCATGGGAGATTATCGCTTTCTGGCTAAACCGGTGATTCTCGGCAATTCTGACATCGACCTCATCCTCGGAATGGATTGGCTTTCTCAGCATGATGCTCACATTGATTGTGCTCAAAAGGAAGTCAAGTTGACTCATTCTGATGAAGATGTGATTATCTTCGCCTCCAGGGATAACACTATCAGGCTTTTCTCTCTCAATGATAAGGGCGAAATTAATGCCATATCTCAAATTCCGGTGGTGAACGAATATCAAGACGTCTTTCCTGAAGAACTTCCAGGCATGCCTCCACACCGTCAGGTGGAATTTGTCATTGAACTCGAGCCGGGTACTGAGCCAGCATGCCGGCGTCCGTACAAGCTCTCTCCGGATGAATTGAAGGAATTGAAGAAGCAGCTTGATAAGCAGGAGAGTATGGGTCTCATCAGGCCTAGTACGTCTCCGTGGGGTTGTGGTGTCTTATTTGTCAAGAAGAAAGATGGCACGGAGCGTCTCTGTGTTGATTACCGGCCATTGAACAAGAAGACGATTAAGAACAAGTATCCGCTCCCCAACATCAACGAACTCTTCGAGAAGCTCAAAGGAGCTAAAGTGTTCTCTAAACTTGACCTCCGAATGGGCTATCATCAAATTCGCATTCGCGAGGAAGACATTCCCAAGACGGCCTTCAGAACGAGCTATGGTTCATACGAGTATACCGTCATGTCCTTCGGTCTCGCCAATGCCCCTCCAACCTTTTCGAGGATGATGCATTACATCTTCAACCCCTATACTGGCGAGTTTGTGCTTGTGTATCTGGATGATATTCTGGTGTTTTCCAAGAATGAAGAAGATCACGAAAAACACTTACGTCTGGTTCTTGATTGACTCCGAGAGCATAAATTCTATGCCAAGTTCTCCAAGTGCGAGTTTTGGCTCGATAAGGTTTTGTACCTGGGCCACATCATCTCAGCTGACGGTATTGCGGCTAATCCCGAGAAAGTTGAAGCAATTGTCAACTGGGAAGCTCCTCAGAACGTCAAGCAGCTCCGCAGTTTTCTGGGTCTTGCCAGCTATTGCAGAAGGTTCGTTGAGAACTTCTCCAAGATTGCCAAGCCTCTTTCCAACCTGCTTCAGAAGAATGTCAAATACTTTTGGTCTCCAGAGTGTGAAGTGGCATTCAAAACCCTCAAAGAGAAGCTTGTCTCTGCTCCAGTTCTGACTCCTCCAGATGAAACCAAGCCCTATGAAGTATTCTGTGATGCTTCTCTTCAAGGTCTTGGTGGTGTGCTTATGCAAGATAAGAGAATTGTGGCTTACACTTCTCGTCAGCTCAAGCCAAGTGAGAAGAACTATCCCACACATGATCTCGAGCTAGCAGCTGTGGTACATGCTCTGATTACGTGGAGACATCTGTTGTTGGGCAGAAAGGTCGACATCTTCACTGATCACAAGAGCTTGAAGTACATATTCACACAGCCGCATCTGAACCTCCGTCAGACTCGTTAGGTTGAAATGATCCAAGAGTACAATCCCAGCATTGAATACTGTAGGATCGAAGAAGGTGAGAGTGTCTAGAGGGGGGGTGATTAGACTACTCGACAAGATAAAAATTCTGTCTTTTGACAAGAACAGATTTTGGCAGATTTTGCATAACACACAAGTCAAGTAGCATACTACACATGCAATTCTAGAGTATGGGCAGCGGAAAGTAAATTGCACAAGTAGTAAAGAGAGGTGGAGAAGATCAAACGCAATTTGGAGACGCAATGATTTTTCCCGTGGTTCCGATAGGTAGTGCTATCGTACATCCACGTTGATGGAGACTTCAACCCACGGAGGGTAACGGCTGCGCGAGTCCACGGAGGGCTCCACCCACGAAGGGTCCACGAAGAAGCAACCTTGTCTATTCCATCATGGCCTACGCCCACGGAGGACTAGCCTTACTCGGGGTAGATCTTCACGAAGTAGGCGATCTCCTTGCCCTTACAAACTTCTTGGTTCAACTCCACATCTCGAAGACGGAGGCTCCCAAGCGACACCTAACCAATCTAGGAGGCACCACCCTCCAAAAGGTAATAGATGTGGTTGATGATGATGAACTCCTTGCTCTTGTGCTTCAAATGATAATCTCCCCAACACTCAACTCTCCTCACTAATATGGCTGTGGTGGAAGAAAGGATTGAGTGGAAAGCAACTTGGGAAGGCTAGAAATCAAGTTTCATATGGTAGGAATGGAGCAACTTGATCTCAACACAAGGGTAGGTAGTTCTCTTCTCAGAAAGTGTAAGGTAGGAGTGGTAGTACTTTCTGATGGCTCTCTCCACGAATGAAGAGGGGGTGGAGGGGTATATATAGCCTCCACACAAAATCCAACCGTTACACACATAATTGAGCAATCTCGGTCAGACCGAAGTGAAAACTCGGTCAGACCGAAAGTTCAAATATAGTGAACGTTGGGGTTTTCGGTGGGACCGAAAATACCATCTCGGTGAGACCGAAAGTGCAAATGATATGAACGTTGGGATTTTCGGTGGGACCGAGAAAGAAAACTTGGTTAGACCGATTTGGGAAAAGACAGGAACATGCCAGTTTCGGTGGGACCGGAAATGCAATATCGGTGAGACCGATTTGAGCCAAGACAGAAGCTTGTCAATCTCGGTGAGACCGATAATGCAAAATCGGTTATTCCGATATGATGTCAAATGGTTACAGAAGGTTGGCAGTCCATATTTCGGTGAGACCGATCTCAAACTCGGAATGACCGATTTTTCTAGGGTTTGGCATATGGCTGAGGTGGTTCATCTCAGTGGGACTGAGTTGGAAGAATCGGTTTGTCCGAGATTACTTATGAGTGTGTTTAGAAGTGAAAGTTGCTGATAGTTAAAGGAGCTAAATCACTAAGCACTTGAGCAACCAGATCATCAACACAACCTCATCCCCTTTTAATAGTATTGGCTTTTCCTATTCACTCAATGTGATCTTTGATCACTAAACCAAAAATGGAGTCTTGAGCTTTTGCCAATGTTTGCCTTAGCATTTGAGGGGTCCACTTCTTCAGTCCTTTCCATAGCCAATGTGATTGGATTTCCTGAAACATACTTGATAAAAGCATTAGTCCAACCACAAAGTATGTTGTCATTAATTACCAAAACCACCCAGGGAGCAAATGTGCTTTCAATCTCCCCCTTTTTGGTAATTGATGGCAACACACTAAAATCACACTAAACAAGACATCAAAGCTTATTGAAAGAAAGACAGAATTATCACGAAAGCTTTGACAAGCATGTAGTACACAGGCTCCCCCTACAAGTGTGCAAGATTTTCATAAATTTTGGTTTTGGACTACCTCAAGCACACAAGAGAGATAAGCAAGATGTGCTACATGCAGCTTGGCTATATGCATCAGAGCAGAAGAAAAAGAAGTGAGTGATAATGCATATGTGCATGGTGATTTCTTGCAAACAAGTATTTACGAGCAAGTCACCATCATGCACATTCTGCAAGGTGCATATACTTACCTTGAGGTTCCTTGACATTATACCTGAAGGGATAAACTTGAGAAAACAAGGTTAGATAACACAAGAGTATTCGTTCAACCAACTGCAAGAACATCAAGAGTACCAAGCCAGGGATGACATGTATAAAGAGTGTCTCATATTGAGCACAAGCTTGAATCAGCAAACATGTCTCCGAAACTAAAAGATTTTCAATGAACACTGAGAGATTTTGCTTTCCATAAGATATCAACTGTGAAGATTTCTCTCCCTTTGAGTTCTCTCAGAACAAGGGGTTTGATGGAAACAGCAAAATCAAAAGAATGATGCCAATTGTAATGTCCAATGTAAAACACGACAAACCTTTGATGTGATTCTCTCCCCCTTAAGATAAGATTGCTTTTCTTCTCCCCTTAAGTCTTCTCTTCTCCCCCTACTCCCCCTAAGTCTTCTCCCCCTTTGACATCAAGTGCCGAAAAGGACAGCAAACTAGGAAGGACAGGAGAGATGGAAGGAAAGAAGTGGGATCCTTAAGAATCACAACAGAACAAATAAGAACATTCCAAGAGAAACAATGAGTGGAGCTGCAGGAGATGATATCCTGGAGGAAATAAATCAGTGACACCGAATTGATAAATCGGTGACGCCGAGTTTAATTCCAAGGAAATACAGAGATAATTCAGCTCACTTTGCGAGGAATGTTTCAAAAGATTTGCAATGAATTTGTAAAAGATTTTCGGGGAATTGATCAGAGCCAGAAGGATATTAAAAAGGACATAAGAAATAGAAATAGAAAAGATTCCTAGATGAAGTTTTTTTTTGTTTAAAGAAAAACTCAATGAGAGAACATAAGAGAAAACAGAAAAACTCCAAAAGCATATGTACTTCATCTAGATAAAGGTCGGCGACAAGGTCACCTATGTTTGAGTATACTGACTTAGGAGTCAAATGAGGACATTTGATCATAGGTCATACTCATCATTTAAGCTCAAAATGGGGTTGCCATTTTTCGGTTAAGCATTTGATGTGATCACATCTTATGAAGCTGCTTGTACTCATGACTTTGAGTAAAGCTCCTTAAAGATGTGAAGAACATACCTTGGGCTTGTTGATGCTTTGCTCATGTAGGTAAGCTCGATGTAGGTGCTCATTGAATGTGAAGTTGGAGCGCCATTTCTACTTGTGTAGTTCATCTTCCTACAAGGGTTAGGCAAGCAAGGAAATACTCGAGGATATCCAAGATGACAAGAGTGAAATACAAGATGTATAAGATGTCAAAAAGGATATGTGGAATTTTGTTCCTTGAACTCAACATCCCAAAGGGCTAGATACTTGGTCAATGACAAGATTACTCATGATTTGAGTGTGTGGTAATCTTGTGGAATATAGATCATCCAAGTACCTGCAAGGAGTTAGATGCAATACAAGGAGGCAAATGTGTCCAAGACATATGATCATCATCATAAGAGAAATATCAAGGATTAGTCAAGAGGGCTCATGCCTTGCATGCATCAAAGGAGTTATCACTCCAAGTTTGAAGCATCAATGATGTTCAACTCACTCCTTAAGCGACAAAACACTTTCTCATCAAGAGGTTTTGTAAAGATATCAGCAAGTTGTTTGTCAGTACAAACATGCTTAAGATTAATATCACCCTTGGCAATATGATCACGAATAAAATGGTGACGAACTTCAATATGCTTTGTTCGAGAGTGTTGCACTGGATTGTGTCCAATTTTGATTGCACTCTCATTGTCACAAAGCAAGGGAACACGTCTCACATGTATCCCATAATCCTTAAGCGTTTGTGTCATCCATAGCAATTGAGCACAACACGAACCAGCAGCAATATATTCCGCTTCGGCAGTGGATAAAGATACTGAATTTTGTTTCTTGGAGGACCAAGATACAAGGGATCGACCAAGGAATTGACACGTACCCGAAGTTGACTTTCTATCAACCTTGTCACCGGCATAGTCCGAGTCGGAATAGCCAACAAGGTCGAAAGAGGCCCTCTTAGGATACCAAATGCCAAAGTTTGGTGTGTGTATCAAATATCTCACTACCCTTTTAACAGCTTTAAGATGACATTCTTTAGGGGCTGCTTGATATCGCGCACACATGCATACACTCAACATTATGTCAGGACGAGAAGCACAAAGATATAGTAGAGAACCAATCATAGAACGGTAAACCTTTTGATCAACGGGTTCTCCATCTTTTGTCAAGTCATTGTGTCCACTTGTAGGCATGGGGGTACTCATACCTTTGCTTTCTTGCATGTTGAACTTCTTGAAGAGATCCTTGGTGTACTTTGTTTGTGAGACAAAGGTACCCTCCTTAGATTGCTTGATTTGCAACCCAAGGAAGAATTTGAGTTCACACATCATGGACATCTCATACTTCTCCGACATGAGCTGTCCAAACTTCTTGCTAAAATGGGGGTTAGTTGAACCAAAGATAATATCATCAACATATATTTGGCACACAAATAGTTCACCATTAACCCTTTTCGTGAACAGCGTTGAGTCTATCTTTCCAATCTCAAACCCTTTTTCAAGAAGAAAGCTAGTTAAGCATTTGTACCAAGCTCTAGGAGCTTGTTTAAGACCATAAAGAGCTTTGTGCAACTTGTAAACATGATTAGGCTTTCTGGGATTCACAAAACCGGGAGGTTGTTTCACAAATACTTCCTCCTCAATTTCACCATTTAAAAAAGCACTTTTGATATCCATTTGATAGAGAGTAATATCATGGTGATTGGCATAAGCAAGAAGAATGCGAATGGACTCAAGTCTAGCAACGGGGGCATAGGTCTCACCATAGTCCATACCTTCGACTTGTGTGTAACCTTGAGCTACGAGACGAGCCTTGTTGCGGATGACTTGTCCATCTTCATCTTGCTTGTTCCGAAACACCCATTTGGTTCCAATGATGTTTTGATCATCCTTGGGCTTCTCTACCAATGTCCACACCTTGTTCCTCTCGAAGTTGTGTAGTTCTTAGTGCATAGCGTTCACCCAATCCGGGTCTTCAAGTGCTTCTTCTACCTTCATAGGTTCAATACTAGAGATAAATGAGTAATGCTCACAAAAGTTAGCTAAGCGAGTTTTAGAGCGAGTAATTCTCCCGGAGTTGATGTCGTTCATCATTTGTTCCACGGGATGATTTTTCTTGACTCTTGATCGAACTCGGGATAGCTTTTGTTGATGTCGTGGCTGAGCTTCCTCATCATCTTCATCTTCCTCTTCTTCTTCTTCATTGTTGTTGGTGTTGTCTTGAGGCGGTGGAGAAGGAGGTTGTGGTGGATCTTCTTGTTGCACTTCCTCATCTTGGTGAGTTCCACTTGTGGAGGCCTCCATGTTGCCTTGAGGTTCATCTTGCCGTGAGGTAGGTGGCTCCACATATGTAGATGAGGTACTCTCCTTCACTTCCATGGGACGGATCTTTCCAATAGATAAGTCTTGGATAGCTTCCGATGGGTCCTTGTCTCCTACATCAATAGGCATTTGCTCTACTTGCGAGCCATTAGATTCATCAAACTTCACATCTACCGTATCTTCAACCTTTCGGGTGAAATTATTGTAGACACGGTAGGTGTGAGAGTTTGATCCATAACCAAGAAGAAAGCCTTCATGAGATTTAGGAGCAAATTTAGACCGACGTTGCTTATCAAGGATATAGCATTTTGAACCAAAGACACGAAAGTATCCCACTTGGGGTTTGTTACCGGTGAGAAGCTCGTATGATGTCTTGCCGAGGAGCTTATGAAGATAAAGCCTGTTGATAGCATGACAAGCTGTCTCGACTGCTTCTCCCCAAAAATGCTTCGGTGTCTTGTATTCATCAAGCATCGTTCTTGCCATCTCTATGAGCGTTCGGTTCTTCCTCTCAACAACTCCATTTTGTTGAGGAGTGTACGTGGCCGAGAACTCATGTAGAATTCCTTCCTCATCGAGAAAAGAGTCTACATTGGCGTTCTTGAACTCCGTTCCATTGTCACTCCGAACTTTCTTGATCTTCACCTCAAATTGATTTTGGGCCTTTCTGGCAAAGGTCTTGAAGATTTTCTGAACCTGCGATTTATCATCAAGGAAAAATACCCACGTAAATCTGGAATAATCATCAACTATAACTAGACCAAAGGAGTTACCACCAAGGCTTTTGTAAGCATTGGGACCGAAGAGATCCATATGAAGAAGCTCAAGCGGTCTCCTTGTGGTCATGATGTTCTTTACGAGATGACTTCCACCAACTTGTTTTCCTGCTTGACAAGCACTACAAAGTCTATCTTTGTCAAAGAGAACATCTTTAACACCAAGAATATGATCACCTTTGATTAGCTTGTCTAGATTACGCATACCAACATGTCCTAGTCTTCTATGCCATAACCAACCTTTAGAGGATTTAGCAATGAAACAAGCTCTAGGTTGGGCTTTCTTAGTGAAATCAACAATGTATAGATCACCTCTACGGACACCAGTAAATGCCATGTTTTGATTGTCACGACGAAAGACTTGGCAATCTACTTTGGTGAATAGCACATTGAATCCAAAGTCAGCTAATCTAGACACGGAAAGTAAATTGTATCCAAGAGATTCTACAAGCATGACATTTTGAATAGAGCTATCATGAGATATGGCCACTTTACCAAGGCCAAGTACCTTACCCTTGGAGTTGTCTCCAAAAGTCACATACTTGCGTGGACCATCGTTCTTTGCAAGCTCTCGAAACATGTCTTTGTCTCCGGTCATGTGGTCGGTGCATCCACTATCAAGAATCCACTCTTTTCCGCCGGACATGTAGTCTCTCAGATTTGCCATAAGATTGAGACTCTTCATGATCTTGTCTAGCTCGGTGTCCGAATCGGAGTAATCATCATCGTGCTCATGCTCATCATCATATTGACCCATAGATTGTTCATCATCAACACCTAGGTCGATTTGATAAGTACTTGCATTAGTTTGGTCAATGTGACAATAATCTTCGGAATGCAATGCAAGAGCATTTCTAATTATAATATTGATAAGACCGGGATCACCCTTATTTTTCATAAGATCACGAAGCTCAAAGAAGCATTTATCAAAGTTGGGATCATTAGGGTGCAACTTATCAAATTCAATAGTCTTGTGTAGAATTTCATCAAGACTTCTCAAAGAGTAGTCCGGATAAAGTTCTTCCAAGAATTTCCACATAGCATAGGCACACTTACGTCTGGTTCTTGATCGACTCCGAGAGCATAAATTCTATGCCAAGTTCTCCAAGTGCGAGTTTTGGCTCGATAAGGTTTAGTACCTGGGCCACATCATCTCAGCTGACGGTATTGCGGCTAATCCCGAGAAAGTTGAAGCAATTGTCAACTGGGAAGCTCCTCAGAACGTCAAGCAGCTCCGCAGTTTTCTGGGTCTTGCCAGCTATTGCAGAAGGTTCGTTGAGAACTTCTCCAAGATTGCCAAGCCTCTTTCCAACCTGCTTCAGAAGAATGTCAAATACTTTTGGTCTCCAGAGTGTGAAGTGGCATTCAAAACCCTCAAAGAGAAGCTTGTCTCTGCTCCAGTTCTGACTCCTCCAGATGAAACCAAGCCCTATGAAGTATTCTGTGATGCTTCTCTTCAAGGTCTTGGTGGTGTGCTTATGCAAGATAAGAGAATTGTGGCTTACACTTCTCGTCAGCTCAAGCCAAGTGAGAAGAACTATCCCACACATGATCTCGAGCTAGCAGCTGTGGTACATGCTCTGATTACGTGGAGACATCTGTTGTTGGGCAGAAAGGTCGACATCTTCACTGATCACAAGAGCTTGAAGTACATATTCACATAGCCGCATCTGAACCTCCGTCAGACTCGTTGGGTTGAAATGATCCAAGAGTACAATCCCAGCATTGAATACTGTAGGATCGAAGAAGGTGAGAGTGTCTAGAGGGGGGGTGATTAGACTACTCAACAAGATAAAAATTCTGTCTTTGGACAAGAACAGATTTTGGCAGATTTTGCATAACACACAAGTCAAGTAGCATACTACAGATGCAATTCTAGAGTATGGGCAGCGGAAAGTAAATTGCACAAGTAGTAAAGAGAGGTGGAGAAGATCAAACGCAATTTGGAGACGCAATGATTTTTCCCGTGGTTCCGATAGGTAGTGCTATCGTACATCCACGTTGATGGAGACTTCAACCCACGGAGGGTAACGGCTGCGCGAGTCCACGGAGGGCTCCACCCACGAAGGGTCCACGAAGAAGCAACCTTGTCTATTCCATCATGGCCTACGCCCACGGAGGACTAGCCTTACTCGGGGTAGATCTTCACGAAGTAGGCGATCTCCTTGCCCTTACAAACTTCTTGGTTCAACTCCACATCTCGAAGACGGAGGCTCCCAAGCGACACCTAACCAATCTAGGAGGCACCACCCTCCAAAATGTAATAGATGTGGTTGATGATGATGAACTTCTTGCTCTTGTGCTTCAAATGATAATCTCCCCAACACTCAACTCTCCTCACTGATATGGCTGTGGTGGAAGAAAGGATTGAGTGGAAAGCAACTTGGGAAGGCTAGAAATCAAGTTTCATATGGTAGGAATGGAGCAACTTGATCTCAACACAAGGGTAGGTAGTTCTCTTCTCATAAAGTGTAAGGTAGGAGTGGTAGTACTTTCTGATGGCTCTCTCCACGAATGAAGAGGGGGTGGAGGGGTATATATAGCCTCCACACAAAATCCAACCGTTACACACATAATTGAGCAATCTCGGTGAGACCGAAGTGAAAACTCGGTCAGACCGAAAGTTCAAATATAGTGAACGTTGGGGTTTTCGGTGGGACCGAAAATACCATCTCGGTGAGACCGAAAGTGCAAATGATATGAACGTTGGGATTTTCGGTGGGACCGAGAAAGAAAACTTGGTTAGACCGATTTGAGAAAAGACAGGAACATGCCAGTTTCGGTGGGACCGGAAATGCAATATCGGTGAGACCGATTTGAGCCAAGACAGAAGCTTGTCAATCTCGGTGAGACCGATAATGCAAACTCGGTTATTCCGATATGATGTCAAATGGTTACAGAAGGTTGGTAGTCCATATTTCGGTGAGACCGATCTCAAACTCGGAATGACCGATTTTTCTAGGGTTTGGCATATGGCTGAGGTGGTTCATCTCGGTGGGACTGAGTTGGAAGAATCGGTTTGTCCGAGATTACTTATGAGTGTGTTTAGAAGTGAAAGTTGCTGATAGTTAAAGGAGCTAAATCACTAAGCACTTGAGCAACCAGATCATCAACACAACCTCATCCCCTTTTAATAGTATTGGCTTTTCCTATGGACTCAATGTGATCTTTGATCACTAAACCAAAAATGGAGTCTTGAGCTTTTGCCAATGTTTGCCTTAGCATTTGAGGGGTCCACTTCTTCAGTCCTTTCCATAGCCAATGTGATTGGATTTCCTGAAACATACTTGATAAAAGCATTAGTCCAACCACAAAGTATGTTGTCATTAATTAGCAAAACCACCCAGGGAGCAAATGTGCTTTCAAATACACTCCTAGCAAGGCGAATGTGATTGCAGATGCTTTGAGCAGAAAGGCATATTGCAACAGCCTTCTTATCAAGCCGTACCAGCCTGAGCTTTGTGAAGCATTCAGGAAACTCAACCTCCAAGTTGTTCCGCAGGGTTTTCTTGCAAATCTTCAAATTGCTCCTACTTTGGAAGATCAAGTCCGTGAGGCCCAACTCAGGGATACCATGGTGAAGAAGGTGAAACATGGTATTGCAAAGGGCACTCCAAAATACAAGTGCTTCCGTGTTGATGAGAGAGATACCTTGTTCTTCGAGGACAGACTCGTTGTTCCCAAAGGCGATCTCAGGAAGCTCATAATGGAAGAAGCTCATGATTCTCTCCTTTCCATTCATCCTGGCAGTTCCAAGATGTATCAAGATCTCAAGCAGTCTTACTGGTGGACACGCATGAAAAGGGAAATTGCCCAATTCGTGAACGAATGTGATGTGTGCAGAAGAGTGAAAGCAGAACATCAACGTCCAGCCGGTCTTCTCCAACCTCTTCCTATTCCCGAGTGGAAGTTCGACCACATTGAAATGGACTTCGTCACTGGCTTTCCTAAATCCAAGCGAGGAAATGATGCTATCTTTGTGGTGATTGACAAGCTTACCAAAGTCGCTCACTTTCTTCCAGTCAAAGAATCAATCAATGCAGCTCAATTGGCAGAGCTGTACACTTCCAGAATTGTGTCCCTACATGGCATTCCTCAAGTTATATCCTCAGACCGTGGAAGCTTGTTCACATCAAGGTTCTGGGACTCCTTTCAGTCCGCCATGGGCACTAAGATCAGGTTCAGCACTGCTTTTCACCCTCAGACTAGTGGTCAAGTTGAGCGCGTGAATCAGATTCTAGAAGACATGCTCAGAGCCTGTGTCATCTCCTTTGGCATGAAATGGGAAGACTGCCTTCCATTTGCCGAGTTCTCTTACAACAACAGCTTTCAAGCAAGTGCCGGCAAAGCACCTTTTGAAATCCTCTATGGCAGAAAGTGCCGTACCCCTCTCAACTGGTCTGAAACAGGCGAACGTCAACTCCTTGGCAATGACTTGATCTCAGAAGCCGAAGAAATGTGCAAAGTTATATGTGAGAATCTCAAGGCCGCTCAGTCGCGCCAGAAGAGCTACTATGACGGCAAACATCGTGATTTGGCATTCAACATTGATGATCACGTCTATCTCCGTGTGTCTCCGATGAAAGGCACCCAAAGATTCGGTATCAAAGGAAAGCTTGCTCCTAGATACGTCGGGCCTTTCAAGATTCTTGGCAAAAGAGGCGATCTAGCCTATCAACTTGAGCTCCCTTCAAACTTCGCCAATGTTCATGATGTCTTCCATGTGTCTCAACTTCGCAAATGCTTCAAGGCACCTGAGCGCATGATTCCGTTTGAAGAGATTGATCTTCAACAAGACCTGTCTTACCGAGAGCATCCAGTTGCAATTCTCAAAGAAACCGAACGCAAGACCCGTAACAAGTCCATCAAATTTCTGAAAGTCAAGTGGTCACATCACACCGACCGAGAAGCTACGTGGGAACGAGAAGATCATCTTCATTCCGAGTACCCTTCCTTTTTCCAGTCCTAGATCTCGGGACGAGATCTTTTTGTAGTAGAGGAGAGTTTGTAATGCCCCGGATGTAATACTTTCCCTTTTGGGTATATAATATATCTCCGGCTTCATCTATTTCCATTCCGGGTTCTTTGTCTTTCGGGTTTTCGTCGTTTTGTTGTGTGAGTGTGTGGCATTCATTCATATCATGTAGACATGTGCATCGCATTGCATTTGTGTTGTCGGTTGCATCCGGTTCCACGCGTTCCTTCCCGTTGTCCGTTTCGCGTTCCGGAGCTCCCTCACGTGTCCGTGGCGTCCCGTAAGCCTACTTTGTTGTTTGGGCGTGTAACGTTACCGGTGTGCCGTGAGGTTGTTGTGCGTGTTGTTGTTTGGTTGTGTGCAACCCGCCTCTCAAATCTCGTCGCGTTTGGACTCCGTTGGCTATCCCAGCAGTTATTCGTGTGGGTCCAAAGTGCCTTCACTTCGTGTCCCGGAAACACCCCTACTGCAGTCTACTACTCTCTCCTAGGCCCATCTAGACTTCCCCCGCGATCGGATCCGTCGGATCGCGATCGGAGGGCTCCTAACACCCCCAGATCCCTCAACCCTAAAAATCTGCTATTTATAGACCCTAGTCTATTTTGGCATCCCTAGCTTCTTCTCCATCCTCTCCCCCTCATTTTTTTCTCAGATCTAGCCCCTTTCCTCTCCATCTGGCCAGTTCCCGAGGGAACCATCCAGATCCATCGAGCCAGCCGCGCCGGCGCCAATTCCTTCGATCGATCCAGCAGGCCAGGTCAACGCCTCGGTCTTCCCTCCGTTCGATCCCGCGCCAGATCGAAGGGCGCTCGTTCCCGCCGCGCCGATCGCTGGCTCCCCGATCGGGTCCAGGGACCACATCACCGCAGCGGCCCGAGGCCCCAGTCCAGGCCGCCGCCCCTCGCCTCAGTCGCCGCGGGCCCGAAGGCCCACTTCCTCCCACGCGTCGCTAGCGCCGCCTTGGGCCTTCCTCCGCGCCAGGCCGCGGCCACTTCCCGAGCGCGCCATCGGGCCTTCCAGCGCCGAGCCACCGGGCGCCAGCCGGCCCACTTCGCCAGGCCGGATCAGCTCCTCCCGGGCCCTTCCGCCGATCCCGCCGGACTCCCGCACTCTGCCTCCAGCCGGGCCGCACCGGATCCGCCGGCCCGTCGTTTTTTTTCCAGATCGGATCTGAGAGGAGGTTGCCCCAAATATCTCTAAGTCCCAGTTTATTAGTTGCTGATGTTGTTTTAGTTCTGCTCTAACTTTGTGTGTGATGCTCCGTTTCGCGCAAATAGCATGTCCAGACGTTCGTGGGATCGCGCACTACGTTTTATCTTATATTGTCATGCATGTTAGAGATCATCTAGGTGCATGTTTTGCTGTTGCAAGAGTGCATCGTGATATAAACTGCTGCTATGTGATGTTTTTATGCCATCTTTGCCATGTGATATCTTTTAGCTCGTTTGTCCGAATGATGCAAATGACATGTCCACGTGTTCGTCTTGCCATGATCTACATGTTGTATGTGATAGGTTGCATGATAGATTTATTCTTGCCATGATTATCATCGTTCCAAAGTGCCATGTGGTTGTGATGTTGTTTCACTTGTTATGAAATGCCATCTTGTTGAGCTCGTTGCTATCGTTGTGTTTATCTCCATGAAGCATGCTTGTGTGTTTCGGTATCACCATCATGTGTACTTTGATGAGGTGCTTACCACTTGCCATGTTTAGTTTCGAGGTGACTTAAACATGCGCTTTTAGATGCCATGATGAAATTGTTGTTTTAGGACTTAGTGGATTTTCACTAAGTCTGGAATCTGTAATGTTCCGATGCCATGTTCGTGTGATGTTCTAGGACAAAGCATGCTAGTTTTGGAGTGGATCTTGATTGTTCCTTGTAGTATATATTGTTGGCTTCCATTCATGTTCTCACATGTTTATTTAAGTGGCTGTAGCATGTTATCTTTTGCTCCAAAGTTTCAATAAAATTCTGCTGCCAGAATTTTATTGTCAAGTTCAATATGTCCAAGTTCATTGCTATTGAACCGTGACTCCTTTGGGGGTGCACCTTTGGACTTAGTTGCTCTAGTATATGTCTAGTTTGTGTTCATGTCCTTTGCCATGATATTTGAGTGCTGTAGCTTAATTATTTTGTGCTCCGAAGTTGCTATGTTGCTGTAATTTTCAGCTTTCGCTCATTTCTTGTTTCGGGCATAACTTTTAGCCCGTAACTCCGATTTCAGCGAATCTTATAAGAAACTTGATTGATTTTCCGTGTAGATTCACAATATCAGATTGTTATCATGTTTTGAGGTGTTTTGCTTGAGTGCTATTTTCCGTGCTCCGTGTGCATCCTTAGTGCATCCATCATGCATCCATCTTTTTCGAGTGCGCATTGCATCTTGTTGATTTGTGCTTGGTGTGATTGTTTTGTTTAGAGCCGGAAGCAGAGTCCGAGTTCGAGTACGAGCACGAGGTTTCCAACGAGGTTGAGTACGAGGACCCTTCTTACGATCCGAACGACTTCTCTTCAGGCAAGATGACCGAACCCCGATAACATTACTATCTTTGCCTATTGCTAGTAGTTCCGCTCTATAGTTTTGCCTCGATGCCCATGATCTTCTTGTCAGCCTCCTACTTGTAACCCTTGCATGTTTAACCAACCTACCTATGCAAACCGTTGCTTGGCTAAGTACGCTTCGCTCAGCCCTTCTTATAGCATTGCTAGTTGCAGGTGAAGATCGAAGATGCTTGCTTCATGTTGAAGTTTGGTTGGGTTTTATCACACTATATAAATGCTTAAAAATGAAATCATCTATATATTGGCTAGGGTGGAAGGCTAAGCCTTTTGCTTGGTGATTTGTTCCACTCATGCCGTTAGGAACCGTATAAACCGGTGTTATGTTCCTTGATTATGTGTTCCTAACACGGTTGGGGTGTATGGGACCCCCTCGATAAACCGCAAAGTGCTAAGTCTTTTCCAGCAAGTCCCAACATTGGTACTATTTGCCTAATAACAAACTAAACTTGCATATGGAGTTATAAACCCTTTTTCTTAATCAACAACCCCGGGCCAGTGCTCCACATGAGTGTTGGTCCGAAACGGGGAGTCTGCGGGGCCACCTCAAGGAAACTCGAGGTTTGGTAAAAACCTGTAGAATCGCCCATCCGGTCGTGTCCTGAGACTTAGATACGCGCGGCTACTATCAAGGTGTCGACACGCCGGGAGGATTTGCTGGATTAGCCTTACCTTAGTTCGGTATATCTTGAGCACGGGATTCCGAGAATACTCGGGTCTTCCCACTTTGGAGTTGCGACTCCGCGGATCGTGGGCTTGTAATGGGTCAAGTTGGAACACCCCTGCAGGGTTATGAACTTTCGAAAGCCGTGCCCACGGTTATGTGGCAGATGGGAGCTTGTTAATATCCGGTTGTAGATAACTTGACACAATGTTTCTAATACACTACCAGCGTGTGTTCCGTGACCGTCAATTTCCGAATAGGGATTCGGGAGTTGAACACGGAGGGGTTATGTTTGTGGAGCTTGTAGCTAGGATCACTTCGTGATCACTTCTCGCCGAGGCTTTCTCTTCTCGCTCTCACTCACGTAAGCTAGTTGCTAGTTGCTGCTGCAGACACTTATTCTTTTCTTCAGCCTTTATCATCTCCCAAGGCTTAAATAGTCTTGTTACCCGGGAACGGGATTGCTGAGTCCTCTGTGGCTCGCAGTTACTTCACCACACCAGATGCAGGTCCAGCTGTGAGCTATCCAGGTGATGGCACCGAGCTAGACTGGGAGTACGACGAGGAGCGTAGTCGGTACTATGTTCGATACCCGGATGATCAGTAGTGGAGACTTCTACTAGGATTCGATCCGCCTGTGGTTTATTTATCTAAGTTTGGTATCTTGACATTTGGATTTTGCCCTTAGAGGGTTGTGATATTCTTAATGTATGATGATTGAGACATGTTATGTAATTGTGTGACGTGGCGAGTGTAAGCCAACTATTTATGTTTACAATCCCCTCTTTTACATGAGATGTGCAAAGATTACCAAACTTGAGATCATTCTAGGATGGACTTATGCCTTTAAGTCGTGCCTCGACACGTAGGAGGTATAACTCCATCCTGGGCATTACACTTTCCCAAAATCGGGAAGTGAAAAGACTTCCACGGTCTGAGTTAATCTCCAACGGTACACCATGAAGTGATACTATTCGAGAGACATATAAGTCTGCTAGCTGGCTAGCGGTAATACTCTCCCGAACAGGCAGGAAATGAGCTACTTTAGAGAGGTGGTCGATAACGACGAAGATAGCATTATTCCCTTTCCTGGTCCTGGGAAATCCGGTAATGAAGTCCATACCGACTTTGTCCCATTTCCATTCAGGAATAGCTAAAGGTTGAAGGGTGCCAGCAGGCCGTTGATGCTCTGCTTTGACTCGACGACAAACGTCGCAGTTAGCAATGAATTGAGCGATTTCTCTCTTCATCCTAGTCCACCAGAATCTCTGACGTAGGTCCTGATACATTTTGGTACTACCGGGATGAATCGTGAGAGGAGATTCATGAGCCTCCTTAAGAATCATTTGTCGTAGTTGTCGTTTCTTGGGTACCATCAAGCGGTTCTCGAAGTACACTACACCTCGATCATCCATAGAGAAGCTTCTATCAACTCCGCTAGCAATGTTCTCCTTGATCCGAGATATGCCTTTATCATACCGCTGGGCAACTATGATTTGATCCATAAGGGTAGGTTTCGCCACCAAGGTGGAAAGGAATCCTCGAGGAACAATGTGAAGGTTAAGCTTACAAAATTCCTCGTGGAGAAGTGGTTGACCTTGTTGTAACATTAAATTGTTACAATATGACTTACGACTTAGTGCATCAGCCATGACATTGGCTTTTCCAGGAGTGTAGGTGATTCCTAAGTCGTAGTCTGTGAGCAACTCAACCCAACGTCTTTGCCTGAGATTCAAATCCGGTTGGGTGAAGATATACTTCAAACTTTGGTGATCAGTGAAGATTTCACAGCGATTACCAAGGAGGTAATGTCGCCATGTTTTGAGTGCATGGACTACAGCTGCAAGCTCTAAATCATGAGTAGGATAGTTATCCTCGTGTGGACGCAACTGTCGAGATGCGTATGCAATCACTTGACGATCTTGCATGAGAATGCAACCTAGTCCTTGTCGCGAGGCGTTGCAATAGATTATAAAATCCTTGGAGAAGTCTGGTGGTACCAGTACAGGTGCAGATGTCAGGCGTCTTTTCAGTTCCTGAAAACTGGACTCGCACTATGGGGTCCACTCAAACTTTTTATCTTTCTTGAGGAGTTCGGTTAGAGGTTTAGCAACCTTGGAGAAATTCTCGACGAAACGTCGGCAATAGCTCGCTAAGCCAAGAAAACTCCTAACTTGCTTGACCGATTCAGGAGGAGTCCAATCAAGGACGGCTTGAACTCGCTCGGGATTGACAGCAATACCCTTGCCAGAGATCACATGACCTAGATAGGTTACTTCTGGCAACCAAAATTCACATTTAGAGAATTTGGCATAAAGGCGGTGCTCTCGAAGTTTCGTCAATACCAGCCTTAAATGCTCGGCATGATCTTCCTTGTTCTTGGAATAGATGAGTATATCATCGAGATATACCACAACAAATTTATCCAAATACTCCATGAATATAGAATTCATTAACCGAGAAAAGGTAGCTGGGGCATTGGTTAATCCGAAGGACATAACGGTGTACTCATATTGGCCATAACGAGTAACGGAAGCCGTTTTAGGAATGTCCCCGTTCTTGATTTTGATTTGATGGTAGCCCAACCTCAAATCCATCTTAGAGAAGACTGAGGATCTAGCGAGCTGATCATACAGGTCGTTGATCCTGGGGAGCGGATACTTATTCTTTATGGTGACCAGATTGACAGGTCGGTAATCTACAACCATCCGCTCCGTTCCATCCTTCTTCTTGACGAAGAGGATCATTAACTATCTTGCCGGATGGATGTGTAAGTTGAACGATCCTAGTAAAGCAATCAATTTTGGCGTAATAAGTTGTCATCCAATCCATACCCAAAATGATGTTTATGTCCGAGGACTTGAGAGCGATTAGAGATGCTAGGAAAACAAGTCTATCGACAAGGATTTCATTTCCATGGCTTACCCTAGAGGTTTGCCACTTTGAACCAGGAGTTTGAATAACCATGGAAGTAGGCATGTCACAAAAAGTCATGTTGTGCAATCGAGCATAGCTCTCAGATATGAACGAATGGGATGCTCTAGTATCGAAAAGAACAGATGCCGGATGGCAGTTTACGAGAAGCGTACCAAGGACGACGTTAGGATCCTCATAAGCTTCTTCGGCAGAAACATAGTTGACATGACCACGTGCAGTGGGGATTGGCTTGACATAGTTCACCTTGCCGGTTGGCTTACCATGGCCAACGGGTTTTCCTGGCTGGTTCTGGGGACAATCACGCATGTAGTGTCCCGGTTCTCCACACTTGAAACAAGTCACAGTGGTGGTGCGTGGAGCAAAGTTGGAAGGTGGTCCTCCATAGGTCTTAGCAGGTGCAAACTGTTGAGTTGGACGAGGCGCCTCATAGGATGGCCTCGGTGTATACTTGGGTGGCAGAGCAGTATTAGGAACCCACACACGGCGCTTGTGAGAGCCAGAGCCGGATGAGGAACCAAGGTCTCGAGTATGCTTGCGGGTGGTCTCGAAGTCGGTCTGGCCTGTTTCAGCACTGATAGCCTTGTTTACCAACTTCTGGAAGGAAGTGCACTCGTGCAGACGTAGATCTCGGCGGAGTTCAGGGCTGAGTCCCTTGCGGAACCTTGCCTGCTTCTTGGCATCGGTGGATACTTCCTCAGGTGCATAGCGTGCCAAGTTACCAAACTCGCGACTGTAGCCATCCACAGTTAAACGGCCCTGGGTGAAATTGCAGAATTCCTCCCGCTTGCGATCCATGAGACCTTCCGGAATGTGATGTTCACGGAATGCCTCACTGAACTCAACCCAGGTAGTGACTTGGCCATCAGGACGCATAGCTTCAAAGTTTTCCCACCAAAGACTGGCAGGGCCCTCAAGATGGTAGGCGGCGTAGATAACCTTGTCAGCTTCGGCCACACGGGCAGAGTGTAGCTTGTGGGTGATACTACGTAGCCAATCATCAGCATCCAGAGGTTCAGTGGAGTGATGGAACTTTGGTGGACACATCTTGATAAAATCGTGGATTGACACCACGTCATTCCTCTGGCGGAACCCAGTGTTCTGCTCTATGCGTTCCAGCAGACGGTTGGTCTCTCTCTTGTTCCGTTCTGCTTCAAGCATAACTTCCGCCAAAGAGGGTGGTTGGGGCAGATTTCCATCTCTAGCCCCACTAGCCTCACCCTGCTCCTGAGCAGCAGGAGTGCTGCGAGTGTTGACCATCCTAGGAAAACAAAACAACGTTTAGACAAGGATGGCAAGAATTTGACATAGAAGTGCAGAATGTAATGGATGACACGGAATGCAAAGATGTTCATCCGTACGACATGGTAATATAGGAACTGCTATATATACACCAGTGGTCATACACACCATACAAAGTTTAGTACAAGCCAAAGCTAAAGTACAACTGCGGTGAAGGACGATACATCCCATCAGAGGCATTCCAAGCTCCTATACATTATTTAACTACACCTCCGGAACTCAGTACACACCAAGTCATATTCCACAAGACGCGCATGACTGTGGAAATACAACTACTACAATACTACTGCTACCACGGTCTAGCTCAGACATTCGCATAGTAATCCTCATAAAGATTACCACCGTAGCCTGGAAGTGGTACATACGGATCTTGGAACTCGCGAGCACTCGAAGGCTGTGGACCATAGGGGCATGGGTGTGGTCTCGGTCCCGATGCTGGTGGTAACCGACGCCCACGTGGAGGTGTAATACCCCCAACGTCACGCCAATCCATGCGATCAGGCAAACGAGTCCGCACAGGGTACAAATCCCGCATGTCCAGATATCCGGCGTGCACAGCAGGTGCAAGCCGTGTCAAAGTAGTCCAATGAGCGGCTCGAGTGTTATACAGCTCCATTCGGAGGGCACGGACCTCACGGTCCCTATCCTCCAACATCTGAACAGTGGTCTGAAGTAGTGGCTCTTCATGAGCAGCATCAGTATACAGACCAGTGTAGTAGCCTTCCTCTCCGGGAAGTGAGGCTGGCATGTAACAGAACTCAGTGTTCAGCAACAGGGCATGCCTAGCACAGAGAATGGTCATCATCAAATAAGCGGCATCCTGCACTGCCATCTCGATGGTAATCCCGAGTCCATAAGACCAATGGATGGGATCATTAGCTCCGGGATATGAGGGGTATATCCGGACTGTGCAGAAATACTGACTTTGATTAAAATCCCGGTACTGTTCCTCCACAGTGTATTCAGGATACCAGCGATAACCGGTCTTAGTCATCACACGGACTAGCATGGCCGTGTGACCGGGCACATTAATGCACCGAGTCAAGCGAACCACTTGGTGAGGGATGCGGCCAGACATCTGAAACACGGAATAATGCAAAGGCATTAGTGTTTCTGGAAGAAATCGGGCAGCATAACAACTGTAAATGCTCAAACAAAGATTTGAGACATCATACAAATGATAGCATAGCCACTCAACAATCCCATATCAAGGTTACGGTCCAACAATCATCATACTCAAAGGATAGAAACTGAACTGAGGCTTGAAACCAACAATCCTAAGAGTCTACGGATTAGTAACACGTGAACCTAATAAGGATAAGAGGCCTAGTCCTAATTACCCGTAGAAAGAATAGACTGACTCAGATCAGAAGGGCATAAGGTAAAGGAGTAAAAAGAGCCTTACGTTCCCTTCCACAATCAATTCCCCTACATATAACTAAGAATTTTTCTAGACTCAACATCGACCAGTTTGGCTTGAGAAACCTACAGGCAGTCCAGCTCTGATGCCAACGCTGTCAGGACCCCGATCCTAAGTCACACCGATCTAGCTGTAACACGTCATATCACTTTGCGGCCTCACGCACGGTAACCCCAGGGTGCCACCTTACCTGGCCCGGGACCGTTTGCGCATTTTGGCACACGTATATGACAGTGTCGCTAGCATCCATATGACAGAGAACCCGGGCCGACATGGCTAGTTATAAACCAAAAGTGGCACTAGATTATAGAGACAGGCATCCATGACCCAGCAACGAACGTGTCGGTCATCAACGTATGAACCCAAGTCATAGCAAGCTACATGGACTTAAAGGAACAACGCGTGACATTTCCCTTAAGGGACAGAAACAGGAACGAAGAAGGACACATGCCGGCCAGCCTACGTGTTCCGAGCAGTAGCAAGCTACCAAGGCTCATTGGAAACACTAGGAGGCATTTCCCTGTAAGGTAGGCTACCAAAGGAAAACAACTAGGTGTCGGATCCCACACATACCAAGCATTTCAATCATACACGCAATATGCTCAATATGTGCAAATACAACATTGCATCACAACAGAACTCTATGACTCAAAGTACTTTATTTAAAAGGCTCCAAGAGCCATACATATCATATCCATACAGGTAGGGGTCACATGACCCAACACTCAAGTCATACAGTCATACAAGCACAAGCGGAAGCTACATGTCTGAGTACAGACAACTTAGAAAATAAAACAGGCATGGTGTAGCCTGACTATCTACAAGGCCCTTCACAAGCTCCAGATCTCCGTCTGGGTATCAAGCTACTCGTCGACGTCAACGTCTATGTAGAACCCATCAGCAGGGGCAGGGTTCTCCTCTGCAACAGTTATTAAGCAAACATGAGTACAAAGGTACTCAGCAAGTCTTACCACAGAACCTATCATACATGCAACATTATCAAAGGGGGGTAGTGGAGTTCATAGCAGAATGCCAGCTTTGACCTTGGCTAACCTATACTACAACTCTCAACGGATTGCAAGATGTTATTACGTACACGAGTCCTCTACTCACCACATCAATACACTACCGAGGATCCTCTTCCGTCATCCTACGGAAGGGCCATCCACGGCACTCACACTTATCTTGAGGCTTTTAGTAGTATCCATCAACTTGTCTATGAACTGTAAGAGTAACCAAGTAGTTCGTACCGCGAACAACGGCTATTCGAATAGTTTGATAACCCTACAGGGGTGTACTTCTTCACACACGCTTTCACCACTTATCGCCGTTTACTCGGTGTGTACTCGGCAACCTTCAAGCGGAAGCCCAGCGGGGGTGTCGGCCACGACCTGACTAACTACTCAAGTCTCTCGTCCAGGTTTATCGCCTATTTGGGTTCCATCCGTGGGGAGATCCGGTCGGGGTGTCGCTCACGGCCCCAAACGATGTGTACAGGGTTCCCGAGTTACCAAACGGGCAACCGGTACACCATGCCACGTACCAGTCGCATCACAACCCACCCCGAGGGTCAGCGTTGTGCACGACCTCCAGTAAGCTATAAACACCAGAAACTAGTTGCAACTCCTGGACAGAGATCAAGGGTAATTAATAAGCCAAGAGGGTCAATTAAGGATCCCAATGTGTGGTAGTAGCTGTAACTTGAACCACACATACAGATCTCAGGTCCTATGGACGATTCCAATGAAACAACCCACCATGTACTCCTACATGGCCTTTCATCGATACCTTTACCAAGCGTATTCCACACTTCCTTCTCTTTATCGATAAGATTATTTCACTCTGATCCATCACCCAGATGAACCAGACCAGACACAACTCTAAGCATAGCAGACAACATAAACAAATAGCATGGTGGATCACACATCACATGGCTCAATCAACTCCTACACATGCTAGTGGGTTTCAACTATTTACTGTGGCAATGACAGGTCATGCAAGGGAATAGGGTTCATCTACCGCAGCAAGTAGC
The DNA here is from genome assembly GCA_902687465.1 of Secale cereale. Lineage (NCBI taxonomy): Eukaryota > Viridiplantae > Streptophyta > Magnoliopsida > Poales > Poaceae > Secale > Secale cereale. The sequence goes on along the minus strand of LR738709.1, from coordinate 370,342,860 downwards.
AGTTCACACGTTGTTGCCTTAATGCAGTAAAAGAGAGCAGGAGCGAGAAGATTGGGTTTGTATCGGAATGATCAATGATTGCTTGCCTGACAAGGTAGTTGTCGGGTACTGCTCTTCAACTGGATACGCAGCAGTATCCTCGGGAGCAGCACCTAACACAGAGAATACCGGCGATACAATTATTAACAAACAAATGCAACAATATGATGCATGCTCATGACATGGCAAGATGCATTTGTGTTGGCTAATGCAACTAAAACCAGAAGGGTTTGAACCTATTTGAATCAAAGATTCAAATTGGAGTTCAAACTATTATTTAAATAAGTGCATTATCATGTTTTTGATGTATACAGCAAGTTAACTTGTTCAAACATGCATGAAACCAGTGCCATTAGAAAGATTGGATTTTTCTGATCATTTTTCATATATAAATCTTTTCCATCTGAGCTATGGTTGATTTTATATGATTTTTAGAAGTTTTGGGTATTTTCTGGAATTTCCTGAATTATTTTAAATAAAAAAAAAATCCCAGAAAAACCTTTACTGCGTCAGCATGACATCATGCTGACGTCAGGCAGTCAACAGGGCCAATCCAAGTTAAACCTGACCAGTGGGTCCCACTGGTCAGTGTCACAGGAGCTAATTCCGGTCATAACCAGTGTTGACTGGGTTTGACTAAGCAAAAGGGGCCCACTGTCAGTGACTGTGGTGGTTAAGCTAATTACTGTTAGCTCCTAAACAACAGGCCACGTCAGCCCGCCGGAGTTTGGCCGGCGGCGACCATTTCGCACGGCGGTGACTCGTCGGAATCCTTGTTCCGGCAACCATTTGCCGCGCGGATGGGCTCTTTGTGCTCCTGGTGATGCACCGCATCTAATGGTGCCACTGGTTGGTCGAAAGGTCGCCGGAGTTGACGGCGACGAGCTCGTCCGTGGTGGTGCTCGCACGGAGTTGGCCGGGATGGTGTTGTGGTGCACGGTAGGAGGAGTTAAAGCTGGCGTTGGCTTGCTGGTGACCTACTGATCCTAACGGCGTGCTCAGCCACGAGGCACGGTGCCTATGGCCACGGCGGCGAGTAGGCCGGCGGCGGTGATCTTCGGTCAGCAAAGGGGGCGGCGGCTACAAGGCATAAACGGGCCCGTGGAGAGGGGGGTTCGAAGCGTGAGCTCACAGCGGTCGCAGAGGGCGTCGAAGCGAGCTCGGGGAAGGTCGGACGGTGGCGTACGGGCGGCGGCGATCTCCGGTGCCGAAGGTTGAAGACGACGGCGGGGAGGGCGTTGCGGGGCTTCTGGCGTCATGTCCGTCGGTGGGGAGCTTCGAGGCGATGAGCTAGTGGTGCGTCGGGAAGGCGAGGGAGTGGCGTAGGGCACGGTGGCAGCGATCGACGGCGACGAGCTCGCTCGGGGGAGCTCGGCGGAGGGGAGAGAGGAAGGGGAAAGACACGAGGGAGAGGGGAAATGGTCGAGGGGTCTGTGTGGCGTCGTCCTAGTCCATCCAGAGGGCCGAGGGGCCAGCCAGGCAGGCAGGAGGTGGCCGGCGCGTCGGCGGCGCTCGCCACCGAGCAGCTTCGTGCGCTGGCGCGACGAAGAAGACGGGGATGCCCCTGGTGGGCCGGGCCGTCTGGGCCAGCAGGTAAGTGGGCTCAGGTAAGTGCTTTCTCCCTTTTTCTTTTTCCTATTTCTTTTCTATTTCATTTCTTTTGAAGCTTTGTTCAATTAATAAAAATACCAGAGCATTTTTATAACTCATGAAACTTGTCATACCTACTGTATATAATATGAACAGTAGGAAACATTATAGTTCATGATTAGTTGAGCATTTAAAATATTTTATAGCATTTAAATGCCCAAATTCAAATACCATATGATTTAAATCCAAAGCCCTTGGGTGTCCTAGAAAATTGTGCACCATTTTTGGCAGAGGTTTAAGACCAAGGCAGAAATGATGAACATTTTTGAAGGGCATTTTGGGTACATTGGAAAATATTTTAGCAAACCCTAGTTGTTAGGAGAGGGGTGCTGGGGTTTCTGTTAATCCCATTTCAAGTTTCTTTGAAAAGTAAACATGATGCACACTCTAGCTAGGTCCTATTGCAAGTGCTAACTAGGGATGTGACACCATCACCCCGCATCTTCTTAACATATGGTTAGAAAATAGACAAGCTGATCATCTTATGTACTCAATATATTAAAATCTGATAGTGCAATTCGAAAGCTTAAAATGCTCTTGAACCATTTCGCAAATCCTGCCATAGCCAGTTTGTCAATGTTTCTTGGATTTTGCGGCAGTAACTCCTTTTTTGTAGATGTTGCACAACATAGTGATCGCGTCAAACATCTAAATATATAAGAATGTGCTGCAAGTTTAGTAGATTACAATGTATAAGCTATAGTACTTAGCACTTAATCGATATAAGTTAGAATCTCAGGACAGTTATTCAACACATACCAAACCATTTTGTCCAATTCTTTAGGTTTGTCGCCTTGTCGACTCTTCCCTGTAACTCGAATGGAACAATAAAAAACATTGAGCTCGGGAATGTCTTCACCCACCTCTTTGCTTAGCTGATCAACTGTTTCAATGTATTTTGAGCAGAATGTCTATGCTTATGTAGCAATGTAGACCTCTGTATATGTATACCCAAGAAGTATGGTGGGCTCGGTGTCACGCACCTGTGTACTCAGAATGAAGCCTTGCTCATGAAGCACTTATTCAAGTTCTTCAACAAGTTGGATATACCTTGGGTCAATCTTATCTAGGACACATACTATGGATCTTCACCCCCTCAAGCTACTCATAGCTGTGGTTGTTTTTGGTGGCGTGACGTTCTCAGCCTCTATGAAAAATTTTGTGCCCTGGCTATCCCACAGGTGGACGCAGGTGATACTGTGATTTTCTGGCGGGATCATTGGCACATTGATAACAGAGTGGTCTCTCTAAGGACAAGGTTCCCGCGCCTTTATTCTTTTGTCATTAATGATCTAATCACCGTCAAGGATTTCTTTGACACGCCATCTGAGGTTCACAACTTCCACATGCCTTTGTCTGTGGAAGCCTTTGATAAACTTCAACAACTCCAGATTTTGTTGGCACCTATACATGTTGATCCATAAAGTAGGGATATCTAGAGGTGGCCCACCAAGTCTGGCGCCTTCCAATCTAAGCTCTACTATGATTTCACATTCTCTCATCTCGTGGTTGATCCTATCTTCAAGTGGATTTGGAAATGCTCCTGCACCCTCAAGATTAAGGTTTTTGGATGGTTACTCCTGATGGATCGACTAAATACAAGAGATATGATGCAACAAAGGCACTGACATGTGCAAGATGATACCTGTGTCTTGTGTCATCTACCTAGTCATGAGGATCGTGTACACCTTTTGTTTACTTGTAACTTTAGCCACGGAGTTTGGAATTATCTTGAAAGCTCTTGGATCTCAAACAACAACCAAACCACATACACCATGGCTCTTGCGGCTAGACATGAGTTTGGCTTCCCTTTCTTTACTGAAGTAGTTTTTACTGCTACTTGGAATATATGGACTCAAAGGAATGGCAAGATCTTCATAAATGAGCGACCCAGCTTCAGATCTTGGAAGAGAAACTTTGTGCATGATATCTCTTTGTTAGCCCACAGGATCAAATGTAAATATAGGGATAGCCTCCTCTCTTGGATAGCATCCCTTCAGTAGCTTTGTTGTAAGTTTCTTTTCTCCTTTTTCCCTGTACATAGGTTCTCCCAAAACTTCTTTACTTTGTATCTTGTCCCGGCTTGGGTTTAAGTTTTAATAAAGAACTGTGAGGCTGTTGCCTTGCAGTACATAGTAAAAAAAAATGTAGACCTCTGCAATGGAACCCTCAGGTATAGCTTTGTTCCTAACATAGCCCTTGAAAGTGCCTAGCCGCCTTTCAATAGGGTACATCCAGCCATACTGTACTGGACCTCTAAGTTGTGCCTCATCAGGTAGATGAACAACCAAATGCACCATCACATGAAAGAAGGCTGGAGGATATATCTTCTCAAGGTCGCATAGGATAGTTGGTATCTTGTCTCTAAGATGCTCAAAAGCATCTATCCTGATAATTCTACTGCAGAGTTCCCTGAAGAATTGTCCCAACTCTACAACTGCTCTGTATAAGTCAGGGCGGTCCAATCCTCTAAGGATAACAGGTAAAACCCTTTGAAGTAGGACGTGGCAGTCATGAGTTTTCAACCCTTGTACGTTGTTTCCATCTGCACTAACTCTCCTTTTAGGGTTGGAAGAAAATCCATGTGGGAACCTCACACGTGACAGGATGTTGCAGAATTCTTTTCTTTTTACCTTGTCCAAGACGTACACAACTGGTGCCATATCCCGTGGTGCACCATCATATTCCACCTACAAATCCTTTCTGATACCGAGGCGTGTCAAGTCAATCCTAGATTTCAAGGTATCTTTTGTCTTGCCTTCAATATTAAGAAGTGTGCCAATAATGTTGTCACATATATTTTTGTCGATGTGCATCACATAAGGATTATGCCGCAGATCCAAATCTTTCCAATACTCCAAGTCCCACAAAGTGGATCTACGGGTAAACAATAATCTCTCTTCTACCCTACCAGGCTTCCTTTTCCCACTAACATTATCAGGATGGTTTCCTGGTGTAATATGTCTGACCTTCTCTAATTCCACTTGCAACTCATCGCCGCTGATCCTCTTTGGCGCATCACGATTTTCATGCTTTGCATTGAACACATGTCTTCGGTATTTTGCAGGACACGACTTATCCTTGGCAAGGAAACGACGGTGTCCAATGTAACAGATCTTGCTAAGTATTGCGTATGATAGCATATTCTTGTCACAGCGAACACATGCACTATAACCATGTGTCGTTCGCCCTGACATAGTGCCCAAATCCAGATAATCATGGATGCACCAAATTATAATAGCACGCGGAAAGAAATCAGCTGGTGGGCTACCATATAGGTCTTGAGTGAGAACACCCCTCCATAGTTGTTGAAGTTTCTCCACTAGAGTCTCCATAAATAAATCAAAATCCTTTCGAGGACTTTTTGGACCTGGGATGAGCAAGGCCATCATGTAGTTTGATTCTTTGGTGCAGACATTTGGTGGCATGTTGTAAGAGATAACAAGCACTAGCCACATGCTATATGTGGCGCTCTGGTGGCCAAATGGATTAAATCCATCTGTAGCTACGCCAAGTCTCATGTTTCTCGGATCAACAACAAACTCTTTGTGTTTCTGATTGAAGCTTTTTGAGTCACTACCATGAGATGGATGGCTCATTACATTCTGATCTCTGTACTCCTGGTTCCTACAATGCCACAATACATCCTCTCTTGTTTCAGCATCATGAAACAACCTCTGCAATCTTGGTATAATTGGAAAATGACTCACAACATTATGAGGAATCATCTTCACAGCATCACCATCTTTCTATCTTGATGATTTGCATTTTGGGCACTCACTTAAGTTGGCATAATCCTTCCGGAACAGAACACAACTATTCTTACAAACATGGATCATATCATATCCAATTCAAACTTCACAAAGGAATTCCTTCATTTTACTGCAGGTGTGTGGCAGCTCAGACGCATTTGGGAATGATTTGCGGAAAGCGGCCAACCTCGCATCGAATGGTTTGTTGGTCATCCGCTCAAATGTCTTCACCTGAAGAAAGGTGACCATAGCTGAGAATACTGATAGCTTATTTCCTCGGGTGACTACCACGTTGCATTGTTCCAACATGCAGGCCCACCGTTTCTCTTCTGCAGGTGAAAGTTCGTGAAATGCGCGAGCATCTCGTAGCATTGTTTCAATGTTGGTCAAACTCACTCGCTCCGCTGCCACCACCTCCTCCTCCTCTTCCACCTGAGCATTAGGTGGATCAAGATGGTGATCCGCTGCTTCCACATAGTCAGTAACATTGACATTCACAACTTCACCATGATGAACCCACCTAGTAAGTGCGACCGACATCCCATACAAGTGTAGATGATTTTGCACAGTTGACTGGGGTCTTGTAACTGAATTCATACAACTGCTACACGGGCAGAGCACATCTTATTTGGGACCACCGAACTCAGCTCTGATAAAGTTCATGAAGTTTTCAACCCCCTCAACATATGCAGCGGAGAATCTTTGAGAAGAAGTTATCCAAGTCATGTCATCTGTTAGACATACAAATTATTTCTTTCACTAGATATTACAGAAAAAACATATATAATTTTTTATAAAGTCCAGAAAAATACCTAGGTCGATGTTTAAAGCTATGGCAAGATATTTGGACAAGCAGATCTAAGTAACGAAATATAAGTAAAGCTAATTCAGCAAACATATTTGAGTGCTAAATTATGGCAGGATATTTTAGTAGTCAATGATGTCGAGCACACAGTAATCGAAGTCCATCTGAGCAAAAAAGATCGAGTATAAAATGGTGTCGAGCTATTTCACCTAGCAGATTGGCTACCAGACCATGGCAATCTACTTCACAATAAATATATGGCAGGATATTTTAGCAACTAATCAGGCGTGGCATGCAATCGCAGCAAAGCAGATTGAGTGCATAATAGGGCAAGGAAGCTTCTTAAGCAGAGCATATTGACTTTAAACTATTTCGACAAATAGTGAGATTAACAACATCTACCAGATAACATTTAGCGCTACTCCGACATGCACAGGGCCTCAGCCTAGAATGCGTGTATCGTGGGAGAAGCTTACAACCGCGCGTCTCCACAAGAAAGTCGCCAGCAGTGGCGACGCGTCTGGAGGACGGCAGTCTACAAGAGCGTACTGTGGGAGCGAGAGGATCGCCGTGCGTCCCCTCGACAAACCGCGGCGCCAACGTATCGGCGTGGCGGGGAGGGTGGCTTTGGCGGAGCAATGGAGTGGAGGGGGCCGGGGGGAGGAAGGTTTGGGGAATATTATTGGCTAGTTGTCCAAATGGCAGTTGAATTTGGGATTTGGGGGTTGATGAGGTTACAGACCTAGGGTAGGGTCACAGGCCTGACCGAGGTACCCCACCCAAGGTCATTACCCCAGAAGATCAAAAGACAAAACCAATGGGAACAAGAATAGTCGACTAAGGCAGCCCAAGAGGACATCCCACCCAACTGTACACCACGTACCAGACGACTCAACTTCACTCGACCCATCCAAGGCACTCGACCCCCGAAGGTCGAAGGTCCCTTAGGACAGCAACGATCTGGTACTCACTCGCTGCAGTGAATACCTTTATTGCTCTTTACTGCGGACGTTATCAGTAACATCCACCTTTATGTACATTAAACCCTTAGTACGTGGAGCATGGCTGGGGTCCTGGCCCACTATATAAGCCACCCCTCCTCCAGTACAAGGGTTCGCACCCTCTGTAACACACACACATATACCCATTTCAATCGACCGCCTCCGGGTACCGAGACGTAGGGCTGTTACTTCCTCCGAGAAGGGCCTAAACTTGTAAACACCTTGCGTACAACTGCACAATAGCAAGGGCCTTGCCTCCTCCTTTGTACCCCCTACTTGTACCGTCAGACTTAGAACCACGACAGTTGGCGCCCACCTTGGGGCAAGGCATCTTAGCGACTTCTGGTGAGGTTGCAAACTTTTCTCCGACCTCCTTCGTCATGGTTTCCGGTGGTGGTCTGGCGTTTGGCCGCGAGATCCAACTCGACGCGCTCGTCTTCGTCGCCGACGACTCCTCTTGGCTCCAGGAGGCTCCTCTCGACGTTGAGGCACTGCCCGTCCGCGGGGCTGCGCATTTCCGCGCCAGCGCCTGTGGCGTCCTTCTTCGGCAGCCGTCGACTCAGTACCTGTCGATTCCTACATCGTCCTCCATCCCCGCCGGACGCCGACGCAAGGAATCCGGTCGCTCACGGCTCCAGCGGTGGGTAAAACACGCAGTGGCCCGCCAGGCGGCCACCCCTTAGGTCGCGGCCATCGAGCCCGATGGTTACCTCTACGGGCCGGTCGATGCGTCGGTCGAGCTCGTGGATTCAGTTTCCGAGTGCGGGAGCAGCGATCCCACAACGGAAGTCCTCAGGGTCGACTCGCGCCGCAGCCCGCCAGGTTTTCCTCGCGGTGGCGACGGCGGCAGCGGTGGCGGTCATTCATTCGACAACGACGGATACATTCCCCAACCCCTCACCGCCGAGCAGAGGGACGAGCTCTGCCGCTGCAACGAGGACGCGCTCTTCACCCCCATCGTGGGGGATACTCTAGAGGCTCTGGCCCTGGAGGCCACGCGCTTGGCCACCGTGGCTGAGTGCGCGCGCTTGGAGAATATCCAGCGCGCACTCGATGAATAGGCCCACCGACTGGTCCCCGAGTCCAGTCGACGACCGCGGCAATCGCACCCGCGCAAGACTGAGGTGTTTCGTACACCAGTCCAGAACCTCGAAGCCGCGGCTCGCATCGCGGAGTCTATTCAACCATCTCAGTCGGAGGCTGGGAGAGGCCTTCAACAGATCCAGGTGTTGCTCCGAACGGCTGAGGAGCAAAACGCGGCTGTTTCTCAGTCGCGCAACAAGATTCACAACAGATCGGTGGCTGCAGACACTGTTTGGTCCGCCCACAGTCCAAGATCGCCCCCAAGGCGTGAGGATAATGGCCCATGGCAAGACCGGCATCTGGGTCGGAATGACGAGCAATATGATCGTCAACCCGGTCATCACGACTGCCGTCGAGTGCCTACGCCTCCTTCGGGAAGCGGATCGTTCTCGCCCAGGTGGCACGAGGGCAGGCGCTTACGCGACGACGAGCGGAGGATTCCCCCAGATCCTCGGAGGCCCGACTTCGATGCAAGGTCTATCCTTGTGCAGGGGCTGGTCGACCGGAACAGGGTGTTCAGAGAAGAGCAAGGCAGAGATCGTCGGGGTGGAAGCCGAGCATCCGTCTCTGGGCCTGAGTGTTTTAGAAGTGCCATCACGGCCGCTGAGATCCCCCCGAACTTCAGGTTGGCGGCGGGGGTAAATAAGTTCACCGGCGATTCAAAACCAGACACCTGGCTCGAAGACTACCGAGTGGTTGTGCAGATTGGAGGTGGCAACGACGACGTAGCCATGAAACACCTTCCTCTGATGCTGGGCGGTTCAGCTCGGGCATGGCTTAATCAGTTGGCCCCTGGGAGCATTTACAGTTGGGAAGAGCTGGCCCGAGTGTTTATTCGGACTTCCGAAGGCACCTGCAAACGGCCCATTGGTCTCGCAGAGCTTCAGCATTGCGTGCAGAAGCCAAATGAAACCTTGAGGGATTACATACAATGATGGACCACCTTGCATCACACGGTGGAAAATGTGTCTGAGCACCAAGCAGTTTGCGCCTTCAAGGAGGGCGTGCGATACCGAGAGCTGAATTTGAAGTTTGGTTCAAATGGGCGATATGTCCCTGTCCCGGATGATGGAGATTGCAAGTCGGTACGCTAACGGCAAAGAGGCCGATCGACTCCGCAATGGCAAGAAACCAGTCGGACAAGATGATCAGAACTCCAATCGGAAGCCCAAGCGCAAGGCCGAGCCATCCGCTCAGGGCGAAGCTGCGGTGGTCAACCAAGGGAAAGGCAAAGGAAAGCCCAAGGGGCCTCGGGTCCCCAAGAAAGTAAAGGATCAAGCTGGGAATGATGTAGTCGACTAGCCATGTCCTATTCACACGAAGAAAGATGAAGAGGGAAACTTGGTATATCCCAAGCACACCACTCGACAGTGTCGGCTCCTGATCCACAACTTCCAGAAAGATCAGTCGACTAAGAAGGAAAAGGAATTAGAGGAGACCGAGGACAAGGAAGGGGATGGAGGTTACCCCCAGATCAACTCCACTTTGGTGATCTTCGCAGACGTCGAAAGCAAAAGTCGACTAAAAGTCATCAACAGAGAAGTCAACATGGTTGCCCCGGCAACAACCACGTTTCTGAAGTGGCCCAAGACCCCCATCACATTCGACCAGTCTGATCACCCTGCGCACATTGCTACCCCTGGGCGGCAAGCGCTGGTGGTCGACCCAGTGGTCGAGGGCATGCGTCTGACCAGGGTCCTGATGGATGGAGGCAGTGATTTGAATATTCTGTATGCAGCAACCCTCCGGGATATGGGCATCCCGATGTCCAAGCTGAGTGAAAGTAACATGAGGTTCCACGGGGTCATCCCCGGGAAGAAGGCCGACTCACTTGGCCAAATCACACTCGACGTAGTCTTTGGCGACTCAAAGAATTTTCGCAAAGAGAAGCTGACATTTGAAGTGGCGGACTTCAACAGCGCTTATCATGCCATTCTGGGTTGGCCCGCCTACGCCAGGTTCATGGCTCGACCATGTTATGTATACCTCAAGCTGAAGATGCCGGGACCCAACGGCGTTATCACCGTCACGCGGAACCATCAGAAAGCGGAAGAATGCTTCCAGAAAGGCTCCAAGATCGCTGACGAGCAGATGGCAGCAGTAGAGATGGAGGAGTACAAGAAAAATGTGGATCCGAGTGACTTGTTGCGGGCCAAGAAGCCGACTTCCGAGTCAGCTTTCCAGTCGGCTGGGGAGACGAAGCCCGTACACATCCACCCCACTGACCCCAATGCAGCACCGACCCACATTTCCACTACACTCGACAACAAATAGGAAGAAGCGCTCATCCAGTTCCTCCGTGAGAACTTGGACATCTTCGCATGGAAACCATCAGACATGCCAGGTGTACCCAGGGGACTGGCTGAGCACCATTTGCGAGTCGACCCAAAAGTGAAGCATGTGAAGGAACATCTCCGTCAGTCCACTGCGGAGAAGAGAAAGGCAATTGGCGAGGAAGTGGCTCGGCTTCTGGCAGCTGAGTTAATCCGTGAGATCTACCACTCCGAGTGGCTCGCCAATGTCGTCATGGTCCCCAAGAAGGAGAAGTCTCTCCGCATGTGCATCGATTTCAATCATATCAATCGGGCCTGCCCGAAGGATCATTTTCCTCTCCCCCGCATCGATCAGATAGTCGACTCGACTGCGGGATGCGAGCGTTTGTCCTTTCTCGACGCGTATTCCGGGTACCATCAGATCCGACTATTTGGACCCGATGAAATCAAGACAGCTTTCATCACCCCGTTCAGGTGTTTCTATTATGTCACCATGCCTTTCGGTCTCAAGAATGCCGGCGCTACCTTCATGCGCATGATCCAGAAGTGCCTGCTGAAGCAAATCAGTCGGAACATCGAAGCATACATGGATGACATTGTGGTCAAGTCGCGGAAAGGTTCCGACCTATTGGCTGACCTCGCTGAGACATTTGCAAATCTGAGAAGCTATGATATCAACCTCAATCCATCGAAGTGTACGTTTGGAGTTCCGGGCGGCAAGTTACTCGGTTTTCTCGTTTCCGAGCGAGGATTCGACGCAAACCCAGAAAAGGTCGGCACCATCCTCCGAATGAAACGCCCCGAGCGTGTACACGACGTCCATAAGCTTACTGGTTGCTTGGCCGCATTGAGTCGATTCATTTCTCGTCTCGGTGAGAAGGTATTACCTCTCTACCGAGTGATGAAGAAATCAGAAAAGTTCGAGTGGAATTCCGAAGCCGAAGCAGCGTTTGAAGAGCTCAAAGCCGTGCTGTCCACCCAGCCGGTGCTTGCTGCCCCAGTCAGCAAAGAGCCTCTCTTACTATACATTGCAGCCACCAGACAAGTTGTCAGCACTGTACTCACGGTCGAGCGGGAAGAAGAAGGCAAGGCCTACAAAGTTCAGCGCCCAATCTATTACATATCCGAAGTTTTGACTCCCTCCAAGCAAAGGTACCCGCATTACCAGAAGCTTGTGTACGGGATTTACTTGACCGCAAAGAAGGTTGCCCACTACTTCTCGGATCATACAATCTCAGTCATCAGCGATGCCCCACTGTCAGAAATTCTGAACAACCGAGTGGCAAAATGGGCGATTGAACTTCTTCCGTTAGATATCAAGTTTGAAGCGAAGAAAGCCATCAAGTCTCAGGCAATAGCAGATTTTGTGGCCGAGTGGATAGAACAAGAGCTACCGACTCAGGTTCAGTCGGATCACTGGACTGTGTTCTTTGATGGATCCAAGATGTTGAACGGATCCACCACAGGCGTGGTCCTAGTATCTCCCAAGGGCGACAAGCTCAGTTACATCCTTCAAATCCACTTTGACTCATCGAACAACGAAGCTGAGTACGAAGCACTTTTGTATGGATTGCGCATGGCCATCTCACTCGGCGTCCGTCACCTTATGGTCTACGGCGGCTCAGACTTAGTGGTGAACCAGGTGATGAAGGAATGGGATGTCAGAATCCCGGCAATGACCAATTATTGTAGTGCAGTACGGAAGCTTGAAAAGAAGTTCGAAGGTGTAGAGCTCCATCACGTGCCCAGAGCCAAGAATCAGCTTGCCGATGACCTCGCGAAAATTGGTCGACTCGGAAGCCTATACCCAATAATGTATTTCTGGAACATCTGCACACCCGCTCAGTCAAAGAAGACCCCTTCACGGAGGAACCCCCACAGCCAGTCAGTGCGTCAGATCCGACTGAAGTCGAAGTGCCTGCAGTGGTCTACCTGATCATGGAGGTTTTAGTGATTACGCCCGACTGGACTGTGCCATACATAGCATATCTGCTCAGGCAAGAACTCCCGGAAGATGAAGAAGAAGTTCGCCAGATCGTCCGTCAATCCAAGGCTTTCACCGTCATTCATGGTTAGCTCTACAGAGAGAGTGTCACCGGGGTCGCTTAGCGCTGCATCACCCCAGAGAAGGGTCGACTGATTCTGAATGAGATTCACTCGGGGACTTGTGGCTACCACGCTTCCTCTTGGACTATAGTGGTCAAGGCGTACCGAGCCGGGTTTTATTGGCCCCGAGCCAATGAGATGGCTAAAGATATCATGGATAAGTGCGAAGGCTGCCAGTTCAACTCCAACATGTCGCACAAGCCAGTGTCTGCTCTGAAGACCATTCCACTAGTTTGGCCCTTTGCCGTTTGGGGCTTAGACATGGTCGGCCCCTTCAAAACTGGCAGAAGCGGATTCACTCACCTGCTCGTGGTAGTCGACAAGTTCACCAAATGGATTGAGGCCAAGCCCATCAAGAACCTCGAGTCGAGCACCGCCATCAGCTTCATTAGGGAATTGATATCAAGATATGGAGTCCCCCCATAGCATCATCATGGACAACGGCTCCAACTTTGACTCGGATGAATTCAGAGCTTTCTGTTCCTCTCAAGGAACACAAGTCGACTATGCCTCCGTAGCACATCTGCAGTCGAATGGACAAACAGAAAGAGCAAATGTTTGATTCTCCAAGGCCTGAAGCCACGGTTCATGCGTGACCTTAAGCATGCCGCCGGAGCTTGGGTAACTGAACTACCGTCTGTCTTATGGGGTCTGAGGACAAATCCAAACCGGTCGACTGGCCGTACCGCTTTCTTCATGGTCTACGGAGCTGAAGCCATGCTGCCAAGTGATTTGTTACATAATGCCCCCACAGGTGGAACTCTTCTCCGAGGCCGAAGCAGAGCAAGCTCATCAGGATGCAGTCGACCTCTTGAAGGAGGAACGTGAGATGGCCTTGATCCGGTCGACCATCTATCAACAAGACCTGCGTCGATTCCATGCTCGCAACGTCCGAAGCCGAGCATTTCAGGAAGGAGACCTGGTTCTTCGAGTGCATCAGAAACGACAACACAAGCTCGCCCCAGCTTGGGAAGGCCCCTTCATTTTCACCAAGGTGCTGCACAATGGAGCATATCTCCTCTACAACGTCGCTAAGAAGAAAGATGAACCTCGTTCGTGGAACGCGGACCTGCTCCGGCGCTTCTACACTTGAAACACTCGAACGGTCGATTTGTAATAAAGATTTTCCAGTTTGCTTCAAAGACAAGTTTGCAACGATCCCTTAATGATTGTTAATTTCTAAGATGCTGGTCTTCAAAATCCCCCAATGGGTCCTTAGCCGCGAACCCGGTTTGCCTAAGTTACAAAAACTACTTCGAGTGAAGAGCAACCCTCTCACTCGGGGGCTTAGCTGCGACCCCATAATCGCGTAAGTTATAAAAACTACTCCGAGTGAAGAGCAACCCTCTCACTCGGGGGCTTAGCTGCGACCCCAAAATCGCCTAAGTTACAAAAACTACTCTGAGTGAAGAGCAACCCTCTCACTCGGGGGCTTAGCTGTGGTCCTCCAAGCTGCGCCATAAGTACAACATGGCTCTGTCCTCCGAGCTCCGCCACAAGTACAACGTAGCTTGGAATCGCCTAAGTTACGAAAACTACTCC
>LR738709.1:370294845-370328380 GCA_902687465.1 Secale cereale | reverse complement strand
GCTGCGTCATAAGTACAACGTGGCTCTGTCCTCCAAGCTCCACCACAAGTACAGCGTAGCTTGGAATCGCCTAAGTGACGAAAACTACTCCGAGTGAAGAGCAACCCTCTCACACGGGGGCTTAGCTGCGACCCCGTAATCGCCTAAGTTACAAAAATTACTCCGAGTGAAGAGCAACCCTCTCACTCGGGGGCTTAGCTGCGGTCCTCTAAGCTGCGTCAAAGTACAACGTGGCTCTGTCCTCTGAGCTCCGCCACAAGTACAACGTAGCTTGGAATCGCCTAAGTTACAAAAACTACTCCGAGTGAAGAGCAATCCTCCCACTCAGAGGCTTAGCTATGGTCCTCCGAGCTCCGCCGCAAGCACAATGTTGCCATCAAGACGTCGACTCAAAATCCAAATGGCCAGAAAAGAGTCGGAAGCAAAACAAGCAGATGCGAAAGGAATCAAATCCAGATAAAAGTCCCTCAAGATTCGGGCAAGAGTACCTGGACCACGGGCCCACAAGAGTTTAACGATTACAGGATCACTCGGCATTCCGAGGCAAATTGAATAAAAGTATCAAAGTTCATTCACTCCTCAAGAGGAGGCGGGCTCCCAGGTGCAACAAACTGGTCCAGGTCGATCCCATCGGCGATGCGGGTGGCGGCTTCCAAGAAAGTCTCCATGAACGACTGGAACTGGAGCTCCTTCGTATTGGCGACCTTGAGCGCCGCAAGCCTCCTCTCCTTCACTTCCTTGAAGTGCACATGAACCAAAGACAACGGCACGTCAGCTCCACAGTGGGCGGATGACTTCTTCCACTCCTGCACTCGACTAGGGATCTCATTGAGTCGAGTCATCAGGGACTCGTGGTCGTTCTCCTGCACGACTCCCATCCAGAGTGCGGCGTCGATCCGAGCCATCACTACTTTCAGCCGATCCAAGGTAGCCCGTGGCAGCAGCAAGGCGGGACTCCAACCTCAAGATATTCATGGCAGCTTCGTCCTTGACAAGGGAATTGACTGGCTCCAGACCGGGTTCGATCCGCCTAGTCTCTTCTTCAAAGTTGCGGCAGAATTCTACACAACAAGGAACGCGTCGAGTCAGCAAGTAAATTACGGGTCGACCAACCCAACTAAGTCCAAGCAAAAGAGGTATACCTTCGAGCACGAGATACCACTTCTTGGTGAGGTTGCTCAGATAAGCCTCCAGCTCGTTCTTCCTCTGGAAGAGGCCCTCGTATTTCTCGTTCAGGGCGTTCTTGGCACCCTTCAGTCGAGTCACTTCTTGGTTGGCCACATCGAGAGAACTCTTCAACCTGATGATCTCCGCTTCGAGCGTGTCGACCGAAGCCATCTTCTGCTCCGCCAGTTCAGTTTTTTCCTGGGCCTTCTGCTGCGCCGCCGCTAAGTCGAGATCCTTCTGCTCCAAGGCCACCTTTAGTTGATCTACAAGAGACATCACTAGACAGATGAACATGAGGATACATAGGACATACTTATCAAAGGTCAGTCGACGAGTTGCTCGCGTCAGCTACCAGCTGCTTCGTCCTGAGTCTTCTTCAAGTGGTCCCGAGCCAGCTGCAAGTCGAGATTGAGTTGGGCCTGCTTCTTCTCAAGATCCGCAAATTTGGCTCCGAACTCACAAGATCTCTGCATCAACAGAACAAATCAGAACTCTAAGACTACATTAGAGTCAAACACTCAACCGCAGTCTCGGGAACTACACCCAGTGGGTGCACTGAGTGTGCCTCCACTGGTTCTTGCCTGGCCAAGATCAGTCTGGCCCGAGCTCAAAAAAAAACAACACAAGGAGGAAAAGTTCTATTATCAGACCATGGCCGACTACCAGCAGTCGACAACGGTCTCGGGGGCTACACCCAATGGGTGCACTGAGCGTGCCCCCACTGGTACTCACTCGACCAAGATCGGTCTGGCCCGAGCTCAAGAGAAGTACAAAAACAAACAAGCAATTCTAAAGACCACGATCGACTGACCTCAGTCGACCATGGCCTCGGGGACTACACCCACTGGACACACTGAGTATGCCCCCAGTGGTAGAGAAGGCACCTAGTGGGTGTGGCATCATCTCACGAACAAGGCAGTAGATTTCTCAAACTGAAGACTACACCAATACAGCAAATCAGTCGGAAGAGACAAACATGTACATTGGTCCGAAGGGCCGAGCTAGCGTCGTAAGCAGCCATGCTGGCCTCGTACGCCACCTTCGTCCTCTCCATCATCAGCCCCGCCTGACGAACGGCTTCTTGAGCCGCGCCCACGGGATCCTCCGGGATGTGATGGGTGGAGAAGAGAACAGACGCCGGAGCAGGCACTGGGTCGACGGCCGGAGCTGGCGCTGGGCCGACGGCCGGTCCAGTCGACGAAGAAGGGCGGACAGTCGACATGAAGACGACGAAGGAGACCGTGGTCCGGGCCACGTCTTCCTGTTGCTGGGCCTCAGAGCCAGAAGGCGCCTTCAGGCCCTTCCTTCCTGTCGTGGAATTAGCACGACAGATGTCCGGTTTAGCGGACTTAGTCGTGAGGCCGCGCATCTATGTAGTAGCTTGAGAAGGGTTGAGCGGAATCGAGAGACGCAACGCAAGACAAGGGTTTAGACAGCTTCGGGCCCCGGGAAACATCATCCGGTAATAGCCCTACGTGCTGTTTGAGGCTAGGTCTCATTATGATTCTCTTGGTGTCGCCGGTAAACCGGCTCTTGTACCAAGCCCTAGAAACTTGTGAGAACTTCTCTAAAAGTTGTGAAAACTTGTCTAACTTGCAGCTTGTCTAACTTGTCTCACCTGTCCCCCTTTGGGGAGGCCTGCCCCTCCTTATATATGTTGAAGGGGCGGGTTACATGACTAGTCCTAGTAGGATTAGGATTGCTCTGTTACAAGGAGTCCTAGTCTTGCTTCCTTTGTAGGAGAATATTCCTTATGCTTTCTTCATAAACCGGCCCACCATACATGAACCGGCCTTCTGGGCCTTGGGCCTTGTCATCCATGATCTGCCTGCCGGTTTACCAGTAAATTGCCAAGTGTAAACCGTCTTAAATAAAACGCAAAGTCCGGCCGGGTTATAATTCCGGCTGGTTCATACCGCGGGGTATATCCCCGACATTAGCCCCCAGTTTAGCTTGGATTTATCCATGGTAAACTTATGCTGCAAAATAACCACAAGAACAAATTGATAGGTTGGGCTCCGGGTTATGAATTCTTGTAAACGACACCGGATCATCTTTAAGTCCTTGTCATTTCCTTCTTCTAAAAAATCTGGGTCAACAGACCAGCTTCATAATCAACTTGCTTGCATAAGAAATATTGTAAATCAAGAATCCATTTGACTCGGCCTTCAATGCTCTGACTTAATAAAAATATTGGTCTTCAAATATTCAATTGATATCAAGCCAGCTTGAGGTTGTCGGTTTATGATTACCACCATTGCCGGTTTATAAAAAACTGATAATTCCGGGTCATGATTGTTTATAGATGTCGGGTTATGATTGTTGCCAACGCCGGGTCACACAATTAATCTTCCGGACTTACCCAAAACTAAGAATTTGAAGATGTTCCTCCTTTATATGTGTATTACCTGTAGCCCCCAAGTCTTAAGAGGAGAACATAGTGATAGCTTAAGACGTGTTTCAATATAAAAATTGCAATCTTGAAGAAATCCGGATTGTTCATCCCAATCACTATGAAACTGAATATTCCATATTATGTAGCCCCCAAGTGCCGGGTCATTATGCAATAATGAGCAGGGACTTTGAAAATATGATCATGTAAACTTGAACAGCAACATGTAGCCCCCAAGTGCCGGGTCATTATGCAATAATGAGCAGGGACTTTGAAAATATCATCATGTAAACTTGAACAGCAACATGTAGCCCCCAAGTGCCGGGTCATTATGCAATAATGAGCAGGGACTTTGTAGATATAATCATTGAAAATAACATTATATAATGTAACTTCCACCGTGGGGTTTGAACCCACGTCCACAAGGTTAAGAGCTTTGTGCTTTACCAACTGAGCAGTGGACCCTTCAATATAATGGATTAATACTTGTGTACCTTAAATTGTTGACAGGAGCGATTTGTAGCCCCCAAGGGCCGGCTCAATATGATGTGATGAGTCGGGTCTTCAATAAGGTGAGCAAAAAATGACTTTGCATTGGCCCCCAAATGTCATGGTGCATGCTTGCAGCGACATGAGACTTGTGTATCTGATGTAATCTCAATTTGAATAATTTAGCCCCCAAATGCCGGGTTGTAAGCCTGCAGCGACTCGGGACTATTCCTTTGTAGAATAAATCACTTCCATCGATGAAATAATATCCATTGCGCTTAAAGCGACTTTGAAAACCTCAATCATAATATTGATAACCATAATAATAATCCAGCCATGTTGGCTATTAAAGATTTGAATAATACAATCCGGTTTGAAAACCGGTTCCAATGATATTTGATCGCAACCAGGCCGGGTTTAATAAACACGGGTCATTATGTTATCTCATACTGGCGACTTATAGTCAAAAGCCAGGCCGGTTTAATAAACACCGGTCATTATCTTACATGTGATTAAGTGTACCTGATGTCCTTAATCCGGTAGGCATAATTGAATGTAGATTCTGATGAGGCTCTTGGCTCTCTTGGTGTTTGCCCAATGATTGTTCCGGGTTATGATAAACGCCGGTTTAAATCATGCTGGTGTTCTATGACCCAGAATTTTGTAAATACGTGGTCAACTTTGAAGTTGCTCGGTTCCGGATCAAAAAACCACAGAAAACTTTGAAAAATCACAAAATACAAAACACTGTTTGCAAATAAGACCAGGTAGTCGAGGCTTTTTGCGAGCTGCCAGGCTCCATATGTGCCAATCAATGGGTGCGACCCAAAGGGCTATGATTTTTTTCTTTTGCCATCAAAGGATGTACTCCAAGGGGCAAGAAATATTGCATTTGTCATCAAAGGAAGTACCCCTAGGGACAAGAACTTTTCTTTTGCCATCAAAGGGATGTATCTTCCAAGGGGCAAGAAATATTGCATTTGCCATCAAAGGAAGTACCATAGGGATAAGAACAATGTTTTCTTTTGCCATCAAAGGGAATGATCAACCAAGGGGCAGAAAATATTGCATCTGCCATCAAAGGAAGGTTCCCTAGGGACAAGAACGGGTTTTTTCTTTTGCCATGAAAGGGAATGATAAACCAAGGGGCAGGAAATATTGCATCTGCCATCAAAGGAAGGTTCCCTAGGGACAAGAACAGGTTTTTTCTTTTGCCATCAAAGGGAATGATCAACCCAGGGGCAGGAAATATTGCATCTGCCATCAAAGGAAGGTTCCCTAGGGACAAGAACATGTTTTTTCTTTTGCCATCAAAGGGAATGATCAACCAAGGGGCAGGAAATATTGCATCTGCCATCAAAGGAAGGTTCCCTAGGGACAAGAACAATTTTTTTCTTTTGCCATCAAAGGGAATGATCAACCAAGGGGCAGGAAATATTGCATCTGCCATCAAAGAAAGGTTCCCTAGGGACAAGAACAGTTTTTTTTTCTTTTGGGATCCGTCGCCTTTTAGTGACCGCGGGGGTAGGGTACCTATAAGAGAGTTGCGCTTGTATGGCAAGTCCTGTTTGGTCCCTTATAGAATTATCCTGCATAGCAAAATAACTTGATCAAAGCATCGTGTTTTTCTTGATGATCATGATATATATCAAGAGAAGTAGATTTAGATGGATATCACCTGATGTATTTATGATCCCCATCGGGGTCTGTGAGTCAACCCGGTATGTTGAATGGACCGGACCGCAGGGCGGATAGTAAAACGACCGCAGTATCAGAGGCGGCTCAAACAGATGAATCGATCGCAGTTATAAACCGGCGCAGATGAGCAAGTTGTCCTTCGTATAGTAGACAGGTGCGAAAAGATGGCCACGGCGCTGTAAGCCGGTGTAGGAGTCCGTTGAGTAATGACGACCACTCGTGCCAAATGATGCTGGCGTGCCTCCATCTCCGCGGTATAATACCACCTTGTAAGGAATGATTTTCCTGCGCATAGAATACAGTAGGGCAGGGTATTTTTGCTCGGATGAATTAATATGCATTAAGAAATAAATAGAATAAATATAACCTGATTCGCCCGGACAACAGACGAGTTGGCCGTGGTACTGTAAACCGGTACGTGCAGGCGAGTTAATCGCAGGCGCGGACAGCTGAATCGGCCATGTATTGATGCAGCAATGGGGGTAGCGACTCGCACGTGTATCCTGCTGGGCCGGTTTATGAGGACGGGTGCGGCACCGACGTGTTAATGTAGACCGGACCATGAAAGCAGTGGCGTGCGCATGTCCATTGGCGAGGGAGTCGGCCACGATGCTGGAGACCAGCGCGCGTGGGCGTGGACAGACGAGCCAGTCGGCATGTTGATGTAAACCAGATTGCAACACGCATGCTCGTGAAGCCGCGCAACACAGCTGAACGTGCATCCGTGGCATACCCTGATGATGATCCGGCTCCAACTATTTATAGCCGTCCTGGGTAAAAAATATTACATGCGAGAGTAATTGTTGTCGGATGAATTAATATGTGCTTAAAAATAAATAGGGTAAATAGCACCTGGGTTTGTTTTCTGGATGAATGCAGATACCATTATTGGATAACGTTGGACGTATTCCAGTGTAGCCCCATGTAAACAAGACCAACAGACGGCCTCCGTATCAAGTATACTGACGATTTCCTGTTCTGCACAAGGTACGTGTGTGGTCGGAGTTGTTCCGTACGTAGTACTGCGCTGATCGTCCCCAACAGAGAATTTAATCCACTGTGTAGACACAGTAACTGTAGACTGAAACCTGATGTGACTAGACCACTTGAAGAAGCTTCACGTGAGATTGATTCTTTTGTCATGATTGACCTGGAAACTTGTGCCTTTGAGATGTTTGCTCCTTCATGTATTAAAGGGATATAAAATATGATTTGATCTTTCTTCAGGCATCCGAATGCTAGCTGAAATCTTCGGTCTTCACGCCTGGCAGTAATAGCAAAGCGGCTTCAGAGATAACGACTCAAAGCAGAGCCGGCGCCCGATGATGGCGGTTTACTACAAGAGCGTCTACGGCCGGGTTGCACGGAGGCAGCGCGGCAGGCGGATCAAGGCCGGTTGGCGTGATGGGTTGTAGAGGTGTTAGTCCACGGGCGCCGGGCAGAGCTGTGCGGGAGGCAGGTACGATCAGAGATCCGGCCGGGGTGGCTCCACAGACGGTGGCTCGAGATGGAGATTTAGCGGGGCCGGCGGCTCAGAACAGCCGCGGCGAACCAATCATCAACCTCTAAATATCTCCAGTGCGTATGCTAGAAAGGTCCAGCCAGTTCAATTTCAGAGATAGGATGCGAAAATCCTCTGTCTGACTACAAAGGAGCTTGACGAAGCCAGCGCTTGGCTGGGCCAGAGAAGGTGGCGCGGGCTAGCAGTAGTTTGGCGCGGGGCCGCTGCTGACGAGAGCAACAACGAACGTGCGGAGTGCAACAGAAGACGCGCCGGCTTGAAGGCCTAGGCCGAGCGGCAGTCGACTTGCCGGCTTCAACAACGACGCAAAGCAGAGGCGACCGGCGGCTCGGGCAGGACAGGCTGGCTTGACCGCAACGACGACGGAGGACGCTGCCTCGAGGCGGCTTGACATGACTGCGGGCGTGGAGCGAAGCCGGCTATGACTCGGAGGCGGGTTAAGCAAAAACCACACCCGCTACCCAATCCGGGTCGTCGTCGACCTGCTCCTTCTTTTTTCTGATCCGGTCAATGGACTCGGTAAACAAGAGGCCTGTGCGAAACGATAGGCAACTCCATCCGGAAACCCGACGGATCAAATAGAACGATTGAGGTGGAAATTACCAGTCCGTATCGATGAAAACAATGATTGCAGAGCCGCCGAAAAACTCTTGTTGCGGACTCGGCGGATTACCAAGGTGTATGCGGCGGCCGTACCACACGTAACCATAAAATCTCTGTCTGTCTTGGACGCGCCGTTATGACTTGTTCATCGACGAATCCTTCCGCCTAGATTCTTCTTCCTCCAAATATATTACGAGCTTCTCGATCACTTGGAAAAATCCCTCCAAGAACTCAACACCACCGTGCGCCGACCCCACGGTGGGCGCCAACTGTCGTGGAATTAGCACGGCAGATGTCCGGTTTAGCGGACTTAGTCGTGAGGCCGCGCATCTATGTAGTAGCTTGAGAGGGGTTGAGCGGAATCGAGAGACGCAATGCAAGACAAGGGTTTAGACAGCTTCGAGCCCCGGGAAACATCATCCGGTAATAGCCCTACGTGCTGTTTGAGGCTAGGTCTCATTATGATCCTCTTCGTGTCGCCGGTAAACCAGCTCTTGTACCTAGCCCTAGAAACTTGTGAGAACTTCTCTAAAACTTGTGAAAACTTGTCTAACTTGTAGCTTGTCTAACTTGTCTCACCTGTCCCCCTTTGGGGAGGTCTGCCCCTCCTTATATATGTTGAAGGGGCGGGTTACATGACTAGTCCTAGTAGGATTAGGATTGCTCTATTACAAGGAGTCCTAGTCTTGCTTCCTTTGTAGGAGAATATTCCTTATGCTTTCTTCATAAACCGGCCCACCATACATGAACCGGCCTTCTGGGCCTTGGGCCTTGTCATCCATGATCCGCCTGCTGGTTTACTAGTAAATTGCCAAGTGTAAACCGTCTTAAATAAAACGCCAAGTCCGGCAGGGTTATAATTCCGGCCGGTTCATACCGCGGGGTATATCCCCGACACTTCCCATGCGTCGTCGAGCCGCTCCCGAGCGCTCCTCATCATCGTCATCATCATCGTCTGGGAGCTCTACGACATGACGTGACACTTCAAAAAAGACAATTATGAAGTTCGGTCGATCGTCAGCTCAAACTGACGAAAAGCGAAGCACGATCTACAACTCGCACCTGCGCGGGACGTAGCAGCATCCGCGGTCTCCTCATCATCCTGACCCTTGTCGATATCCATCGAGGTCGCGGAAGCAGCAGCACTAAAAATTTCCTTGAAAGTGAGTCGACGAAGACAGAGTCGACCTCCGAAAGGCAGAAAGAAATAAAACAGAACAACACTTACGTGGAGGCGATTGGGACGTCCACCTTGATCTTGGGCAGGACCTTCTGGGGCTTGGCGGTGGTGACCTTGGGCTGCTTGGGCGCCTTTTCGGATGGGTCGGGAGTGGCCGTACGAGCCCGCTTCTGCACCTGGGAGCTGGAGGGGTCCGCTCGAGAGCGCACAACCTCTGGGTCATGCTTCCCCGTGGAGCGCTTCTCACCGCGGGGAAGTGACTTGACCTCCTCGCCGCTGCTGGAGTCCTCGCTCTCCTCTCCGGTCTCCTTGTCAGACTTCCACTCGGAAACATCGTCCGCGCCCTCTTCGCCCTCCTAGACCTGATCCCCGTTGGGCAACGAGTACATTTCGGTATAGATCTACAGAGTGGAAAGATTTGCCAAATGTCAGTCGGATTCATCAAGACAACTGCAAGTAAGAAACAAGAACATCACTCGGAAGTTAAGGCCAGACCTTGTCAGGAAGATGGTCGGCGTCGAATGGAGGAACCCTTCCGAGCCCCCTGGGGTTGTCTTTGTTCCCCGTGATGCATCTCAGACACTGTGTCACCATCTTCGTTGATGCTTCCTCCGGGTGGACTCGAGACGAGTCGTCAACGCCAGAATACAGCCACATCGGGTGGTCTCGAGCTTGGAGAGGCTGGATCCTCCGCATAAGGTACACCTCAGGCAGATCCAGCCCTGTAACCCCGTCGCGAACCTGAAAGTGCAACTAATCCCCGGGTGGTTTTGGTAATTAACAACAACATATATATCATTGAACTAATATTCTCTTGAGAATCATTTCAGAAAAGTTCGATGATATGGGTATGGAAATGTCTGAAGAAGTGGACCCCTCAAAATGCTAAGACAAGCATTGGCAAAAGCTCAAGACTCCTTTTTTGGTTTAGTGATCAAAGATCACATTGAGTCCATAGGAAAGCCAATACTATTAAAAGGGGATGAGGTTGTGTTAATGTTCTTGTTGCTCAAGTGCTTGGTGATCTAACTCCCTCAACTATCAGCACTACTCACTACTTAACACACACCCATAAGTAATCTCGGTCACACCGATTTCTCCAACTCAGTCCCACCGAGATGAACCACTTCAGTTGTTTCTCCAAACCCTAGCTTCTCGGTCAAACCGATTCTGAGTTTCGGTCTCACCGAAAAAGGGCTGCCAACCTTCTGTGATCAGTTGACATCAATTCGGAATATCCGAGTTTATACTTTCGGTCTCACCGAAATGGAAAACCCTAACCTTTGACTCACTTCGGTCTCACCGAGATGGTATTTTCGGTCCCACCGAAAATCCCAACGTTCACTATATTTGAACTTTCGGTCTGACCGAGTTTTAACTTCGGTCTCACCGAGATTGGTCAAATGTGTGTGTAACGGTTGGATTTTGTGTGGAGGCTATATATACCCCTCCACCCCCTCCTCATTCGTGAGGAGAGCCATCAGAAAGTACCACCACTTCTATCATACACTTTCTGAGAAGTGAACCACCTACCCTTGTGTTGAGATCAAGCCATTCCATTCCTACCATATGAAACTTGATCTCTAGCCTTCCCAAGTTGCTTTCCACTCAAATCTTTCTTCCACCACAGCCATATCAGTGAGGAGAGTTGAGTGTTGGGGAGTTTATCACTTGAAGCACAAGAGCAAGGAGTTCATCATCATCAACACCGTCTATTACCTTTTGGGGGTG
Source organism: Secale cereale (assembly GCA_902687465.1). Taxonomy (NCBI): domain Eukaryota; kingdom Viridiplantae; phylum Streptophyta; class Magnoliopsida; order Poales; family Poaceae; genus Secale; species Secale cereale. The sequence goes on along the minus strand of LR738709.1, from coordinate 370,317,598 downwards.
GTGCCTCCTAGATTGGTTAGGTGTCGCTTGGGAGCCTCCGTCTTGATGATGTGGAGTTGAACCAAGATGTTTGTAAGGGCAAGGAGATCGCCTACTTCGTGAAGATCTACCCCGAGTAAGGCTAGTCCTCCGTGGGCGTAGGCCGTGATGGAATAGACAAGGTTGCTTCTTCGTGGACCCTTCGTGGGTGGAGCCCTCCGTGGACTCGCGCAGCCGTTACCCTCCGTGGGTTGAAGTCTCCATCAACGTGGATGTACGATAGCACCACCTATCGGAACCACGACAAAAATCTCCGTGTCACCAAACTGCGTTTGATCTTCTCCACCTCTCTTTTACATGTGCAATTTACTTTCCGCTGCATATACTCTAGAATTGCATGTGTAGGGTGTTACTTGAACTGATCTTGTTTGTGAAACTGCCAAAAACATTGCATGATCTAAAGGCAGATTTTTTATATTGTCAAGTAGTCTAATCACCCCCCCTCTAGACCTACTTTCGATCCTACAACATATATATCATTGAACTAATATTATCTTGAGAATCATTTCAGAAAAGTTCGATGATATGGGTATGGAAATGTCTGAAGAAGTGGACCCCTCAAAATGCTAAGACAAGCATTGGCAAAAGCTCAAGACTCTATTTTTGGTTTAGTGATCAAAGATCACATTGAGTCCATAGGAAAAGCCAATACTATTAAAAGGGGATGAGGTTGTGTTAATGTTCTTGTTGCTCAAGTGCTTGGTGATCTAACTCCCTCAACTATCAGCACTATTCACTACTTAACACACACCCATAAGTAATCTCGGTCACACCGATTTCTCCAACTCAGTCCCACCGAGATGAACCACTTCAGTTGTTTCTCCAAACCCTAGCTTCTCGGTCAAACCGATTCTGAGTTTCGGTCTCACCGAAAAAGGGCTGCCAACCTTCTGTGATCACTTCACATCAATTCGGAATATCCGAGTTTATATTTTCGGTCTCACCGAAATGGCAAACCCTAACCTTTGACTCACTTCGGTCTCACCGAGATGGTATTTTCGGTCCCACCGAAAATCCCAACGTTCACTATATTTGAACTTTCGGTCTGACCGAGTTTTAACTTCGGTCTCACCGAGATTGGTCAAATGTGTGTGTAACGGTTGGATTTTGTGTGGAGGCTATATATACCCCTCCACCCCCTCCTCATTCGTGAGGAGAGCCATCAGAAAGTACCACCACTTCTACCATACACTTTCTGAGAAGTGAACCACCTACCCTTGTGTTGAGATCAAGCCATTCCATTCCTACCATATGAAACTTGATCTCTAGCCTTCCCAAGTTGCTTTCCACTCAAATCTTTCTTCCACCACAGCCATATCAGTGAGGAGAGTTGAGTGTTGGTGAGTTTATCACTTGAAGCACAAGAGCAAGGAGTTCATCATCATCAACACCGTCTATTACCTTTTGGGGGGTGGTGCCTCCTAGATTGGTTAGGTGTCGCTTGGGAGCCTCCGTCTTGATGATGTGGAGTTGAACCAAGATGTTTGTAAGGGCAAGGAGATCGCCTACTTCGTGAAGATCTACCCCGAGTAAGGCTAGTCCTCCGTGGGCGTAGGCCGTGATGGAATAGACAAGGTTGCTTCTTCGTGGACCCTTCGTGGGTGGAGCCCTCCGTGGACTCGCGCAGCCGTTACCCTCCGTGGGTTGAAGTCTCCATCAACGTGGATGTACGATAGCACCACCTATCGGAACCACGACAAAAATCTCCGTGTCACCAAACTGCGTTTGATCTTCTCCACCTCTCTTTTACATGTGCAATTTACTTTCCGCTGCATAAACTCTAGAATTGCATGTGTAGGGTGTTACTTGAACTGATCTTGTTTGTGAATCTGCCAAAAACATTGCATGACCTAAAGGCAGATTTTTTATATTGTCAAGTAGTCTAATCACCCCCCCTCTAGACATACTTCGATCCTACAAGTGGTATCAGAGCTTTGGTCTCCATTGCCTTGGTTTCCATTGCATTGGACTCCATAAGCTTGGTTTCACAACCTAGGAGAGTATGGCGTCTAGTGAGGGTAATTATCGTAGAGGTCCTTACTTTGATGGTACAAATTTTGCTAGTTGGAAGCATAAAATGAAAATGCATATTCTTGGTCATAACCCAGCCGCATGGGGCATTATTTGTGTTGGCATGCAAGGTGACTTCTTTGAAGAAGGAAAAGTTCCGGATCGCGAAGCTACACCCGAAGAACTGAAGATGTTGCAAAACAATGCTCAAGCTTGTGACATTCTCTTCAATGCTTTGTGTCCCGAAGAGTTCAACAAAATCAGCCGTCTTGAGAATGCTAAAGAGATTTGGGATACTTTGGTTGAAATGCACGAGGGTACTGAATCTGTGAAGGAATCAAAGCTAGATATTCTTCAAGGTCAACTTGACAAGTTCAAGATGAAGGATGGTGAAGGAGTCGCTGAAATGTACTCTAGGCTTGCTCTCATCACAAATGAGATTGCTGGCTTAGGAAGCGAAGAAATGACCGACCGTTTCATCATTAAGAAGATTCTCAGAGCTTTGGATGGAAAGTATGACACCGTGTGCACTTTGATCCAAATGATGCCAAATTACAAGACTCTCAAGCCAACTGAAGTCATTGGAAGGATTGTTGCTCATGAGATGACACTTAAGGATAAGGAAGAGCTTCACAACAAGTCAAGTGGTGCATACAAAGCTACAAGTGATGCTCCTACTACCTCAAGTGACAAGTTAGTTTCCAATGAAGACATAAGCCTAATGGTCAGGAACTTCAACAAGTTCTACAAGAATAGAGGCAAAGAAAGAAGCTCAAAGTCTAGATCATATGATGGAAAGAGATCTTCTAGTCGTGATCGAAACTGCTACAATTGTGGAAGACCCGGACACTTCTCAAATGAGTGTACGGCTCCCCACAAGAGAAGAGAAGAGTCTCCAAGAAGGAAAGCAAGAGATGAGTCACCTCGGAGAGAGAGAGAAGGAGTAGAGATGATCGTTATGAACGAAGACCTTCTCGGAGAAGCAAGGACTCGGAGAGGAAAGACAAGTCATCAAGGAGCTATACAAGAAGAAGACATCAAGCTCATGTTGGTGAATGGGTCTCCGGCTCCGACTCTGACAGTCAATCCGATGGAAGCTATCACTCCGACTCCGACTATAGTCAAGATGAAGGTGTTGCCGGACTTGCACTCGTATCCTCCAACTCCAACTCCTACGACTTATTTGATTCACCAAATGAGGGAATTGGAAGATGCTTCATGGCTAAAGGCCCCAAGGTAACACACCCTGAATTCATTGACTTTGATAGTGATGAGGATGACTTACTTGGTGAAGATGAGCTCTTGCATGATAAATCTAGTGAGCTTAGTAATGATGAAAATGCTAGCAGTCTTTATAGTCGAGAAGAGTCGAATGACAATGCTATGAAGGAGATTGAGCGTCTAACTAAAGAATTAAACACTCTTAAGTTAGCTCATGAAACAACTCAAGAAGATCATAGAGAGCTCCTAAGATCTCATGAGAAGCTACGCTTCGAGAAGCTCACTCTAGAGCAAGAACATGAGTTTCTAAAAGCGATCAATGACGATCTTCGAAAGAAGAGTTCTTCATATCTTGCCAAACGACTTCTCTTGTCTAATTTCTTGCCACCTATTAAGACTAAGCATGACAAGCATAAGAAAAATTCTTCCTCTAGTAGTAACAATAACAATGTTAAATCTAATGTTGTTACTTCTAGTAGTTCTCTTGATTCCACTAACAATGTTTCAAGCCAAGTTACACTTGAGCAAGAAAATAGCTTATTGAAGGAAATCATAGAGAAAGGTGTCTACAAGAGTCTTGCCGGAAGCAAGAACTTTGAGGAGATTGTTCGCAAACAAGGAAGACACCGGAAGAATCAAGGGATTGGTTTTGAGCGAAAGTTCAACGCCAAAGGTGTTGAGTGGGAAGAAGGTCAATACCCTACTCCACAGTTTGTCTCACAAAAGGAGAAGTATGATCCTACTTCTTCCAATGTGGAACAAACTCAAGATGACCTTCCACCACAAGACCACAAGCTAAAGGCCAAGGACAAGCTTCAAGAAGAGATTGATGCATTCATTGAAGCACCTCAAGCCATGGTCAAGTGGGTTCCCAAGGACACATCAAGTTCTACTTCGTCAAGCTCAACTACAACACCAAGGATTCCCATCAAGATGATGTGGATCCCAAAGAAGAAGAACTAGTAGGTTCTTGAGGGTGACTCCGCCAACAAACTTCACTCATATTCATTTTGGCAAGAACTTGTGCAATCAACTTCCACATCATGCACTTGTTCATGGAGTCACAAACCCTCTTGTTGGTAAGTCAAGGGACAAGGTAATCATTGCTTTCATGGACATCATCTTTTGTGTACTTCACTCTATGTCCATGGATATTCTTGTTTGTTCCTTGTGGGACTAACCCATGTAGGTATTGAAAGTGCCCTAATCCAAAGGATTGCTCCTAACTCTTGATGGTCTACATCAACATTGAGCATCCACATCTTCAACATCTACATGAAGTCTTCTACGACAACCCAAGGTTAGTTTGACCCTTTAAAAGGGGTTCTCACATCTAGGGGGAGCGTTGCTCTAAAAATTGAGCTAAAAGCATCTCCAAATGATGTGAACACATAAATGCTTTATGTAAAAGTGGTAACCCCACTTGTGCTTAAACGATGAGTATGACCTATGATCAAATGTTCTCATTTGACTCCTAAGTCAATATACTCATATATAGATGACCTAGTCATCGACAAATTGTGTGCTAGTAGCTAGAGTTTTGGTTGTGCATGTTTGACACATATTTCAGTTGCTATCTTATTGTGTGAGCATGTTGGATGCATGATTTTATCCATTCAAGGACATCCATTTGTTGTTTTGATTGTTTTGGTTTCTTTTTTCTGGCCAAATGGATGGACAAGAATGCCTAAGCACTTTCCCTAGCTATCTATGCTATCTTGTCTCAAAATTCTATTCATGCTTATATCACAACTTTGAACAAGTCTTTTTCGGACAGTCCGAGTGAGGAGCACTCGGAACCACCGATTCGTCTAAGGCTGACTTCCAAAACCTTCTAAGTCTATTTCGGTCTGACCGGCTTCTCAATCTCGGTCCAACCGAAACACTTAGATTGATCTAGGTTTCATCTCGGTGAAACCGAGTTCAAAATCTCGGTCTGACCGATATGTGTAACTGCACAGCAGAAATACATCTCGGTGACACCGAGTTTTTCAACTCGGTCCCACCGACAGTACGGGGTTATATATACTGAGGGCTGCGCGCGATCTATTCCTTTCAAACCGTTCGCCCTCCAAGACCCCTGCTACCGCCGCCCTGATCTAAGGATCGTCGCCTTCGTCGCCTGTGTGCCCTTGCCGCAGGTCTCCGCCGCCGTCAACGGTAATCTTCTCCTCCGTTGCCGCCGTAGAGGGACACCACCAAGTTAGGGTGTGTCCCGATCCCTATTCATGCTCCACTTCTGATTCTTGCATGATAGGACTGCCCTGATTCAATCCACGTTTGATATGTTCCCAATACATTGTTCAGATCGTTTAGTTTCGAGGAAAATTCTTAGGTTTAGGTTTCCACGGAATGCATCTCGGTGAAGCCGATTCCTGAAACTCGGACTGACCGATTTGGTCTCTGACCATTGCACTACATAGCTCGGTCTGACCGAGTTGTGAAAATCGGAATGTCCGAATTGAAGTTTCTGTGAAACCCTAAGTTTTCGGTAGGACCGAAACCCATTTCGGTCTGACCGAAAGTGGTGTGTAGGTTCTGTTGAACACTTCGGTTACACCGAAACTTGAAATCGGTTTGACCGAAATACATTCTGTGAAAACTCAAAACTAAGTTTTTAACTCATTTTTTTGCAAAAACTTCTGCAGTTGTGATAACTCTTCTACTCTGCCTATACCTTATCTATTCACAGGTTTTTTCAGCCATGTCAGATGTCAGTGACAGCCAGAACAGGTCTGAGTCACCGTTTGCTGAGATTCCATAAGCAGGTACAAGTCCTGAGGCTAGCAGCTCTAGTGATGATGGTGAGAGGAGCACCCCTAGTGGTCTACCTCCTGCTGCTACGAGAACCAGGAAGAAGAGAACTTCTGATTCTGAGGATTCCGACTTTGTTGCTGAGGAAGTTACCTCCAAGCCAAAGAGGCAAGTGGTTGCCAAAGAGCTCCAAGGGCAGCAGCCAAAGAAAGGCACGAGCAAAGTGAAGCAGTCTGCAGTTGCCAAGAAGCTCAACTTGGAAGAGCCTGCTCCAAGTAAGGTGAAGAAGACTTCCAAGAGGAAGAGAGTTGTTTATGCTGAACCTCAAGTTGATGCTGCTGAAGAAGAAGAAGAAGATGCACCCCAGCCTCCTCCTCAGAAAGCTAAGTTCATGGGTGATGCTATTCGGGCTCAAGCCTCCTCCAAGCCCAAGAAGCCTGCTCCAGCTAAGGCAGCTCCAGCCAAGCCCAAGAGGACAACCAGAAGCATTCCAGCTTCTGAGAAGAACAAAGGTGAGATGCCACCTTCTGAGTCAGATGAAGAGCATGTGTTGCTCAAGCTCCGTCCCAAGTTGCCACTCCACAATGATGCTCATCCTCAATCTGAGGATATGAAGGCAAGAAAGGACAAAGGTCTCAGGCTATGGAGACAGTCTGATCCATATGCCGTAAGAAGAAGGACTGCTGTGGACCCCAGATTCCACACCAGAGAGCAGCAGGATTTCTATGAGACCGTGCTAATGGATAAGAAGCCCATTGTTGCTGACACCAGGTATGTTGACTGGAAGTACATTGACAGCAGAGAGCATCGGGACTTCTTTCCCCATGTGCATGAGAGCTTTACTGCATGTGGAGTTGCTGATTTTGTGGGTCAAGAACTAACAGCCTGGAATGACGAGATGATCATGCAGTTCTATGCCACAGCCCATTTCTACCCCGATGGCAAGATCACCTGGATGACTGAAGGTCAACGGTTTTCTTCAACTGTTGCAGAATGGGCAGAAATTCTGAATGCTCCAGTGCAGAGAGAGGACGACATTGATGTCTATGGGATTCCTAAGAAGAGTCATGATTCTATGAAGAATATGTACAAGGAGATCCCAGCTGCTGATTTGGAAGGATGGAAGCTCGGTTCAGTGTATTATCTCCAGGCAGGTCTGACCACCACCAACACTATTCTGAGGCATACTTTGATGCCTAAGTCAGGTGACCACCGGATGATACGAGGCTATTCTATCAACATGCTGCACATTCTCGATGAGAAGGCACCTTTTAAGGTGATGGACTTGATGGTTGAGACCATTAAGAGGACTGCAGCTGACCAGAAGAGGTCATGTGGGTTTGCTCCGCAGATACAGATGCTCATCAACGCCAAGTTTGGCACGGGCAAATTCATGTTGGATAGGAAGCACTTGCCACTGCAGCCAGAGCATGAGGACAACGTAGTTGTGATGGATGAAGAGGATCCCACCTCAGTTGAAGGGCAAGCCAAGATCGAAGCTGCAAAGAAAGCCAAAGCTGACAGAGAGGCAGCAGCAGCAGCAGCTAAGCCAAAGAGCTTTGGAGAACAAATCCTTGAAGCAACCCAGAGAATTGAACAACGCCTGGCCAGCATTGAGCAATCTCAGGAGAGCCTTGAGAGGATTGTCGAGGACAAGATCCACGCTCTAGACGTGAAGCTGACTGAGATTCAGGTGTCTGTCAACAAGCTTGAGGCAGACATGGAGGAGACTAGGCAGGAGAGAGCAGAGCTTATGCAGGATGATATAGTCCAGGACTCTCATCGCCAGAATGCTCCGGTTCCCAGAGGATCCAGGTCTGCAGCTATCCCAGTTACTTCAGCTCCAACCACAGCTCCAGCTCCAGCATCCACTCCTCCAGCGCAGACATCAGCAGAAGTCTTCGCCGACGCAGCTATCTCTACACCGACATCGACCCAGACGGGAGCAGCCAGCCGAGCCCGCAGTGACGCTTAGCTCTATACCTTTTCGAACTTTTTGGTAACTTGTTGCCAAAGGGGGAGAAATTGCTATAGATCATAGGGCTTCGAGAGAGAGAGTGCTCTTTCGTCTTTTCGTTCTTTTGCCGGTTTTCCCTGTGATACATTGGTTTCTTTTGGTTCCAGATACTTTATGAGTGCTTAGTCATACTATGCCTCAATGAGTGCTTATTGCTTATTATATGCTATTTCTTATTGTATGGCTATTTACTCTTGTCTTGGTGATTGAGTGCATGTTATTCATTCTTATCATTTTGTGCGCTCCACCAAGATGTATGTGACATGGAAGAGTAACCCATTATCCTAATCGATTGTGCATTTGCATTCAAACGCAAATTTTAAATAATGCACAAATTTAGGGGGAGCTCTTGTTTATCACATACTTCTCAAAGCGACGATATTATTCTTTGATTATATCTCTTGTCGAAGCTTTGATCTATATGTTGTCATCAATTACCAAAAAGGGGGAGATTGAAAGTGCAACTAATCCCCGGGTGGTTTTGGTAATTAACAACAACATATATATCATTGAACTAATATTCTCTTGAGAATCATTTCAGAAAAGTTCGATGATATGGGTATGGAAATGTCTGAAGAAGTGGACCCCTCAAAATGCTAAGACAAGCATTGGCAAAAGCTCAAGACTCCGTTTTGGTTTAGTGATCAAAGATCACATTGAGTCCATAGGAAAGCCAATACTATTAAAAGGGGATGAGGTTGTGTTAATGTTCTTGTTGCTCAAGTGCTTGGTGATCTAACTCCCTCAACTATCAGCACTATTCACTACTTAACACACACCCATAAGTAATCTCGGTCACACCGATTTCTCCAACTCAGTCCCACCGAGATGAACCACTTCAGTTGTTTCTCCAAACCCTAGCTTCTCGGTCAAACCGATTCTGAGTTTCGGTCTCACCGAAAAAGGGCTGCCAACCTTCTGTGGTCAGTTGACATCAATTCGGAATATCCGAGTTTATGTTTTCGGTCTCACCGAAATGGCAAACCCTAACCTTTGACTCGCTTCGGTCTCACCGAGATGGTATTTTCGGTCCCACCGAAAATCCCAACGTTCACTATATTTGAACTTTCGGTCTGACCGAGTTTTAACTTCGGTCTCACCGAGATTGGTCAAATGTGTGTGTAACGGTTGGATTTTGTGTGGAGGCTATATATACCCCTCCACCCCGTCCTCATTCGTGAGGAGAGCCATCAGAAAGTACCACCACTTCTACCATACACTTTCTGAGAAGTGAACCACCTACTCTTGTGTTGAGATCAAGCCATTCCATTCCTACCATATGAAACTTGATCTCTAGCCTTCCCAAGTTGCTTTCCACTCAAATCTTTCTTCCACCACAGCCATATCAGTGAGGAGAGTTGAGTGTTGGGGAGTTTATCACTTGAAGCACAAGAGCAAGGAGTTCATCATCATCAACACCGTCTATTACCTTTTGGGGGGTGGTGCCTCCTAGATTGGTTAGGTGTCGCTTGGGAGCCTCCGTCTTGATGATGTGGAGTTGAACCAAGATGTTTGTAAGGGCAAGGAGATCGCCTACTTCGTGAAGATCTACCCCGAGTAAGGCTAGTCCTCCGTGGGCGTAGGCCGTGATGGAATAGACAAGGTTGCTTCTTCGTGGACCCTTCGTGGGTGGAGCCCTCCGTGGACTCGCGCAGCCGTTACCCTCCATGGGTTGAAGTCTCCATCAACGTGGATGTACGATAGCACCACCTATCGGAACCACGACAAAAATCTCCGTGTCACCAAACTGCGTTTGATCTTCTCCACCTCTCTTTTACATGTGCAATTTACTTTCCGCTGCATAAACTCTAGAATTGCATGTGTAGGGTGTTACTTGAACTGATCTTGTTTGTGAAACTGCCAAAAACATTGCATGACCTAAAGGCAGATTTTTTATATTGTCAAGTAGTCTAATCACCCCCCCTCTAGACATACTTTGATCCTACAGAACCAGCTGGACGACCCACTGCACCAGCATGTCCACTTCCACCCTCTTGGCCCGACTCACAACCAACGATGGAGGCTGGCTGGCTCGACTAAGGGAAAAAGGGGGAAGACCGGTCGAGTGACCAGGAGTTAGACTGTCCTTACAATAGAACCAATATGACTACCAGCCCCGAACCGACTCTGGGAGGATCATAGCAGGAAAAGCGCTCCTATTTCTAAGCTGAATGCCTAGCCCTCCGCACACCTGGATGACGTGCGTCTTCTCATCACTCGGATTCGCCTTCTTGACGGTTTGCGAGCGGCAAGTGAAGATATGTTTGAACAAACCCAGTGCGGTCGACAGCCGAGGAAGTTCTCACACATCAAGATAAACGCAGCCAGAAAAGCAATGGAGTTGGGCATGAAGTAGTGCAGCTGGGCGCCGTAAAAAGTCAAGCAGGCGCGGAAGAAAGGGTGTGGGGGCATGGAGAAACCTCGGTTGACGTGGGTCGCGAGGAGGACGCACTCGCCCTCCCGCGGCTAAGGCTCGAGCTCGCCTTCGGGCACCCGCCAGGAGCCGCGGGCGACCAAGCCCTCCTCCTCCAGCTCCTCCATGTCATCCACCATAATGGTGGACCTGATCCAGTCCCCCTAGATCCAGCCAGGAGGGAGCCCAGACCTCGACGACGACCCGCCGCGGCCGGACCGCTTCGCTTTCCCTGCCGCCGCCTTCTTCGAGTGCTCCAACGCCACAGTCTTCTCTTTGCCCATGGCGGGCGATCTGGTATTGGCCGAGGAGAAGGAGGAAGAAGTAGAGGCGCGGCGGAGAGACGGAGGCGAGGAAACAGAGAATGGGCGCACAGTGCCCTCGCCTCGGACTCGGCGTGCATTTATAGCACAACGGTCGAGTGACTGACCGGTGGCCCCGAGCAATCCTGTCAAATCCCGCAACAGGCGCGCACGCGATACGTGGTGAAAAAGGCGGCGCGAGGATCGAGGCGTCCCGGGCATATCTGATCCGGTTGCCGCAGCACGACCCGTCCCGCTCGCTTCCCCAAATTTCGAAATCCCGCAAAATCCGAAGACCAGAGAGCAACCGATCCCGCCGAAAACTGTGCACGCCAATGGCGCTCGGCGCCTCGCGCAAAGTTCAGTCGATGGCCAACGCAACAAGCACATTTGACGGATTCTGGAATCGATTAAGGCAACCAAGGCGAGATTGAAAAGATGGCCTGGTCCCCGAGCTCAGAGAAGACTACCCCAAGGGCATCGAACTCAGACTAAAACTCTCTTCAGCACTCTCTCCTGCTCAATCCTCAATCCATTCGGGGGCTACTGATGAGGTTACAGACCTCGGGTAGGGTCACATGCCTGACCGAGGTACCCCACCCAAGGTCATTACCCCCGAAGATCAAATGACAAAACTAATGGGAACAAGAATAGTCGACTGAGGCAGCGCAAGAGGACATCCCACTCGACTGTACACCACATACCAGACGACTCAACTTCACTCGACCCATCCAAGGCACTCGACCCCCGAAGGTCAAAGGTCCCTTAGGACAACAACGGTCTGGTATTCACTCGCTGCAGTGAATGCCTTTATTGCTCTTTACTGCAGAAGTTATCAGTAACATCCACCTTTATGTACATTGAACCCTTCGTAACGTGGAGCATGGTTGGGGTCCTGCCGCACTATATAAGCCACCCCTCCTCCAGTACAAGGGTTCGCACCCTCTGTAACACACACACATATACCCATTTCAGTCGACCGCCTCAGGGCACCGAGACGTAGGGCTGTTACTTCCTCCGAGAAGGGCCTGAACTCGTAAACACCTTGCGTACAACTTCACCATAGCTAGGGCCTTGCCTCCTCCTTCGTATCCCCTACTCGTACTATTAGACTTAGAACCACGATAGGGGTATTTTTGCACGGTGGGCGGGGGAGTATGGCGCATGGTCGGTTTCTCCAATTGCGGTCCCACGTGTAAGTGAAGAGGCAAGCCGAAGAGCGTTCCGTTTGCGTGAGCCGTGTGCATGACCGATCGTGTGAGGGGTGTAATGCGACCGCTACAGGCCTGCCGTGAGTGTGCCGCCTTTTTCCTTTTATTAAATTTGGTACTTCGTGCGATCCATCGATACTACTACTAGTAATCTGACAATCTCAACTAAAACAGCGCGGCCGGGTCTTTGCCTAGGCGATATGCTGGGAGGTTTGCTTTGTTGTTTTTTAGGACGAGTAATGCTACACCTATGTAATCCCAGTTACGTAATTAACGTAATGTGAAACGTGTGGGTTGTTAATTGGAGATTGGGGGAGGGAGGGGCCCACCACCATGAAAATCAGGGGGGAGAGAGAGAGAGGCAATTTACGTTAACCCTTTTGTAGGTTCCCCTAGATGTAGAAAGATGTGAAATGTGTGAATGTGTAGTGGACGTACTATTGGAGTGCCTAAGATAAATTGTGTATGTAGACCCTATGTGTTTATTTACTTCACATGATAGCTTTGTCTCGGGTCAAACCTTCCAAGTTTGTACACTCAAAAACGAATCATCATTCCATATATTTTCATATGAATCATCATTCCATATATTTTCATACAATATATCTTACTATTATTGTGAAAGTTCATATACACCGAACGATATTCATGCAAACTCGGCAGATTTTCATTACATTTAGAACTTTTATAGGAGAGAAAAATAAAAGAAACCCGACCCTAAACCTATTCTACGGCGGCGACCGACGTCCTCCATCTGCCATCTCCACGTACGAGGGCGGGGTTCAAGACTCATGAAGTGAAGGTGCGGTCTCCAGCGAGGAAGGTGCGGTCTCCAGTTGATTTTGTTGTCTTGGAGATGTAGGATAAGCGCTTTCCTATTTTTTTGGGAGACCTTTTCTAGCTACTGCCTCACATGCCCTACTCATCCTTGGAGGAGTCCCAGACATCCGTGGTGCCGATGGACGTGAGGTCGATGATGATGGACGTGGACGGTCTGTCGCTTCACTTGCCACATGCGCAACCGAACGTTGGATTGCGACAAGTAGGATGCGTGGCTGACGGTGCTCCTGTCATCGGCCGCCAGCGTGGCCACTGCTTGTGCGGTCGCGTCCATGTTCGGCTACAACGCAATTGCGTTGCGAGTGGCCACTTGAGCGAGGGCGGTGACCTCGAGCTTCATCCTCGAAGACAACCTCTCCCGCAGAGTGTTCACGCTCGTGGTCATGGTAAGTACGTGTGGTGCCAGATAGGAGGATGCGCTATGGTTTGGAGTTTATCTGGGCGTTGCCGCTTTAAGTAGCGCATTCTTGTGAGTCCAAGTGTCCGAATGCGTCATTAAGTCGTCGGAGTTGGTTCCTCAGGCATCGAGCCTGCTTAATGATGGCATACGGATGGACCACATGAATGCGGGCAGCTGGCGCCGGCTGGGAACGCACACACACGATGGTGTGAGGGACGAGGGGTTTTGGTGTGCGAGGGTAGTCAGCTCCGGTCGTGGCGTTGGAGATGCCCTTTACTCACCTGAGATCCCCACATGTCATTGAAAAAGCAAAGCGACCCGGCAAAAAAGGTCATGGGGATGAAGTTGGCCGCGCTAGAACACTCCGCAGCCGTGTTGCGGTGCGCGCACACTTCAAAGCCTCATGCATCCTCGATGAGCCGGGTGTTGATTTGCTGGTCGTGCCACATCGGTAGCGCCACCCTGGGCACCCTGAAGCCAAGTGTGTCCAGTGAGGACGAGCGTGTCGCTCACCTTGGTCGCCGTGTCCAGAGGCGACGCGGGAGCCGCGCCACGTTGCTGGCCGCCACAACCCACATGAACGGTTGCCGGTGGCGAGGATGTCGTGGGCAGCTCCTCCATTGTACTAGTCTGCGCCACATCATCCCGTCAGGTGTGCCCCACAAGTAGGTTTCCCTATTTTCCCGGCCAAATTTAATGCATGGTAGAGTGACCTAGGCGTGTGTCGAAGAGCGACCTGAGGACGAGCGAGATACAATCCCGATACCTCGGGAGATCAATTAGGTTTGCCAAGAACAAAGAGGAAGAGAGGTGGTATGTCTATGTGCGAGAGAGAGAGAGAGAGAGAGAGAGAGAGAGACAGACAGAGAGAGAGAGAGAGAGAGAGAGAGAGAGAGAGAGGGAGGGAGGGAGATAGAGACCCCGAGATGAAACTTGGAGAGAACGAGTGGGAGCATGTGTGATACCTAAGGCAGATTCAAAATTTTGAACCGGCGATCATACCATCAGCAATTCGTTTCGCTTTTGAACGTAGTACAATATACTCCCTCTGATCCTTTCTAGTTTACATATAAGTTTTTTGTGTAGTCAAAGTATCTCTACTTTGGTCAAACTTACAGAAAAAAGTATCAACATTCAAGAATGCCCAATCAATATTGTTAGATTCGTACGTACTCCTAGATTTGTATTCAAACAGAAATGGTTTCCAATTTGTTTTCACACACGTGAATGCTTGTTCTCGTGCATGCTCATCCTACTAGGATTTCGCCATGTATAGCCAGTCCAATAGTAACTTTTTTAAGATCCTTGTCCAATAGTAGCAGAAGTAGATGTAGTAGTACAACATCTGTAGTAGAGTATGCAATGCTCATAGTACTAGTAGTATACTAGTAGTTACACTCGACCGACCTCTCACCTCTCTCTCTTCTAGTAGTACTAGCAAGATGCATGTGCATTGCACAGAACATCAAGATGCATTTATATGAGTAGTTTATCCTGTGGGAGATAAGGATGAACGAGGGAAGGCCTTATGTGCAAATGTGGAGAGGAGTGCAGGTATCTTTTTGCAAAATTGTCATAGTTTCCTTCCTATCCGTCAGATATACTCCCTCCGTTCCTAAATAAAAGTCTTTGTAGGGCTTCCACTATGGACTACATATGGAGCAAAATGAGTGAATCTACACTCTAAAATGCATCTATATACATCTGTATGTGGTTCATAGTGAAATCTCTACAAAGACTTATATTTAGGAACGGAGGGAGTAGATCGGGCGGCCTATATTGCAGGATGGCACGCACACCATCATTACCAACTCTATTTTTTTATAAGAGTAGAGATATACATATATAGATATATAGATATAGACATAGATATAGATACAAATATAGATATAGATAAATGACACAGGCGGGGAAGTGGGAGGGAGGTCGGTTTGCTCTCAACTGTGGTCCCACAAGCGAGCAAAAACGCAAGACGAAGCACGTTCCGTTCGGTGACCGGCATGGAGGGTTCAGCGTGTCGGGGTATTCTTTCTCGAGATATCAGTTTTCTCATCTTTCTCAAGATATCATTTTTCGATGAAATTCTCGAGATATCATGAAAACAATGCATCCTGGTGATCCGTGCAATGCACGGGCATCTTGCTAGTCATCTTGAGATTTACGAAGTCACCGCCTCGTCGTCGACAGGAATGGTACGGAGGTCCGGACATCTGCCACGTGAAACTCTGAAACTTTGGTCCCATCCCACCCCACAACTCTCCAAGCTCTAGCCGTACGGCTTTGCAACCTCCGCACTATCAAAACAGATTGATCGGTCGTCACCAGAACCACAATTCACACTAGAACCTTCGCTCCTCGGCCTACGCCATCTACTTTTCGGCCGGTCACCACTGCCCCAAAACTACACCTTCTCTCCAGCCCATCCCTGCACCTTTCGATCCCTTAGCCCGCATCAGTCGTCCCCTAGTTCGCCGGAAAGCCATGGTGCGCCGCAAGATCACGTACTACAAGATACTGACGCCGGAGCGCCGCACAGAAATCATGGCGGTGGTCGGTGCCATAGACCTCCGTTCCCAAGCTCGATTTGCGGCGGGCCAATCCTCGAGTTCTCTGGAGCCAAGCTCCGAGGAGGAGGAAGCCGATCCAATGTTCATGGTGGAGGTGGCGGCGCAGAAGGCCCGTGATGTGTATGAGACGATGGACGTCGACTTCATGCCGGCATCCAGGCTCCCCATGGTGCAGGCGGACCAGTGGTTCAACCTGGCGATCCTAAACAAGGACCGGGAGGCGGAGGCTCAACTGGAGGCAGAGCACGTGAAAGCACAAGTGCTCCCTGGGTGATTTTGGTAATTAATGTCAACATATCTCTTGTTGGACTAATACTTTTACCTAATATATTTCAGATGAGTTCAATTGTGGAGTGGCATGGACAAGAGGATGTGGAACCCCTTCAAGATGCTAAGGGCAGTAGATTGACAAAAGCTCAAAGCTCAGGACTCTACATTTTCTATTTCAGTGATCCAAGATCACATTGAGTCCATAGGAAAGCCAATACTATTAAAAGGGGATGAGGTGTTGCTTAATGGCTTGCTTGCTCAAAGTGCTTAGTGATATGCTCCAAAGTCCTCAACCACTTTCTCATGTCCACATATGTCCTAAACCTAAAGTCAAACTCGGCCCCACCGATTTGATCTATCCGGCGCCACCAAGTTCATCTAACATAGCCACTGCCAGATACCCTAATCAGTTCGGTCTCACCGATGGGATCTCGGTCTCATCGAGATGGGCTTGCAAACTCTCTGTTGCCTGTTGCAATTATTTCGGTTCCACCGACATGTGCAATCGGTTTCATCGAGTTTGCCTCACCAACTCTCTGTTTTACTTGTTACCAAAATCGGTCCCACCGAGTTTGTGTAATTGGTCAAACCGAGTTGAGGTTTTACCCTAACCATAGCACATCGGCCCCACCGAGTTGATCATGTCGGTCCCACCAAAAAGCCTAACGTTCACATTTTGAACCAAATCGTTCCGACTGAGTTTCATGATTCGGTCCCACCGAGTTTGGTAAATTGTGTGTAACGGTTAGATTTTGTATGGAGGCTATATATACCCCTCCACCCAGTCTTCATTCATGGAGAAAGCCATCAGAACGTGCCTACACTTCCAGCATACATTTTCTGAGAGAGAACCACCTACTCATGTGTTGAGACCAAGACATTCCAATCCAACCACAAGATTCTTGATCTCTAGCCTTACCCAAGTTGCTTTCCAATAAAATCAACTTTCCACCAAATCCAAATCTGTGAGAGAGAGTTGAGTGTTGGGGAGACTATCATTTGAAGCAAAAGGGCAAGGAGTTCATCATCAACACACCATCTATTACCTTTTGGAGAGTGGTGTCTCCTAGATTGGTTAGGTGTCACTTGGGAGCCTCCGACAAGATTGTGGAGTTGAACCAAGGAGTTTGTACGGGCAAGGAGATCGCCTACTTTGTGAAGATCTACCCTAGTGACACAAGTCCTTCGTGGACGATGGCCATGGTGGGATAGACAAGGTTTCTTCTTCGTGGACCCTTCGTGGGTGGAGCCCTCCGTGGACTCGCGCAGCCGTTATCCTTCGTGGGTTGAAGTCTCCACCAACGTGGATGTACGATAGCACCACCTATCGGAACCACACAAAAAATCTCTGTGTCTCCAATTGCGTTTGCACACTCCAATCCCATCTCTTTACTTTCTTGCAAATTGCATGCTTTACTTTCCTCTACTCATATACTCTCGCCATGCTTGCTTGAAATGTATTGTGAATGGTTAAACTTGTGCTAAAACTCCACCTTAAGTTGAAGAAATTTAAAACTGCTACCTTTCTTTGTTGAGGGTCTAATCACCCCCCTCTAGACACCTCTTCTTCGATCCTTTCAATTGGTATCAGAGCTTTGGTCTCCATTGTTTTGGTTTAATCACCATTGGAGGAAGATGGATGAGTATATGATTGGGAGTATTAGACGTAGAGTACCTATCCTTGAAAAGGAGTTTTATAGGGAATGGAAAAATTACATTCTTAAGATTTTCAATGAATATCATTTGAACAAGTATATTACTACTCCCTATGTGCCTCCTATTGACCCAATGCATTTTACCCCTAATGAGTATCTCGACATGGTTCAAAATACTAGAACTGTCAATCTTATTGTTAGAGCTTTACCGAATCACTTGCTTAGGGAATGTCCTAACTTAGAATGTGCTTATACTATATGGAGATATTTTGAGGAACAATTTCCGGACTACTCTTTACAAAATCTAGATGAGATTCTTCACAAGTCCATAGCTTTTAAAAATATGAAACCTAGTGATCCTGAATTTGATGATTGCCTATTTGAGCTTGGTGACCTTATGCGTGCCAAAGAAGACGTTGGAGTCATTAGTGCCATCATCCCCGAAGCCATTAGAATTCATAAAGATGAACATTGTCATGATCATATATCTAATGAATCTCTCTCTCTAGGAGATGACCAATCACAAGACGATGTTGAACATGGATACTATGATGAAGATGATAATAGTGACTTTGACCTTGATGAGAAAATGAGACACTTTGGTCTTATGGTAAATCTTCGCGGTTACACAACCGAAGGAAATGAGTGGGTTCTTGATAGTGGATGTACTGGTCACATGACCAGAGACAAGGATATGTTTCGAGAGCTTGCTGAAAACGACGGCCCTCGAAAGTATGCCACTTTTGGTGATAAATCAAAGGGTAAGGTAGTTGGCCTTGGTAAGGTGGCCATCTCACATGACAGATCCATCCAAAATGTTATGCTCATTGAATCCCTTGCCTATAATTTACTTTCTGTATCTAGACTTGCTGATTTTGGTCTCAATGTCCTATTTACCGAAATAGATTGCCAAGTGTTTCGTGGAGACAATCATAAAATGGTCTTTACCGGTATACGTAGAGGTGATCTATATATTGTTGATTTCATTAAAAAGGCTCAACCTAGAACTTACTTAATTGCTAAATCTTTTAAAGGTTGGTTGTGGCATAGAAGGCTAGGTCATGTGGGCATGCGAAATCTTGATAAGCTTATTAAAGGTGATCATATCCTTGGAGTTAAAGAAGTTATATTTGACAAGGATATATTGTGTGGTGCTTTTCAAGCAGGAAAACAGGTTAGAGGAAGCTACCCCATGAAGAACATCATGACCACGAGAAGACCGCTCGAGCTACTTCATATGGATCTCTTTGCTCCCAATGCCTATAAAAGTCTCGGTGGAAACTCATTTGGTTTAGTCATAGTCGATGATTTTTCAAGATTTACATGGGTGTTCTTTCTTGATGATAAATCGCAGGTCCAAAAGATCTTCAAGAACTTCGCTAGGAAGGCCCAAAAGTAATTTGAAGTGAAGATCAAGAAGGTTCGCAGCGACAATGGAACGGAGTTCAAGAACGCAAATGTGGATACCTTTCTTGACGAAGAAGGGATTTCACATGAGTTCTCGGCTACGTACACGCCTCAACAAAATGGAGTTGTCGAGAGGAAGAACCAGACTCTTATTGAGATGCCAAGAATGATGCTTGATGAGTACAAGACGCCAAAACACTTTTGGGCGGAAGCGGTAGAGACAGCTTGTCATGCAAAAAATCGCTTGTATCTTCACAAGCTACTCGGCAGGACGACATACGAGCTTCTCACCGTTAACAAGCCCAAAGTTGGATACTTCCAAATATTTGGCTCAAAATGCTATATTCTTGATAAGCATCGTCGTTCGAAGTTTGCTCCTAAATCTCATGAAGGTTTCCTACTCGGTTATGGCTCAAACTCTCACACTTCCCGTGTCTATAACAGTTTAGCCCGAAAGGTTGAAGAGACGATGGATGTGAAGTTTGATGAATCTAACAGCTCACAAGTAGAGCAATTGCCAATTGATGTAGGTGACAAAGATCCTTCGAAATCAATTCAAGACTTGTCTATTGTCAAGATCCGTCCAACGGAGGTGAAGGAGAGTACCTCGTCCGTCCAAGTGGAAGCTTCAACCTCACGACAAGGTGAGCCAAGAGTTGACACGAAGGCATCCACAAGTGGGACACGCCAAGATGAAGAAAATGAGGAAGTACACCAAGATGAACCTAATCAACCACTTTCTCTGCCTCGACAAGAGAACGACAACACCAACAATGAAGAAGGCCAAGAGGACGAACAAGATGATGAAGAGGATGTTCCACCCCGACCCAAACAAAAGCTCTCACGAGTTAGAGCAAGAATTGCTAGAGATCACCCCGTAGAACAAATATACAATGACATCCAAACCGAGAGAATCACTCGCTCTAAATCTCATTTAGCTAACTTTTGTGAACATTACTCTTTCATATCTAAAATTGAACCTATGAAGGTTGAAGATGCTCTTGAAGACCCGGATTGGGTGAATGTTATGCACGAGCAACTACATAACTTCGAGAGAAACCAAGGTTGGACATTGGTTGAGAATCCCGACGATGATAACAATGTCATTGGAACCAAATGGGAGTTCCAGAATAAGCAAGATGAAGATGGACAAGTTGTGCGCAACAAGTCCCGTTTCGTCGCCCCAGGCTACACTCAATTCGAAGGTATGGATTACGATGAGACATATTCCCCCATTGCTAGACTTGAGTCCATACGCATCTTACTTGCTTATGCCAATCACCATGATATCACTTTATACCAAATTGACATTAAAAGTGCTTTTCTCAACGGTGAAATTGAGGAGGAAGTTTATTTTAAACAACCTCTCGGCTTTGTTAATCCCAAGAAACCTATCCATGTTTACAAGCTTCACAAAGCTCTTTATGGTCTTAAACAAGCTCCTAGAGCGTGGTATAAAAGCTTGACCAAGTTTCTTATTGAAAAAGGCTTTGAAATTGGGAAAATTGACTCAACACTTTTTACTAAAATGGTTAATGGAGAATTATTTGTGTGCCAAATTTATGTTGATGATATTATATTTGGTTCGAGTAACCCCCATTTAGTGAAAAGTTTGGAAGGCTAATGTCACAGAAGTTTGAGATGTCTATGATGAGTGAACTCAAGTTCTTTCTCGGTTTGCAAATCAAGCAAACTAAGGAGGTTACCTTTGTCTCTCAAACAAAGTACACTAAGGACTTATTCAAGAAGTTCAACATGCAAGAATACAGAGGTATGAATACACCCATGCCTACTAGTGGACATCTTGACTTGACTAAGGATGGCCAACCGGCTGACCAAATGGTTTACCGCTCTATGATTGGTTCATTGTTATATCTAGGTGCCTCCCATCCCGATATTA
Organism: Secale cereale; assembly: GCA_902687465.1. Classification (NCBI taxonomy): domain Eukaryota; kingdom Viridiplantae; phylum Streptophyta; class Magnoliopsida; order Poales; family Poaceae; genus Secale; species Secale cereale. Next base: position 370,296,592 of record LR738709.1, on the reverse strand, counting down.
TGCTAAGTGTGTGCATGTGTGCACGATATCAAGCGGCCCCCAAAGAATGCCATCTTAAGGCAGCGAAAAGGATAGTGAGATACTTAATTCATACACCAAATTTTGGCATTTGGTATCATAAGAGGTCCTCTTTTGATCTTGTTGGCTACTCCGAATCGGACTATGCCGGTGACAAGGTTGATAGAAAGTCCATTCGGGTACTTGTCAATTTCTTGGTAGATCTCTTGTGTCTTGGTCCTCCAAGAAACAAAACTCGGTATCCTTATCCACCGCCGAAGCGGAATACATTGCTGCCGGTTCATGTTGTGCTCAATTACTTTGGATGACCCAAACTTTTAAAGATTATGGGATCTATGTGAAACATGTTCCATTGCTTTGTGATAATGAAAGTGCTATTAAGATTGCTCATAATCCCGTGCAACATTCTCGAACTAAGCATATTGAAATTCGTCATCATTTCATTCGAGATCATGTTGCTAAAGGGGACATCAATCTTAAACATGTTCGTATCGATAAGCAATTGGCGGATATATTTACCAAACCGCTTGATGAGAAAGTATTTTGCCGTTTGAGAGGTGAATTGAACATCATTGATGCCTCAAACTTGGAGTAGTAACTCCATTTAGATACATGCAAGGCATGAGCCTTTAACTAATCCTTGGTATTTCTCTTATGATGATGATCATATGTCTTGGATATACTTGTACCCTTGCATGTTATCTAACCCTTGTAGGTACTTGGATAAGCCCAAATCTATGAGATCGCAACTCACTCATTTCTTGAGCGATCTCTACATCACCAAGTCTCTACAATATGGTAGTTGAAGTCAAGGAAGCATGAAACCCTTCAACATATACTTTGACAATTGTGACGCCCGGATAGTTAAGCTACAGTAACCCTCTACTAATGACGACACGTCACCATAATTACTGTTGATAATCTCGTGTTAGTTCGAAACCGGTTCGAATTCGAATTTAAAATAAAGGCAAACTATAAAATTATCAAAAGTCAAGAATAAAATGTTCTAAAAGTGGCAAATAATCCTTAAAGAATAATGGTGAAGAAATCAACATTAATTAAAGTATTTAGATGTCCTAAAATAAATAAAACAACATCACAAATGATGAATTAAATGTCTTTTATAATTTATAAAATATTACACTATCTTATTTGGGGACGCAAACTTTTGTAGGAGTGGGCTAATGTATAGCACTAATTTAGGTATAAATATTGTATTTTATAAAACTAAACTTAATTAAAAAGTAAGTAGAAAACATAAAGTAATAAAAAGAAAAACAGAAAATAAAGGGGAAAAGCCCCCACCCTTGCTGGACCGCGGCCCAGATGGCCATCGGGCCAACCAGGCTGGCCCAGCCGGCCCACCCCGCCGCCACTTAACCCCATTCCCTCCCCCGTAACCCTAGCCCACTCATTCCCCACGCCCCGCTCCTCTCCCCTCCCGTTCGGATCGGGATCGATCCCGACGAACGCCCCGACGCCGCCGGCGCCGAACCCCGCCACCTCGCCGCCTCGGACCCCGCCGGACTGCCCCGGACGCCTCCTCGTCCTCCTCCCCACCCGGCCTCCCCGACCCCCGCTCCCGCCGCCGCCTGGGGCTGCTCCGGCCGGCCCCGTCGCCGGCGCCCCTCCGGCCTCCTTCCCCGCCGGCCACCCCTACCCGGCTCCCCCACGTGAGCCCCCCCTCTCTCGCTCGCCCCCCCCTCCTGCATCGCCGCACCCGCCTCCG
>LR738709.1:370270997-370287033 GCA_902687465.1 Secale cereale | reverse complement strand
CGCCCCCCCCCCCCAGCTGGACATGTCCGGTGCCCCAAAGGGGCGGCCTGGACAATGTCCGTCCATTGCCTGACGAGAGGGGCCCTGGCCCCAGAACGTTTAATAATAAAAAAAGAGAATAATAAAAAAATAGATAATAAAAATAATAAAAGTAATTAAAAATAATAATAATTAAAATAATTAAAATAATAATTAATCAATTAATTAGTGAATAAATTAAGTTAATTAATCCTGTTTCATTAATCTAATTAACTGGTTAGTTTAATTAAACAGTAATTAGATTAGCTAGATCCTAATTAAACTAAATAGTGAATGACAGGTGGGACCCACTGGTCAGTTTGACCAGTCAACCATGATGACGTCAGCATGATGTCATGCTGATGTCATAAATCCTTTTTCGAATTAATTTAATTAATATTAAATTCCAGAAATTAATAAAACCTTTAGAAAATCATATCTTTTAAACCGTAACTCGGATGGAAAAACTTGGTACACGAAAGTTGCTCAGAACAACGAGACGAATCCGAATACGCGGTCCGTTCGTCCGCCACACATCTCTACCATACCGAACCTACAACATTCCCCCTCCATTTCATCTGCCCGAAAATGCCTAACACCGGGAATACTTTCCCGGATGTTATTCCTCTTCGCCTGTATCACCGAGCACCGAGTTAGGTCACACGTAGCACCTCGTATTCCCATGTTGTGCTTTGTGATGCTATTGTTTGCTCTGTTATTTATTTGTTTCCCCTTCGTTGCTTATTTTCGGTAGACTCCGATACTGTGATAGACCCCGAGACCATTGATGCTTCGGTGTTCGACTACGGCTACGCTTCCGAAGATTCCTTTCGTCTGCCGGCTTCCAGGCAAGCCCCCCCCTTGATCACCAGATATCGCCTACTCTTCTCTCTACTGCTTGCATTAGAGTAGTGTAGCATGTTACTGCTTTCGATAATCCTATTCTGCTGCATAGCCTGTCTTTGTTGCTATCACTGTTGATACTTTACCTGTTATCCTAATGCTTAGTATAGGATGCTAGTATTCCATCAGTGGCCCTACACCCTTGTCCGTCTGCCCTGCTATTCTATCGGGCCGTGATCACTTGGGTGTGATCACGGGTATATACTACATACACTTTACATGATACATGATGTGACTAAAGTCGGGTCGGCTCATTGAGTACCCGCAAGTGATTTGATGTGGGGGCTCAAAGGACAGGTGGCTCCATCCAGGTAGTGGTGGGCCTGAGTTCCTGACGGCCCCCAAGTGGATCTTTATGGCGGAGCGACAGGGGCAGGTTGAGACACCCAGTCGAGAGGTGGCCTGGCCCTGGTCGTTGTCCGCGGTTATTTCATAATAACACGCTTACGAGTTTGGATATTTGATCTGAGTCTGGCCATTTGGTCTATACGCACTAACCAGCTACGTGGGAATAGTTATGGGTACTCGACGTCGTGGTATCAGCCGAAGCCTTCTTGACGTCAGCGACTTAGCGGCGCGCGCCGGGTTGGACCGCGTAACGCAACTTCCTTAGTAATGGAGGTTGCTAGGTCTGCTCACCGGCTGCGTACGCAACGTGCAGGTGTGCGTTGGGCGATGGGCCCGGACCCCTGCGTGCCTAGGACTTAGACCGGTGTGCTGACCTCTCTGCTGTGCTTAGGTAGGGCTGCGACGTGTTGATCTTCCGAGGCCGGGCATGACCCTGGAAAGTGTGTCCGGCCAAATGGGATCGAGCGTGCTGGGATATGTGGTGCACCCCTGCAGGGAAGTTAATCTATTCGAATAGCCGTGTCCCTCGGTAAAAGGACGACCCGGAGTTGTATTCCGACCTCATGATAACTAGAACCAGATACTTAATAAAACACACCCTTACAAGTGCCAGAGATAACTCGGTGGTTGCTCTCTCACAGGGTGATGTGCGGGAGGATCGCCGAGTAGGATTATGCTATACGTTGTTACTTGGTGAACTTACCATCTATTTCCCTTCTACTGCTTCAAGACGGAGGCTGCGAGACGCGAGGATACTTGTTACTTTCCAGCTACCCTCATCTTCTGCTGCAAGATGGAGTTTACGAGAAGCGTAGTCTTCGATTGGATTAGCTATCCCCCTCTTATTCCCGCTTGCTGCAGTTCAGTCCACATATATTACCCATATCATTGTTACCATTGCATATGTAGTGTAGATCCTTGCTTGCGAGTACTTTGGATGAGTACTCACGGTTGCTTTTCTCCCCCTTTTCCCCCTTTGTCCCTTCTTCTCGGATGTCGCAACCAGATGTTGGAGTCCAGGAGCCAGAGGATCCCGAGGATGTTTCTACATGGAGATCGGCTTCGAGGAGTAGTTAGGAGGTCCCAGGCAGGAGGCCTTGCCTTTTCGATCGTTGATGTTTTGTGCTAGCCTTCTTAAGGCAAACTTGTTTAACTTATGTATGTACTCAGATATTATTGCTTCCGCTGACTCTTGTGCTTTCGAGCTTTTGTATTCAAGCCCTCGAGGCCCCTGGCTTGTAATATAAAGCTTGTATTATTTTAATTTGTGTCTAGAGTTGTGTTGTGATATCTTCCAGTGAGTCCTTGATCTTGGCCGTACACATTTGCGTGCATGATTAGTGTACGGACAAATCGGGGGCGTCACAACAATTTTTATATATCAAATTTCATTTGGTATCAAACTTCATGATTGTCATTTTAGATACACAAGTGCTCTTCCTTGCAAACTAACCCATGTAGGTAGATGAACTGAAACTACAAGTGGTGCTCCCAATTCTTGATGAGCTACATCAACCTTGAGCAACCCACACAAGTTCAACTACATGATCAAGATCAACACCACCACCTAAGGTATGTCATTCCATCTTAGAGAAGCTTTACCCCAAGTCATGAGTCAAAGCAGCTCAACAAGATGTGAACACATCAAAATGCTTAAACGAAAAATGACAACCCCATTTTGAGATTAAACGATGAGTATGACCTATGATCAAGTGTCTTCACTTGACTCCTAAGTCAATATACTCTAACATAGGTGACTTTGTCGCCAACCAATTCTTGATGAAGGTCTCTAGTGTTTCTTTGTGCTCTTGCATTTGTCTCATGCATACTTGTTTCCCCTTTCAAAAAAACTTCATCTAGATTTCTTTTCTTTTTCCCTGCATCCAATTCCTTGCAAATCTTTGTGAGATTTTATTTGCCTAGTGAGCTGAGATGAAAATTGGTCTCTCTGTGTTGAACTCGGACACACCGATTTGCATCTTTTGGTCAAACCTAACCACCTCGGTGCCACCGAAGAAAACAACTCGGTGTTACCGATTTCAGTACTGAGTAGACACTTTGTCATTTGCATCCTGCATATTTGTTACAGCTCCGCTCAATGATTCTTATCCTCTATCAGCATCACATTCTACATATTGCTTTGTACTATGACTCAAGGACCAAACCTACTTGACTCATAATCGAGAAGAGCCCATCTTGGAAATTGATGTCAAATGGAGAGAGAGAGAGCACATCAAATCTTACTTAGACCAAAGGGAGAGAGAGACCCTATGGGAGAGAGAAATTTCTTAGTCCTCCCAAATGCTTGGTATTAAAAGAGGAGAGAAGTCACATGACTTCTAGAGGGGAAAGACATGTCAGTATTCGTTATGATTATTTGTCTTGCTCTGATTTTCTTTTCCCTACCTTCTCCCATTATCAAATTTAAGATTCGGTGGGAGAAAGACATCTAAGGGAAGGAAATCTTCGAATTCATTGCATATCTTTCTGGGCACATGTCTATACTTCAATAGAGTACCTAGTACTTACTCACTACATGTCATCCCAATCTTGCTACTCTTGTGGTTTGCTTATCTAACCTTTCTTACTCAAGTTCATCTCTTCCAAAGCTAGCTCAAGACCACAAGGTAATTATATGCATCACACTCATGTGCATAATGATCTCTTGCTAATGTACATATTGTTTGCAAGAAGGACTCATGAACATGATGGTACATTTCCTATATCCATTTTCTCTGATGCATACAACAAAGATACATGTAACTCATTGCTTGCTCTGACATGCTTATGCATTCACTTGCATCTATATTCCATATTCACATGATTGCATACATGTAGGGGGAGTCTGTGAATGTTACATGTCTTTCCAAAGCTTTACTTGCTATTCTCTATATCTTTATCTAAAGCTTTGATGTATGTTGTCATCAATTACCAAAAAGAGGGAGATTAAAAACACAAGTGCTCCCTGAGTGATTTTGGAAATTAATGTCAACATATCTCTTGTTCTACTAATACTTTTACCTAGTATATTTCTGATGAGTTCAACAGTGGAGTGGCATGGACAAGAGGATGTGGAACCCCTTCAAGATGCTAAGGACAGAAAATTGGCAAAAGCTGAAAGCTCAAGACTCTACATTTTCTATTTCAGTGATCCAAGATCACATTGAGTCCATAGGAAAGCCAATACTATTAAAAGGGGATGAGGTGTTGCTTAATGGCTTGTTTGCTCAAAGTGCTTAGTGATATGCTCCAAAGCCCTCAACCACTTTCTCATATCCACATATGTCCTAAAGCTAAAGTCAAACTCGGCCCCACCGACTTGATCTATCCGGCGCCACCGAGTTCATTTGACATAGCCACTACCAGAAAACCTAATCAGTTCGGTCTCACCGATGGGATCTCGGTCTCACCGAGATGGGCTTGCAAACTCTCTGTTGCCTGTTGCAATTATTTCGGTCCCACCGAGATGTGCAATCGGTTCTACCGAGTTTGCCTAACCAACCGAATTGAGGTTTTACCCTAACCCTAGCACATTGGTCCCACCGAGTTGATCATGTCGGTCCCACAGAAAGGCTTAACGTTCACATTTTGAACTAAATCGGTCCTATCGAGTTTCATGATTCGGTCCCACCGAGTTTGGTAAATTGTGTGTACGGTTAGATTTTGTGTGGAGGCTATATATACCACCCACCCACTCTTCATTCATGGAGAAAGCCATCAGAACGTGCCTACACTTCCAGCATACATTTCCTGAGAGAGAACCACCTACTCATGTGTTTAGACCAAGATATTCCAATCCAACCACAAGAATCTTGATCTCTAGCCTTCCCCAAGTTCCTTTCCACTCAAATCATCTTTCCACCAAATCCAAATCTAAGGGAGAGAGAGAAAGTTGAGTGTTTGGGAGACTATCATTTGAAGCACAAGAGCAAGGAGTTCATCGTCAACACACCATCTAATACCTTTTGGAGTGTGGTGTCTCCTAGATTGGTTAGGTGTCACTTGGGAGCCTCCGACAAGATTGTGGAGTGGAACCAAGGAGTTTGTATGGGCAAGGAGATCGCCTACTTCGTGAAGATCTACCCTAGTGAGGCAAGTCCTTCGTGGGCGATGACTATGGTGGGATAGACAAGGTTGCTTCGTCGTGGACCCTTCATTGGTGGAGCCCTCCGTGGACTCGTGCATCCGTTACCATTCGTGGGTCAAAGTCTCGATCAACGTGGATGTACGATAGCACCACCTATCGGAACCACGCCAAAAACCTCTGTGTCTCTAATTGCGTTTGCACACTCCAATCATATCCCTTTTACTTTCTTGCAAATTGCATGCTTTCCTTTCCGCTCCTCATATACTCTCGCCATGCTTGCTTGAAATGTATTGTGAATGGTTAAACTTGTGCTAAAACTCCACCTTAACTTGAAGAAATTAAAAATTGCTACCTTTCTTTGCTGAGGGTCTAATCACCCCCCCCCTCTAGACACCTCTTCTTCGATACTTTCAGCACGCGGATGCTGCTGCCATCGAGGCCCTCCTGCAGGTGGAACCGGATGTCGTGGATGTGAACCGGGCGGCGGAGGCTCAACTCAACGCGGAGCGTGCGGATGTCGCTGCCATCGAGGACCTCCTGCAGGCGGAACCGGACGTCCTAGACTTGAACAGAGCAGCAGAGGCTCAACTTGACGCGGAGCGCGCGGAAGCCGCTGCCATAGAGGCCCTCCTGCAGGTGCAACTGAACGTCATGGACGTGAACCAGGCGGTGCTCGCGTCCGTGCAGAAGCCCGCACGCTCCGCATGAACGAGTAGCCGGAGGCCGAGGACAACCAGGGTGCAGAGACACACAACAGCAGCTTTGGATGGTCCGCGCTGGTAGATAAAGACGACGAGGCCGTCTCATTCCGCGAGTAGTGATATTTTTTCTTTATGTTGTTGTTTATAGGGATCTTTGGCCGTGTAAAAACATATATTTATGCAAGTCACCTGACTTTCATCATTTGGGCCAGTCGACCATTTAAGGCATTTGGATGGATATCCCACGTCTCCTAACCCTTCTTCTTCCCCAACAGACCATCGCACAGGCCTCAGGATATTCCTCAACATGCGGTTGGATGAACATATTGTATGAACGAAAATTATGTGTCAGTGGTAGGATGACTGAGTTTAGTTTGATCACATGCGGTAGCACGTGTCAATATGGGTGCGTTATGTTGGTTGGGTTTGCAGCGTGCAGGAGCGACTGTGTGAGGGTGCGGTGCGACCGCGACAGCCGTGCGTAGGTGTACCTCCTTTTCATTTTGAAAAACTTTAGGCAAGCTTGGCAAAAATGTGTGGCAAAGTATGACACAGCAAGGCCTAGACCCAAACATGATACAAGTACGTACTGCTTCGTGATTTGACGCATCATTGCCTTATGATTTGTGATAGAAGGGATAGGGGAGTAGACTCTGTGCTCTATACCTATTGTACATGCGTCCAAGCACGGCAGAAAGAGGAGAGAGGTTGCATTTTTCTATTCCTTCAATCAATAAATTAGGGAGCTTCGGTTCCCTTTTTTGGCTTTGGCAACACCCTCCACAATGGTTCCCATCGATGCCAAAATCTATTTTCACATTTGGCTACACATTATGGATGCTCTTAACCGTACCAATTGGTTTTGTTCATGTGTTCTATCTGTACAAATCTTGATTATATTGATCTAAAAAATTATATCGAGATTAGTAAAAAGGAGGTGATTTTGCCGCGCGGAAGGTGGGGGAGGCTTCTTACTTTTAGAGGACGTTGGCCTGGTGGTTTGTTAACATGTTGTCCCACATGTCTATTATTTACCAATTCGATCTGCGTCCCACATGAGGCTAGCCATAGTGGTAGTATCTTAGAGCAAGTATAATAGAGCTGAGTAAGCTGGCTATAAGAAATAAATTAGTATATTCTTGCTTAGTTGGAGGAAAGAAAAGTGGAGAGAGAAGTTAAGCGGGTTCTTGGTAAAGAGCTAGCTCTAGCACATACTCCTAGGCACTTTGTGAGACTGAAATGTGGGCCATATAATAAAAAAGTAATACACTCTTCTAATCAACTATTGTACATATTGGCTATAAGATGGGCTATAGATGACATGGCAATGGCTTATAGCCAGCAGTTGGTTATACTATTAACCATGCTCTTAACTAGTAACATGCATTCGGGAATAGAAAACATGCTGATGTGGCACAGAATTAAAGAAGAGAGAGGGGGTTAGAGTAACATAGGTAAACACTGTATCATGTTCAATGCTATACTACTTTTTGTCATGCATGGCAATAAATATTATCATATATGATACTACTCTATGATACTATGCACTACGAAGGTAGTATCATACACTAGTATTATGTGCATGATACTAGTATATGATACTCCCCACTATGAGTAGCCTGAGGCAGAATAACGGCAGAAGCAACATGTGGTTAACTTGAAGAAGATGGGGGAGAAGCGGAATCAGCAACAAGTGAAATGATGGTGGCTTTGTCCCTCCAACTTCTTTTTTTAGCATCACTTCGTCCCTCCAACTTAACTGCGGGAAAGGTGCAGCTTTGTGGTTTGACACCTCATTTCTCATTACTACGCCAGCGCCATGACCTAGGTGCTTCACCCCTGCTGCTCTGCACTGTTATTTTGGTATGGCAGGTGGACCTGGTTGCTTGATGACCCACATGCCGGCGAAAGGGATTAGAATATTTATGAAAGCGAGTGCTCCACTCTTGTGACAGAGGAGTACACGACATGGCGGCCCACAGAACTGTTACTTGTACTGTAGTGCTACTGTAGTTTTGCCGTTTTGCATGATCCATCGATACAAACCCGATTAAACAGGCAAGGGCGGGATTTTCCCCGCATGGTAGATGATAGTACAAGCCATACATTTTAAATGCAATTTTATTGTATGCAAACTGAATAATTATGTAACAATTTGAGATCTAGTAAAACTAAAAACACATATGATTTATTGTGTTAGAGTGTAGTAGTAGTGTTGTATTGCATAGTTGTTAGATGTAACGTATGAGAACGTGTATAGATATACTTTTGGAGGGCCTATAGAAAGAAATTGGGCATAAAATGGATTCAAATATTTGTATTCGTCTTCATAACATTTGTAACTCATACTGTATCTATAGTTTGTACTGTAGACGTGAATGCTTGTTTGCTCTTACGAAACTAGTACAACAATAATGGGGTGGTGCAGACTAAGGCATAGCCTAGTGGTGAGAAGGGGCTGATGCCTTCCCACCCACCCAGGTTCAAGGCACGGTACTTGCAATCTGGGTTTGTTGCACCAATTATGCTGTAAGGGGTTCCCTTACAGTCTTTCTATCAAAAAACAATAATGGGGTGGCGTGCACCAATTTAGGCACTGGCATGTTGGCCTACTCGGCTCCACTGAGAGAGTGAGAGCAGAGATAAATACACTAGCTATTAGTGTATTTCAAGCGAAAAGCGTAATACGGTCAACGGACTTCAGAATACGCTCATTACGGTCACTGTATACGTTTTGCGGTGATTATACGGTCACTTGCTCACTGTTCAGCATCGGATTGCACTCTGTTAACCGGCCAAATAGTCTGCGTGGCACTATGTTGACAGGTTAAATTGACCATGTTCCCTGTGGGTCCCACCTGTCATTCGCATAGGAAAAAGTAAGATAAACACAAATTTACGCAGGCGCGACAACACTCCAACCCGTGAGCGGGAACCACATGGTTGTGTATGTGTCTGTCAGGGCCTGATTTGTGCGCATGCACGTGTAGGTTGAGCACTTGAGCGTGAGCGTGTGTGTTTGGTCATGTTGTGCGTGCATGCATGCGTGCGTGTGTGCGTGTGAGTGTAGTGCATGATTGTGTGTGTACCGTGTACGTGTGAGTGTTACGTGCATGCAGTTCGTGTGCATGCCTGCGTGTGTGTGAGAGTGTAGCGTGCGTGTGGCTGCGTGTGTACGGGCGATGTCGCATGCATGCAGTTCGTGTGCATGCGCGCGTGTGTACGATCACCACACCAGCTCATGTTTGTTAAAACAGACGGCTCATCATACCAATGCAATGCCACGTTGTCCGCTGTGCCCGTGGTCATGACTTCGAACCATCGTTCAATATTTTTTATCATTTCTTTCCATTCTTATACACGCCGACATGTGGGCTCGATGGTAGTGAGATAATATGATGCAACACTAGAGGTGCCACATGGAGCGTTTGACTGATCAACTAGTCGTGTCTTGAACAAATACACAGATGTACGATGAGCCCATGACTGTATAATAACCACAAATCTTAATGGTGACCGTAATGAGTGGATTCTGAAGTCAAATGTACGTATCGTGCTTTCACTTCAAATACAATGATCTTCACTCTATATATCACGAGAGAAAGATGAAACATGTGTGAATGTGATGGGGCGTACTTTTAGAGGACCGGGAGATAGTTTGTGTGCGTACGTGAAAGGTGCGTAGAGGGGGTGTATGCGATGGAGAGAGAGAGATGCTCTTCGCTTCTCTTTATTATGACTAACTTTATACATAGTATAAAAATATACAAATTCACATTGCGGAATAAATATCATTGGGTGCACCATGCAATGCAAACTAAATTTCATACTCCATATAACTTTGTGATGTTGTATATATGTACACATTCTAAAATAATTTGTTGGCCACACTTAGTGTGGTTTTATTCAAAAGGAATGTTGTATGCGAAGTAAACGTGAATAGAGGGCTTTTTAGATCAAAGGGGTACGTGTACAGATGTAACGTGTGTGAATGTGTAGGTGACGTATTTTTCAAGGTCTAGAGAGGGTATGTGCACGTATTCAAGAGATGCATGGATAGAGGGGGCAGCGGGGGGGGGCGACGTGGGAGAGATAGCACGAGAAATGAGAGAGGTCTAGAGAGAGAGACAGATAGGATGTCACGGCGAGAGATGCCCTCGAGTGTGTACATGCAAGGGGGGAGGGGATATATAGATGCATGAGGAGAATTTTATTTGTGTTGTGTCTGTGTTGGTATGTGTGGGTGTGAGAAGATAACTAGACCTAGTGGCAGATGGTGTGCCACCGCGTGAGGTCTGGTGGGCCGAGGTGAGGCCATTGGGTCGGTTCCGTGTTGCTCCACATTGGTCGGCCTGTGAGGCATCAGGGATACCCATGAAGGACTCGTAGTACGAGACAAAGATACCAGAGTCATGAAGGACTCTGTGTCCACTGACCAAGCCGACTAGGATTTTTAACCCTAGGTCCTTGGACTAAGGTAACCCCTTGTCTCTGATATTACCATTCATCCAACCTAACTTTAAGGGGCATCCAACAAAATACTCTGCTGGAATCATATTCGTCAATTAGGAAGAGAGGTGGAGACAATGCATGCTAGACATGCCGAAAGATAATGTGCGTACGGGAGACACGTAGGCAGGTATATGTATAGAGAAAGGGTCGATGGGGATTGTGCGTGCATATGGGTGTGAGAGGAAGAGTGCTTCTGATGAAGGTTAGTGAAAATAGTCATAAATGGTTGCGAGAGGGAGGGAGGGTGATAGCGAGAGCATGTGTGCGAGAAATACACCTCGGGAGAGAGTGTGTGAGCATGTGCGAGAGACGACCGATGGATATACACCGTGTGCGCGTATGTGTGTGAGAGAAAGCTATCGCGTGTTTGAGAAGGGGCCTATGGAGAGTAAAACTACACGTAAAAGACTGATGTGCACATTGATTAAAAATATAAATTGTATCCAAATATTAGGATGGGATAATGATATTTGAAATTCGCATAAGGAACGGTCATTGATCCACCAGACATCTACATTCTATTGAATTTGAGCATGTCTATGCTATTATTCGACATAATTGATCCATAGAGTCAATATTTAGAACTCCAAACAATGCATCGCTTTAGCAATTCGAATATAAACATGAGTATAGTTCATGTTGTGTGTGTAAAGCGCATTATACATACAAAAGTTACACAATGAACATTACAAATAGCTAGCTAGGAACTAACATACATTTGAATTCAACTTAAGGTGGTTAAAAAAATTAATTCAACATGAAGTCCATTCAATTATTTGAATTCGAGATCATGACATTTGTAAATCATACCTAAAATATGGGGGCACCAGTCCATTCCAAAATAATTATAGTTATAGGATTTTCAAGTGTCAAAATTCGAAAAAGAAGCGCATAATTTAATGAGGTTTTCAAACAAACAAGGTCAAATTTAACGTTGTCTATTTAGGTCAAGACTTAAAGTTCAAGAGTACTCTAAACGTGAATGCTTCTGTTTCAAAATTTCGAAAGAAGCGCCAAAAGAGCCTCTACTCACTCGAAACCGCGTGAGACCAATGTTTGGTAGAAGAAAATTACTTTTATAACTCCGACCCGTGAAACCTACCGGTCCGACGTCCAAAGGTCTAAACTGGGGTAGGTTTGTATCTTCATCTAGACGCGACACAACCGCCTCCGAAAAACATTCATACACCACGGCTGCCTAAACACACATGTGCTCGGCTGAAAGCGCTCCCGCCCACTTTTTGGGACACCTGGGATTACCGTCCTACCCCCGACCTGCAGTAGGTCTGAATTTAAGAGGGGGCAAAGTTTGTACTTTCCCCAAATTTCAAACAAGCGCGTCCCATGTGTTAAAAAAACAAAAAACAAAAACAAGCGCGTCCCAGAACAAAACATGGTTCCCCCTTAGCTCCCCCATCCGATTCCCCATTCGTACTCCATGGGCGCCAAAACTACCTCTCCACCAGCCGCGAAACCCCGGCGTCTTCTGTCCGCCACCCCATCCCATCCATCAACCGCCGCCTTCCTCCATCACATTGGAGCCGATACCCCGACGTCTTCGTCCACCGCAACCGCAACCTCAATGCCCTCCACGGCTAGTAGTTGAAGCCGAGGCTGAGCTACCTCCAGGATGCCGACGTGCACCGTACCCGAGCCAGTTCAACCACGATGTCCTGCGCCTCACCGTTGCCTCTCCAACGTCGCCACCGTCTATCACACCGGAGCTGTTCCCGCTACGCCGTCCTTCGCCGCCTCAGATCTGCTTCCCTTCCACTGACACACGGCCACCACAACACAGTCAACAATTTCTCCATGGGTTCGCCCAAGGCTCCACCCTCCTCCAAAACATCGGTTCCCCCGGTAAAAAGAAGAACATCGTTGCGAAATAAGGAGGGGACATTACTAGCAACCGGAAATGGTACTACTCTTCCCTTATTAGTGCAAATCTTACGTGTCTCCTTGCACGGTATTCATCCCACATAATACTCTAGTTGTCCGCATCTTCCTACACCTTCTTCCTGACACTAGATGTTCCTAGTAACTCGCGATGCATAAGGTTTCTCGTCATATACTATTTCACCTTAGCTAGAGTTCCGTCGCCCCCTGGATTTCAATTCCAGGTCAGTTGATTCCCGATTAAAGGAAGCATTCCCCGGCGTAACAGGCACTAGACCACCTATTACGCTGGGGAAGTAGTGCGTCGGTGTTTATCTTAGGGGTGTGTGGGGCCTAGGAGCTGCTGGCGCCCGATCTAGAGGTCGGCGGGGCTTAAAGGGATGGCCGGGGGGCGCTTCCAAGCACGACGATGGTGTGAGGTCGAGGGAAGGGTGGGGCGGCGAAGGCAGGGGTTTTGGCTGGTGGTCGCTAGCAGTTCGAAAAAGATCTTCAATACTGACTAGCGAGAGGTAGGCGAAGGCCATCTGCCCGTTCCTTCTAGATCGGACGGTTCATAAAAAATCGACTGGCCTTTTTATTTTCAGTCGACTATTATTTTGATATGACCACATGTGATGGTGTGATGGAGGTGTACCTGCATTTACCAGCCATTCCCGTGCTCATATATTACAAAATCTTATAGAGTAGAATCTAATTTTGTTTGCCATGCAATGTTGTAGAGCTATCATATGTCTCCTGTCATTTATTTTCCACCCACATGCTATATGATACTTTTACAGTGCACTAGTTTTGCACACACTTCACCCATACTCTCACTATTGTTTTTTATGCATGGGGATTTCAACCTTTGCCAACCAGTTGATAGAAGCACGAAAGAAAAGAGAGTAGCAACCCCCACTTTCTTCGGGCTTAGGCAAGACACTTTTCCATGCTATAAAGGGTGTAGTGTCAACAGATGGAGACGGTAAACGTAGCTCTGGAGTTGATGATCTCACTCGCCATGAACCACCATCCCAGGTGCTTACTTTAACTTCACGGTGTCATATGTTGTTGCTTGCTGCATATGGTGTCTAAGATTGTAATTCTTCCAATATGGTTATTTGCATGTTCTATTCTGCTTAGTTTGTACTTTATACATGTTACTGTGACATGCCTTCCTGCTTTTAGTACATAGTACATCTGTCTATTAAGCATGTCCTTACATAAAACTACTGTTTTTTGTGTCCAGCATCAATCAATATGACAAGACACCTTTATTATATGTAGTGTAATATTGGTTGCATCTTTCATATGATTTATAGCATGCGCTGCTTCTAATGTATTGAAACGCCATTTAAGATGGGACGCTTATAACTTGGCAGAGTCATATTGGTTGCATCTTTCATGTGGTGTCTAGCTTGCATTGCTTCTTATTTGTTGAAATGGCTTCTTCTTAGTTTACACAAATAGTTGTGAATATGCCATGCCATCATTTTTTTCGTACATATTCCATCCTAGTACCATGTGTTTGCCTTATATCAAAGTAGTGATTGTCAGTATCAAGCATGAATGAGTTCTGAAGAGTGAATTTTATTACTTTTTATTGTCGGTTTTACTTGACAATTCAAAATCAATAAAGCGAAAGGAAATTAGCAAGGTAGCTGATAAAGGTGCTCCTTCCAAACGGAGGGCCTCTACAGATTCTACTCTACCACCCCCCACCCCACCCAAGAAGATTTGCAAGACATAGACACTCAACATAGTTGTGTTGATGATGAGCACGTCTCCCCTAGTCCACCATCACAGGTGCTCCCTCTAACTTGGCACTGTTATATGTGGTTGCATGTTACGTATGATGTCTAGCTTGTATTGCTTCTAATTTTGTTGAATTCCATCTACTTACTTTACATATTATACTTGTGAACAAGACACGTGTTCCTGTTTCTAGAACATACAATATATGTCTATCACACCATGTTCTTACATCAAAGTACTACCGTTGTGTAACCTGCAACAATCACTTATCATAAGACACATTTAACTTGGGAGTTTGATATAGGTTACATCTCACATTCTTTTCTAGCTTGTACTACTTCTAATTTGTTGAAATGGCACTTATGACAAGGCTGTTTTAACTTGGTAGAGTGATATTCGTTACATCGTTCATATGGTGTCTAGCTTTCATTGCTTCCAATTTGTTGAAATGCCTTCTGCTTAGTTTACACACACTACTGCAGGATGCTGTTAACGCGACACTACTATCAGAGACCCGTTGACAAAACTGCGTGTGATGCATAAATCGCAAATGGTGATGTAAAATAATCATAAAAAAGATGCAAAACGTTTGTGATGAAGGATACATCAAACACAATTCAGATTTTAGTTGTGTGTGCGATGCGGGGCATACGGTTCAGTTCAATTAGTTGTTTGCGATGTGGCAGAACAAAAGAAACGGGCAGCCAGATGAAGGCATGTGCGATATACGACATACAGTTCACTCGGATAAACTGTTTGTGATGAGGCGGAACAACAGAAACGGGCAGCCAGATGAAGGTGTATGTGTGTGTGATATACGACATACAGTTCACTCGGATGAACTATTTGCGTTGAGCCAAGAGAACAGAAACGGTTCAACTTAACAAGATGTGTGTGATTGGGAACGTGTGGGAAGGCCAATAACAACACATAAGATTCCTGTTAAAAAGCCGTGTGTGTTGTGAGCAAACGATTGCTGGCATACAATTGTTAGTGATTGATTAAATCATCACGGACGGGTTCCATTGTTTAGTCCGTGTGCGATGTGATTTCCTCTGTCTACAGAGCATCAACATATATACTTAAAAAGACATCAGTATAAGAAAGTGACTAAGCATGTGTTGGGGAACGTAGTATTTTAAAATTTTCATACGGTCACGCAAGATCTATCTACCAGATGCATAGCAACGAGAGGGAGAGTGTGTCTACGTACCCTCGTAGACCGGGAGCGGAAGCGTCAAGTGACGCGGTTGATGTAGTCGAACTTCTTCGTGATCCAACCGATCAAGCACCGAACGTACGGCACCTCCGCGTTCAGCACACGTTCAGCTTGATGATGTCCCACGAGCTCTTGATCCAGTTGAGCTTCACGGGAGAGTTTCGTCAGCACGACGGCGTGGTGACGGATATGATGTATCTACCGGCGCAGGGCTTCGCCTAAGCACTGCAACGATATAACCGAGGTGTGTTTCTATGAAGGGGGGCACCGCACACGGCTAAAACAACTCAACTTGTGTGTCTTTGGGTGCGCCCTGCCCCCGTATATAAAGGAGTAAGGGGGGAGGCCGGCCGGCCCCTATAGGCGCCAAGGAGGAGCAATCCTACTAGGGATAGGATTGCAATCCTATTCCTAGTAGGAATCACCAAGAGGGGAAGGAAAGAGAGGGAGAGAAGGAGAAGGAAAGAGGGGGCCGCGCCCCCCTCCCCTAGTCCAATTCGAACAACCCTTGGGAGGGGGCGCGCCACCTCCTCGCTGCCGCCCTCTTTCTCCCCTATGGCCCACTAAGGCCCAACTTTCCCCCGGGGGGTTCCGGTAACCCCCCCCCCCCCCCCCCCC
>LR738709.1:370242463-370270938 GCA_902687465.1 Secale cereale | reverse complement strand
CCCCCCCGGCACTCCGGTAAATTCCGAAACTTTCCAGAACACTTCTGGTGTCCGAATATAGTCGTCCAATATATTAATATTTACGTATCAGACATTTTGAGACTCCTCGTCATGTATGTGATCTAATCCGGGACTCCGAACTACCTTTGGTACATCAAAACTCATAAACTCATAATACCGATCGTCATCAAACGTTAAGCGTGCGGACCCTACGGGTTCGAGAACTATGTAGACATGACCGAGACTCATCTCCGGTCAATAACCAATAGCGGAACCTGGATGCTCATATTGGTTCCTACATATTCTACGAAGATCTTTATCGGTCAAACCGCATAACAACATACGTTATTCCTTTTGTCATCGGTATGTTACTTGTCCGAGATTCGATCGTCGGTATCTCAATACCTAGTTCAATCTCGTTACCGTCAAGTCTCTTTACTCATTCCGTAATACATCATATCGTGACTAACTCATTAGTCATTTGCTTACAAGGCTTATTATGATGTGCATTACCGAGAGGGCCGAGAGATACCTCTCCGACACTCGGAGTGACAAATCCTATTCTTGATCTATGCCAACACCAAGAATTCTTTCGGAGACACATGTAGAGCATCTTTATGATCACCCAGTTACGTTGTGACGTTTGATAGCACACAAGGTGTTCATACGGTATTCGGGAGTTGCATAATCTCATAGTCATCGGAACATGTATAAGTCATGAAGAAAACAATAGCAGTAAAACTAAACGATCATAGTGCTAAGCTAACGGATGGGTCTAGTCCATCACATCATTCTCCTAATGATGTGATCCCATTGATCAAATGACAACTCATGTCTATGGCTAGGAAACATAGCCATCTTTGATCAATGAGCTAGTCTAGTAGAGGCATACTAGGGACATACTGTTTTGTCTATGTATTCAGACATGTACTAAGTTTCTGGTTAATACAATTCTAGCACGAATAAAAGACATTTATCATGATATAAGGAAATACAAATAACATCTTTATTATTGCCTCTAGGACATATTTCCTTCAGTCTCCCACTTGAAGTAGAGTCAATAATCTAGATTACAAAGTAATGATCCTCACACCCATGGAGTCCTGGTGTTGATCATGTTTTGCCCGCGGAAGAGGCTTAGTCAACAGGTCTGCAACATTCAGATCCGTATGTATCTTGCAAATCTCTATGTCTCCCTCCTTGACTAGATCGCAGATGGAATTGAAGTGTCTTTTGATGTGCTTTGTTCTCTTGTGAAACATGGATTCCTTCGCCAAGGCTATTGCTCCAGTGTTGTCACAAAATATTTTCATTGGACCAGATGCACTAGGTATTACACCTAGGTCGGATATGAACTCCTTCATCCAGACTCCTTCATTTGCTGCTTCCGAAGCAACTATGTATTCCGCTTCACACGTAGATCCCGCAACGACGCTCTGCTTGGAACTGCACCAACTGACAGCTCCACCGTTCAATAAAAATACATATCCGGTTTGTGACTTAGAGTCATCCGGATCAGTGTCAAAGCTAGAATCGACGTAACCGTTTACGACGAGCTCTTTGTCACCTCCATACACGAGAAACATATCCTTTCTCATTTTCAGGTATTTAAGGATGTTCTTGACCGCTGTCCAGTGATCCACTCCTGGATTACTTTGGTACCTCCCTGCTAGACTTATAGCAAGGCACACCGCAGGTCTGGTACACAGCATTGTAAACATGATAGATCCTATGGCTGAGGCATAGGGAATGAATTTCATTTTCTTTCTATCTTCTGCAGTGGTCGGGCATTGAGTATTACTCAACTTCATACCATGTAACACAGGCAAGAACCCTTTCTTTGACTGATCCATTTTGAACTTCTTCAAAAGTTTATCAAGGTCTGTGCTTTGTGAAAGTCCAATTAAGCGTCTTGATCTATCTCTATAGATCTTGATGCCTAATATATAAGCAGCTTCACCGAGGTCTTTCATTGAAAAACTTTTATTCAAGTATCCTTTTATGCTATCCAGGAATTCTATATCATTTCCAATCAACAACACGATATCCACATATAACATCAGAAATGCTACAGAGCTCCCACTCACTTTCTTGTAAATACAGGCTTCTCCAAAAGTCTGTATAAACCCGTATGCTTTGATTACCTCATCAAAGCATATATTCCAACTCTGAGATGCTTGCACCAGTCCATAGATGGATCGCTGGAGCTTGCATACTTTGTTAGCACCTTTTGGATCGACAAAACCTTCTGGTTCCATCATATACAACTCTTCTTTGAGATATCCATTTAGGAATGCAGTTTTGACATCCATTTGCCATATTTCATAATCATAAAATGCGGCAATTGCTAACATGATTCGGACAGACTTAAGCATCGCTACAGGTGAGAAAGTCTCATCGTAGTCAACTCCTTGAACTTGCCGAAACCCTTTCACAACAAGTCGAGCTTTGTAAACAGTAACATTACCGTCTGCGTCGGTCTTCCTCTTGAAGATCCATTTATTTTTTATGGCTTGCCGATCATCGGGCAAGTCAACCAATGTCCATACTTTGTTCTCATACATGGATCCCATCTCAGATTTCATGGCCTCAAGCCATTTTGCGGAATCTGGGCTCATCATCGCTCCCTCATAGTTCGTAGGTTCATCATGGTCTAGTAACATGACTTCCAGAACCGGGTTGCCGTACCACTCTGGTGCGGAGCGTACTCTGGTTGATCTACGACGTTCAGCAGAAACTTGATCTGAAGTTTCATGATCATTATAATTAACTTCCTCACTAATTGGTGTAGGAATCACTGGAACAATTTTCTGCGATGTACTACTTTCCAATTCAGGAGAAGGTACAGTTACCTCATCAAGTTCTACTGTCCTCCCACTCACTTCTTTCGAGAGAAACTCCTTCTCTAGAAAGGATCCATTCTTAGCAACGAATATCTTGCCTTCGGATCTGTCATAGAAGGTGTACCCAACAGTCTCTTTTGGGTATCCTATGAAGACACATTTCTTCGACTTGGGTTCAAGCTTATCAGGTTGAAGCTTTTTCACATAAGCATCGCAGCCCCAAACTTTAAGAAACGACAAGTTTGGTTTCTTGCCAAACCATAGTTCATAAGGTGTCGTCTCAACGGATTTAGATGGTGCCCTATTTAACGTGAATGCAGCTGTCTCTAAAGCATAACCCCAAAACGATAGTGGTAAATTGGTAAGAGACATCATAGATCGCACCATATCCAATAAAGTACGGTTACGATGTTTGGACACACCATTACGTTGTGGTGTTCCGGGTGGCGTGAGTTGTGAAACTATTCCACATTGTTTCAAATGAAGACCAAACTCATAACTCAAATATTCACCTCCACGATCAGATCGCAGAAACTTTATTTTCTTGTTACGATGATTCTCTACTTCACTCTGAAATTATTTGAACTTTTCAAATGTTTCAGACTTGTGTTTCATTAAGTAGATATACCCATATCTGCTCAAATCATCAGTGAAGGTCAAAAAATAACGATACCCGCCGCGAGCTTCAACATTCATTGGTCCGCATACATCAGTATGTATGATTTCCAACAAATTTGTTGCTCGCTCCATAGTTCCGGAGAACGGAGTTTTAGTCATCTTGCCCATGGGGCATGGTTCGCAAGCACCAAGTGATTCATAATCAAGTGATTCCAAAAGTCCATCACTATGGAGTTTCTTCATGCGCTTTACACCAATATGACCTAAACGGCAGTGCCACAAATAAGTTGCACTATCATTATTAACTTTGCATCTTTTGGCTTCAATATTATGAATATGTGTATCACTACAATCGAGATCCAATAAGAATAGACCACCCTTTATGGGTGCATGACCATAAAAGATATTATTCATGAAAATAGAACAACCATTATTCTCTGATTTAAATGAATAACCGTCTCGCAACAAACAAGAACCAGATATAATGTTCATGCTCAACGCTGGCACCAAATAACAATTATTTAGGTCTAAAATTAATCCCGAAGGTAGATGTAGAGGTAGCGTGCCGATGGCGATCACATCGACTTTGGAACCACTTCCCACGCGCATCGTCACCTCGTCCTTAGCCAATCTTCGTTTAATCCGTAGTCCCTGTTTCGAGTTACAAATATTAGCAACCGAACCGGTATCAAATACCCAGGTACTACTACGAGCATTAGTAAGGTACACATCAATAACATGTATATCACATATACCTTTGTTCACCTTGCCATCCTTCTTATCCGCCAAATACTTAGGGCAGTTCCGCTTCCAGTGTACAGTCCCTTTGCAGTAGAAGCACTCAGTTTCAGGCTTGGCTCCAGACTTGGGTTTCTTCGCGGGAGTAGCAACTGTCTTGCTATTCTTTTTGAAGTTCCCCTTCTTTCCCTTGCCCTTTTTCTTGAAACTAGTGGTCTTGTTAACCATCAACACTTGATGTCCCTTTTTGATTTCTACCTCCGCAGCTTTGAGCATAGCGAAGAGCTCGGGAATTGTCTTCCGCATCCCTTGCATATTATAGTTCATCACGAAGCCTTTATAGCTTGGTGGCAGTGATTGAAGAACTCTATCAATAACACTATCCTCGTCAACTTTACAACCAAGTTGAGTCATATGATTGTAATACCCAGACATTCTGAGCAAGTGTTCACTGATAGGACTATTCTCCTCCATCTTGTAGTTGTAGAACTTATTGGAAATATCATATTTCTCAATCCGGGCATTTGCTTGAAATATTAACTTCAACTCCTGGAACATCTCATATGGTCCATGACGTTCAAAACGTCGTTGAAGTCCCGGTTCTAAGCCGTAAAGCATGGCACACTGAACTATCATGTAGTCATCAGACCGCGTCTGCCAGACGTTCAAAGCGTCTACATTGGCGGGAGGGGGCTTGTCACCTAGCGGTGCTTCAAGGACATAATTCTTATGTGCAGCAATGAGGATAATCCTCAAGTTACGGACCCAGTCCGTGTAATTACTACCATCATCTTTCAACTTAGCTTTCACTAGGAATGCATTAAAATTCAAAGGAACGGTAGCACGGGCCATTGATCTACAACAACATAGATATGCAAAAACTATCAGGACTAAGTTCATGATAAATTAAAGTTCAATTAATCATATTACTTAAAGAACTCCCACTTAGATAGACATCCCTTTGGTCATCTAAATGATCACGTGATCCAAATCAACTAAACCATGTCCGATCATCACGTTAGATGGAGTAGTTTCAATGGTGAACATCTTATGTTGATCATATCTACTATATGATTCACGCTCGACCTTTTGGTCTTCAGTGTTCCGAGGCCATATCTGCATATGCTAGGCTCGTCAAGTTTAACCCGAGTATTCTGCGTGTGCAAAACTGGCTTACACCCGTTGTATTTGAACGTAGAGCTTATCACACCCGATCATCACGTGGTGTCTCGGCACGACAAACTTTCGCAACGGTGCATACTCAGGGAGAACACTTATACCTTGAAATTTAGTAAGGGATCATTTTATAATGCTACCGTCGTTCTAAGCAAAATAAGAAGCATAATAAGATAAACATCACATGCAATCAAAATATGTGACATGATATGGCCATCATCATCTTGTGCTCTTGATCTCCATCTCCAAACCATCGTCATGATCACCTTCGTCACCGGCGCGACACCTTGATCTCCATCGTACCATCATTGTCGTCTCGCCAACTATTGCTTCTACGACTATCGCTACTGCTTAGTGATAAAGTAAAGCAATTACATGGCGATTGCATTTCATACAATAAAGCGACAACCATATGGCTCCTGCCAGTTGCCGATAACTTTACAAAACATGATCATCTCATACAAAACCGTATAACTCATCATGTCTTGACCATATCACATCACAACATGCCCTGCAAAAACAAGTTAGACGTCCTCTACTTTGTTGTTGCAAGTTTTACGTGGCTGCTACGGGCTTAGCAAGAACCGTTCTTACCTACGCATACAAAAAACACAAAGATGTTTCGTCAAGTATGTGCTGTTTTAACCTTCACAAGGACCGGGCGTAGCCATACTTGATTCAGCTAAAGTGAGAGAGACAGACACCCGCCAGTCACCTTTAAGCAACGAGTGCTCATAACGGTGAAACCAGTCTCGCGTAAGCGTACGCGTAATGTCGGTCCGGGCCGCTTCATCTCACAATACCGTCGAAGCAAAGTATGACATGCTGGTAAGCAGTATGACTAGTATTGCCCACAACTCATTGTGTTCTACTCGTGCATATCATCTACGCATAGACCTGGCTCATGATGCCACTGTTGGGGAACGTAGTATTTTAAAATTTTCCTACGGTCATGCAAGATCTATCTACCAGATGCATAGCAACGAGAGGGAGAGTGTGTCTACGTACCCTCGTAGACCGGGAGCGGAAGCGTCAAGTGACGCGGTTGATGTAGTCAAACTTCTTCGCGATCCAACCGATCAAGCACCGAATGTACGGCACCTCCGCGTTCAGCACACGTTCAGCTTGATGACATCCCACGAGATCTTGATCCAGTTGAGCTTCACGAGAGAGTTTTGTCAGCACGACGGCGTGGTGACGGATATGATGTATCTACCGGCGCAGGGCTTCGCCTAAGCACTGCAACGATATAACCGAGGTGTGTTTCGGTGGAGGGGGGCACCGCACACGGCTAAAACAATTCAACTTGTGTGTCTTTGGGTGCCCCCTGCCCCCGTATACAAAGGAGCAAGGGGGAGGACGGCCGGCCACTATAGGCGCGCCAAGGAGGAGCAGTCCTGTTAGGAATAGGATTGGAATCCTATTCCTAGTAGGAATCACCAAGAGGGGAAGGAAAGAGAGTGAGAGAAGGAGAAGGAAAGAGGGGGCCGTGCCCCCCTCCCCTAGTCCAATTCGGACTACCCTTGGGAGGGGGCGCGCCACCTCCTGGCTGCTGCCCTGTTTCTCCCCTATGGCCCACTAAGGCCCAACTTTCCCCCGGGGGTTCCGGTAAGCCCCCCGGCACTCCGGTAAATTCTGAAACTTTCCAGAACACTTCCAGTGTCCGAATATAGTCGTCCAATATATTAATCTTTACGTCTCAGACATTCCAAGACTCCTCGTCATGTCCGTGATCTCATCCGGGACTCCGAACTACCTTCGGTACATTGAATTACAACTTTCATTGAATTACAACTCGATGCTAGAACAAAATATGACTCTATATGAATGCCTCTGGCGGTGTACCGCGATGTGCAATGAATCAAGAGTGACATGTATGAAAAATTATGCATGGTGGCTTTGCCACAAATACGATGTCAACTACATGATCATGCATGGCAATATGACAATATGATGCGCGTCATATGAACAGAACGGTGGAAAGTTGCATGGCAATATATCTCGGAATGGCTATGGAAATGCCATGATAGGTAGTTATGGTGGTTGTTTTGAGTAATACATATGGTGGCTGTTTTGAGGAAGGATATATAGTGGGTGCATGGTACCAGCGAAAGTTGCGCGGTACAAGAGAGGCTAGCAATGGTGGAAGGGTGAGAGTGCGTATAATCCATGGACTCGACATTAGTCATAAGAACTCATATACTTATTGCAAAAATCTACGAGTCATCAAAACAAAGCAATCAACGCATGCTCCAAGGGGGGAGGTTGGTAGGAGTTAACCATCGCACGCCCCCGATATCCACACAAAGGTTGACACTTTACAAATACCTCATGCTCTAACTTCGTCACATAGCGGTTCACCATATGTGCATGCTACAGGAATCACTAACCTTAACACAAGCATTTCTCAATTTCATAATAACTCCATTATCATGACTTTAATATCACTATCCTCATATCTCAAAACAATTATCAAGCATCCAACTTCTCATCATATTCAATGCACTTAGTGTGAAAGTTTTTACTACATTGATATTGGATGTCTATCATGTGAAGACTAGTTTTATAGCCTAAACACATTACCATGCTGTTTTAATAGACTCTCAAAAGGATATAAGTGAAGCATGAGAGATCAACAATTTCTTCAAAATATTATCACCACCGTGCTCTAAAAGATATAAGTGAAGCACTAGAGCAAAAACTATTCAACTCAAAAGATATAAGTGAAGCACATAGAGTGTTCTAACAATTCCTAGGCCATATTTAACTCTCTCAAATAGATGTGTCCAGCAAGGATAATTGTGGCAAACTAACAAGCAAAGACTCAAATTATATACAAGACGCTCCAAGCAAAACACATATTATGTGGTGAATAAAAATATAGCTCCGAGTATAGTTACCGATGGATGAAGACAAAAGAGGGGATGCCTTCCCGGGGCATCCCCAAGATTAGGCTTTTGGTTGTGCTTGAATTTTACCTTGGGGTGCCTTGGGCATCCCCAAGCTTAGGCTCTTGCCACTCTTTGTTCCATAGTCCATCAAAGCAATACTCAAAACTTGAAAACTTCACAACAGAAAACTTAGACAAAAATCTCGTGAGCTCCGTTAGTATAAGAAAACAAACCAGTACTCAAAGGTACTGCAATGAATTCATTCTTTGTTTATATTGGTGTTAAAACTACTGTATTCCAACTTCTCTATGGTTCATACTTCCCAATACTACTCATAGATGCATTGAAATAAGCAAACAACACACGAAAAACAGAATCTGTCAAAAACAGAACAGTCTGTAGTAATCTGCAGTTTTCGCATACTTCTGTAACTCCAAAAAAATCAAACTAAATTGGTAAACGTGAGGAATTTGTCTATTAATAATCTGCAAAAATAAACAACTAAATAGCACACTCCAGCAAAATCTGGTGACCATTCTAGCGAGCGCTAACGATTCTATTTTCACAGCAAGATCATATAAACTTCACACAAGTCTTCCCAAAGGTTCTACTTGGCACAAACACTAATTAAAACACAAAACCACATCTAAACAGCAGCTAGATGCAATATCTCTTCCTAAACAGAAGCAAAAACAAAAAATATAAAATTGGGTTGCCTCCCAACAAGCGCTATCGTTTTACGCCCCTAGCTAGGCACGATACATGGATAGATCTAGGTATTGCCATCTTTGGAAGGCAATCCATAAGTGGCTCTCATAATAGATTCATATGGTAATTTAATTTTCTTTCTAGGAAAGTGTTCCGTACCTTTCCTTAACAGAAATTGGAATCTAATATTTCCTTCCTTCATATCAATAATTGCACCAATCGTTCTAAGGAAAGGTCTACTAAGAATAATAGGACATGAAGGATTGCAATCTATATCAAGGACAATGAAATCTACGGACACATAATTCCTATTGGCAACAATAAGAATATCATTAATCCTTCCCATAGGTTTCTTAGTAGTGAGTCCGCAAGATGCAAATTCAAAGAACAATCATCAAGCTCATGGAATCCTAGCAAATCACACAAAGTTTTTGGGATAGTGGAGACACTGGCACCCAAATCACACAAAGCATAGCATTCATGATTTTTAATTTTTATTTTGATAGTAGGTTCACACTCATCATAAAGCTTTCTAGGGATAGAAACTTCTAACTTAAGTTTTCTTCATAAGATTGCATCAAAGCATCGACTATGTGTTTGGTAAAAGCTTTATTTTGACTATAAGCATGCGGAGAGTTTAGCACGGATTGCAACAAGGAAATACAATCAATCAAAGAGCAATTATCATAATTGAATTCCTTGAAATCCAAAATAGTGGGTTCATCACTATGCAAAGTTTTAATCTCTTCACTCCCTCTTTTAACAATTTTAGCATCAAGATCTAGAAACTCCGAATCATTGGACACCTTAAAGTAGAATAATCTCCAATCCTATCTTCATCAAGATTTATACTAGTAACAAGGATCTAATAGGAGACACATTAATAACTTTCAGATCTTCATCTTTATTTTCATGCTCTTCTGGTTTAGCAGCCATCTTATTGATCAGGGTGGACTGTTTGTCCAAAATTCGGGCTATTAAGTTCTCAAGATGGGCAGACTAAGATTTCAAACCATAAAATTCCGTAGACATATCATCAAGGTCTTTACTCATATATTCCATAAAAAATTTCTGTTCTTCAAGCTCGCTTCCGAAAAAATCATTATGCTCAAATTGTATAGTCATAAAATGTCTAACATTGTTTTCAATCTCCTCCAGCCTCTTGAGGTGAGGGTCAACACTGATAGGGAGAGCCATAGTAACAAGCAAGCAAGCAACACACAAGCAAACAAGAAGCAAGCTAACGATAAACACACGGCAGAAGAAGGGCAAATAAAACGGTAAGGGTGAAGTGGGGGAGAGGAAAACGAGAGGCAAATAATGTAATGTGAAGGATAAGGGTCTGTGATAGGTACTTGGTATATGAATTTTGCGTAAGCCTCCCCGGAAACGGCGCCAGAAATTCTTCTTGCTACTTCTCAAGCTTGCGTTGTATTCTCTCGAAGAGGAAAGGGAGATGCAGCACAGTAGCGTAAGTATTTCCCTCAATTTTTGAGAACCAAGGTATCAATCCAGTAGGAGACCATGCGTGAGTATCTCGCACCTACACAAACAAATAAAAACTTTGCAGCCAACGCGATAAGGGGTTGTCAATCCCTTTACGGTCACTTACGAAAGTGAGATCTGATAGAGATGATAGTTTGATATTTTTGATATTTTTTATTATAAGAACAGAAAGTAAAAGTGGAAAAGTAAAGTAAGTGTAGATTGATATGTTGAGAATAGACCCGGGGGCCATAGTGTTCTCTAGTGGCTTCTCTCATGATAGAGATATTCTACGGCGGGTATACAAATTACTGTCGAGCAATTGATAGAAAAACGAATAATTATGAGACTATCTATGCATGATCATTATATATAGGCATCACGTCCGAGACAAGTAGACCGAAACGATTCATCATCTACTACTATTACTCCACACATCGACCGCTATCCAGCATGCATCTAGTGTATTGAGTTCATAAGAACAGAGTAACGCCTTAAGCAAGATGACATGATGTAGAGGGATAAACTCAAGCAATATGATATAAACCCCATCTTTTTATCCTCGATGGCAACAATACAATATGTGCCTTGCTGCCCCTACTGTCACTGGGAAAGGACACCGCAAGATTGAACCCAAAGCCAAGCACTTCTCCCATTGCAAGAACTATAGATCTAGTAGGCCAAACCAAACCAATAATTTGAAGAGAATTGCAAGGATATTATAATCATACATAAAGAGTTCAGAGAAGAACCAAATATTTCTCATAGATAATCTTGATCATAAACCCACAATTCATCGGATCTCGACAAACACACCACAAAAAGAGATTACATCGTATAGATCTCCTCGAAGACTGAGGAGAACTTTGTATTGAGATCCAAAGAGAGAGAAGAAGCCATTTAGATACTAGCTATGGACCCGAAGGTCTGTGGTAAACTACTCACAACTCATGGTGAGGCGATGATGAAGATGTAGAAGCACTCCATGGAAGATCCCCCCTCCGGCGGAGCTCCGGAACAGGCCCCAAGATGGGATCTCATGGGAACAGAAGGTTACGACGGTGGAACTAGGGTTTTCTTTGTTGTTCTGATGGTTTCGGGGTACGTAGGCATATATAGGAGGAAGGAGGGCACCGGGGGCCTTACGTGGGACCCACGACACAGGGGGCGCGCCCCCACCCTCATGGGCACCACGTAAACCCTACACCGTGGTTCTCAAGTCTCCCGTGCATGATTTTCTCCAAAAATATCTATCCCGAAGGTTTCATTCCGTTTGGACTCCGTTTGATATCCCTATTATGTAAAACCCTGAAACAGGCAAAAAACAGCAATCTGGAGTGGGCCTTTGGGTTAGTAGGTTAGTCCCAAAAATAATATAAATGTGTATGACAAAGTCCATTAAACATCCAAAACATCATAAATTATAGGATGGAACAATCAAAAATTATAGATACGTTGGAGACGTATCACTACCGTCGCCTCAGAATAACAGGGGGTGTGGGTGAGTAGAGGGATGGCCTGACCAGCGGTGGGAATAGTAGGGGGTGAGGCCTCCGTGGCAGCAGAGGCGGCCACGAGAGGCAGGAAAATGCCGCATGAACGACGCTACTTTGGGTGGCTGGAGCAACAAGACTAGAGGTTGAAGAAGCACTATGGCCGTTGGATGGACATCGTACGGTCACTGAAGCTAGAATCGTTCATATTGACTAAGTTGACAAAGCACACCGTCCCCGTCAACTTAGTAGGCCCACAAGTCAGCCTCCCACCAAGGTGGGTCCCAACCAGCAGGGGGAGTATTCATTTATTTGTGCGTAATAAGGAGGCACTTCCAGTGGGTCCGAGCTGACAGCAGGGGAACGTTTTTTTCACGCAATACGGTGGCCCGTCCGGTGGGTCCCAGCTGTCAGGGGGGAAACATTTTTTTCACGAAATACGGTGGCCCGCCCGGTGGGTCCCTGCTGTCAGGTGGAGGAATCATTATTTTCCCCGTAATAAAGAGGCACTTCCTTGCTGCCGTCGTGGACCTAGCTGTCAGCCTCTCCACGTACAGTCCACGTCCGATGGAAGCCGTTCCTTGACCATGTTGACCACGACGCGTCGAGAGCACCAGAGCGGTGGACGACGACGAGGCCTAGGAAGGGGACGACGCGGAGTCGTGGAAGACGCGGCAGTGGAAGCCCGCGTGGAGAGGAGTACGAGGGTTCACTGGTTTGGCTGCGGTGTGAGGCTACCGTCGGCGCAGAGTAACAGGGGGTGTGGGTGATTAGAGGGATGGTCTGGCCAGCGGTGGGAGTAATAGGGGGCGGTGAGGCCTGCGCGGCAGCACAGCCGGCCACGGGAGGCACGAGTAGGCGGCACGACCGGCGCTGCTTTGGGTGGCTGGAGCAAGAAGACCAGAGGTTGAAGAAGCACGACGGCCGTTGGATGGACATCGTACGGTCACTGCAGCTAGAATCGTTTATATTGACTAAGTTGACAAAGCCCTTGGTACGCGTCAACTTAGTAGGCCCACGGGTCCGCTTCCGAAATGGTGCACCCTAGATGCCAGAGGGAGGAATCATTTTTTTGGGCGGGTGAAGCTAGAATATCCCAGATTGAAGAAGAAACACGGCATCCGTTGGATGGACATCCAACGGCCACCACTGCTAGAACCGTGTGTTGACTATAAGTTGACAAAGGCTTGCATACGCGTTAACTCTTTTTTTTAGGGGACGCGTCAACTTAGTAAGGCCACAAGTGTGTGGCAGAGAACTTATAGCCATTTGAGATTTGTAAGAATGTGCAGCCAATTTTTGAATTCTAATGGAATTTACTACAGCCCATTTCAACCAACCATTCAAAACAGAATTCAATAAAAATTTCCCACATTTTGATGGGATCTGAAATATTTTTATCCTGAAATTTCTAGTCAGATTAAATACAATTTCAAAATAAATTTATATTACGTAAAAATCCAACGAAACATTGTGCTCCCAACAATTAATGAAATTAAAATTTTCAATATCCAAAAATAATATTTTATAAAGTAATTGCGTGTTTGGTGCATTTTTTATAGTTACTGCCCAGTTTTTATAATTACATCCCATTTATTATTTCTTAAAGCCCATTTTCTTGTTAAGCCTAATACACCCCTCCGAGGAAAGATTTGCAGCCCAGTGGGGTGGAGAATAACAACTTGACCTTGCCTGGGTATTCCTAAAAAAAAGTATAGCTGGGCTAGCCATTTTCAGCTTGAAAAATTATAATATCTGGGCTGGATATCTGGCCTCGGCTAGACGGGCCACAGCCCGCCCAGTTAATAGCTGCAGCGATGTTCTCGTTGTTGTTCAGAGGAGAAAAATTAATATATCGGCTAAACATCGCTCAAGAAAAACTCTGCAGTGCTCACACCTCAAAAACACAAATACTGCTCGAGATGCTTGGTCCCAGCTGTCGGCCGCTTCTTGTGCAATTTTCTCATTTATTGACTACATAGGTTGACAATGGTGTGGGACCGTGATGTCTGGAAACCAGGAGGAAGCAAAAGAATTACAGTTTTATATACTAATAAGGAGGCACTTGCGTACGTGCGGCTATGGCCCTGGTGGGTCCCCACTGTCATCCTCTCCAAGTAAAGTCATCTCCTCATCCGCATGTCCATTGACCATGTTGACAACGCGAGACGGCGGCGCCATAGCGAGCGCAACAACTCGAAGGACGATGGAGAGGGCCTCGCGGGCCCTACGGATGGTGTGATATAGCGCCCGTTGCTCATTCGGGAAGCTAGGATGGCCACATGTACGCGACGTCATTGTCGTTTGCTTGTTCACCGCTGCTCGTTGAGGAGACGGAGGTTGCAGCACAGGTCCTCCTGCACTGGTCGCTCTTTCGCCATTAGGGCATCGAAGTGCGGCCGCACCTACTCTATGGTGAACACGGCATGAACCGGCTTGGACAGTGGCGCCGGCTCATGCCGTGTTCACCATAAATCCAACACACACAAGCAAACAAGAAGCGAGCGAATGATAAACACACGGCAGAAGAAGGGCAAATAAAACGGCAAGGGTGAAGTGGGGGAGAGGAAAACGAGAGGCAAAAAATGTAATGTGAAGGATAAGGGTTTGTGATAGGTACTTGGTATACGACTTTTGCGTAAGCCTCCCCGGCAACGGCGCCAGAAATTCTTCTTGCTACTTCTCGAGCTTGCGTTGTATTCCCTCGAAGAGGAAAGGGAGATGCAGCACAGTAGCGTAAGTATTTCCCTCAGTTTTTGAGAACCAAGGTATCAATCCAGTAGGAGACCACGCGCGAGTCCCTCGCACCTGCACAAACAAATAAGAACTTCGCAGCCAACGTGATAAGGGGTTGTCAATCCCTTTACGGTCACTTACGAAAGTGAGATCTGATAGAGATGATAGTTTATATTTTTGATATTTTTGTTTATAAGAACAGAAAGTAAAAGCGGAAAAAGTAAAGTAAATGTAGATTGATAAGTTGAGAATAGACCCGGGGGCCATAGTGTTCTCTAGTGGCTTCTCTCATGATAGCGATATTCTACGGCGGGTAAACAAATTATTGTCGAGCAATTGATAGAAAAGTGAATAATTATGAGACTATCTAGGCATGATCATTTTATATAGGCATCACGTCCGAGACAAGTAGACCGATCCTGCCTGCATCTACTACTATTAGTCCACACATCGACCGCTATCCAGCATGCACCTAGTGTATTGAGTTCATAAGAACAGAGTAACGCCTTAAGCAAGATGACATGATGTAGAGGGATAAACTCAAGCAATATGATATAAACCCCATCTTTTTATTCTCGATGGCAACAATACAATACGTGCCTTGCTGCCCCTACTGTCACTGGGAAAGGACACCGCAAGATTGAACCCAAAGCCAAGCACTTCTCCCATTGCAAGAACTATAGATCTAGTAGGCCAAACCAAACCAATAATTCGAAGAGACTTGCAAGGATATTATGAGCACACATAAAGAGTTCATAAAAGAACCAAATATTTCTCATAGATAATCTTGATCATAAACTCACAATTCATCTGATCTCGACAAACACACCGCAAAAGAGATTACATCGAAGAGATCTACTCGAAGACCGAGGAGAACTTTGTATTGAGATCCAGAGAGAGAGAAGAAGCCATCTAGATACTAGCTATGGACCCGAAGGTCTGTGGTAAACTACTCACAACTCATGGTGAGGGCGATGATGATGATGTAGAAGCACTCCGTGATGGATCCCCCCTCCGGCGGAGCTCCGGAACAGGCTCCAAGATGGGATCTCATGGGAACAGAAGGTTACAGCGGTGGAATTAGGGTTTTCTCTCTGTTGCTCATGGTTTCGGGGTACGTAGGCTTATATAGGAGGAATGAGGACACCGGGGACTCACGTGGGACCCACGAGGCAGGGGGCGCGCCCTGCGAAGGGGGGCACGCCCTCCACCCTCGTGGGCACCTCATGGACCCTACTCCGTGGTTCTCAAGTCTCCCGTGCGTGATTTTCTCCAAAAAATATCTCTCCCAAAGGTTTCATTCCGTTTGGACTCCGTTTGATATTCCTTTTCTGCAAAACCCTGAAACAGGAAAAAAAAAACAATCTGGATTGGGCCTTTGGGTTAGTAGGTTAGTCCCAAAAATGATATAAAAGTGTATGACAAAGCCCATTAAACATCCAAGACATCATAAATAATAGCATGGAATAATAAAAAATTATAGATATGTTGGAGACGTATCATTAAGTCACTGAAGCTTCTGTTCGGCTGAGCCGGACACATGTGGGTAGCTTCGGTTAATTAATTATACCTCCAGCGCACCCCTTTTTTGTTGAAGAATGTATGAAATGTAATGAAATTCGACATGTTTATATGAAATCTGGCCGTGTATGAATGAATTTATTTCGATTACTTCGAATTCTTGTATCACTGGCATTGGATGAACATGCAAAACAATACATACTAGCATTATTTCCAGGGTGATCACCTCGTTTGCACCAGTTTCACATGTACTCCCTCCGGTCCTTTCTAGTCTGCATACAAGTTTTGTCTGCAATCAAAGCATCTCTACTTTGACCAATCTTATAGAAAAAATTATGCACTTTCACAATGTGCTAAGTAAAAAGGAACAGAAGGAGTACAAAGAGTTTGAGGAGCTTTTTAGCGTTCCTGTACATTGCAATCAAACACACATGCCTGGTAATTCATAGAGAACATTCAACACAATCGATGATTATGCATCTCAGCGATTCACATGTCAAAGCCAATATTTACTTCACAACTAAAGAATAAAGAAAAAATGGACCAGCGTTGCTGACAGCAAAGGGCGTCCCATTCGAAAATATCAAACGCATGTCTTCTTGCTAAACTCAATGAGTAAAATCTGACAAGGTTTTCCCATTCCAAAATATCAAATGCCTATGATTGTGGAATGGGCAGGGTTTGCCATCAGTTCGGACATTGACATGGCACCTCGTGCAAAATAAACCAGCTGACCAGCTGTTCTTTTTGTGCAGTTCCACCAAAATCAACCAAATTCGTGCGTAGCTTGTATGATTTCGCCCTTATATGTTGCAACACCTTGAACTTATCGGCACCTCCTTTCTAGTGGTGGAAATGAATGATTCGATGTATTCATGAACATTTTGTGCAATTCCCATTGAAATCAAGCTGAGCACCCCTGTTTGCACAAATAAAAAAGAAGTGATTAGTATAAAGCAAACTGTATTATGAATTGATAGTTTAAACAGGCACCTACATGGTCCATGTAGAGCACACTTTTAGAAAAATTAAACTCATGGAAAGAACCCTAGAACAACATTGTACTCGCGCATCATAGCAAGAAAATGGAGATTTTTCAGTCCTTTTGAGTTGAAGTTAGTTTGGTCTTGTGGGGGGTAATGTAACCATCCTTCAACTGCTCCTTCTGATGAGAAGATAGACATAGCTTCTTCATCCTGGCATAATCAGAACTAGTCACTTCACGCACTCCATATTCTTCTTCAGGCCTTGTTCATTTAATCCTCCTCCCAAGGGGATTGGAGTGGATTGGAGAGGATTTTGGCTTGTAGGGGATCTAATCCGCCTCAAACCCTGCCATTCCCCTTCAAAAACCACCTCAACCGAACAAGGCCTCAGAGGAGGATGATCCTATTGTGCAAAGACAAGAGGACAATTAAATGCTAGCATCCCTGTTTGCTCAAAAAAAGGAAAGGAAATATTTAAAACAACACAGATGAAGCACTTCTCAAGGACAAACCACTTTTTGATGATAGTATCTAAACAGTAGCACAACACCAATAGAGATGACAAAGCTCAATCATATGGACTCAGTCAGTGGGAGAGTACCAACCTTTGTCAGGAGGCTTACTGTGTAGAGCATACAGATGAAGCTCTTCTCCGGAACCATCTGTTGCTATCTACTGTGGTGGCCATGCTTACTATATACTCCTCGATTA
The DNA here is from genome assembly GCA_902687465.1 of Secale cereale. Lineage (NCBI taxonomy): Eukaryota > Viridiplantae > Streptophyta > Magnoliopsida > Poales > Poaceae > Secale > Secale cereale. The sequence goes on along the minus strand of LR738709.1, from coordinate 370,253,032 downwards.
GATTAATGTTTCCAACATCTTCTTGTGCAGTTCCACTAAAATATATGGTATCTTCAAAGAAGATCCCTGTTTGCACAATTAGAGATAATTACGTATTACATTAAGAGTAGCATCAAATCAGTGGCAAAACAATTGCTCGTTCTAGCCATAGAAATAAATTAAGATGCAAAACTATATCATTACTTGTGTCATCACAGTTCCAGTGCTTCTTTACAGCACCTGGAGTTGATTTTTGTTTTTCTTCCGCTTGTTCTTACCCTTCATCACTTGGTTCAATAACAGACAAGATTCGCCTTCAATGTGAAAGAAGGCTAGTACTGACCTCTCATGACGCGGAATTCAAACAACTCACAAGAAGAAGATCTGAACCAAATTTGCCAACACGGATAGGAAGTAAGATCTCCTCTTGTGCAGTTCCACTAAGATCAAGTAATCAAGCAACGTTGTCGGAGTGACATTTTGGTTGAACTGCACAAAACACTCTTAAAACAAAAGTGTTTTGTGCAGTGCAACAAAAGGTCACAATGGCAATGAGGTGAAGTAGATAACCCTGTTTACACAGAGGTGCAAAGGAAACAACTAGTGGTCAATAACGGTGGATGACACAGAAGCCAACAAAAAGAAGCATCTACCTTATCTAAATGGGAAAGAAAGTAAGACAGTAGCATTTCTCAAATGGTGGCATTGATTAATATTAACGATTATATTAACAATAAAATTTGTTAAACATGTAATTTGCTTTTAACTGTGGCATTGCATCAATTTTCGAGCAGCATTATTAGAGGGTGCTTGTTTACAGGGACATTTTGGTGGAGGGACTAAAAAAGCTCCGTGTCAGTCCCATCTAAACCAAACAGGAGGGACTTTTAGGGACTAAAAGTGGGCATTTGGTACTAAAGAAAGAAGACCCCGAGGGAGAGTCTTTTTGGGACTTTTTCTAATAGTTGCCCATGCCACACATGGCACCTTGTCGCTATTAGTTCATTACTAGGGGTAACATGGTCTTTTAGCATCTCATTTAATAACCTCTAGTCCGTGTTTAGTCCCTGGAACCAAACAAGTAGGGACTAGAGAGTTTTTAACCAAACAGGGCTTTAGATTAACAACAACTAAAGAGTTGCACGGGACAGTGGACGCACGAGCACCATGTGCATCTACCGATGTACTGGGGTGATGCACAGTCTGTTGCAACAAAGAACAAACAACCAATGAGCATATTTGTGTTGGTCCCAGTTTTGTTATCTTTAGACACGTTTCCCTATGTGAGCGCAGCAAATCTAGTCCTGCTCAAACTCTACAGCCTTGTCCCCCAAAACAAAAGATTAGTTCGTTACAGATGTGCGTACTGCATTTGTCATTGTTTTCCCTTTTCGACCAACGTAGGTGTTGGATAGCCAGTCTATACTAGTACTTTCCCCACTTCATTTCCTCTGTGAACCACGTCCTAGATTTCCCTTTTCGACCAACGTAGGTGTTGGATAGCCAGTCTGTACTAGTACTTTCCCCACTTCCTTTCCTCTGTGAACCACGTCCTAGATTTATGCTATACAACTTTCCCCATTAATTTCCCCCATTACTGACCTCTTTGAACCACTGACCTCTTTGAACCACGTCTTAGATTCATACAATACAACTTTCCCCACTACTTTCCCCCTTCCTTTCCTTTTTGAACCACGTCCTAGATATATGTTATACAACTTTTCCCACTACTTTCCCCCATTCCTTTCCTCTTTGAACCACGTCCTAGATTCATGGTATACAACTTTCCCCACTACTTTCATGTTTGATCCAACACCTAGATTCAAGTGCAGAAGCGGAAAAAGCCCACATGCAGCTAGAGAAATGCATGTGGAATAAGTAAATTATACCTTAAGGTTCTTGGGTGTGGCTCGGTGGGCGACCGGAGGCCGTTCGACCCACACTATGTACGGTGGAGAAGAAGAAGGGGTCGGAGGCCCTCCCACGCCGCCGCTGGGTGAAAGTGAACAGCTGCGCCGGTAGTGGATTCCCTCCCTCGCCGACGACGACAGTGTTAAGCCTCCTTCCCTTCTCGGCAAACGAATCCTGCCGGCTCTTTGACCAGCATTGAGGGGAGAGAGAGAGGCCAACGAAGTCTTGTTTAGATCTGAAGAGGGTGAGAGAGTGTGAAGAGAGCAACTACAAGCAGACCAGTAGTGAGGGGAGAGAGAGAGGCCAACAAAGTCTTGTTTAGATCTGGAGAGGGTGAGAGAGTGTGAAGAGAACAACTACAAGCGCTGAGGCTCCAGCTTGTATATATATACTGGAGGGAGTGTGAAGAGTGCAAACCCTAGAAAACAAGCGCCGAGGCTGCAGCTTATATGTGATGAGGTCATTATACAGTCACTACGAGATCGTATAGCTCTGTATCCATCCATTTTGACTAGTCAAAGAATCCTCCTGGCAAGAATTATGCTCAAGTGTAGTTATCGAACCCGAGACCTCAAGTTTGATGAGCGAACAGGCTAACCAGCTACACAACCCTCCTGTTATGTTCAACGAGAGGGAAATAACCTTTTATACATTCTTACATTCGTGTGACAAGCATGCCATATTTTTTTGTGTGTGTGGGAGTCATTGGGATTTAAATCATAATTGTGTCATGTGGCTTTGGTGGTAAGACTATCCATAGTCATGTAAAAATAATGCACCCTTAGTCACCTTACCTCTCTCCACGTAGTACATCGGGTCCCACCAGTCAGAGGGTGAAACAAACAAATTAATAAGAAAAATTAAAAGCGCCAGCGGTGTATCTTACCTCACACATCTCGCTACTGCTCGGGAACACTGTCCAATTGATCCCTCTATTCACTCACGTACTATTTTAAGTGAATCCTTATTATAACATGCACACAATTTTGGGCACTTGTATTCGACCTAAGTCAGTGTGCCACCGTATCCCGTATGGCTCCCTCCGTCTAGGTGTAATAATTCACGTTAGAAGGTGTAGCGGGATCAAGGTGCAAGCAGATTGGAGGAGAAAAAGAACTTGACCGGTCATTCCTCCAATCAAAGCCCTGATTTCTGTCTCTAAACGCAACAATTGATACAAACAACTAAGGGCCTCTTTGATTCGTAGGATTTCCAAAACACAGGAATAGGAAAAACGTGGGATTGGGGTGGCATGTCATCTTGAATTCTACATGATTCTATGAGTGTTTGATCGTGCATAGAAAAAACGTAGGATTCTTTCAAAGAGGTTAGTGTGGATTGAAAATTTCCTATGAAATCTAGTGCAAATGAATCATATGGAAAAGTTCCAATGGTTTAGAATCCTATGAATCAAACAACACACATAAGAAAAAATCCTAAGGAATTGAATCCTTCAAAATTCGTTTGAGAATCCTTGGAATCAAAGAAGCCCTAAGAGATGCCGTTTTAGCTACCATGCAGGGCCACATATTAACTCGCATGCAAGCCGACTTTGATTTCTTGACTGATCAACGTGTAGTTGCGCTCCATGCATTGGGTTTCCGGGGGAGATAACAAGGCAGAGTAAGGAGCGTTTGGTTACATTGCTTAGGCTGGTCATAGTTTGTACGTACTCCATTTGTATCTCACTTCCTGTGGCTTCGCACCCGCACGATTTTCCTATTCTATAAACATGTGTGTGCGTGCGCGTGTGCGTGTGTGTGTTTAACAACATGTGTGTGTTAGAGAGAGCGACAGGTCGACCTACTCCTACAGAGAGATGGTGTATAGTGTACAATTTTAGCTGCAAGAGTCGATGCATCCTCTCGTTTCCGGGCATCCGGTAGGGACAGGCGGACAGCTGCCACGCCCGCTCCTGACCAGCCTGGCCCACCCAAAGCCCCTCCATCGCCCGCGCGCGCTTCCCACCCGAAACGGTCAATGCCTCTCCAAAGAATCGGTGTCGCATTCATGCCCGCGCAAAGCGGACGCGACCTCTCACTGGCGCTTGCGTTGAAGGGAGAAGCGGATTCAAGAGTGATGGTTGCTTCGTCCGTCCAACTTACTGCTGGGTCTATGTGATTTGACGGCTCATTGGTCGTTATTACTGAGCTGGTAGGACTGCTGGATGTCCCACGCTTTCGGTGAAAGGAGGTACTACTAGATTACAATTTTCTCCATTTTTACGGCGAAGGAGTGCAAGAGTAGTGAAAACACGCACGCTCAGTGATTACATGGCCCACCTCACACTATCACCATATATTCTGGACACCATGCGACACCTAACTCTTTACATAGTACAATTGCAAAAAAAAAATCTTTACATAGTACTCCCTCTGTTCCTGAATATAAGTCTTTGTAGAGATTCCACTAGGTGGACTACATACGGAACAAAATGAATGAATCTACACTTAAAATGCATATATATACATGTGTATGTGGTTCATGGTGAAATCTCTACAAAGACTTATATTTAGGAACGGAGGAAGTACTTGTATAGTACGTACTATAATTTATCAGCGAGATAGTACAATGCTATGAAGCTTCCAGCTTCTATTACATGTATCTTGCGTCCAAGGTTGCCCGTTGCAACTTTTCATGAAATACAAAGGAGACTAACATGCATGCTATTGCATCTCAATGATTGACAGATCATAGCAAATATGTACTCCCTCTGTTCCAAAATAAGTGTCTCAACTTTATGCTACATACGGAGCAAAATGAGTGAATCTACACTCTAAAATACGTCTATATACATCAGTGTTTGGAGTATGTACTAGTAGTTCATATTGAAATCTACTAAAGGACATATATATTCCAAACAATATGATAATCTCTCTAACTAAGGTAGTAGGGACGAGGAGTAAACAGAGGGATTAGTAAAAAATTATCCTCGTCCCGCGAGCCACCACGCGCGTGGGCGAGGGAGCAGGCGTAAGGCATAGTAAGCAAGCTTCACCTCGTCCTGCGAGCCACCGCGCCCGTGGGCGTGGGGAGACGGCGTACTAAGCAAGCTTCTCCTCGTTCTGTGAGTTGACGGGACACATCAAAAGTACTCCAGTGTATAGAGCCTTGCCTCTAAGGTAGGCCCCACATGGTTTGCCTCTTTTTTAGCATAACGCGTCAAGTCGTAATTTGTTTGTTCACCCGTGGAAGAGCAGGTATAATAGGATTATGTAAGTGGGCTATAAGGGTTGCCACCTCAGATTTATGATGATGTGGAGGAGAGAGGAGAGGAGAGGAGAGAGAAGAGGAGTGGGCTGTAAACTTGTAGCCAGCTGCAGCACAAGCTCCAATGCATTTTGTGAGAGAAGAAAGTGGGGTCAAGCATTAACTACATGATGTATAGCGCCAGCAACTATTATATGAATTGGCTTTTAGGTTGGCTATAAGTGAGGTGGCACAAAGATAGAGCTAGCAGCCGGCTATGTTATTAATCTTGCTCGTAGACGATCCTCCCTCCATCTAGTGGACAACCAGTACACGTGTCAAGTTACCACGTGGGCTGCCTTTTCGTACAGAAATGAGCTCCACCGTGTACCCACGTGGGTGTAGTTGGGAAAGAGACGGGAGTACGTGCGCCGTGCATGCACCTCTTTTCTTCGTGCACGTCCCCCACCTACGTGGGTGTGTGTGAGAGATACAAACCTAGACAAATGGCTTGTGTGCGTTCGTGAGTGTTTTTTGTTTGGGGGGTGATTTCATGAATGTATTTGTGGGAATATGTGTCGATGACATCTCAAACAAAATTTTGCATGCAATGTGTGTGAAATGGAGGCCTATCCATATCATATATAGAGGGTCGGGCGATCCACAAGAAGAGAGGGAGGGGGTCATAGATATCGATAGAGTCGAAGAGAGGATGAAGTGGGTGGGTGCGAGATCGATGAAGAGAGCCATCGAAATTGTGTGTGTGTGTGTGTGTGCAATTCAAAGATATAGGGTGACTGGCCTAGCTACCGGAACGTCAGAGGGCACAGGTCAAGTTTGTGTGTGGCAAGGAGACATGACTAGAGCGCTCGATGTATCGGTGTGTGTGTGGGGGGAGGGGTAGGCAGAGGCCTAAATATAGAGGTAGAACGACTCATATATGTGTGGAGAAGGAGAGACCCGGCTATGTCTTGAGGGAGACCGGTTGACATCCATACATAACTGAAGGACGAGAAATAGGATGGGAGAGAGAGAGAGAGAGAGAGAGAGAGAGAGAGAGAGAGGAGAGAGAGGGAGGGAGAGGGGTAGAGTGTTGGATGGGTGATGGAGTTGCTTCTCAAAGATGGTGGGAGAGGCCTACTAGACAAACTAAGGGTGGAACTACAATATTATCAATAAGAGTGGGGATGTGTTTCTGTGTGTGCCTGTGCGTGATAGATCTGTCGGGACACATCCATGGATGATGAAGGGGAACCATGTGTTTGGTAAGCAAACCTAACTAGATCGGTAGATCAATTGTTGTTTGACGGAGGAAGGGAGAGACATAACTAATGAGGTAGATCGATCGACGCGTGGGGAAAAACGAGTTATAAGGACCTAGCTAGCTATATGTATAGAGGGAGATCGGTCGGTGTACGTCCATTTGTTAGAGGCAAATAAGGCCCGGCGAGACGGATAGACAGAGAGAATGGAGCTAGGAGGTGGTGCGAGAGGCCCAACTACTAGCTAGATAAGGGGAGGAGTATGCGGTTGTGAGATCGATGAAAAGAGGGGCGAGAGTTTACACGTGTGTGGGACTGTATCAAAGACACGAGGCAAGGACACATAAAGAAGGAGATTGAAGGTGCGTGTGTATGTTGTAGGCAGACATCGCTGGAGAGGTTTATCGATCGATGTGTGTCGGAAAGGAGTTGTGGAGACTGTGGGAGAATGACCTAAAGAAAACAAAATGAATGTGCGCGATGGATAGAATGCTGAGGGAGGGGGAGGGCGAGGAGGGTGTGTGCATGCACGAGAGAAAGTTAGTGGTAGCTACAAAGGTTAGAGGATTGTGTGGGTGTAAGAGACTAACAAAGATCATAATTTGATATGAAAGTGGATTCATATATTTTAATAGGAGATCATAGTGTTTTAAACATATGCATGCATGAATATAGCGGTGATACGCGTGTTGTGGTTTTGCACATGTTATACCATAATGTGATAATGCATGGCGTTCACAACTCACAGCTAAATGTCGAACAATCTAAACCACACTATACATCGAACAATCTCACATTTTATTTGAACTTGTGATAATTGTGGCGTTTGCAGCTTACAACTAAATATCGAACAATCTAAAGAATACAATATATCGAACATTCTCACATTTTATTTGAATTTGTGGTAATGTGTGGTGTTTGCAAATCACATCTAAATACTTGTAGGCGTAGGGGGCGGGGCACCATACATAAATTGATAAACACATTATACATATGAGACATGGTTTAGTTTGTGAAGATCTAGCTAGAGCTTGAAATGTACTATAATTTGAAATCAACATAAAGTGGATTCAAAAAATCGAGTTCGGGTTCATATAGTACACATAGTTCATATGTAACTCGAGACTAATCATGTGGTGTGTTGTGAAGATAATACACAAATGATGGTTTAACTTGACAATAATGACGATTGTAGATCTTATTAAAACAGAGAAACGAATTCAAATGCTTTGACTTCACAACAATCATTATTGTAGATCTTATTCAAATGGAGAAACGAATTCAAATTTAGTTCATATTGAAGCGGTAGTATATACGTTTGGAATGCACTAAAACGTTCATTTGAGTACTAGGTTGCATGCATTATACACGTAGCCAAATATTTTAATTGAACATAACATGAATTCAAAGTTTTGAATGACATTTGTAGTGCAAATAGATTTGGTACAGTACACGTTAGGCTTGTCCGGAAATTTCAACCCGTGCCTTATTAGCCCGAAATATTTAAGATATATCTTTGTCTCGTTGTGCTCCGACAACTCCCTTCATCTCAATCCGCGCCTTGCTATTCCAACATTTCAACGCGCGCGAAAACTCCCACCTCCTGTGAAATCACGACACGCAAAATGCTCGTGATACCCCTGAACCGAAATAACCGCCTCAAATCGGTGGGCGTACTTTCATAACTTACCCCACATTTTGAACAAGCGCGTCCCTAAGCCATGGTTCCCCACTCCCATCCCATCCGCCCACCCATTCGTACACTAAGGCCGGCAAAACCCGTGAATCCCCACACCCTCCTCCGTCCGCCACCCAGCCGGAGCCTCTTCGCCGACGACGTCATCCACAGCAACACCTCGACGTCCCTCATCCACCATACCGGATGAGGCTCCATTGTCGGTCTGGTCGTCCCGCCGGTTCAGCCATCCCGTCCTCCACCTCCAAGGATCTGCCCCGACATTCCCCTCGTCTTTCACGCCACCTCCATTCCCACACCGCCATCTTCACCTTCACCACCAGAAGAGCATCACGATCATCGTTTCCTCGGATGAAGTTGTGGCCTAATCGGCGCCACCAAAGAGGTTGTACATTAATCACCGCATTTTCTTCTTGATTCGATCTCACGGTGCTGCCGGCGCTCGGTCCCGAGCCGACACAGCACGGCTCCGTCCACGGCGGCGTCGCCGGCCACTTCCTCCACGGCGTCGCTCCCTCTGCGGCGACGTCCACATCAGTAGGAGCTACTGCTGCTCTGCTCTTGCTCGCGCTGCTGCTCTCGCTCTTGCTCTTGCTTGTGATGCTGCTTCGATTTAGCTACACTTCAGTCGACTGAATCGACTTTTGGGTCAGTCGATTTTCAGGGGGTGGGGGGGCTCGCCGGAGTTAAGGAAGAACCAGCCGCAGCAGGGAGGGGGGCTCGCCGAAGAGGTACCCCACTATCTATCTTAGGGTTCAGGGTGGGGGCGGTGGTCGCCGGCGGTGGTGGGGCAGTGGCGTGGGGATCGCCGGAGAAAAAGCTCGGCACGGGGGGCCTACAGGGATGGCCGGGGCGGCGGCGGACCGGCGGCGGGGAATGTTTTTGGGGCGGGCGGGGCGGCACACCACCGGCCGCGGGCGGCTGGGGGCGGCTGTTTGGCCGGTGGTGGCTGGCGGCTCAAGGGGGTGGAGGTTGAAGATGAACTGCAGGCCCTTGATTTCGTATCCAACGGCTGCAAAATCGACTGACCAGAGATGAAAAAGTCAGTCGACTGACGTGTAGCCTCACCTCTAGTGCATTCAGTTTCGATAGTAAAATTCAGTTTTGACAGTAAAATTCAGTTTTGACAGCAAAATTCAGTTTCGACAGTTAAGTTCAGTTTCGACAGTTAAATTCAGTTTCGACAGCAAAATTCGGTTTTGACAGTTAAGTTCAGTTTTGACAGTTAAATTCAGTTTCGACAATTAAGTTCAGTTCTGACAGTTAAATTTAGTTTCGACAGTTAAGTTCGGAGATGAGCGGCTGATGTATACATCTAGCACTTTGTGGTTATGTATTTTACATCATCTATTGGAGATGCTATTAGAATTCCACTCAGGTTAACATTGTCTCTCTTGTCCTGCTTCAACCTCGGCGTCGTACAACTCATCGGAGCTGCTCCAACGACGAAACCCTCCATCATAGCGGAGCAATACCTCGGGCTCCATCTCCAGACGCCTAAGATCTTCTTCCCCTCCTCCGACAGCCAAGTCAGCCGGAGCATCCTCACCGGCCAACCCAATCACGCTGAGATCGACATGGCTTCGCCAAAGAGGTTGTACACTTCTTGTGCTTTGACTTAATCTCACCATGCTTCTTTGCATCCTGTGATCTTCCAATTCTTGTGAACCAAACACCCAGATTGGCAGAAATCATGTGTTTTTAAGTTCTCTGTTTTGCATGTGCATTCCTATCCTATTCATGTCTATTTCCTATCCCTGCATTGTTAGAATCCTCAAATTCAAACAAGCCCTTACACAATTACTTCTGTTACAGATATGTGTCAAAGAATACCTTGTGTGGTTTGTCCTGCTCCTGCGGTGTTGTGTTCCACCCCAGCTTAGCTGCTCCAACAACGGAAGGGTTCACCACACCAGGGATCCGCTCTCCACACTGTCTTTCACCACCTCAGATCTTCTTCCCCGCCGTCGGCAGCCACGACAACTGCATTACCATTATCAACTGAGCAGATGACCTTGAGGACTACACGGGTCCGCAAGAGAGGTCGCACTCTTCCGTGTCTGCTTACGTTATGCATCGCTTAATATGATGACATGCTACTTTATCGTCGTGTTGACCTATTAGACTCCGACACAGGTCCAAACTTATGTTGAAACTTAAGTTTTTAAATGGTTGTGGGGTACATATTGGGCCAACAATCAGTACTATCTGTCTACTATCTGGTTAATCTCGGGTGTCTACTATGAGTTTCATGTTGGGTGCGAACAAATATTAAAGGAGCCATTATCTGTATTTTTTAACTAAAGCTATTAGTTGTCTGCTATCATTGGTTTTGGGTATATCCATAGTTTGCTACCTTCACTCTGGATTTGTGCATGCACTCCTTACATAATCTCACTATGTTTTATTTCTATGCTTGTCAGTTAATGTACACAATGGAACTGAACATGTAGAGCAAAAGAGATCAGCCTTGCATGGCAATAAAATTTCATGCAGACGTCGCTCCATGGTGGGCGCAAAGGCAGCCCCCCC
>LR738709.1:370217553-370242336 GCA_902687465.1 Secale cereale | reverse complement strand
CCCCCCCCCAGGTGCATGCTCTAACTTGGCAAGGTTATGTTGCTCATATCGTGCGTATGGTATCTTGCATTGCTATGTCATTTGCTTAGTTTAGACATGATTTGTGTGAATGCCACATGTTTAGTGTCTAATTACCATATATGTGAATTATGCAATGCCATCTTTTTGCAAGACATTATATATGTGAATTATGCAATGCTATCTTGTTGCAAGGCATTATATATGTGAGTTATGCAATGCCATGCTGTTTAGCCAAGCGTCATATATGTGAATTATATCATGTTGTCCTTTTTTGTATTTCTCATTGCTTTTGTCGACAATGTTTGTATATTCAACTGCTCTTCCTGTGCATCAGCCATTTGAATTGGTGATGGAGAAATCTGGAGTGAAAACAAGGTCTTCAGAGCAGACAATGCTACCTGGTGAAGGAGATATCTTGCTGGTTACAGATAGCTCTTTAGAGGAGGATTCAGAGGCAGATGACCAGTCCTATTATCCCCCTGAGGTGTATGCTCAAACTTGGCAGGGTTATATTACTCATATCATGCATATGTTGTACTGCAATGCTTAGTTTTTACATCATATACACGATATTGAATGCCATCTCCTTAGTTGACACATCATATATGTGATTGCCCTCTGCACACACTACAGGAATCAGCTTCTTTGCCGACTGCCATGGCAGACGGCAAAGGCATGAATGGCAGTCGGCAAAGCTCTTTGCCGACTGCTAGCTGTCGGCAAACAGTTCGGCTGAATTAATGCCGGTAAAGGCCTTCTTTGCCGTCTGCTTCACAGAAGCAGTCGGCAAAGCTCTTTGCCGTCAGCCGTTTGCGGCCAGCAGACGGCAAAGAGCGTAGACGGCAGTGAGGTGAGGTGGGAGCCGTTAGGGGTTAACGGCGTGGTCTTTGCCGTCTGCTGGCAGACGACAAAGAGGCCAAATAGGAGTCACTGGGAAGCTGCCACGTGGCCTTCTTTGCCGACTGCTGGCAGTCGGCAAAGACCTTAGCCTCTTTGTCGTCTGCCGGCAGTCGGCAAAATGCCCAAATAGGCAACCAGTGTTCCCAGGTTGAACAGGGAGCTGCCACGTGGCCTTCTTTGCCGACTGCTGGCTGTCGGCAAAGCTCTTTGCCGACTGCTAGCAGACGGCAAAGAGCCTATATAACCCCTGTTTTTAATTGAATTCATTCAATTTGACCGAAATTCAAAGATATACACAGATAATACATATATACACAACAAGCATATCCAACAATATATTTCCTCAAGTCCAACATATATCCATATGACATAAGAAGTTTCCAACAATATATTTCCTCAAGTCCAACATATATCCATATGACATAAGAAGTTTCCAACAACATATCCAACAATATATTTCCTCAAGTCCAACATATATCCATATGACATAAGAAGTTTCCAACAACATATCCAACAATAAGAAGTTCCCAAACATGTTTCCATAAACAAAAAGGAAGCACAAGGAGAATATATGAGTCCATCAATGCAAGCTTCCTCATCTCAAGCAAATCTGCAAATTGGGAAAGATGAAAGTTAGAAGAAGAAGAATAGCTAGAAGAGGAAAAGAAGAAGAAGAAGAAAAGAAGAAGAAGAGGAAAATAAGAAGAAGATTTTATCTTCTCTTTCTTTCTCTCCTCCCCCTCTTCTTTATCTTCTTCTTTTCCAACAAATGTAGTTAAAAAAGCCAATTTAGAGCTAAGCTAGGTAAATAGGTCATTTTGGAGATAAGCTAAGTTCAATGTATCATATTGGAGCTAACCTAGGTAAACTTGGTCATTTTGGAGCTAAGCTAAGTTAAATGGATCATATTGAAGCTAACCTAGGTAAACTTGGTCATTTTTTAGCTAATCTAGGTAAAAATGTCATTTTTTGCTAAGCTAGGTAAAAATGCTAAGTGTGTAGGTCAATTTAGAGCTAACTTAGGTAAATAGGTCATTTTGGAGCTAACGCGGGTAAAATGGATCATATTGTAGCTAATTTAGGTAAACTTGGTCTTTTTGGAGCTAACGTAGGTTAAATGGATCATATTGGAGCTAACATAGGTAAAATAGGTCATTTTGGAGCTAACCTGGCTAATTAGGCCATTTTTGACATAACTAAGCTTATTGTGTCATTTGTGGACTAAATAGGCTAAATTATGTTATAAATGGACTAAATAGGCTAAATAAGAGGAGGAAAAGAAGAAGAATAAGAAGAAGAAGAAGAATAAGAATTATTCTTCTTCTTCTTTTCTTCTTCTTCTTCTTCTTCTTCTTATTCTTCTCTTCCTATTCCTTCTTTTCTTCCTATTCCTTGATTTTCTTCATCTTATTATGTCATTTGTGGACTAAATAGGCTAAATTATGTCATAAATGGGCTAAATAGGCTAAATAAGAGGAGGAAAAGAAGAAGAAGAAGAAGAAGAAGAAGAATAATAAGAAGAGAAGAAGAATAAGAAAAGAAGAAGAAATGTTTCTTTCCTCTCTTCAATTTAAGCAAGCGGAGATGTAGCAGAAAGGATAAAACATCATCATTGCGGACTAACAGGGACGACCATGACAGTACATTTGTAGCATGAAAAAAAGGTTCAAGACAACCTAGTTTATTACATACACGACCACTGGAATTTATTTAGATCCGGAGATCAAATTTATTTAGATCCGGAGATCAACAGACTGGAATAGACCCTATTTAGGATATCTCTTATCTAGTACTCCCTTCGTCCCAAAATTCTTGTCTTAAATTTGTCTAGATACATTCGTATCTAGTCACATTTTAGTGTTAGATACATTTGTATCCACACAAGTGCAAGACAAGAATTTTGGGACGGAGGGAGTAAAAAAGAAGATCCCAGATTATCACAGCAAGATTAAATGGCATAGCAGGCACTAATAAGAATGCCAGGTACAACCTGCTGGATACTTTCCTTCGGTTTGGTGCCGTCTTCAGCTCCTACTTAGGCCTTTAAAGCTTCCATCTCAACCTGCAGTAATTATTCATCTATGAGATTCACAGTGATGGATCTTCCACAATAACACAAGAAAGCATGCCCGGCAACTTGTTACAAATTTGTGTGGGCAAATACATGAGGCAAACTTTAAAAAATCACAATGTTGTTAAGCTGGTTGATCTTGCCAACAAATACAGAAGCCGTGCATCCGTACAGGTTGCAGCCCCAAGTTCAACCACAAACAGCAACATCTCGCTTTGTTTTCTATCCCACATGCCAAAGACCATATATAGCAGGGAAAAAAGCTCTACCAGAAATAAATAAATGCTAGGTAGGAACCTGTATCATCAAAATGCTTCAGGAAAGGGTGCTCAACTTCAACTAGCACATAGAAATATCTACACTGGCCTAGCCAGACCACGAACTTGCAAAGCTCAACTCTAACATGAAAATATATAAGCCCAGAGTTTAACAACCAAAAAGGACCAGCTTTCATCCTCCATAATAACAACAGTACATAATTGTGGAAACAAGGCAGGTCCACTTACACACCATGCAAACAAAGACATATTGAGAAGCTAACATGTACGTTTCGACACAAAAACCGTAGCACAGGCATACAACAAGCATGTGAAGCAAGTGGGCAGTAGCATCCTGAGCATTTCTTCTCTCCAATTTAAGAGGAGATGTATCAGGCATGGAGCCATCATGTGTATGTAGAGCATAAATAAAATCAACATCTAACATAACTGACTTGCAGATTACAGACAAGATCAAGAGCGCATGATTAAGAAGGGCCTAGCTAATCAAGCAGCACCACAAGCAAGATATAGTCCTGAGAGAGAAAGGGGAAGGAAGGGTAGGAGGGCATACCTCGGTCGAGGGGGCTCGGAGATGCTGTGAGAGGCCTAGGCGACCAGCCGGTGTTGCCCATAACTGCCCTCGTTGGCTCCCGCTTGCCGCCTTCAAGGGCCACCACAACAGTGAGCCTTCCGGCATCCTCTTGTCGACGCAGCCGATCTTGCTAGGCGGCCACGCCATGTGCATCATCTGCAATGCAGCACGTACAGACACAAAAATAAATTAATATGATCATCGTCATTGCTAGGAGAGCACTATGTATGGTTGATTGCCTACAAACAAGCCATGAGAATTTTCAGTGTGGTTAATAAGTAGTAACACAGGAAGGACTCAACGTTGACTCGGTTATATGGTTAAACCTGAATCCTAATGGATTTCACATACAAACAAAGGAGGAGCTCTGCTTTTTCAATTTAATTTTTTGAATAGCTTACCACTCATGCCAAGTGGTTCTGCTTTTTCATTTCCTATGCTCAACATGCCAAGTCATTCAATGATAAGTAGATTGGAGAGTTTTTATCTTTTGACCGACAAAAAACTGAGCATGTCCTCTTCTCGCTCTATTTTAACAAAATACATCAAACATTCTACTGATTAAACAGCAGCCACAAATGTAAGTTGCCCTAGCAATAGCATGCTTGACGTTTTTAACCAAGACAAAAACCATCATTAGCCACACTACAAGCTGCCTGAATTAGCTAGTGTCTCAAACGAAAACTAACTGATCATACCTTTTGATCCAGCCTGCAGCTTTAGGATCCATTTGCGCCTACCTACTACATGGAGGCCGGTGGCAGGACCTCCCTCCCAGGATCGGCCATGCCCTCCGTCGCACAGATCTGGCCATCCACACTTAACGCCGGCACCTCAGGTTGCTGCTCACCAGCCGTCGTCGCTGCTACTGCCTGCATCGGGGTGTCACCGTCGTTCACATCCTCTAGGAGCGTGGACCAGACAATCGATAAGGGCAAACACGGGATTGATCGCTGTTGGGGGGTCTTACGGTGTAGCGGTGGCGCGACGCGTTGATCAAACGACCGCCGCGAGGAGGATCCCGTTGCACGGACCCGACGATGTGGCTCCTCTTCGTCTTTGTCCGTCCCCTGCAACCGCGGCGAGGAGATCCGCGACTTGGAGCGACGGCCGACGAGGGAAGATGCAGAGGAGGCCGGCGGCACGAGGAAGAGGAGGGGCTCAGAGCACGCACGAGTCGCTGCTCCTGCTCGGGCTCAGGCCACCTGCGCCACCGCCTCAGAGCTCGTCGGTGTCCGTGCCCTGGCGGATCGAAGGGGAACGGCGAGGGCGCCAGAGGAGGTGCGGTGCTGAGCAGAGGGAGGCGGGGGAGGAGCGTGGCTACCCAGCACCGCCGGCATCCTTGTCGTCGGCGGCGAGGTACGCGGCGTCAGCAGCGGCCGGAGGCGTCGTCGGGGGGGTCGGGAGGAGGGGGCGGCGGCGGTGGGGAAACCCTAGCGCTGCTCCTCTTCTGTCGCGGGACGGGATGCGGGAGTCGAGCAGAGTTTAGGGATGAGAGAGAGAGAGGTGGGGTGGGAGTGGATCGGGCCGGTGTGGTGGGGCTGGGGAGAGAGGGAGGGGGTGGCTACGATGGGCATCTCTTTGCCGTCTGCTGGGCACCTCTTTGCCGTCTGCCAGCGGACGGCAAAGATTCTTTGCCATCTGCTGGCAGACGGCAAAGAGGTGGGGCTGGTGGGTTGGACCTACCCATCTCTTTGCCGTCTGCCAGCGGACGGCAAAGATTCTTTGCCATCTGCTGGCAGACGGCAAAGAGCTGACTGATGGCAACCAGGTTCTTTGCCGTCTGTCAGTTCTTTACCGTCTGTTTTTTGTAAGCAGACGGCAAAGACCTTCTTTGTCGTCCGCTGGCAGACGGCAAAGAGCTGGCAGATGGCAAAGTCCCTGATTCCAGTAGTGACACTTCCTTAGTATATAAATCATATATTTGAATTATATCATGCCATGATGTTTACATAGACAGCATGTATCTGAATTATGGCATGCCAACCCATTTTCGAAAGACATAATATAGTTATTTCATCTCATCCTGTTCACATAGTCATCATATTTTGAATTATGTTATTCTATCCGTGAATTATATCATGCCATCATGTTTCCATCGACGGCGTGTTTGTGATTTATGGCATGCCAACCACTTTAATAGACACATCGTATAGTTATATCATGTCATCCTGTTTACATAGTCATCATATTTTGAAGTATGTCATTCTATCATGTTTAGTTAGCCATCATACATGTGAAATTGTGTCATGCTATCATGTTTAATTAGTCATCATATATGTGAAATTATGTCATGCTATTCTGTTTGGTTAGACAACATAAATGTGAATTATTTCATGCCCTGTTTTCTTCCCTACTATCCATTGCACCTGTCTATCTTACAATGTGTGTACATTCAATTACTTTTCTTGTTTATCAGCCATTTCAATTGGAGGGGGTGATGGCAGTATCTGTGGGAGTAAAAACACGGTCTTCAGAAAAGATCGTGCTACCTGTGGATGGAGATAGAACCATGGTTGTACTTGCCCAAGAACCAGCCCCACCACACATAACCCAGACTCACGCAGATTGTACCCCTATCTAGTTGGACAGAGAACCAGCTACACCCCTTCTAACCCCAACCCCAGCAGATAGTAACCCAGTTCCCGTTGACACAGCATCGTCTCTACCACAGAGCACCCAAACACGAGCAGTTAGTAAGACAACTGCAGTGCCCAAAGCACGAGCACCACCACTCCGAACCCCAAGTCAGCGCTTAAAGCAGAAGAAGAATTGTTCTCAGGTCAGGTTCCGTAGCTATGGTTCATACTACTTTGCTCTTGCATCACTGTATTTACTCATACCACTAATTTCAAATTTGAAGGATGCAATTGAAACTCCAATGGCGCAACAGCTATGTTTTAAACCTGTTTCTTTAACGTGTTTGCTGTTGTAACTTGCTCTATGTTGATTTCAGTTTCAATTGAATAAACAGTTATATTCTCATGCCATGCACCTTACAAGTGTTGTTATTGCTGTGTAGTTTCCCACACTTATATTCTGTCTAAGCTGCTTTGTCTTAAATAGATATGATTCGAACTGTATCTATCTTGATTTGGCAACATAAACTAGAATGATATAGACCATATGTTGACCATACTATATAGATATATGTTTGTTTCATGCTGCTATCCTGTCCAGCTTACTACTAAACCGGTTCACCAAAATGAGTTTCATATACTACATTGCAAACATGTGATGTGTTTGTTTGTTTCTCTTTTAGAATGCGGATAAAATATTGGAGAAGAGTACCCCGTTATGCAATGGTACAGGAAGTAATGCAGATAAGGTTCAAGATAGTGAGACATCCCTGTTGGTCTCCAAGAAAGCTGATCAAAACTATATTGAAGACAGTGAGACAACCCCAAATTCCTGTCTTGATGTAGTGTTCGAGTTACTGGCTACTACTGCTTGAACCAGCTCTTTAAACTTGCTGCCTGAATCAGTTTGGCTTCTTGAGTCTCAACTTCAAGTTGAAAGACATCGATCAGATGTTATGCGACAAGAAGCCGAAGGACTGAGGAAGTCCCTGCAGAATTCAGATGCATATTTTCTGGTGCAACAGCAAGTGCTGGAGGATTTAAGCGCCAAACAAGAGAAAGTTAATAAGCTTGCTAAGCATCTTGCCAGCATTATGGGTGCCCAGGATATTGTTTCTTGAGCTCTTCTGAAGTGGTTTCAGTTCTGGACTTGTTTTGCTGCACCGTTTATATGCTGCTTTGTTCCCTATATTTGCACTAGTGGCGAACTTTGATGCCCAGTGGATGTAATATGTGTAATAGCCGTGTTAGCCTAGCGTAAGTTGCTTGCCTATTTATTTCCTTATTGTCTTATTTATTTGTTTTCTTGTAGTTAGTGCAGTTCTTTTTCCACTATTTGGTAGTGGCCGCAATTTCTTTAAACTAGGCCACATTAACCATGGGCTATATATTTACTGTAGTTAACATGGGCCTCTTACGGGCCGTAGAAACAATGGGCCTTCTACGGGGCATAGAAACAATGGGTCTTATACGGGCCGTAGACACAATGGGCCTTCTATGGTCCGTATGATCGGTTGGCCAAACATGGGCCAATAACAGACCACATTATGGTCGTAAATGGGCTAGAGCTCAAATCGTCCGTTCATGGGCCGACCATAACGGGCCGACCATAATGAGTCGTCCTTAATCGGCCGTATTTGCTGACGCTATGAAAACGGCCCAACGTAGTAACGGGCCACAAACGGGCCGACTGTAACCACGGGCTGAATTTGGCTCACAAGTAGAAAATGACAGTAATGGGCCGAAAGTAAACGAATGCTGGAAATGAGCCCAAGAATAAATGGGCCTTGAGAAGGCCGAAAGATAACATGGGATGGAAACGGCCCGACGGAATAATGGGCCGTTAACGGGTATAAAGTAAAACACTGTTCAATACGGGCCAGTTTTACCACGTGTCGTTAATGGGCCGAGGGTTACTAAGGACCTGATATGGGCCAAAAGACGTCATGGCCCATACATGGGCCGGAAGTTAAAATGGGCTGGAATTATGTTGGACGCCCCAGATGACGCTACTGGGCCTAATTCGGATAGGCCGTAAACGGGCCCTGGGTTAGCGGGCTGTAAATGGGCTATATGCGAATAGGCTGTTAACAGGCTTGCCGTGGGCTGGCCCGTCACCTTTTGACCAAGTCAAACGGGCCGGCCTTTTCATAGGAATAGGCCTCTGTTGGGCACTGTTCATCATGGGCCAGTTTTACCACGGGCCATTAATGGGCCGATGGTTACTAAGGGCCTCATATGGGCCGAAAGACGTCATGGGCCATACATGGGCCGGAAGTTAAAACGGGCTGGAATTATATTGGATGGCCCAAATGACGCTACTCGGCCTAATTCGGATAGGTCGTAAACGGGCCCTGGGTTAGCGGGCTGTAAATGGGCTATATGCGAACAAGTCGTTAACAGGCTTGCCGTGGGCCGGCCCGCCACCTTTTGACCAAATCAAACGGGCCGGCCTTTTCATAAGAATGGGCCTCTATTGGTTCGTGCCAC
This sequence comes from Secale cereale, assembly GCA_902687465.1. NCBI lineage: Eukaryota > Viridiplantae > Streptophyta > Magnoliopsida > Poales > Poaceae > Secale > Secale cereale. Next base: position 370,233,423 of record LR738709.1, on the reverse strand, counting down.
GTGTCGACGTATCATAGGCACTATGGGTCCAATGAGTGGATGACATCTGTCCCAACGGTGAGCCGACACGTGTTCCCTCCAGCCAATGATGATTTTACACGTGGAAAATCCCCATTGGTCGGGGCTATTAACGGGTTATCGGATCCAAAATCGGACCCGATAGCTTAACGGTGTTCCGTTACGGTGGATGTCATGTGCCGGTCACCCTTAACGAAAGCACTTCTGTGACGCGTGATTTATCGTCATGGAAGTGGACACTTCCGTCATGATAATTTTGGTAATGTCATGGAACACTTCTACGACAGCACAGGTATGACTATCTTGATTCTGTCATAAAATCGTCATGGATGTACATGCATGACAGAAAACGTGACCTACTGTGACAAACACGTATCATCACGGAAGTGTATTTTTTGTAGTGCAAGTCATCATACGTCGTCGTGGTCGAAGGGAAAATCACATGCTCAACCATCTCGCAATTGTCGCCGTGGATGAAGGCCGAAGATGGCACATCATCACTCTCGCCTCCAAAGATGGAAGCGTCATCCTTGCTCGTCACCATGGCGTTCGCCTTGAAAGCTTGGTCCTGAATGGCTCTGTAGTTGTAGTCGTCGCCGCACCGTCTTGAAAAAGAGTCGAAGTGGACTCGGTATCATCAATGGCACAAAGAGGGATGGCGGTGAAGTCAAACTTGGGAGTGTCGTCTTGGAGCTCGTTGGGCTTGGACATCATGGTGGTACTACCCTCATGCTCGCCGTCTTCGAGCTTGGTCTTCGAGAGGTGTGCTTGCGGTGGAGAAGCCTTGGCCTTCATGAGTTCTTGTTCCGCCTTGAGAGCACCAATGTAGTTGTCGTTGAGGGACTTGTAGTTCTCGAGGAAGATAGTCTTGGATATGTCGTTGTTCAATCCCATCATGAAGTGGAACTTCATTGAAATGGGATCGTCCACGCCGGCTCGTCGCAAGGCATTCATCTCCTTGAAGTACTCGTCGATGGACTTGGATCCTTGGATGGTGTTATCCAATTGGCATAGAAGATGTTCCGTGTAGGTGGGAGGCACGAACTCTCGCCGCAAAGCTTTCTTCGTCTTGGGCCAACTCATGTCATAGTCCTCCGAAGGTGTGTGAAACCACCATGTAGACTCGAAGTTGAGGAAGTTTCTTGTGGTGCACTTCACTTGATCTCCAGAAGGAACTAGATGTAGCATGAGGTAGTCGTCCATGAAGCGTTCCCACTCGAGATACTCCTCGGGTTCTTGAGTCCCATCGAAAGGAACCGCGTGGTCATTGTCGAGGTCGTAATAGCTCGTGGACGTGACGGACTTGAGCTTGGGGAGCTTATCTTGAGCATAAGCTTGAGGTGCATGTGGGCGAAGATGCCGCATAGCCAAAGGCGAAGATGCCTTGAAGTCGCTTGGCGAAGATGCCAAGGTACATGGTGAAGTCGTTGAGTGGTTGTTGGTGTTGAGCTCATGACCTTCACGTTTGTCGGAGGGGTGAACCCCAGGCAGGCAACAGAAGCCGGATCCTTTTCAAAAACAATGGGGCCAGCATCGCCCCGCAATCCGGTTCTCGCTTGGCCGACCCGGCCAAACTCTCCAGTCCGACCGGCCCCCACGATTCGGCCCCAACAGTCCGCTCGGGGAATCCGGACCCGGCGCATCAAGACTTTCCCAACAAGCCAGCCCAGCCCGTGGCGTGTTCCCCAATCTGGCCACAGGTCAGCTCCTGTCCCATCCTAGTCGTACGTTGGGGCGAGTCGCCACCTACCAATGACCGAGGAAACAGTGCCCCGCCCATGCCTCTGGTCAGCCGAGGCATGGCAACAGTGCAATCATCACCACCCATGACGCCGGCAGACGGTGACATGATGGAATGCCGATGTACCGGACTCAACCCAGCCACTCCCTGGCAGTCGACAAGACGGCACATAGTGCCCCCCGTACCCGGCAGGCCTCGCGCTCAGAGAACCCGGTGGGTCCCAGCGTCGGCTTCCCGAACGATGACAACCCGGCCCCACGGCCTTGTAACATTACCATTGTATCCCTGGGGGTTGGCCTAGAAAACCCCCCAGGAGCCCTCATGCATACGGGAGGAAGAGAAGAAGAACTAGCACGATAAACAGGATAGACACACATCACAAGGAGAAGCAGCCTAAGCCTTGGCCCGTCTTCCTCCTCCCTCCATACAGCTCAAGGAGCAACTTTGTACTGATAAACATCAACTACACACGGCAGGATTAGGGGTGTTATCTCTCCGGAGAGCCCCAAACCTGGGTATGTCTTGCGTCCCACGCTCGCTCATGCCAACCTCGCCTCTGAAGCCCACCAGTGCCCTCGAGCCTCCTCCTATCTTGAGCCATCCCTTGGCATCTGTTGTGCGCCCACCACGATAGTTGGCGCCCACCATGGGGCAGCTCGAGGTCCTGGCTGGGAGCATGCTTCAGACGGGGCTCCCCTCCGACTCCGACGAGCCCGTCGCACTGGCGGACGACATCATCGACGCCCTTGTCGTCTCCTTCGCTGCACTACGCATCTCCAATGCGCCTACGACCGACGAGTATCCCAGCGAGGTACTTGACTTTTCCGACTCCCCCCATCTCTCCCGGCGGTAGCGCTCCCGACGGAGCGATGGACCTCTGCACAGAGGTTCTCGTCACCGACACCGGCGCCTTCTCCTTGACAAGTGCGGCAAGAAAGGCCGCCGAAGCTAAGGTCGCGGCGGAACGGGCTAGCTCTCCCAACCCGCTGTGTGCCACGATGCAGAGTCTCTGCGTTCCCATCGGCACCGACGTCGATGCCTCCAACATCGCCGAGGCCCGGACTCGCCTTGACGAGGACCGCCAGCGCCTGCTGGACCTCAACCAGACGCTCGCCGCCATGCAGCGTCGCCTCGAATCCGCTCAGATGGAGCGCAACGCCGCCTATGGCTTTACGCCTGGCGCACCCGAGCCAAGCCGGGTCGCAGACGTGCGGACCCGAGGCGGCGCGATCGGACGCGCCCTCGGTGCCCTCCCTCCCATCTATGAAACTCCTATGAAGAACATGCGTGCTGCTCAGGCGGCCGCGGTCGGCCTGGAGCAGCTCACGGGCGAAGAGCTGCGGGAGCGCCTCAAGAGGGTGAACAACCTCCTCACTGCGGCCAACGCGCAGCAGGACCGCCTCAACAACCTCGCCAAGCCGGCCGGATCTGGCTCCGCCCGCGCCGCTGGAGCCGGCGACAACCAGCACACAGCGTCTTCTCCACCAGACGAGGCACACTCCAGCCGCACCCAGACCCGGCGCAACCCCGCCCCGGCAACCGCTGGCGGCTTGGGTGACGAATCGCCCTCGGAGGCCCAGTGCCGACTCGGCAGTAGACTGCGGTCGACCCGGCCACCCGCGGCGTGGTCACCGGCTGGCTGGGCCCGCGCGCCACCGACAATACCAATGCTCGCCACCGCCTCGACCGGCTCGCCCTCTCCTAGGAGCTGGAGGATACCGGCACGGTTGGACCGGTGTGCTTCGGCCCGCGCATCCGGAGCGAGCTCTTTTCTAAAGGGTTCACGCTCCCCCGCGACACCCCCAAGTACAACGGCACCGTGAAGCCGGAGGATTGACTCACCGACTACACCACCGCCATCGGCATCGCCGGCGGCAACTACCGTCTCGCCGTCCGCTATGCACCACTCATGCTCCAGGGGTCAGCCCGCACGTGGCTGAACAGTCTGCCGGTGGGCAACATCAACATATGGGTTGATTTCGAGGAGGCTTTCATGCGCAACTTCACCAGAATCTACCGGTGACCCGGCCGCCCCAGCCAATTCGCCATGTGCATTCAGGGGCCGACATAAACCGACTGGGAGTACCTGGCGCGCTGGACCGAGCTTCGGAATAGATGCGAGGGCGTCCACGAGGTCCAGGCAATCCAGTACTTCGTCAACGAGTGCCGGGACGGCACCCTCCTCAAGCACAAGCTGCTGCGCTCCGAGCCGACCACCATGTCCGCACTCATAGGGATGACGGACAAATACGCGAACGCCGACTCCACCATGAAGATCCATGTAGCACTGGATGAAGCCGGCAAAGTGAAGCCGGTTCCCCTTCCGAAGCCGGCCGGAGAAGGAAGCCGGCAGCATCAGCACAACCAGCAGCAACACAAGCGCAAGGCCGAACAACAGGCCCAGTGCCACGACAACCGGCTCGTCACGGCCGTCGAGCACGCGCCCGCGCCCGAGCCGGCCGCCAAACACCGACAGACCAGCAAGACGACGTGACAACCCGCCATGAGCTTTGAGGATATGCTCGACGCTCCATGAAAGCACCACAGCGGCGCGAGGCCGTCCACGCACACGCTCCGGCAGTGCGCCATCACCAAGCGCATCATGAGGAGCGACGTCCCGCCCCGGCTCCAGGAGCGGGGCGGCCGCCTCCGCCTCCACCACCACCTCCAGACAGCGGCGCTATGCGCAATGAAGCCTACCCGGACCCCGAACGTAGCCTATGTTGTCTTCACCAGCCTCAACGACAACAAGCGCGGCGAGCGCCTCCTTCGCCAGGAGGTAAACACCGTCGTCCCGGCCAAGCCAGAATACATGCACTGGTCGGAGCGTCCGGTCACCTGGACACAGGAGGATGACCCGACCGTCATGCCAAACCCGGGTGGTTACACCCTTGTCCTCAACCCCACCATCATCGCACGTCGACGCACGTGCAAGTTCTCCAGGGTCCTCATCGACAGCGGTAGCAGCATCAACATCCTCTACCAGGAAACCATGACCAAGCTCAACCTCGAGGCCAAGGACTTGGAGCCGACCCGGACCGTTTTCCAAGGCATCGTAACCGGCTACTCCTGCACTCCGATCGTCCGAATTTGGCTCGATGTCCTGTTCAGCGACAGCAGCCACTTTCGACGCGAGCCGATCTGGTTCGAGGTGGTGGACATGTCCAGTGCATACCGCGCGCTGCTGGGCCGACCCGCGCTCGCCAAGTTCATGGCGGTCCCCCACTACGCCTACCTGAAGATGAAGTTGCCGGGTCCGAATAAGGGCCTCATCACCATCATCGGCGACTACCGCAAGTCTCTAGAGTGCGCCTGAGATGGCTCCAAGCTGGCCGAGTCGCTGGTCATAGCCGAGGAGCGGCGCCAGCTCGACCGGATTGTCGCTCTGGCCAACGAGGCGTCTATCGGTGTCAAAACGGCGGATCTTGGGTAGGGGGTCCCGAACTATGCGTCTGAGGATCGATGGTAACAGGAGGCTGGGGACATGATATTTACCCAGGTTCAGGCCCTCTTGATCGAGGTAAAACCCTACTTCCTACTATATTAATATGGATGAATATGAATACAAGAGTTGATCTACCTCGAGATCGTAATGGCTAAACCCTAAAGTCTAGCCTATGAGGATTTGAGATTCTCCATTAGCCTCTACGGACTAAACCCTTCGGCTTATATACACACCGGAGGGGCCTAGGATTTGTACATACCATCTTGTAGAGGAAGGAAAGATTACACCTGAACCTAAAACCTGCCTTTACACAAATATAGGAGTCCTATCCGGATACGAGAGATGATCTTCAACTATGATCTTCACAGCCCACCAGTCCGACCCACCAAGGGTTATCTGGCCTCCTTAGGACCCCTCGATCCAGGACTCCCTCAGTAGCCCCTGAACCTGACTTCAATGACGATGAGTTCGGCTTTCGTATTGTCTTCGGCGTTGCAAGGCGGGTTCCTTCTTCCGAATATATCTTCTGCAAAAAGGAGTATTGTGTTCGGCTCTGCATTGTTAGTACAACCCTTAGCCTCGAAGGCAAGGCTCTTTAAGGAAAATGAATAGTGTGTCTCTACTGACAACTTTTGGGTGAAGCATCACGTCCAACCCACTAACTTATCGAACCATTTTATTTGGTCCTAGTTTCGTGTTTCGAGGTATACCCTCATTGACACGTCCCATCAGAATAGAGATCGTGCCCGCTTAATGTGGGATCCTTATCAATATGACGTGAGCACCCACACCGCGCATTACGCACGACCGCTTTGGGAACCGGTGAGGTTTATGGATAAAGTGGGGGACGCTCTGTATTCACAGCTTTATAAAAGGATATCTATCCCTTTCATCAGCCCCACGCCTTCCTCAAGCTCGAGCTCTCCAATCTCCCTAGCCCCGGTATTCTCATCGCCTGCGCCCACCGCTCCTCGTTCCTCAACCACTACTCCCCTTTCCCAGCAATGACTGGATCCGGTGCCAGGGGCAAGTGGGAAGCTTCCACGGTCACTGAAAAGACCGTGGAGGATCTACGGAGTGCGGGCTATCTTGCCGCCAATATCACGCACCGAGTCCCTGCCAAGGGTCAGGTGATTCCCGTCCCAGAGGCGGGTGAGAGGGTAGTATTTACTTCTCACTTTGTTAGGGGGCTAGGGTTTCCGCTTCACCCCTTTGTTCGGGGGTTACTATTCTTCTACGGGCTAGATTTCCATGATCTAGCCCCGAACTCTATCCTTCACATATCCGCTTTTATAGTGGTATGTGAAGCTTTCCTCCGCTTCCCTCCACACTTCGGCCTATGGCTTAAGACCTTCGACATGAAGCCGAAGGTGGTGGACGGATAGCACGCGGAGTGCGGCGACGCTATGATTAGCAAGCTCCCAAATGCGTCTTGGCCCAAAGGGTCATTCCTGGAGACGAATAAGGTCTGGCAGCAGGAGTGGTTCTACATCACTGAACCCCGCGATGCCAAGTGGGCGGCAGCTCGTGCTTTCAGATCTGGACCCCCAGAGAGATTGACCTCCTGGACCAAAAAGGGTCTGGACTGGGGTCTCCAACTGAAGTGACGACTCTCATGAGTCGTGTGTCCAACGTGATCTCCAAGGGGCACCTCCTCTCATCTGTGGTTCAGGTAATGCTGGCCCAGCTTGTTCTCCCTTGCCAAAGCCGGGACTCCTTCCTATGGGAGTTCGATCCGGCAGGAGACAAGCCGCTGAAGCATCTCTTCGGCTTTACGCACAAGGAGATCTGGAAGCATCTCTTTAAGAGCCAAAAGGAGTGGCCGGTGGAAACCGAAGATGCGGGCTTTAGTACCGCGCTCTCCGCCCCAGAAGTAAAGAATTTTCGCCGAACATGTATCTCCTGTTTTATTCAATGATAACAGGAATTGGAGTTTTTGCATGATATACAGGGCTGGACGAAGAAGGAGACCCGGATCAAGTGTCCGGCGCCTTTGCCCAAAGACCCAAAATCGCCTCGATTGACGACGATGCTAGTCTCGGCGCCGTACAAGGCGCCGGTCAGGAAGCCCCAGAAGAAGAAGGGCAAGGGGCCGGAGACAGCCCCCGTCCTACGGACGAGAAGTCTGAGAAGATCAACATCTCCTCTGAAGAGGAGGAGGATGACGAGGAAGAGGAAGAAGAGGAGGAAGAGACCCCTGCGCAAGGCAGGGGGAAGAAGAGTGCGGCCTCTACTGACGCAGGCACGGCCGCACCCCGGAGGAAGATGAACCTCGCGGCTAGTTCGGATTCGTCCGAACATAGCGTCGTGGTAAAGCCCAGGGAGAAACCCCTGCCTGAATCGTAAGTTTGTCCGGATTGACTGCTGCACCTTTGTTTATTCAGTATTTTTTATACCTACTTAATACTTCTCTCATGCTGACCTACAGCCCCCCCCCCCCCGGAGGACACCGCGACGCCTCCTTATCGGAGGGGAACTCTCTAGCACCTGGAGAGACGGAGAGTGACCCGCCAGTCTGGGCTCCATCGCCTGTGATTGGCGGGGACACTTAAGTGTCTTCCCAGCGGGTGTCCTCCGCCCTAGGAGATGAGGGCGGGGTAGATGACAAGGCGGACGGGGATAATACCTCGGCGGCTGCCGACCATGGGGAGACAATCCCCATGGGACCGAAGATGTGGGCCCCAAACAATCCGGGGCCCCACCGAATACTGTCCCGGAGCCTAGTCCGGCTTCGGGGTCCGAAGACCCGACTCCTCAAGCGGAGGAGGATACGGCGGCGCCCGGAGTTAATCCGGAGGCGCCGGATTCTATGGAGGGGGCACCGCAAAGTGCTTCCATCGTGGAAGAACACCACACCGTGATGGGTGCGGTGATGAAGAAGATTCAGTCCGTCAAGGGCGAACCGAATGAAGCCTTCAACAGCCTGTTAATGGGCTCTGAGGTAAGCAATGTAATGTTTCTTTATAGAACTTTTTTTTGAATGCACATGCATAGCCAGTAGACCCTGATGCTTTGTGTGATTCTGAAAAGAATCGGACAAAGTATCCATAGCATAGCATACTTACAGAGTTGAACTGTTGTGCATGCTTCACTGGTTGCGGCAAATGCACGAGACGCAGAGGTTGCCGAACTAAACCGGAAGCTCTTGTTGGCCAGCGTGGACCTCGATCGCGTCAATCAGCGTTTAGATGAAACGCAAGGTATGCGGAATTTTAAGATGTCAAGAAGACTAATTAGTATTGATCGAGTATGTTTATAAACTTTGATATGGTATTCTGTATTACACAGTTGGCGCCGCTGAGCTCGAGGCCCTCAAGGGCGAGGTAGCCAAGGCCAAGAAAGAGGCTGAGGTGAATAAGGTAGCCGCTGACAAAGCGGCTGCTGATTTGGAGGCCGAGAAAGCTGAGTGCGAGAAGCACCAGGCTCGGGTGTCCGAAGTCGAGATTGAACTTAACGGCGCCATCCTCAAATGTGAGGCATTGGAGAAGAAGGCTTCGGAGCAAGCATTCGAGCTTACTGCGGTAGTGAAGACTGCCTAGGACACGCGAGGCGAGGCGCGTAGCGCCTGTGAGGAAATAAAGCAGGCGCGACAGATAGCATCTGGTAAGACATTTCTCTTACAGAGCATCTTCGGAGGGCAGAAGTATCTTGGGATGACACGGTTATGGAGTTCTCCAGGCGTGTTTGCTGATCTTCCGAGGAGCAGCCCTGACGCTTCCCTGTGCTTCCGAGCCTTGGAGGGGAACAACACGGAGAAGTTGTTCTGGTCGCAGTTCTATGCGCCAAAACATCAGGTGCCCCTCAACGACCAGATGAAGCAGCTGGTCGAGTTGCACAACATGGTGGATTCGGCCATGAAGGACTAATAGTCCAGCTATGGCATGCTGATCCAATCTCAAGTAGTTACTTCGGATTGGTGAAGCGGCTCGTCGAGGAAAGTCTGCGAGTCGACGCACTGTCGCATCTGGCCTGCATAGAAGGTGCTCGGATGGCCCTCGCTCGTGTCAAAGTGCAATGGGCGAAGATGAATGCGGGGCATATTGCCACTGCTGGTCCACCCACCGGCAAAGAGCACCGCAAGCTGGAGAAGTACTTCGAGGACGTCATTGACGGCGCCCGCCTTGTAGAAGGCCAGTGCTCGAAGGATATTATCTTCGAGTAATTGTATCCGGATGTAAAGACTTATGCTTATGAATCCGATGTTTATAACTTTTGCGCTATTTATAATATCAGCGTCTTTTACCTGTTGCGTGACTGTTTATTTAAATCTGAAAGTTTCCAGTCGTTGGCTTCAGCCCCCATGTACATAGTACTGGGGTGTTCGGTCATATGCATGTACACTTTTTATCCAATGTCTTGGTCCATGTAGGAGGTGTATGCGGAGCGAACCAGGCAATCAGACTATGCGGCATTATTTCTTTCACTTAGTTGTAGGAACTTGACATGTGGGGCTAGGTACTAGCCCCTGGTGTAGATATTATATTCCTTTACTTAAGGCATCCAATTACACCTGGCTAGGCAAAAAAACAACCCTTCATATAACACGGGGTAGGTCTCTATCGATCGTAGTATAACACCGAGTCATCGGATTGAGGACCAGGTTCTCGCCTATCATGACGGTCAGTTTTTGGCTTTCTCTACTGAGGTACTTGACTGGACGAGCCGGAAGTGCAATCGTATTAGTTCTCCCTTTACACCCTAGCCGAACAATCGGAAACGTAGGGGTAAGCACAGGAGCCGGGCAACCCAACTATTGACCCAAGACATGATTCAAAACTGATGCATATAAGGCAAACATCCAGGACGCCGAACACTCCCTACAAGCGTTCGGTCTTTTCAACATATATTAGGCTGAGTACAACCCTTGGTAATAAACCCTTATTGACAAGGCACATATGGCAATCTGATGTGGGAAGAGAACATTTATGATGAGTGAATAGAACTCTGAGCATAATGTGAATCAAGTTGTTCTATTAATATCCCTTTATGGTATGGCGAGCCGCAAACTTACAAACAATGCCGAAAACCTTTCTGGACATTTTACATGCCAAAAAGGTATATAACAAGAAAGAGAAAAAAGGTTAACACATGGTCTTAATCTAAAGAGAAACCTTAGTACGGGTCCCTGCTGCACGTCTGCGACGTTTCCTCCTCTGTAATGTGTCCTTGAAGGGGTGAGAGTATGATGGCCGCCTGTAAAAGGAAAAGAAAATAAACCTGGAAAAGAAAAAGAAATCTAGTGTGGCCATGACAAGACTGGTTCGTTTAAGGAACCTAAAAACATAAGTTTAGAGTCCGAATAGGGTCAAGCCGAACTTTGGACTATATGCAGTGTGCCCCTAGCGTCGCCCAAGGGATTTTTAAGGCATAATTATGCACTCTAGGTACATGTGCTATCACCTTATGGGGCAGTCGGTGGGGGCGTAGCTGCTAATCTAGCTTAGGTTCATCTGAGCTACCGCACTGAGGCGTGTTCCGGACACGTTTAGTTATGTCCGCGACTGACAGATTATCTGGCTTGAATAGGCCGTTTTGGACTTCGGCTGCTAGGGCTGCAGTGTCTTCCTCCGTACGGAGAGAGCGCTCCTTATTTCCATTGACCGTGATTACACCACATGGTCCAGGCATTTTAAGCTTTAAATAGGCATAATGCGAGACTGCATTAAAGCGGGCGAAGGTCGTTCTTCCGAGTAGTGCATGATAGCCACTTCGGAATGGGGCGATGTCGAAGATTAGCTCTTCGCTTCGAAAGTTATCTGGAGAGCCGAGTACGACTTCCAGTGTTATAGAGCCCGTGCAGCGGGCTTCTACACCCGGTATTACTCCTTTAAAGGACGTGCTGCTTGGCTTGATTCTTGACGGGTCTATCCCCATCTTGCGGACAGTGTCTTGATATATCAGATTGAGACAGTGCCGCCGTCCATGAGGACTCGGGTTAGATGGTATCCATCGATTACTGGGTCGAGCACTAGGGCAGTCGAACCCCCATGATGAATACTAGTCGGATGATCCCTGCGATCGAAAGTGATCGTACAGGCCGACCATGGGTTGAATTTGGGGGCGACGGGCTCAACGGCGCATACATCTCGAAGTGCGTGCTTGCGCTCCCTCTTTGGGATATGAGTGGCATATATCATGTTCACTGTTTTAACATCCAGTGGAAATTTCTTCTACCCCCCTATATTCGGCTGGCGAGGTTCATCCTTGTCTTCACTCTGAGGCTCCTTCCCCTTGTGTTCAGCATTGAGCTTGCCGGCCTGCTTGAAGACCCAACAGTTACGGTTGGTGTGGTTGGCAGGTTTCTCTAGGGTGCCATGGATTTGGCAGGGCATATCTAATATTTTGTCCAGACTGGATGGACAATCCCTGTTGCCTTTAAATGGCTTCTTCCATTGACCAGGTCTAGAGCCACTGAATCTGGCATTTACCGCTGTATCGTCTGGGCTTCCCACATTGTTTCGACGTTTATTTTTGTTACGTCATGGCTTTCCATTGCCATCCCTCACTTTAGATGTTCCAGGGTCGCTGGTACTGCAACGAGCTAACCAGCTATCCTCACCCGCGCAAAAGCAAGTCATGAGTGTAGTTAGGGCTGCCATTGTCCTCGTCTTTTCCTATCCAAGGTGTCTGGCTAGCCATTCGTCCCGGATATTGTGCTTGAATGCATCTAAGGCTTCGGCGTCCGGACAGTCGATGATTTGGTTTTTCTTAGTGAGCAACCGATTCCAAAGTTTGTGGGCTAACTCCCCGGGTTTTTGGATGATGTGACTTAGATCGTCAGCGTCCGGGGGCCAGACATAAGTTCCTTGAAAATTGGCCTGAAAAGCATCCTCAAGTTTTCCCAACTCCCAATGGAGTTCTCTGGGAGGCTGTTTAGCCAGTGTCGAGCTGGTCCTTTCAGCTTGAGGTGTAAATATTTAATGGCGTGGAGATCATATCCTCGAGCCATATGGATGTGAAGAATAAAGTCTTCTATCCAGACGGCAGGATCCGTCGTACCGTCATACGCTTCGATATTCACGGGTTTAAACCCTTCTGGAAAGTCATGATCCAGCACCTCATCGGTGAAGCACAGAGGGTGTGCAGTTCCTATGTATTTTGCTATATCGTGGCGTATGTCCGATGGTTGTGATGTTCAGTATTGACCCCGAGCTGGTATGTTGGCGGCGCGATTGGCTTGATGGCCGCCGTCCCGTGCGGGAGCCCGGTCCCTAGGTCCGTAGATAGACCTGGTCTTGCTAGCTTTTTTGTTCAGGTTCTCACGCAGATCGTGTTTTCGGACTTGAGCCACATCCTCCTTTCCTTTATGGGGTGGTGGTGCAGGCTTGTGTACGCCATTGCTAGCAACTATGTCCCGTCCGCGAGGTGGTCGGTCCGTCTTGTCAGTGGTGTTATTCCTTGGCGGGACGGGCGCTGCGGCCTCGTTGTTGAATTCGGGCAGCAGTTTACGCTTGGGATAGCCTTTGGTTTGGCTGTTATAGCCATGTTTCTGTTCGGCGCCTAGCACCTCGTTCCATCTATCGTTGAGCGTGTCCTGTGCGGCTCGAAGCTGTCTCTGCTGCTTTTTCAGGCTCCTTGCGGTGGCAATAAGCCTCTGATGGAAGCGCTTTTGTTCAGAGGGTTCTTCTTGGACGATATATTCATCGTCGTCCAGGCTGACCTCTTCTTCGGAGACAAGTTCGTAGTTACTGTCTTCGGCATCGCTATCATCAGACAGTGGCTTCGGACTCTGTTCGTTGTCCTCTCGCTCCTCCTGCTCTATCGCTGGGTCTGCGGGGTCTTCGGCTTGTTCCGGAGTGTCATCGTTGTTAGTGATAGTGTTACTATTTCTTCCTTTACGAGATTTAGTTTGGCGCTTTGGACACTGACGTTTGGGAGGTTCTTCGACGGGCTTATCCTCCGAGGGATTATTTTCGCGGTCGCCCTCCGCCTCCTTAGGTGTATCCACCATGTATACGTTGTATGAAGACGTAGCTGTCCACCGCCCGGTTACGGGCCGGTTTTGATGTGGATCCGCTTCGGCTTCGAGGTCCATCCCTTCGAAGTCTTCGGAAGCATAGTCAAGTAGATCGGTGATCTTCAACCATGGCTACCTAGTGGGTGGTGGGTGGGGAGCGAAATTCTCCATCAGCCTCCAGTTCGAACCGGATACAATGCGGCTGTGTGTCCCCATCTAGGGAGAGGGATCTTAACGACCTTAGCATGTCACTAAAGGGTGAGTGCTGGAAGATATCCGCAGCACTGAATTCAGCGATAGACGCCTAATTGGGTTTGAAGGGCGTAAATGCGCGTGATTCGGAACCTGAGGCCGGAGTTAAGTCCGGGATTCCGATGACACAGACCTCGTTCATAGTTGGATGTGTGTGTGGCTCTAACGCCATGGAGTCTGCAACTTTCGTGGCGGGGTTGAGCTTCCCGTCCTCGAGCGGCGCAATCTGTTCCAGATCTAGGGCCAGAACTGTCACAGGTGCTATTTCCTAATCCGATGACAGCTAGATCATGTTCATCGTGAACGCAGAGAGAGGTTGCCTCAGGCTCAAATCCGTCGAAGATCAAGTCTCTGTGGATATCAGCATAATTTAAGCTTCCGAATCCGACTTGATGGCGAGGGGCGTAGCTCTCAATCTGCTCAAGATGACCTTCAGTGTTGGCGCGAAGCGCGAAGCCTCCGAACACGAAGAGTTGTCCAAGAGGGAAGATTCCCTCGGTGTTGCCGTCGTTGTTGATGACGCGATCCATTAGTCCATCGACGACATAGTGAAACTCTCAATGAAAGCACCAATGTTGGTGTCAAAACCGGCGGATCTTCGGTCGGGGGTCCCGAATTATGTGTTTGAGGATCGATGGTAAGAGGAGGCTGGCGACACGATGTTTACCCAGGTTCAGGCCCTCTCGATCGAGGTAAAACCCTACTTCCTGCTATATTAATATGGATGAATATGAATACAAGAGTTGATCTACCTCGAGATCGTAATGGCTAAACTCTAAAGTCTAGCCTATGAGGATTTGAGATTCTCTGTTAGCCTATACGGACTAAACCCTCCGGCTTATATACACACCGGAGGGGCCTAGGGTTTGTACATACCATCTTGCAGAGGATGGAAAGATTACACCCGAACCTAAAACATGCCTTTACACAAATATAGGAGTCCTATCCGGATACAAGAGATGATCTTCAACTATGATCTTCACAGCCCACCAGTCCGGCCCACCAAGAGTTATCTGGCCTCCTTAGGGCCCCTCGATCCAGGACTCCCTCAGCGTCGGCCGCGCCGATCCCGGCCGAGGAGCTGGCCAACGAAGCTGCGTTCAAACCCTCCAAGGAGACCAAGAAGGTGAATCTGAACCCAAAAGACCCCAGCTGCAGCAAGTACGTCATCGTAGGCACTCGCCTCGACGACAAATAGGAAGGCGAGCTCGTCGACTTCCTCCATGAGAATCGGGATATCTTCGCATGGACCCCAAATGACATGTCGGTTATCCCGAGGAAGTACGTCGAGCACAAACTCCGGGCCCGCAAGGACGCCAAGCCTGTCCGCCAACCCCTACGATGTTTCTCTGAAGAGAAGAGAAGTACCATCGCTGAAGAGATCGCCAACCTTTTGGCGGACGGCTTCATCATGGAAGTATTTCACCCCGAGTGGCTGTCCAACCCAGTCCTCGTCCTGAAGAAAAACAACACTTGGTGCATGTGTATCGACTACACCAGCCTGAACAAGGCCTGCCCCAAGGATCTATTTGCCCTCCCACGGATTGACCAAGTCATCAACTCCACCGCCGGGTGCGAGCTCCTGTCCTTCCTGGAGGCTTACTCCGGCTATCACTAGATCATGCTGGACCCGACCGATGCCCTGAAGACGTCCTTCATCACGCCCTTTGGGGCGTATTGCTACATCACCATGTCGTTCAGCCTGAAGAACGCTGGAGCCACCTTCCAGTGCTGCATGCAGAAATGCTTGCTACCGCAACTCGGCCGCAATATCCACGTCTACATGGACGACATCGTGGTGAAGACCAAGAAGCACCTCATGCTCCTCGACGACCTCAAGGAAACCTACGCCAACCTGCACGAGTACAAGGTCAAGCTCAACCCAAAAAAGTGTGTTTTCGGCGTCCCAGCCAGAAAGCTACTCGGCTTCCTCGTCTTGGAGCGCAGCATTGAGCCAAATTCTGAGAAAATCAAGGCCATCGAGCACATGCGCAAGCCGGCTCGGCTGCGCGATGTCCAGAAGTTCACCGATTGCTTGGCCTCGGTCAGCTGGTTCCTCAGCCGGCTGGGCGAGAGGGCCTTGCCCCTATACCAGCTGATGAAGAAGACGACATCGTTCGAATGGAACGACCAGGCGGACGAAGCTTTCCGGGACCTCATGCGCATGCTCTCCACCGCACCCGTCCTGGCGGCACCGGCCGAGAAGGAGCCGATGTTGCTCTAAATAGCCGCAACCTCGCGGTCGGTCAGCACGGTGCTGGTGGTCGAGCGACCAAAGAAGGGCAAGATCCCAGCCGTCCAGCGTCCTGTCTACTATATGAGTGAGGTGCTCCCCGCCTCCAAATAGAACTACCCGCACTACCAGAAGATGTGCTACGGCGTGTACTTCACCGTCAAGAAGTTGAAGCAGTACTTCCAAGAGCGCGAGGTCACCGTGGTCAGCAGCCCCCCCCCCCC
>LR738709.1:370187183-370217445 GCA_902687465.1 Secale cereale | reverse complement strand
CCCCCTCGGTGAAATCATCAGGTGCCGTGACGCCTCTGGCCGGGTCGCCAAGTGGGCACTCGAGCTAGCCGGCCACACCATCCTCTATGAGCCCCGCACCACGATCAAGTCCCAAGCTTTGGCCGACTTCCTCGTCGATTGGACTGAGACCCAGTACCTGCCGCCACCGCCAGACTGGACGCACTGGCGCATGCACTTCGACGGCTCGAAGATGTGCCTCGGTTTGGGGGATGGCATTGTGATGTTCTCTCCGAAGGGCGACCGACTCAAGTATGCGCTTCAGATCCACTTCGCCACCTCCAACAACGTCGCTGAATACGAGGCCCTCGTGCATGGCCTCCGGTTGGCCAAGGAACTCGGCATCCAGCGAATCTTGTGCTATGGCGACTCGGACCTGGTGGTGCAGCAGTGCTCCGGTGAGTGGGACGCGCGCGACCCCAACATGGCAAGCTACCGCTTCCCCGTTTAGAAGCTGTCCGGATTCTTCGCGGGCTGCGAGTTCCTCCACGTCCTGCGTGCGGAGAACAAGGTGGCCGACGCGCTCACCAAGATTGCCTCATCCCGACAGTCCATCATGTCCGGCGTCTCCCTCGATCACCTACTCAAGCCGTCCGTCAAGCTGTCTTCGGACTCCGAGTCCATCCACGTCCCGGATGACCTGGACGCGCCTTAACCCGGTCCGGGGACTGCTGAGCCCGGCCCAGGGACTGATGAGTCCGGCCCGAGGACTGCTGAGCCCGACCCGGGGACTGTCGAACTCGGCCGGGGACTGCAACCCCCAATCCGGCCGCCCCCGCTCCCGACCCGGGGGCTGCCGCCCTTGAACCTGCCATAGTGGATGTTCTCGCCATGGTAACGGCACCATTATGGGCCCTGCCCATCTCGGAGTTTCTAGAGAGCGGGATCCTCCCCATGGACGAGACTGAGGCTCGGCAAGTGCAGCGTCGAGCGTCCGCCTACAACATCATCAACAACGAGCTCGTCAAGCGCAATCCCACCGTCATTTTCCAACGCTGCATCACGCAAGACAAGGGCATGGAGATCCTCCTCGACATACACCAAGGCGAGTGCGGGCACCATGCCGCCTCACGATCCCTGGTGGCCAAGGCTTTTCGCCATGGTTTCCACAGGCCCACGGCCCTCCAAGACGCCGAGTCACTCGTCCTCAAGTGCGAGGGGTGCCAGCGCTTCAGCAAGCGCACCCACCAACCAATGTCGGCGCTTTGGACCATCCCGATCGCCTTGCCCTTCGCGGTCTGGGGACTCGACATGGTGGGACCCTTCAAAACCGCCCGAGGTGGCATGACGCATTTGCTGGTAGCAATCGACAAGTTCACCAAGTGGATCGAAGTAGGGCCGATCGAGAAGTTGGACGAGCCAACGGCCGTTCGATTCATCAAGAACATCGCGGTGCGCTACGGCATGCTGAACAGCATCATCACGGACAACGGCACCAACTTCGCCAAGGGCGCGCTCGCGCAGTACTGCTCCGTCTCCGGCATCCGCCTCGACCTGGCTTCCGTTGCACACCCGCAGTCTAACGGCCAGGTCGAGCGGGAAAACGGCCTCATCCTATCCGGCATCATGCCGCGGCTCGTCGAGCCACTCATCCGCTCACCCGACAGCTGGCTCGAGGAGTTGTCGGCCGTCCTATGGAGCCTTCGAACAACGCCAAACCGGTCGACCGGGTTTACCCCGTTCTTCCTCGTCTACGGAGCATAAGTCATCATCATGATGCGTCTCCAACGTATCTATAATTTTTGATTGTTCCATGCTATTATATATTCTGTTTTGGATGTTTAACGGGCTTTATTATACACTTTTATATTATTTTTGGGACTAACCTACTAACCCAAGGCCCAGTGCAAATTGTTGTTTTTTGCCTATTTCAGTGTTTCGCAGAAAAGGAATATCAAACAGAGTCCAAACAGAATGAAACCTTTAGGAGGGTTATTTTTGGAATGATATCAATACATAAGACTTGGAGTACATGCCAGGAAGCGAGAGAGGCGGCCACGAGGGCAGGGGCGCGCCCAGGGGGTAGGCGCCCCCCCCCCCACCCTCGTGGGCCCCCTGTTGCTCCCCCGGCGCCCCTCTTCCTCCTATATATACCTACGTACCCTGAAAGTACCGAAAAACCCAAGAAACCCTAATTCCACCGCCGTAACCTTCTGTACCTGTGAGATCCCATCTTGGGGCCTGTTTCAGAGCTCCACCAGAGGGGGCATCGATCACGGAGGGCTTCTACATCAACACCATAGCCTCTCCGATGAGTTGTGAGTAGTTTACCACAGACCTTCGAGTCCATAGTTATTAACTAGATGGCTTCTTCTCTCTCTTTGGATCTCAATACAAAGTTCTCCTCGATCATCGAGGAGATCTATTCGATGTAATCTTTTTGCGATGTGTTTCTCGAGATCCGATGAATTGTGGGTTTATGATCAAGTTTATCTATGAACAATATTGGATTCTTTTCTGAAATCTTTTATGCATGATTTAAATATCCTTGCAAGTCTCTTCGAATTATCGGTTTGGTTTGGCCTACTAGATCTATAGTTCTTGCAACGGGAGAAGTGCTTGGCTTTGGGTTCAATCTTGCGGTGTCCTTTCCCAGTGACAGCAGGGGCAGCAAGACACGTATTGTATTGTTGCCATCGAGGATAAAAAGATGGGGTTTATATCATATTGCTTGAGTTTATCCCTCTAAATCATGCCATCTTGCTTTAGGCGTTACTCTATTCTTATGAACTTAATACTCTAGATGCATGCTGGATACGATCAATGTGTGGAGTAATAGTAGTAGATGCAGAATCATTTCGGTCTACTTGTCACGGACGCGATGCCTATATACAATGATCATGCCTAGATATTCTCATAACTATGCTCTCTTCTATCAATTGCTCGACAGTAATTTGTTCACCCATCGTAGAAATCTGCTATCATGAGAGAAGCCACTAGTGAAACCTATGGCCCCCGGGTCTATTCTCATCATATTAATCTTCCATCAACTATTTACTTTACTTTGCATTATTTACTTTTAATCTCTATATCAAAAGTACCAAAAATATTATCTTATCATATCTATCAGATCTCACTCTTGTAAGTGACCGAGAAGGGATTGACAACCCCTTTTATCACGTTGGCTGTGAGGTTCTTATTTGTTTGTGCAGGTGTGAGGGACTCGCGTGTGGTCTCCTACTGGATTGATACCTTGGTTCTCAAAAACTGAGGGAAATACTTAGTCTACTATGTTGCATTACCCTTTGCTCTTCGAGGGAATACAACGCAAGCTCGAGAAGTAGCAAGAAGAATTTCTGGCGCCGTTGCCGGGGAGATCTATGCAAAAGTCATATACCAAGTACCTATCATAAACTCTTATCGCTTGCATTACATTATTTGCCATTTGCCTCTCGTTTTCATCTCCCCCACTTCACCTTTGCCGTTTTACGCGCCCTTTTTCTCGTCCGATCTTATGTTTGCTCGTGTTGCCTTGTGCCCTCTATTAGCTTGCATCTTTGCTTGCTAAATTATGGATCCTCATCCGCTTGTTAATCTTTTTAAGAGATCCAATTATGATGAACCAATTGCTAGTGAGTTGCGTGCACTAGATTATCTTTATGAAGTTTTTCTTGAAATTTGTGAATCTAAAAATTGTGATGAAGTATTGAAAGAAGAAAATTATGAAGTGATTCACGATAGCTCTTTTAATGAAAAACATGATTGCAATGATACTATTGTAAATTCTATTAATGTCAATTGTGTTAATGATATGCAAAACCCTAAGCTTGGGGATGCTAGTATTGCTATGTCCACTAATTTTTGCAATGACCATGATTGGGGTGATGTTTCTTACGATCTTGAGAACTTATTTAAGCCCCATGATATATATGAGATTGATAATAATGTTTGCAATAATATTGAAAGTGGGTATGGAAGAGTGTCAACTTTAGATCCCACATATTTGGAGAATGTTCAATCTTATGAATTTTTTGATAAAAGTGGGTTCGGAGAGGTCATGACTTTAGTTAATGTTAATCCCACTATTTTGGAAGAGTGTCAACTTCGCATGCATGTGGATCGTGTTGAGAATATGTTATGTGATAGCTATATTGTTGAATTTGCTTTTGATCCTACATGCAATTATTATGAGAGAGGAAAATATGGTTGTAGAAATTTTCATGTTAAATTACCTCTCGTTATGTTGAGATTGCTATTGTTTCTTTCTTCTTCCTTGGATATGCTAGATCCTGCTTGTCTTGCTAATTTGTTTTTCTATAAAATGCCTATGCATAGGAAGTATGTTAGACTTAGATGTGATTTTCACATGCTATATGATGCTCTCTTTGTGCTTCATTTCTTATCTTTCATGTGAGCATCATTGAATTCTTAAGCCTATCTTAATGACTATAAACAAAGAGCTTGTTGGGAGACAAGCCAATTTTATTTTCTTTGCTTTTACTTCTGTTTAGTAATAAATATTTCATCTAGATTATGTTTAGATGTGGTTTTGTGTTTTAATTAGTGTTTGTTCCAAGTAGAACCTTTGGGAAGATTTGTGTGAAGTTTATGCGATCATGCTGTAAAAAATAGAAACTTTAGCGCTCAAGAGATTAGCTACCATTTTTTTTTCTGGAGAGTGCTTTTTAGTTGATTTTTTTGCAGATGATTAATAGAGAATTACTCATGTCCACCAATTTATTTCAATTTTTTTAGAGTTACAGAAGTATCCGAAAGTTACAGATTACTACAGACTATTATGTTTTTGACACATTCTGTTTTTCGTGTGTTGTTTGCTTATTTTGATGAATCTATGAGTAGTATCGGGGGGTATGAATCATAGAGAAGTTGGAATACAGTAGGTTTAAAACCAATATAAACAAAGAATGAGTTCATTACAGTACCTTTGGGTAGTGGTTTGTTTTCTTATACTAACGGAGCCCATGCGATTTTTGGCTAAGTTTTGTGTTGTGAAGTTTTCAAGTTTTGAGTAAGGATTTGATGGGCTATGGAACAAAGAGTGACAAGAGCCTAAGCTTGGGGATGCCCAAGTCACCCCAAGGTGAAATTCAAGGACAATCAAAAGTCTAAGCTTGGGGATGCCCCGAGAAGGCATCCCCTCTTTCGTCTTCATCTATCGGTAACATTACTTGAGACTATATTTTTATTCACCACATGATATGTGTTTTGCTTGGAGCATCATGTATGATTTGAGTCTTTGCTTTTAGTTTACCACAATCATCATTTCTGGACACATCTTTTGAGAGAGACACACATGAATCGAAATTTATTAAAATACTCTATGTGCTTCACTTATATCTTTTGAGCTAGATAGTTTTGCTCTAGTGCTTCACTTATATCTTTTAAAGCACAGTGGTGGTTTTATTTTGTAGAAATTATTGATGTCTCATGCTTCAATTATATTATTTTTGAGAGTCTATTAGAACAGCATGGTAATTTTCTTTGGTTATAAAATTAGTCCTAATATGATAGGCATCCAAGATGGATATAGTAAAAACTTTCATATAAAAGTACACTGAATACTATGAGAAGTTTGATACTTGATGATTGTTTTGAGATATGAGGATGGTGATATTAGAGTCATGCTAGTAGAGTAGTTTTGAATTTGATAAATACTTGTGTTGAGGTTTGCAAGTCCCGTAGCATGCACGTATGGTAACCGTTGTGTGACAAATTTGAAGCATGGGGTATTTAATTGAGTGCATCCTTTGTGTGGAGGTCGGGATCGCGCGATGGTTAACTCCTACCAACCCTTCCCCTAGGAGCATGCGTGTAGTACTTTGTTTTGATGTCTTGTAGATTTTTGCAATAAGTATGTGAGTTCTTTATGACTAATGTTGAGTCCATGGATTATATGCACTCTCACCCTTCCACCATTGCTAGCCTCCCTTGTACTGCGCAACTTTCGTCGGTATCATACACCCACCATATACCTTCCTCAAAACAGCCACCATACCTACCTATCATGGCATTTCGATAACCATTCCAAGATATATCGCCATGCAACTTTCCACCGTTCTGTTCTTATGACACGCTTCATCATTGCCATATTGCCATGCATGATCATGAAGTTGACATTGTATTTCTGGCTAGGCCACCATGCATAATATTTCATACATGTCACTCTTGATTCATTGCACATCCCGGTACACCACCGGAGGCATTCATATAGAGTCATACTTTGTTCTAGTATCGAGTTGTAAATTAATATAAATGTGATGATCATCATTATTAGAGCATTGTCCCAAAGAAAAAAAGGAAAAGAAGAAAAAGGAAAAAAAGAAGAAGAAGAAAGGTCCAAGAAAAAAAGAAAGGCCAAAAAAGGGGGAAATAAAAAAGAAAAAAAAGAAAGAAAAAAGGGACAATGCTACTATCTTTTTCCACACTTGTGCTTCAAAGTAGCACCATGATCTTCATGATAGAGAGTCTCTTGTTTAGTCATTTTCATATACTAGTGGGAATTTTCATTATAGAACTTGGCTTGTATATTCCAACGATGGGCTTCCTCAAATGCTCTAGGTCTTCGTGAGCAAGCAAGTTGGATGCACACCCACTTAGTTTCTTTTGTTGAGCTTTCATACATTTACACGCTCTAGTGCATCCGTTGCATGGCAATCCCTACTCACTCACATTGATATCTATTGATGGGCATCTCCATAGCCCGTTAATACACATAGTCGATGTGAGACCATCTTCCTTTTTTGTCTTCTCCACAATCACCACTCTATTCCACCTATAGTGCTATATCCATGGCTCACGCTCATGTATTGCGTGAAAGTTGAAAAAGTTTGAGAAACTTTAAGTATGAAACAATTGCTTGGCTGAAACCGGGGTTGTGCATTATTTGAGTTTTTGTGTGACGAAGATGAAGCATAGCCAAACTATATGATTTTCTAGGGATGAACTTTCTTTGGCCATGTTATTTTGAGAAGACGTGATTGCTTTGTTAGTATGCTTGAAGTATTATTATTCTTATGTCAATATAGACTTATGTCTTGAATCTTTAGGATCTGAACATTCATGCCACGATAAAGAAAATTATATTGAGAATTATGTTGGTTAGCATTCCACATAAAAAAAATCTGTGGTCTCACTTCCCGCATAGTGCCTGCCTTATATGCTTCCAGTCCTCCTCCTCCACACATCTTCTTCACCAAAACATCTCTCCTTCTCTTTCAAATAAGCCATGGTTCAAGACGAGGCATAGTCCGGGAAGGAGGCTGCAACCGGTGTCGGGGGAGGCTGTGACCGACCATGAGACAACGAGCATGGTGACCGCAGAACGACGAGGATGGGGCGACACTCCTCTGAGAAAAAAACCGACATCGTTGTTTTTGCTGCATGCTTCAATCGTTGTCAGAATTTGCTACAAACGACATTGCATATTGCTGCCACCGGCGTCACGTTTTGCTGCAATGCACAATTGACCTCGCGTTTTTGCTACAACCGATGTTGCTTTTTGCTATAACCATTTTCATTTTTTGCTACATATGATCAGGCTGAGCTACGACCCGATGACGGCGACGATCACTTTTTTGGTGCAACCATAATAGATTTTTTCTACGTCCGGCAACAATTTTTGCTACATCCAATAACAATTTGTGCTACATTCATTCTTTTTTCGCCGGCGACAATACAATGGCGAGATACAACCCCCGCCGCCGATGACAAGTTTTTTCGCCAAAAAAGCTGCAACGGGCATTGTCAAAAGCTGGAACCGGCCATCAGCCGAGCTGCATCTAGTGTGGCGGTGCCCCGACAGCCATGTCGGGCACCCCTCGCGGAGCTCGACGGCCATGGCCATCGTGACACTCCTCGCGGAGCTCGACGCCTATGGGCATGGCAGCACCCCTAGCGGAGCTCGATGACCATGGCCATGATGGCATCCCTCGAGCAGAGCTCGACGAACATGGCCATCATGTCCATCACCAGAAGGGGAATCATGCATTTCGCAGGTTAGCGGATGGAGCGCGCGTTCCAGCACAAGGAAGGAGACGGGTTTGGAGGAGGATCAAACGGTCACGGGCTCGCAGATCGTACGGCTAGCGAGTGATCGGCCTAAATTTCGATCGGCGCGCCGGTCATTGCCCCTTGGTCTTAAGGTTGTGAGAAATCAGTCTATCGATATTTTTCTTCACGTGCATACGCACACACGTAGTTGGGGCCTATCCCGTGTTCCACCCCGCCCTCGCCATCCCGTCTCACTGACTGCGGGCCACCACCACTCCACCAGCAGCCCAACGCACGGCTGGATCCCACGGAACACCGGTACGCGAGCACTGCAGTGAACACGTACTCTGCCGCTCATTGGCAGACCCAATCGAGGGAAACCCGGCGACACAAGTCAAGCCACAGGAGTGCATCCACACAACCAAAAAACAAAATCCAAATAATATTACTAGTCGAAGAAAATAATGGTCCTACACTAATATTCGGCCTTAATAGTTTGAAAACTGCGGCCCCGCAGTCCCCCGCGCGCGGCCCTATATAAAGGCGCCCGTCAGACGCGTCTCCAGCAGTCACTCACCGGCGCCACCAGTACCACCCCCACCCACCCCACCTCCTTCCTCTGCTCCTGCTCGCTCGGCAGAGCGGCTAGGCAGCCATGGCGCGAGCCTCGAGTCTGTCGCTGCTGCTCGCGCTGGTGGTCGCGGCGGCGACGTCGGCGGCGGGAGCCAGGGTGCCCGTGGACGCGGCCGGGAACGCGACGCTGGGCGAGCTCCGCGCGCGGCGGGGGCGGCGGGAGGCGCTCGAGAACGGCCTCGGCAGGACGCCGCAGATGGGGTGGGTACTCTCACTCACGCTGCCACCGTCCAGCCCCTCCTCTTGTCTTTTCCTCCTCGTTTTTTCGCCCGGTATAGTAGCATGCATTCGATTCGTATCCTCCGCCTTACGCTACGCCACCGCCCGATTAGCACGAACAAAGCAATAGCA
The DNA here is from genome assembly GCA_902687465.1 of Secale cereale. Classification (NCBI taxonomy): domain Eukaryota; kingdom Viridiplantae; phylum Streptophyta; class Magnoliopsida; order Poales; family Poaceae; genus Secale; species Secale cereale. The sequence goes on along the minus strand of LR738709.1, from coordinate 370,208,493 downwards.
TAAAAATACAGTATCATCGGAAAGAAACAAGAACAAATTAGTAAAGTTGGTTTCGGTAGGAGCAGGAGTAGGAGTAGGGGTCATCGTAAAGAATCTCTGCAGTGGTGTACGGTGATAACGGTGGCTATCGTGCGAGGAAAGGGACGTTCATATGCGTCTCGCTTGCGGCGGAAGCGAAAGGTGGATGGCCAAAACTCGCAGCGGCCACGGCCACCGAGTCGTTAAGCCGCTCCCGCTTTCATGATGGCTGGGGTTTGGACGCTTTTGTTAAAGCCCCTTTGGCCACTTCCCTCCCCTCCCCTTCCCTTCCATTCCCGTACGCGATATTTCCAATTTCAATCTCTGTCCCGCTTCGTAGCTGCAGATACAGTTTTCCTACGTATTTCCTTTTTTCCTACTCCCTCCGTCCCAAAATTCTTGTCTTAAATTTTTCTAGATACGGATGTATCTAACACTAAAGTGTAACTAGATACATCCGTATTTGGACAAATGTAAGACAAGAATTTTGGGACGGAGGGAGTACAATTTCTGTCCCGCTCCGTATTTTCTTTTGGCTGGATATAGGATGAGATATTTGGCGGATTGAGAGCCATTGAGGGGAGTAGTAAGATACTCCCTCCCTCTCATAATGTAAGACTTTTTTGATATTAGTGTAGTGTCAAAAAACATCTTATATTATGGGACGGAGGGAGTAAATGCTTGCTGGCATGCACGTGTGCAGGCAGGCAGGTGCTCGACGTTTGTTTCTGCTTCCCTCGTCCAGTCGTAGATTAACACAGGGATCCAAGAGATCCAGCATTTATATTAGAACGAGCATGTATGTACTCAGATTTCGCTACTATATCGATCAGTGAGCACATCAGTAATCAGTAATGCAAAACCTGCAGTGACCATCGTCTATAGTAATTGTGAACGAAAAGAGACAGCCGCGGAACAACCGAGGGGGGCCGGCGGCCTGCGGCTGCGAGCAAAGCACGCCCAAAGAAGAGGGAAAAGATTTGACGACCTTCCCCTTTATCTATGCTTTCCTTTTCCTTTTTCTCTGTTGGCCTTTGTGCCTGTCCCTTGGCCTCTGTCCTCTCCTCGCGCTGCATGCACACAGGAGTATTTTAACCGCGCGACCTGAAGCCGTACGGTGCTGCCGTCCCGGTGCTCGGTGCTGTCATGGGTCATCATCACGTATCCGGTCCTCTCTGTGTGTGTCGGTTGCTCAATAGTCAATACAGTAAAAAAATACAGGAGTACTACATTGGTCTAGAAGCAAATATGTCATGCGCAAGCATCGGCTATAGTCTGACGTGGGTCGCGATTTTGCTTTGACAAGCCTCGTCATGATCGCAATTTTTCAAAGGACGTGCCTCGTCACGGGTCGCCATTTTCTCTTCTAGTTTAGTCTGATTATTAAATTTAGCCCTGACTGATGATGAAACATTTCGTGTGTTAGGTGGAACAGCTGGAACCACTTTTACTGTGAGATCAGCGAGGAGATCATCAGGGAGACAGGTACGGGACACTTGCTCCTTCCTTCCTTTTTTTTTTTTTGAGGAAAGGCCATCATGGCTAGCTTTATTGATTATGGATAATGTTTACATCGTCCACAAGCTCCCTAACCAAAAAGTCAGGAGGCTCATGTAACCAAGTAGAAGAAACCTTATTACAATAACTGAAATTTGCTAGCACATGAGCTGCATTGTTACAAGAACGCAAACAATGTCTGTAGATGACCTTCCCGATCGACGTGCTCACATCCACGCATTCTGCAAAGATCGCAGCCGCTTCGTCCCACCATCTTGTTTGTCCCGAGCAAGAATTAATAACTTGTAAAGAATCAGACTCCTTCCTTCCTACTCCAACCCAACCCCCGTTTCAAGCCTCAAATCCTATGGTCTCTGCCTGCAATTGTGCACCGCCCTTTCCACTTGTTCAATGCACATTCGGCCCAATCACTGGCCAATTCGCTGTGCTTTCCAACATGTCGTTATCAATATCGCGCCCAACGCTACTCTATAACAATAGGTTAGCAAAAACATTCAGCCCAATCACTGGATAATTTGCTGTGCTTCACGATTTTTTGCTAAACTACTGTTGTAGTACAAGTGTTGGGCATGATACTGACGTGTCGGTGACGTTGACCCGGAGACGATTATCAGGAAACAAGGAAAGATCCATGGAAAAGGGCAGCAGGCCCAATTAATCTCTCCCCAACAGACTAGATTCCTTCTGTCCGGCCGCGGGCACATCGGCCATTGTGCGGTGCGGTGCGTCGTCGGTGCACCGAGACAGCGGAGAGATTTTTGTGCGTCGGCGTCGGCGTCGGCGCTGGGCGTTGCCCCCAAGAGCCACGGACCTCCCCTCCTCACCACTGTCGGCGGCGGCCGGCACAGCGTACCCGTTGCAGTTGGTTGTTGTTAGTTGTTGCCTGTTACAGAGCACGTTACAGCTTGCAAGCAACAAGTTGCACGAAGCATACAAGGGACACGACAGCCGCTGCGCATCGCCATATTCTCTCCTCCAAAACCTCTACCCGACCTTTATTCCTTGAGCAGCACCAGCCGGATCAGATCTGGGAATCACTCATCCATCCATCCACGGGCGCCTTTTCTCCTTTTCAATGATTCAGAGATGCCTTTCGCCCTTTGTCCAGTAAATCTGCATCTGCACAAGAAAAACAGGCCGATGGAGCCATGCGTTACTACTTTGTAGGCTTTCTCATAGCCTAATCGGTCCAACCCAATCCGGCACTCGAGAACGGAAAGATTCCAGGCGTGAAGCATGTTTCATACCCACCAAGGCAAGAGGAACACCTTCACATGCCGCATGTGCTACGGACTTCTTTATTTCTCTGGTGCAAAATAATGTAGACCCTTGTGCAGAATTCTGATGGGAATTACGTTCATGAGGGGTGATGAGGACCCATATCCACATTTAAGGCCAACGGATCAATCACGAAAGGCCGGCATGTGGACGGCAGATCAGATTTTCCGGTCTTTGTGGTCCGATGGATAAACAAAATCAATTGACTCTAGCGTCACAAACCACAAGGGTCTCTCTACAATCTATCCACAGATGTTACATATCAGGATAGGGACTTTTGAGCTAACAAGTTGGGTCAGACATGGCGCGTTGCAGCCTAACCACTCAGTTCTAATAAGACGAGGCATACCTGCTCCCATGGTACAATTTGTACTGGGCCCCATCGACACATCACTGTGGTTAGTTTAGTGCTAGAACCACTGAGTCACTAGAGTTTGGTTGTTGGTGCTGGACCAACGCCAACACCCCGTGATGATCTCCTTGTCTTACTACAATCTACAATGGCCATGTCATGAGTTTGATTAATATGGTGTCAAATTATACTCTCGTAATAATTGTGCGTTTGTTTTCCTTTCCTTCAGCTGATGCATTGATCAACACCGGTCTGGCGCAATTGGGCTATAAATATGTTAACATCGGTATGGACTACACTCTGGACCATATTTCTCATGACAATGTTGGACACAACTACTGTATTTTTTTTAACAGTATATATGTTTTACTCAAATGTGCTACCTGTCTATTGTTTCAGATGATTGCTGGGCAGAATTAAACAGGGATTATCAGGTAAAGAGATACACTTGAGCATTGCTAACCATCCCTATCTGTTCAGACAACTGTAGTATGAATTATTTTCAAGATAACATTAGAAGATTTAGGAGCAGAGAATTGATAACCATTTATAATACTATTTCTGTCAGTATTGATAATGGTGTATCATGATTTCTCAGGGTAACATGGTTCCAAATAGAAGAACATTCCCCTCTGGCATCAAGGCGCTTGCAGATTATGTGCACGCCAAAGGGTTGAAGCTCGGTATCTACAGTGATGCGGGGTATGCTAGCTATCCAATTCATCACAAAAATAACACTAATTTCTTCTTATACTGCAGCAACTAAAACTCTTCACTAGCCCAAGAAAACTAGAATTTGTATGTATGATAAACAGGCAGTGAACTGAAACAAACTGTCACCGTGTATCGCAGGACGCAAACATGCAGTAACAAAATGCCAGGATCGCTCGATCACGAAGAGCAAGACGTAAAGACTTTTGCTTCTTGGGTATGGAATCTATATTCTGTTTACTGAATCACATATACCCCTTATAATTATTTACCTGACGTCTGGAACCAAACCAAATCTGACACCATAAATTCTCATGTTCTTCTAATTCCTGCGTTCCAGGGAGTTGATTATCTGAAGTACGACAACTGCAATGATGCTGGCAGGAGTGTCCACGAAAGGTAGGGAGAACAATACCTCAAACTGCGGCATGACAAGTGCACTGAGTCTTATGTGTTAGATTGCAAAGTAAATTGCCATGGTTGATGCAGATACACTAGGATGAGCAACGCCATGAAGAAATACGGGCAGAACATCTTCTTCTCACTCTGCGAATGGTGAGTCTGCTCGTCATAGCATTTTAGGATGGAAAGGAGAAACATCAAGCGTTGCTGATTCACTCTTGTGTGCTTTTGCCGTTTAGGGGAAACGAAAACCCTGCTACATGGGCACGGGGCATGGGTGGTAATAGCTGGAGGACAACTGGCGACATTGCTGACAACTGGGGCAGGTGCTACTCATTTCATCTACTCAGGAATTTTGGTCAAGTAGCTACTAGGATTAGCAGGACTGATCATAGTTATCTTGTTACTTCAGCATGACATCCCGCGCGGACCAGAACGACAGATGGGCCTCCTACGCTGGACCTGGTGGATGGAACGGTAAGAGTTTGAGGCGAATCTGTCCCAGTGTTGCTGATTGGCCAATGATTTCTTAGCTTCGTTCAAACTGATCGATAGACGATGTTCTGCTCCGATCTCAGATCCAGATATGCTTGAAGTTGGAAATGGTGGGATGTCCGAAGCCGAGTACCGCTCGCACTTCAGCATCTGGGCACTTGCCAAGGTACCCCTTTTGTCCCATGTGCATTTAATAACGGTGTTTCAATTCTCAAAAGGAAATTGTGCATTACCTCACTGCAAACCTGGTTCTGAGTTGTGTAGGCTCCTCTTCTGATCGGGTGCGATGTGCGCTCGATGAGCCCGCAGACAAAGACCATAATCAGCAATCAGGAGGTCATCGCTGTCAACCAAGGCAAGCATTCTCTTCCAATTTGTTTGCCCGTGATACACTTTCTTCATATGGGATTTTCAGTGTACTCATACTACAGTTGTCTGAACAGATAGCCTAGGCGTCCAGGGAAAGAAGGTGCAATCCGATGGCGGTTTGGAGGTATTGCTCAATTCAAATATCTTAGTAATGACTTCCACGATGAGGCTTCTTCTGAAACTGAAACTGGGGAGATATTTTTGTAGGTCTGGGCTGGACCACTCAGCGGCAACAGAAAGGCGGTGGTTCTGTGGAACAGGCAGGGGTACCAGGCAACAATCACCGCACACTGGTCAAACGTCGGGCTTCCGGCATCCGCATCCGTCACCGCTCGGGATCTATGGGCGGTAAGCTTGCTTTCTTCAGAGCTCGGTGCTTATTCTTAACAATCCACTACGCATTCCAGGGTTTAATCGTTACAACAACATACGTCTTGTTGCGCAGCACTCGTCGTTCTCCGCTCAGGGGCAGCTATCCGCGTCAGTGGCGCCTCATGACTGCAAGATGTACATCCTGACACCAAAGTAACCGTAGGCGAAAGCATAGCAAGTCGATCGATCTAGTTCAGGGGGAAGGGTTTGCAAGGAAGGATCGATAGAGGTGAGACGATGTGAATTGAGGAATGGGGCTTTGGTTACATGACCTTAGAAATAAGCTGCAACTGTATGTAAAGTGCCGTGAAAATGACTGCGGCGCGTGTGTTTCCTGAACTTTGCAAGTTGTAACGAAAGTTGCAGCAATAAAAATGGGTTTCGTAGCTCCGTCTTCAACATTTGGGTTTCTCTCTGAAATTGTTGGGCTCATCCAACCGAATCCCTACCGCTGAATGGCAGCAAAAAGGGTCCTATCTCTGAAATTGTTTGGGTTTCTATCTGTACCTGAACTGAGAAGATGATTTCTTTGGTAAGTTGATAATACAGACAGCGGCAGCGAGGGCGGTGCGTAGAGATACCAGGGAGACATACCCAGGCCTAGCGACGGCGGTGCGTGTGCCCGCACGCCGGCCATGCCATGGACGAGGCTCAGCTGGCGGCGGCGGCGGTGGAAAGGGCTCCTGCGTCCTGGCTGCCACGAAACCAAACATTCCGCCGCCAGACCACGCTGATCGAACTGGGCTAAACCTGCGTCATGTACCCCACAGCCCATGCACGGCCACTTGGTAAATGGGCCAGCCCGACGGCATCTTTTATCCCGTTGGTCCACGTAGGATTCAAGCCACTTTGCTGTTTTGAACTTATATTCGCAAACCACACTCGGTATCATGGAAGGCTATAACACAACCAAAAAGCATGGGAAGTTGGGTGGCCCATGGCCAGAAAGCACTTCTGCACCGTCGGAGAGCAGTCCGTCCCACGTCTGGTGACGGTTAGGTCAGGAGCGGCGATCACGGAGGCGATTGATTCCCTCCCTGGTCCATGCCGGTGCTCGTCCTAGCCAATCCAGATCTTCGCCGCCAGTTTGCCGGAGTGCCAGGCCGCCGTGCCTACGCCTCAGGCGAGTCAGTGTTTCCCTGCCCACCACCATAGGCCTCTCGCGTGCGTCCTAGGGCATGCGACCGTAAGACACCTCATCTAGGGTTTCTAGTTCGTGGGGCTAAGATCGAAGGAAAATGGAGCGGATGGCCGGTCTGTTGGATAGTCTGAAGCTCTCAGAGGAGGAGCATAAGGGGGTCAAGATCCGGTGGACGACGAGGGTGAATGCGAAGGAAGGGGAAGTCCAGGCGATCGGGAAGGTGATGTCAGATCGGCCGGCGCACCCGGAGGCGATATGCTTCTCCCTGGGGCGGTGCTGGTGCCCACTGAAGGGGGTGGACTGCAAGGAACTGGGCGACAACATCTTTCTCTTCACCTTCAAGCAGGAGACGGGGAAAAGGAAGGCTCTGGAGGACGGACCATGGATGTTTGACAACGACCTAGTAGTCATGGTCGATTTCGTGCCGAGTAAACGCATTGAGCAGTACGTGTTCGGCGAAATCCCAGTCTGGATCCGAGTGTTTGGGCTGCCGCTAGGGAAGATGGATGAGGACACGGCGGAAGACATTGGAAATCTCGTGGGGAAGTTCGTGGAAATGGGCACAGGAGCTGATGGATCGGCAATGGGGAGATTCCTGCGTATCAAAGTGCGCATGCTCATCACCAAGCCTATTATGAGGGGGATCTATCTGGAAGAGGAGATAGAAAGCGATGAGGAGAGGATGGTAGAAGAGGAGCAGAGGAGGGAGAAAGTGACACCGTTCTGCAACTTTGAATATGAATTTCTTCCATATTTCTGCTATGTTTGCGGCATGCTCGGGCACGTCGACAAAGGTTGCTCGATGAGGCTGAAGAAGGGGGAGAAGGCGCAGTTTGGGAAGTGGCTGAGAGCGGATATGGGCAGGCGTAGAGGAGAGGAAGGACGGCTTTGGAGAAGTTATGGTAATGGGAGTGGTAGTGGAAGTGGCTCAGGTGGAGGAAGAGCGCATGGGGGAGGTAGGACCGGAGGCAGATCGAGGAGTGATAGTCTCTCCTGGCGTAAAACTGATTCCAGGTCTAGCGGGGGTCGTACGGAGGAAGGGGAGGAGGTGACAAGCCCTGGAAGGATCGTCAAAGCTAGGGGAGGGATGGTCCATCCGAAGAGGCTAGGCTTTGGGGAGGGTAGTGGTGGTGCTGATACAGAAAGGGCAGTTGTGGGGGTTGATGACTCAGCCAGTAAAGAGAAGGACATGCCATCCATGCCGCCCAACGAACTGAATAATGGCAAGCAGCCTGATGGAGGGGAGGAGGAGGTGCAAAAGGGAAGCTCTAAGGGAGAGGATCCTACGGTGGTGAGGGGCCAGGAGGAAGGACGGGGAAATAGAGGAGGGTATGTACCGAAAACCTATAAGAAGATCCGGAGGGAAGGAAAGGGAGAGGGGGAGCAGCGGGCTGTGACGGGCAATGTGAGCGGGCAGAAGAGAGCTGGTGATATACATGAGGACGATGAAGCCACAAAGAGGGGGAGGGCCGAAACGGCGGGAGGAAGCAAGGAGGTGGAGGAGGCAAACAAGATAATATCGGCCGGGCTGTCATTGCAGCCCCGCTGGGAGCAATGAGGATTGTAAGTTGGAACTGCCGAGGGCTCGGGAACGGCCCGGCAGTTCGAGGCCTCTTGGACCTCAAGAGGGTGGAGGATCCCGATGTGGTTTTCTTATGTGAAACGAAGTTGTCTGAGAAGGAGATGGAGCAATATCGATGGAAAACGAGGCTGGTGAACATGTGTGTTAGGAATCCGGAGGGAAGAAGCAGGGGGCTTGCAATCATGTGGAAGCGAGGAGTAAATCTATCTCTAAGATCATTAGGGAGGAGACATATTGATGTTGATATTACAGAGGAGAATGGGGCGGTGTGGAGGCTGACGGGCATATATGGGGAGTCTCAGGCGAGTCGAAAGAAGGAAACCTGGCGAACCATGCATCTCCTCCAACAGCAGCATCAAGATGGAAGGCCTTGGCTTTGCATGGGAGATTTCAACGAGATACTTAGCAACGATGAGAAGAGGGGAGGTGTTGATAGAGCGGAAGGGTGCATGGCCATGTTTCGAGAGGCGTTGGAGGGTTGTAGGCTGAGTGATCTAGGGTTTGAAGGAGATACTTTCACATGGTGGAATAATTGCACAAATGCAGAGGGGTATATATGCGGCCGGCTGGACAGGGCAGCTGCCAATATGGAATGGTGTGCGGCCTTCCCAGAATTCCGTGTGCGAAATGAGGTGCCCAGGCACTCGGACCATAGGCCCATTGTGGTGGACACAACTGAGACCGAAGGCAGGAGACGTGGTGGTGGAGGGGGGTTCAGGTTTGAGGCACGCTGGTTGCGGGAGGAAGGCTGTGATCTGGCAGTGGAGGAGGCCTGGAGAAGGGTGAAGGAGGGAGGAGCAGGAGACATAAGCGTAGCGTTGAAGGACGTAGCCGCTGACCTGACAAAGTGGAGCAGGACGGTTCTAGGAGACTCTGAGAGAAAGCTTAAGGAGGCGAAACGTGAGCTGGAGGAGTGCAGGAGGAAGGACATCACCCCGGAGAAGGTGGCCGAGGAAACAAGACTGCGGTGCTTGGTGGATCATCTTGAAGAGGTAGTGGATATAAAGTGGAAGCAGAGGGCACACGTATGGTGGTTGAAGGAGGGGGACAGGAACACTAAGTTCTTCTTCCGGTACGCATCGGCGAGGAGGAAAGCCAACCAGATCAGGAGGCTTACGAGGGAGAATGGGGTGGTGTTTGAGGAAGGGAGAGACCTTACTAACTATGTTCAGTCTTACTTTCAGGGCTTATTCACGACGAACGGCAACAATCAGTATGAGGAGCTACTTCGTTCTGCCCCAGCAAAGATAACCCGAGCGATGAATGACTCTCTGATGGACGAGTTCACTGAAATGGAAATAAAGGCTGCACTGGACCATATTGGGGACCTCAAGGCTCCAGGACCTGACGGCATGCCAGCAGTGGTGTTCAAAAAATATTGGCAGCTGATGGGGAAAAGTATAGCCGAGGAAGTAATGAAGGTGCTAAAGGGAGGAGAGATGCCGCAAGGGTGGAATGACACGACAGTCGTGCTAATACCCAAAGTTAAGAACCCCTCGAGAATAAAAGACCTGAGACCGATTAGCCTTTGCAATGTGTTATATAAGATCATATCCAAAGTCCTGGCTAATAGCCTCAAGCTTGTGTTACCGCAGATAATCTCAGGTAATCAAAGTACGTTTGTGCCAGGCAGATTGATCACAGATAATATACTGATGGCCTATGAGATATCACACTTTCTGTTGAACAAGAGGGGTGGGAAGGACGAGTTTGTTGCGGTAAAGGTGGACATGAGCAAAGCATATGATCGAGTTGAATGGTCGTTCCTTGAAGCAATGATGTTAAAGCTAGGGTTTGACAGGAGGTGGGTGCAACTTGTGATGAGATGTGTGACATCGGTCGGATACCAAATCAAGGTGAACGACGTTTTTTCGGAACAGTTTGTGCCATCAAGAGGACTCCGGCAGGGCGACCCATTATCGCCGTACCTCTTTGTGATCTGCGTAGAGGGCTTGTCTGTGCTGCTCAACGATGCCCAACGGAGAGGGGTTTTAAGTGGTATACAAATATTGTTGGAAATATGCCCTAGAGGAAATAATAAAAGTATTATTATTATATTTCCTTGTTCATGACAATTGTCTGTTATTCATGCTTGAATTTTATTGTACAGAAACAGCGATACATGTGTGAATATATAGACCACAATGAGTCCCTGGTAAGCCTCTAGTTACTAGCTCGTTGATCAACAGATGGTCACGGTTTCCTGACCATGGACATAGGATGTCAGTGATAACGGGATCACATCATTAGGAGAATGATGTGATGGACAAGACCCAATTCTGAGCCTAGCACGGGATCGTATAGTTCGTAATGCATAAGCTTTTCGGTGTCAAGTATTTATTCCTTAGACCATGAGGTTGTGCAACTCCCGGATGCCGTAGGAATACTTTGGGTGTGCCAAACGTCACAACGTAACTGGGTGGCTATAAAGGTACGCATCGGGTATCTCCGAAAGTGCCTGTTGAGTTGGTACGAACCGAGACTGGGATATTGTCACTCCGTGTGACGGAGAGGTACCTCTGGGCCCACTCGGTAAGACATCATCATAATGAGCTCAAGGTGACTAAGGAGTTAGTCACGGGATGATGGATTACGGAACGAGTAAAGAGACTTGCCATGACGAGATTGAACAAGGTATCGGGCATACCGACGATCGAATCTCGAGCAAGTACCGTACCGATGGACAAAGGGAATAACGTACGGGATTGAGTGAATCCTTGACACAGTGGTTCATCCGATGAAGATCATTGAGGAACGCGTGGGAACCAACATGGGTATCCAGATCCCGCTGTTGGTTATTGACCGGAGAGTCGTCTCGGTCATGTCTGCGTGTCTCCCGAACCCGTAGGGTCTACACACTTAAGGTTCGGTAACGCTAGGGTTGTAGAGATACATGCACGTGGAAACCCGAATGTTGTTCGGAGTCCCGGATGAGATCCCGGACGTGACGAGGAGTTCCAGAATGGTCCGGAGGTAAAGAATGATATATAGGAAGTCCAGTTTCGGCCATCGGGTGAACTCCGGGGGTCACCGGGAGTGTCCCGGGACCACCGAAGGGGTCCCGGGGGTCCATCGGGTGGGGCCACCCATCCCGGTGGGGCCCCTAGGCCGCAAGGGGAAGGGGGCCAGCCCCTGGTGGGCTGGCGCACCCATATGGGCCCCCCTCCATGCGCCTAGGGTTGAAACCCTAGGGGGAGGGGGCGCCCCCTATGCCTTGGGGGGGCAAGATTCCCCCCTTGGCCGCCGCCCCCCCTGGAGATTAGATCTCCCAGGGCCGGCGCCCCTCCCCTTGCCCCTATATATAGTGGGGGGGGAGAGGGCAGCCGCACCCCAAGCCTCTGGCGCCTCTCTCCCTCCCCGTCACACTTCCTACTCCTCCGCAGGGCACCGGCGAAGCCCTGCAGGATTTCCTGCTGCATCCACCACCACGCCGTCGTGCTGCTGGATCTCCGACGACCTCTCCTCCCCCCTTGCTGGATCAAGAAGGAGGTGACGTTGCTGTACCGTACGTGTGTTGAACGCGGAGGTGCCGTCCGTTCGGCGCTGGGATCATCGGTGATGAAGAACGCGAAGAGTACGACTACTTCGTCCACGCTTCTTCGAACGCTTCCGCACGCGATCTACAAAAGGGTATGTAGATGCACTCCAGTATGCTCGTTGCTAGATGACTCCTTAGATTGATCTTGGTGAAAGCGTAGAATTTTTTTGAATTCTGCTACGTTCTCCAACAGTGGTATCAGAGCTAGGTCTTTTGCGTAGCATCTTGCACGAGTAAAACACGAACAAGTTGTGGGCGTTGAGTTTGCTCAATTTTCTTACCGTTACTAGTCCAATCTTGATTCGTCGGCATCGTGGGATGAAGCGGCCCGGACCGACCTTACACGTACGCTTACGTGAGACTGGTTTCACCGACAGACATGCACTAGTTGCATAAGGTGGCTGACGGGTGTCTGTCTCTCCCACTTTAGTCGGATCGGATTCGATGAACAGGTTTCTTATGAAGGGTAAATAGAAATTGACAAATCACGTTGTGGCTTTTGCGTAGGTAAGAAACGTTCTTGCTAGAAAACCTTTAGAAGCCACGTAAAACTTGCAACAACAATTAGAGGTCGTCTAACTTGTTCTTGCAGCATGTGCTATGTGATATGGTATGGCCAAAAGGATGTGATGAATGATATATGTGATGTATGAGATTGATCATGTTCTTGTAATAGGGAATCACGACTTGCATGTCGATGAACTTGACAACCGGCAGGAGCCATAGGAGTTGTCTTAATTATTGTATGACCTGCGTGTCACTGAATAACGCCATGTAATTACTTTACTTTATTGCTAAACGTTAGCCATAGTAGTAGAAGTAATAGTTGGCGTGACGACTTCATGAAGACACGATGATGGAGATCATGATGATGGAGATCATGGTGTCAAGCCGGTGACAAAGATGATCATGGTGCCCCGAAGATGGAGATCGAAGGAGCAAGATGATATTGGCCATATCATGTCACTTTATTTGATTGCATGTGATGTTTATCATGTTTATGCATCTTGTTTACTTAGAACGACGGTAGTAAATAAGATGATCTCTCACTAAAAAAAATTCAAGAATTGTGTTCCCCCTAACTGTGCACCGTTGCTAAGGATCGTTATTCCGAAGCACCACGTGATGATCGGGTGTGATAGGTTCTAACGTTCGCATACAACGGGTGTAAGCCAGATTTACACACGCAATACACTTAGGGTTCACTTGACGAGCCTAGCATGTACAGACATGGCCTCGGAACACGGAAGACCGAAAGGTCGAACATGAGTTGTATAGAAGATACGATCAACATGAAGATGTTCACCGTTGATGACTAGTCCGTCTCACGTGATGATCGGACACGGGCTAGTCGATTCGGATCATGTATCACTTAGATGACTAGAGAGATGTCAATCTGAGTGGGAGTTCATTAAAATTTGATTAAGATGAACTTAATTATCATGAACTTAGTCTAAATTCTTTACAATATGTCTTGTAGATCAAATGGCACACACTCATGTCACCCTCAACTTCAACGCGTTCCTAGAGAAATCCAAGCTGAAAGACGATGGTAGCAACTATACGGACTGGGTCTGTAACCTGAGGATCATCCTCATAGCTGCCAAGAAAACTTATGTCCTAGAAGCACCGCTAGGTGACGCTCCCGCCCCGGCAAACCAAGATGTTATGAACGCTTGGCAGTCGCGTTGTGATGATTACTCCCTGGTTCAGTGCGGCATGCTTTACAGTTTAGAATCGGGGCTCCAAAAGCGTTTTGAGCACCACGAGGCATATGAGATGTTCCAACAGCTGAAAATGGTTTTCCAAGCTCATGCCCGAGTCGAGAGATATGACGTCTCTGACGCATTCTACAGCTGTAAGATGGAGGAAAACAGTTCTGTCAGTGAGCACATCCTCAAGATTTCTGGGTTGCACAACCGCTTGTCTCAGTTGGGAATGAATCTCCCAGACGAAGCGGTCGTTGACAGAATCCTCCAGTCGCTCCCACCAAGCTACAAGAGCTTCGTGTTGAACTTCAATATGCAGGGGATGGAGAATTCCATTCCCGAGGTGTATTCAATGCTGAAATCAGCGGAGGTGGATATCAAGAAAGAACATCAAGTGTTGATGGTCAATAAAACCACTAAGTTCAAGAAGGGCAAGGGTAAGAAGAACTTCAAGAAGGACGGCAAGGGAGTTGCCGCGCCCGGTAAGCCTGTTACCGGGAAGAAGCCAAAGTATGGACCCAAGCCTGAGACAGAGTGCTTTTATTGCAAGGGAATGGGTCACTGGAAGCGGAACTGCCCCAAATACTTAGCGTACAAGAAGGCCCGCAACGTCAAAGGTATATGTGATATACATGTTATTGATGTGTACCTTACCAGCGCTCGTAGTAGCTCCTGGGTATTCGATACCGGTGCAGTTGCTCATATTTGTAACTCTAAGCAGGAGTTGCGGAATAAGCGGAGACTGGCGAAGGACGAGGTGACGATGCGCATCGGGAATGGTTCCAAGGTCGATGTGATCGCCGTCGGCACGCTGCCTCTACATCTACCCTCGGGATTAGTTTTAAACCTTAATAATTGTTATTTAGTACCAGCTTTGAGCATGAACATTGTATCTGGATCTCGTCTTATGCGAGATGGCTACTCATTTAAATCTGAGAATAATGGTTGTTCTATTTATTTGAGAGATATGTTTTATGGTCATGCCCCGCTGGTCAATAGTTTATTTTTGATGAATCTCGATCGTGATGTTACACATATTCATAGTGTGAATGCCAAAAGATGTAAAGTTGACAATGATAGTCCCACATACTTCTCGCATTGCCGCCTTGGTCATATTGGTGTCAAACGTATGAAGAAGCTTCATATTGATGGACTTCTGGAGTCTCTTGATTATGAATCATTTGACACGTGCGAACCATGCCTCTTGGGCAAGATGACCAAGACTCCGTTCTCCGGAACAATGGAGCGAGCAACCAACTTATTGGAAAACATACATACCGATGTGTGCGGTCCAATGAGCGTTGAGGCTCGCGGAGGCTATCATTATGTTCTCACCCTCACAGATGACTTGAGTAGATATGGGTATATCTACTTGATGAAGCGCAAGTCTGAGACCTTTGAAAAGTTCAAGGAATTTCAGAATGAGGTTGAGAATCAACGAGACAAGAAAATAAAGTTCTTACGATCGGATCGTGGGGGTGAATATTTGAGTCACGAATTTGGCACGCACCTTAGGAACTGTGGAATTGTTTCACAATTGACACCGCCCGGAACACCTCAGCGTAACGGTGTGTCCGAACGTTGAAATCGTACTCTGTTGGACATGGTGCGATCTATGATGTCCCTCACCGATTTACCGCTATCTTTTTGGGGTTATGCTTTAGAGACTGCCGCATTCACTTTAAATAGGGCTTCGTCGAAATCCGTTGAGACGACACCGTATGAACTTTGGTTTGGCAAGAAACCAAAGCTGTTGTTTCTGAAAGTTTGGGGTTGCGATGCTTATGTCAAGAAACTTCAACCTGAAAAGCTCGATCCCAAATCGGAAAAATGCGTCTTCATAGGATACCCAAAGGAAACGATTGGGTACACCTTCTACCACAGATCCGAAGGCAAAGTCTTTGTTGCCAAGAATGGATCCTTTCTGGAGAAAGAGTTTCTCTCGAAAGAAGTGAGTGGGAGGAAAGTAGAACTTGATGAGGTGACAGTCACCCCTCCTGAACCGGAAAGTAGCGCAGCGCAGGAATTTGTTCCTGAGGTGCCTGCACCGACAAGGGAGGAAGTTAATGATCATGATCATGAAGAAACAGATCAAGTTACTACTGAACTTCGAAGGTCCACAAGGGCACGTTCCGCACCAGAGTGGTACGGCAACCCTGTCATGGAAATCATGTTGTTAGACAACGGTGAACCTTCGAACTATGAAGAAGCGATGGCGGGCCCGGATTCCAATAAATGGCTTGGAGCCATGAAATCCGAGATATAATCCATGTATGAAAACAAAGTATGGACTTTGGTGGACTTGCCTGATGATAGGCACGCCATAGAAAATAAATGGATATTTAAAAAGAAGACAGACGCGGATGGTAATGTGACCATCTATAAGGCTCGGCTTGTCGCTAAGGGTTATCTGCAAGTTCAAGGGATTGACTACGACGAGACTTTCTCTCCCGTAGCGATGCTGAAGTCAGTCAGAATCATGTTAGCTATTGTCGCATTCTATGATTATGAGATATGGCAAATGGACGTCAAAACGGCATTCCTTAATGGCTTCCTCACGGAAGAGTTGTATATGATGCAGCCGGAAGGTTTTGTCGATCCAGAGAATGCTAACAAGGTGTGCAAGCTCCAGCGCTCGATTTACGGGCTGGTGCAAGCATCTCGGAGTTGGAATATTCGCTTTAATGATGTGATCAAAGCGTTTGGCTTTATACAGACTTATATGGAGAAACCTGTATCTACAAGAAAGTGAGTGGGAGCTCTGTAGCGTTTCTCATATTATATGTGGATGACATATTGCTGATGGGAAATGATATAGAATTCTTGGAAAGTGTAAAGGCCTACTTGAATAAGAGTTTTTCAATGAAGGACCTTGGAGAAGCAGCTTACATATTAGGCATCAAAATCTATAGAGATAGATCAAGACGCCTCATCGGTCTTTCACAAAGTACATACCTTGACAAGATATTGAAGAAGTTCAATATGGATCAGTCCAAGAAGGGGTTCTTGCCTGTTTTGCAAGGTATGAGATTGAGCAAGGCTCAGTCGCCGACCATGGCAGAAGATAGAGAAAAGATGAGTGTCATTCCCTATGCCTCGGCCATAGGTTCTATCATGTATGCCATGCTGTGTACCAGACCTGATGTGAACCTTGCCATAAGTTTGGTAGGGAGGTACCAAAGTGATCCCGGTATGGAACACTGGACAGCGGTCAAGAACATCCTAAAGTACCTGAAGAGGACTAAGGATATGTTTCTCGTTTATGGAGGTGACGAAGAGCTCGTCGTAAAGGGTTACGTCGATGCTAGCTTCGACACAGATTTGGATGACTCGAAGTCACAAACCGGATACGTGTATATTTTGAATGGTGGAGCAGTCAGCTGGTGCAGTTGCAAGCAGAGCGTCGTGGCGCATTCTACATGTGAAGCGGAGTACATAGCTGCTTGCGAAGCAGCACAAGAAGGAGTCTGGATGAAGGAGTTCATCACCGACCTAGGAGTCATTCCAAGCGCGTCAAGCCCGATGACTCTCTTCTGTGACAACACTGGTGCTATTGCCATTACCAAGGAGCCCAGGTTTCACAAGAAGACCAAACACATCAAGCGCCGTTTCAACTCCATCCGGAATTATGTTCAAGATGGAGACATAGATATTTGTAAAGTGCATACAGATCTGAATGTTGCAGACCCGTTGACTAAACCTCTTCCACGGGAAAAACATGATCAACACCAGAACTCTATGGGTGTTCGATTCATCACAATGTAACTAGATTATTGACTCTACTGCAAGTGGGAGACTGTTGGAAATATGCCCTAGAGGCAATAATAAAAGTATTATTATTATATTTCCTTGTTCGTGATAATTGTCTGTTATTCATGCTTGAATTGTATTGTACGGAAACAGCGATACATGTGTGAATATATAGACCACAATGAGTCCCTGGTAAGCCTCTAGTTACTAGCTCGTTGATCAACAGATGGTCACGGTTTCCTGACCATGGACATAGGATGTCAGTGATAACGGGATCACATCATTAGGAGAATGATGTGATGGACAAGACCCAATTCTGAGCCTAGCACGATATAGTATAGTTCGTAATGCATAAGCTTTTCGGTATCAAGTATTTATTCCTTAGACCATGAGGTTGTGCAACTCCCGGATGCCGCAGGAATACTTTGGGTGTGCCAAACGTCACAACGTAACTGGGTGGCTATAAAGGTACGCATCGGGTATCTCCGAAAGTGTCTGTTGAGTTGGTACGAACCGAGACTGGGATATTGTCACTCCGTGTGACGGAGAGGTACCTCTGGGCCCACTCGGTAAGACATCATCATAATGAGCTCAAGGTGACTAAGGAGTTAGTCACGGGATGATGGATTACGGAACGAGTAAAGAGACTTGCCATGACGAGATTGAACAAGGTATCGGGCATACCGACGATCGAATCTCGGGCAAGTACCGTACCGATGGACAAAGGGAATAACGTACGGGATTGAGTGAATCCTTGACACAGTGGTTCATCCGATGAAGATCATCGAGGAACACGTGGGAACCAACATGGGTATCCAAATCCCGCTGTTGGTTATTGACCGGAGAGTCGTCTCGGTCATATCTGCGTGTCTCCCGAACCCGTAGGGTCTACACACTTAAGGTTCGGTAACGCTAGGGTTGTAGACATACATGCACGTGGAAACCCGAATGTTGTTTGGAGTCCCGGATGAGATCCCGGACGTGATGAGGAGTTCCGGAGTGGTCCGGAGGTAAAGAATGATATATAGGAAGTCCAGTTTCGGCCATCGGGTGAACTCCGGGGGTCACCGGGAGTGTCCCGAGACCACCGAAGGGGTCCCGGGGGTCCATCGGGTGGGGCCACCCATCCCGGTGGGGCCCATAGGCCGCAAGAGGAAGGGGGCCAGCCCTTGGTGGGCTGGCGCACCCATATGGGCCCCTCTCCATTCGCCTAGGGTTGAAACCCTAGGGGGAGGGGCGCCCCCTATGCCTTGGGGGGCAAGATTCCCCCCTTGGCCGCCGCCCCCTGGAGATTAGATCTCCCAGGGCCGATGCCCCCTGGCCCCTATATATAGTGGGGGGAGAGGGCAGCCGCACCCCAAGCCTCTGGCGCCTCTCCCCCTCCCCGTCACACTTCCTACTCCTCCGTAGGGCGCCGGCGAAGCCCTGCAGGATTTCCTGCTGCATCCACCACCACGCCGTCGTGCTGTTGGATCTCCGACGACCTCTCCTCCCCCCTTGCTGGATCAAGAAGGAGGTGACGTTGCTGTACCGTACGTGTGTTGAACGCGGAGGTGCCGTCCGTTCGGCGCTGGGATCATCGGTGACGAAGAACGCGAAGAGTACGACTACTTCGTCCACGCTTCTTCGAACGCTTCCGCACACGATCTATAAAAGGGTATGTAGATGCACTCCAGTATGCTCGTTGCTAGATGACTCCTTAGATTGATCTTGGTGAAAGCGTAGAATTTTTTTGAATTCTGCTACGTTCTCCAACAAATATGTCCAGGAGCGCCTGCTATATCGCACTTGTTCTTCGCTGATGATTCAGTCATGCTTATGAGAGCAAATGTGAACGAAGCCGAGGAGCTGCAACGGTTATTGCACTTGTATGAACAATGCTCGGGACAGTGCATTAACCATGAAAAGTCGGCGATTATGTTCAGCAAGAACTGCCTACCACAGTCCAAAGATGCGGTGAAGGCCACCCTGGACATAGCAAGCGAGGCTTACAATGAGAAGTACCTAGGTCTTCCGGTGTACATTGGTCGGTCTAAGAAGAGAGCGTTTACATATCTGAAGGATGCCTTTTGTAATAGAATGCAAGGTTGCAACGAGAGGACCCTGTCAAGGCAAGGCAAGGAGATTTTGGTGAAAGGGGTGGCGCAGGCGATCCCCACCTTTGCTATGTCCGTCTTCTATTTGACCAAAACACTGTGTGATGAGATTAGCGCCATGATTGCCCGATATTGGTGGAGCCAGCAGGATAAGGAGAACAAAATCCATTGGATCGGGTGGCCGAAACTCACAAAATCTAAAGGAAGGGGCAGACTCGGATTCAGGGGTATTCATGATTTCAATGTCGCTATGCTAGCCCGCCAGGTATGGAGATTAGTCCAGGAACCAGACAACCTTTGTGCCCAGCTCTTGAAGGCCAAATACTACCCCCATAGCTCGATTCTGGAAGCAAGAGGAAGCCCAAACATGTCATATGCCTGGAGAAGTATTTGCCATGGTATCGAGCTGGTAAACCAGGAGATGGGGCAAATATTAGGATCTGGGAGGATCCACGGATCCCGAGGGCATGGTCTAGGAGAGTGATCACACCAAGGGGTGGTAGCTTGCTCACCAGAGTTTCTGAGCTGATTGATCCAAGCACGGGCCAGTGGGATGATGAGCTTGTCCGCGACACATTTTGGGAGGAAGATGCAACATTGATTCTACAGATGCCTCTTTGTGACGGGGCGGTCGACTTTGCGGCATGGCACTTTGACTCTAAAGGAGTTTTCTCGATCGGGCAAGCATATAAACTGAAAAGAGCATTGGCGGAAGTGGAAGAAGGAGGTGTAGGAGACTCCCTAGGTGAGGCTGGCAACCTAAGTGACGGTGGGCAGGAGAAGTGGAAACGCATCTGGCGCATGTCTTGCCCGGGGAAAATCAAACACTTCATGTGGAGGATGGCGCACAATACTTTAGCAACCAAGGACATCTTATGCAGAAGAGGCATGACCATCGAGGATCACAAATGTTTCCTATGCAACGCTAGGAACGAAACGGGCAAACACCTCTTTGTCGAGTGCCGGGAGATCAAGCATGTGTGGAGGACTCTGAGCCTTGAGCATGTCCGACAGCAAATGGGAGCATGCGAGTCAGTGGAGGCGGCAATGGACATCCTTTGGCACTTAAAGGAGAAGGACATAATGCTAGTCGTTGTTATGTGGTGGCAATGGTGGGCGCAGCGAAACAAAGTGAGGGAGGGGGAGAAACCACTGGAACATAGCCAGTTCGCCTGCAGGGCTGCATGCACGAGGGAGGAGTTTCAGGGCTATTTTGGCAAAACTGCCAAAACCCATGCAACGCCCCAGCTTTGGCTCCCGCCGCCGATCGACGTACTCAAGCTAAACATCGATGGAGCTCACGTTCCAGGAGCTCAGTCAGGAGCATGGGGGTGATTGTCCGGGACTGGGAGGGCACTGTGGTTTCTTCCCGCGCGGGACGAAGTGACTATGTGACGGACGCCTTTGGAGCTGAACTGATAGCAGTCCACCATGCACTTGATGTAGCAGCGGAGATCGGCGCGCTGCGAATAATTGTAGAAACTGATGCTCTCTTGGTAGAGCAAGCCCTCAACAGACGAAGCTTGGAATGTTCTAAACAGGCACATATGATAGAGGACCTCAAGCTCCAAATGAAGTTATGGTTTGCCTCATGCCAGGTCATCCACTGCAGAAGGGAGGCAAATATGCCGGCTCACCATCTTGCCAAACTAGGTTTATCTCTCCCTAATGGAGACGTTCTTGTATCTGATGATGATGTACCAGCCTCTGTGGCTGAAGCTGTAATGGGCGATTTAGCCCATAACGTTGCGTAATAAAGCTTAATGCTTGCTCTAAAAAAAAGCATGGGAAGTTTGGGCTTCAATGATTTCGAGCTGTTTAATCTTGCCATGCTAGCTAGATAGCTATGACGCGGAAATTTTTTTGATGAGACCAGGTCTCACGGATTAGCAGGTGAGACCCATCCTGATGGATGACACGTGGCATTCACAAATCACAAAGCACCCACCCCATCCCCACCTGAAATCAGGGGGGGAGAG
>LR738709.1:370150109-370179569 GCA_902687465.1 Secale cereale | reverse complement strand
CCCCCCCCCGGCTTATTTCTGTTGTTGGATGATCGAATGTAGTTGTAATCCCCTACAAGAAGCCAATCTTCCGTATCTGGTATTTCCAATTCATAGAGCCAATCAGTGAACAACACTCGATCATCCCCCCTACATGGCCCATAGATATTGAATAATGTCCATGTGTGGTCGGACACCTTCGAAGTTAACTTTACTCCTAAAGCAAAGAAATCCGAGAAAATCCCGTTCCCATCAAATAGAGAACCATTCCAGACTGTAAGAATACCCCCCGAGGCACCACGCGAAGGAACGAAAGCAAATTGATCAAGACGGCGTGGATAGAATGTCTTAATGAAAGCAAGATCAAAAGAGGTTCGTTTAGTCTCCTGGAGGCACACGATATTACAACCCGAAGCTGCAATCGCATTTTTAACTGCTAAGGTTTTTTCCTCTGAATTTATGCCACGGATGTTCCACACCAGCACCTTCCAGTGCACTTGGTGAGCCATGTAGATTAGTTGGTGGGGGTGGTGGCAGCGGGCTCCTCTTCCTCCAGCGGCGCCATGAGCTTGGACTCGGAGAGCTCGGCTACAGGAATCCCACAGTGCACCGTGCCGATCCTCTGCATCTGGGAAATAGGAGTTGGTGGCGGGACCTCATCAGCAGCAGGTTTTGCATGGGTTGTAGAAACTCTGAGAGGAGCCAATGGTGCTTGCCGTGGTCTAACCTTAGTCTTGTACGGGCGCGCTTCAGCCATGGAAGGGGCCTTGAAGCCATCATATCGATTATTCCTGGTGCTACGTCGGAGAGGCAGTGAAATCTCGCCTGCCAGCTTGTTCTTCTTGACAGAGCGTGCCAGCACCCGTGTGTCATCCGCATGTTCAGTGATCACCACCGCATTATCACGGGGCACATCCCTTGGCTCCTCAACGGCGACCACAGTGGCAATTTTTGAAGACGTCTCCATGTTCGTGGACATCACGACAAGCAGTCGCAATTTTTTCGAGCTCATAGGAAACTCATGAATGGACGAGAGCATGCTAAATGCCATGTCAAATTCTACCCTCAACGGTTATCACACATATTGCTCCGATTTCTCCCATCCCGATCCTACCTCTTATTTCGCCGTTGGTGAGCCGAGGTTGGGTTTGACATACTCCATGGCGCCAAGAAACCAGTGTCATGCTACACTAGAACAACTGTGATGCACACTTTGTTTGTCTAATTCTTAGGCTATGAGGGTTTCATCAAGAGGGAAGAAAATATGTTGATCAACGGATGATTATTTGTCGGTCCGATGCACCATCATGATCGTCAACTTCCTTGGGATCTCAACCGCCACGCATCGGTGTGCCACCACCTAGGTTGCCATACCAGCTTCGCTCTATCATGTCAGCGAACAAAGTGCAAGAGTGGTTCTCGGAGGCTTTTGCCGCACATTAGGGCATGCTCATCTCGATAGACACCTATCATTAGACTAGGATGTCAGAAGAAGATGAAGCAAATACCACGTTCAAGACACACCATGGACACTTCTACTTCAGGGTATGCCTAATGGCCTTACAAATGACGAATGAAGTATCTACTTTTCAATGTACTGAACCACATATTCGCTTCTTACCTTTGAAAAATTTCTATTGGTTTTCATGAATAACATACTGGTTTTATAGTTCTCCGAGGATCATGTAATCAATTGCAACATGTTTTTTTATCCGCAATAGCAATGTCAATTTTTAAGTCTAGTAAGTGCTCTATTTCCACTAGGCCATCGTAATACTTAATTAGGAGCATCCCTGATAAGGATGTGTATATTTTCACAAAACATCCATTATGTTGGCTTGTCTGGTCCAACTAATGTGACAAAGTTATGTGATTCCTAGCTAGGATTGGCTATTGTATTTTTTTTGCAAGGATATGGTATCTTAGCTAAGCCTTTAAGTCAACTCCTACAAAATAAAACACCATTCTCTTGGTATCCTAAAGCACCAACTACTATTGATCTGTTGAAACTAGATACGGGGAATACTCCAGTGATGGCCTTGCCGGATTTCTTACAAGTAGTTTGAAACCAGGACTAATGCTTGTGCTACAAGAGTTGGAGAAATAGTTTCCCAGGGTGGGCGACACATTGCATATTATAGTTGATCACTTGGTGTTCAAGAGGATTGTTCATTGCCAAAACTAGTCATAGAAGGTTGTGTTACATAGGGGAACCATCACTTGTTTCGGACTTACATAATCAATGACAAAAGTAATTGGCCTCACTTACCAATATTAGAGAAAGGACCTCAGAATAAGGGTGATGATGTCTTGTCTAGAGTAGCTCAACTAGTGATTATTCGAGCAGTTTAAGTGGTGCAAACTTATCTGCCTAGGGGAGTGTTGAATTCATATGCTAATGGTTTTACAACTTGGAAACTTCTACATCAACTAGCTCTCCATGGTATCAATTAGGATTTTTTATTTATTTTGTAGATGGTCTTACCAAGAATGAAGGTAAATATTGATTGGTGTTTGTATAATAATGCAGATGAAGCTAATTCAAGCTTTTCATTTTACCACACTAGGGGCATTATAGAATTTAGGCACTCTACAGGAAATGCATAAGGTATTTTCTTTGACTAGACTCAAAAGGGATGCTGGGTTTTGTGGGATATTGTGACATCTCTTGTGAAACATGAAAATCACAAGGTTCTGGGATAGTTCCATCCCTTGAACATTCATAAGGGATCTTGGCAAGGTATGATAATGGATTTCATTAAGGGGCTTCTTCCATCTTTAGGTTATTCTGTCATTATTGTGATGGTGGATAAATACACCACTTACGCCCGTTTCTTTCCTCTCAAACACCATGTTACAACATCACATGTACTTCACATATTTTCAGTTATTTGTGGTGAAGTTGCATGGCATGCCCAAGTCAATTGTTTGTGATAGGGACACAATCGTTGTCATTACTTTCTGATAGGCCTCGGTGTTCGATAGAAACCACATTTTTGGTTATTACCGCTATATTAATTATTTAATTTGGTTAAAGAGAATGCTAACAGAAAATGGTGGACCAAAACAACAAACCAAAAATTGGATTAACTGAGCCATTCGGTTTGGTTTTCAATTTAAATAAAAATGATTTTTTTTTTTGGATTTTCTGAGCAAGAAACATGGAAAGCGAGAAATAGGAAGGTCTAACGGCTTATCACGTGAGTGTGTGATGTGTCGGTGGGAGCACCATTTTAGGATGTATGGGGTGTTGTCATACTTGTAAACTCTTCTTGATTTCTCCTTCTTTCCCAAGAGTCCCCTTCCTTCCCCAATTCTCGCTGAGATTTCAAATTAGCTTGTTGCAGCTAACCCAATCATAGATTAGGTCATGATAAAGAGACTAAAAAACGTTAGATATGATGCTTAGTGTGTATTATTATCCTCGTGACAACGATTCTGTATATTTTGTTCCTTTTCATAGAAATTTTGATGAAAGTTCACATAGGGCAATATTGAATACAAATGAATTAGCACATCTGGAATGTTGATCTATAGCATTTGAAATGCCCTCCAATATATAGTTTCTTTATATTCGTAGTTATTAAGCTTAGTTTTGAAATCTCCTTTATTCTAAAACTCACACATAATGTCGTATTCACATTAATCCACATCACCTTAAGAAGAACACCCGTTGGATTATACCGAGGATCAGTCAAGTCCATCATGTCTTGGCAGTTGAATCCTATAAAACAATCATGCCATTGTGTAAAAGTCATGTCCGTTGATGAAAGGATTTCTTGTTATAGAAAGAGACGTCTCTTTGTAAATTAAGATATCTTAGTGCAAAAATATATTAAAAAAGTATGAGGAGAAGGGTGATAATTGTTATATTAACATGTTGCGACTATCTTCGTCGGCAGCGTGTCAAAGGCTAGTCGTTAATTTCGACAACCATAACTAATGGAGATTATGAATAAGGACGGTCAGTATGCGGGCAATGCTGTAGCGATTGTTTCCACTTGGCAGGTGAGTTTAGTTCAATTCAGTTTGAATTCTGCCCTAGAGAAGCAAACGACGTTGCTTATGAACTAGCTAGTGTAGCTAGATCTAAATTCAGTTTGAACATTGTCCTGGTCTGACGAAGCAGAAGCGCCGTCGTCCGAGAACGAGGAGGAGCTCCCCGCGGCGGCAGCACATGCACAGGGGCAGCCACAGCCGCCCGCTGTTCAGCCCGCAGTGGCGGACGCGCAGACGCAGCCACTGCCCAACGATGATCGGGCCATGATCGCAGCGGCGGCGCCCGCGCCCGCAACAGCGGCCGCCGAGTACATTTGGTGCTCAGGTTGCCTTTTGCGGCCAGCGTCGGTGCGCCTGGTACCGGAGATGCACATCTGCCACTGCGTGCCCTGCCACTTCGCCCCGTCCGGCAGGCCCAACTGCCCGGTTTGCAACGGTTGAGCTTTGCCCGTCCATCTGGCCATCCATATGCAGAGTAAGGAGTTCGTCAGTTCCCCATTCTGGAGTCGATGCTACGTGCTACAGTCGCCTAGTGACGTTGTGCCGTAATTGGTGTCACTTCTGAATCTTCTGATACGTACTAGTAGCAGTTAACCGCTTGATGTGTGAACTTGTGTTCAGGGCTTGAGGCAGGTTATTGCTGCAAAACTTATGGTGCGTTCTTTTAGCTGATTCAATTTCTGGTTGATTCAATTTATGTATCACTGTTTGTCAATTGGAGCTTGAATTCCAGTTTTGGTCAATGTTCTGGTAAGTTAATTCTTACTCATTGCCAATAACTGAAGCCAACACTCCTGTGAAATGTTCCATTTTGTGCAGCTAATGGCTATGTCTGCTCCACCCTTCTGTCTGTATTTTTTGTCTTTGATCACTCCCCGGCTGTCGCTGTGCCAGATGTGGCGCCGCGCCAAGGAAGGGGATAGAGGCGCGTGCAGCTCACTGGAGCGTCGTCGCTTTTGGGCCGACCATCAACGCGGCTCGCTCACACTCGACAGCTCGCCTTGCTCGCTTCCGCTCTGGTCAACCACTTGACCGACTGGCAACGTTTGCGGGTTTGAAAAAAGTTTATGAATTTTTATAAACAATTCACAAATTTGAAAAATGCTCATGGGTTCGAAAAAAACTCCAAGGATTCAAAAAATATTATGATTTTTTTTAAGTTTGAAAAAAAGTTCACAAATTCGAATAGATTCACGTGTTTGAAAAAATTCATTGATTTGAAAAAATATTTAAGGATTAAAAAAAAGCTCACATGGTTCCAAAAAATGGTTTACGAATTTTAGAAAAGTTCATGAATTTGAAAAACGCATGATTTAGAAAAACAAAATAAATAAATAAAACCAAACAAAACCGATCGAATAAATGAAAAGGGAAAACAGCTAGGAAGCTTCACAAACCCGATATGAAGCCTCTAGAAGCTTTCTAAAGTTGGTTGGTGTAAAACGCAGTTCATGAAAAAAAAATGTTACATGGGCTGGCGCGGATGGTGCCAAATAGGGGAAGTCACTAACGAGTTGTTACCCCTTGGGGGGGGGGGGGGGCATGGGCAGTGGTCATCTTTTAATCTACGTGTTTTTGGGCTTTTGATGTTTTTTTGGCTTATCAGTTTTTCCTGATTTTTATAGGTTTTGAAGAAGAAGAATTTTTTTTGCGAAGCATATCTGTGTTTCTCGAAAAAGTTGTGCTTCTCTTTTTGCGAAAAAATATGCTTTCACGAGAAGTGATAATGTTTTTCTTGTGGGAGCACATATTTGTTCCATCAAAAGCATAACCTATGCTTCCGTGAGAAGCACGACAATGATAAAAAAAATCGTACCTCTACCAGAAGCAAATTTTATGCTTTCATGCAACTGTGCTTCTACTCAAAATGGAAAAATCACAGTAAGTGCCTCTACAAAAAGTACAACTTGGCTTCCACGAGAAACATAGCCTGCACTTCCAAGAAAAAGTGAAAACTTTCTATGCTCTTGTTTTTTCTTTTGTTTTATTGGTATTCTTTTGTTTTTATTAATCTTACAACATATTCATAACGGTGGTTACGGCTTGGCACCGGAGTTGTTTAGTTTACCAATGTGATGGCCTGGCTTATTAGGAATGATAGACTACTCATATCAATAAGGAATTCCTTCTTTTCCGGGAGCCCATCCGGATAGAACTCCAAAGTTAAGCGTGCTCAGCTTGGAGTAGTTTCAGGATGGGTGACCGACCGGGAAGTTGCTCCCGGGTGCGCATTAGTGAGGAAAAAGTGCGCAGAAAAGATTAGTATTGATATGTGAGGCCAGTCTTGATCCCGCCAGGAGTAACGACCACCGGCGGGTGTGTCCGGGGCGTTACAAGTTGGTATCAGAGCCTTCTCCGACCTAGAAGCCCCCACTGATTGATCGAATCGTTGACGGTTGAGTCTAGGCACACACTTAAAATGTTTTGAGTCCTATATATATATATATATATATATATATATATATATATATATATCGGATAGTAGGATTTCTGTTTGCTCCTCATCTCTTTCACTCTGGTGAGGCCTCCTGACGATTACTCTTATCTCTTCTACTCTCAAAAATGCACCAAATTTTTTTTAGGATCACGCGAGTATTGTTTGGATTGTTCCGATGTCTTTGTGACGAGAACATTGTTCTCGATGCCTCCTGTCATTAGGGGTTGTGGCAGTGTCCCGGGGAGTTGAGCTCCGAGGTGTTGTCGTCACAAATATATCACGGCAGTTCTAGAATACTTAAGACGGCCGACATCGAAAACTCTCCTATGCGGTTAGTGGCAAGATAACCCCGACATCACCCAGTACTGGGGAGGTACTTCGGGAGTATTGCCATAGCTTGTATAGTAGATGCGTTTCGAAGGTCCGAGGTAAACGGTTTCCGGAAATAACTGGTTATGTGTGGAAGGATGGATACAGCTGGATGTAGGTTTAGAGTTGAGTGCGCGGTGCTTCCCCTGTATCCCCAACACCTGATTGCATAACTGGAAACTTTCGGAAATTAATAGGTGGGTTCATCTAGTAGTTCGTAGGCATTATTCCAACGAATGCATGATATGGAGTTCGGGGTTCTACATTGAGTGAAGTGGTTTATGGGCATTTGTTCCGATCGGGAGTTGCATCTTAAAGGGTCCTTGGCTATGCTGATCCGGGGATTGCAAAACCCTTTTGTAACACGTTCCATGAGCTTTCAGCACGAACATGTGGGACGAAGCTTCTATCTTGTATTTGTTCTATCTGATCCTTGTTGCTTTTATTTACCTTTTGTTCTCCCAAGTGGCTTCTCGACAAGTTGATGTACCTATGGAATTCATTCGTTCAATTCTCTGTTCGAATGATATTGTGAAGACTATGTTGCAACATATCTATCCGTTGTTTTTGTTTTGATTCTGGTATTCGAGTTGCTTCGATGTCAAATGTTGATTCCATACCTTCCTAATCGGTGTTCTCATATTTCTATGGGTGTGCTAATTCTTCTTGACCATCGAGATTTTCATGTTAATCCTTTTTCAACTGGTGTGCCTTCTCTTCAAGTTATTCCATACGGACGCCGTTGAGAAATCCGACAATTTGTCTGTTTCAATCATCCCAAGTTGTCTTTGTTTCCCCGCCCTCCCTCCCTTTTTCTTCTTGGAGCCAGAGTCCCTAATCAAGTATCCATTTTATTCATGTGAGGTTCTTCATTCATTTCCTTCAATGTTCTTATCCGGTGATTTATCGTGAAGATGCTCAAGAGCTTCAAGTTCATCATTCTTTTGTTCTCAAATTCTGCCGGTGGATGTAATTCAAGATTTCGGTGTTGATCTTATCCTTTTCCTCATTTCACAATGCTTTCTTATTCCGGTGCACCAATTAATCATTCTCCTCTTGCTATTCATATCTGGAGAGCTGAAGACATCTCGGAAGGTTCATAATTCCATTCTTAATCCGTTCAAACTATTCTGAGCTTCAAGCCAATTAATTCAACCGGTGCAATATCTCTTAAGCATCCTTTTTCAACGGTGGTTTCCTTGAGTGGGCCCTAACCCACAGGTCTTTTTCCAGGATCTTACCTGACTCTTCTAATTAATTTCCGGAGTTATTCTGAAATTCTTTCCAAAGTGTGACGTAAGAATGATTTCCACCAGTCACATGCCTTCTCCAAGCTTGTTTTCAATTATTTCCATCTTTAGCTCCACCTTCCTCTTGTCATTCGTCCAGAGTATCTCGAAATTCTTCATGGCATTTCTCGTCTTCACTCTCAACATTTGAAGATCGGAGAAGAGTTTCTCTTAATCTTGGCCGTTCTCTTGATGAGTTGTGGTTCTAGCTTCATGCCATCCTCATTATTGTTCCGTTTGTGAGGAATTATTTTCATACCCGTCCGAAGCATTTTATGAATTCTTTTTTTGTGTTCCTCCGAAGGCCATCATTTCAGAATATTTCTTCGTTCCCAGTTTTCAACTTGTCCTCCAAATATTCTTCATTGATGCCTCTTCGTTCGTCTCCATATTCTTACGGTGGCTCGTTCAAGATTACTCTTTCGTGTTATCGTATTAATTCACTCGTTCTTTTCATAATCCTACCGGTGGTTCGTTGAAGATTTACCCAAGTTTGTACTAGATCTCTCTTTAATTCTTTGCAACGAGAATAAGTAGTATGCCAAATCCGTTGCTTGTCATCAATTTAATTTGATGAAGGATAAGCATACAGTAAATCTTATTCTTATTTCCTTGAAGAGGTTAATCCCTTCCTTCGGAGCTTGTTCATCATATCATATTCTCGGTTCTAAGTTGTTCATCTTGTTTTCCGGAGCTCCAAGTTATTTCAATTATATCGTTTCAAAGCTCCATCTAATTCATCACAGGCCTTGAATCTTATTCTTTTCATCTTTCACTTCTCATGCTTTCATTACCGGAGTTTTCATGGTGGTTCATCAAAATTTAATTCATCCTCGAAGTCTTCATCAAGATTCTTGTTGGAGCTCAAGCATTCTTCATCTTGCTTTCCAATTGCAATCATTTCTACCTTATCTTTTCAGATGGTGTTATGCCATTTTTGACAATTTTCCTTCATGTTTCATGATTAACAAGTTGTCAAGAATGAAATATTTAAACCCATCATCCTTATTTTCTCAGGAGATCCTTTCAACTCCTCATTTTTATCTCTTGGAGTTATCTTGGGTTGTATTTCACCTAAAAGCTTTCCCTGAGAATTGTTGCTATTATGGTGCTTATAAATGACCCAAGTTCTTTAGTTATCCTACCGGTGAGATAAGTTTATCGTCTCCTTGTTGATCTCAATCCAATTAAATGTTTTCGTCAGTGGCTGGTTGTCACCTCTTAATTTTGAGATGTTTTCCATAAGCCCACATGAAGCTTATTCGTTTCGTTGTTGATTTTCCAACAACTCTGTTCAACCCTTCTCCGTAAGGAGGATTTTCTAATTCATTCGTGGGAGAAGTTGTCATTTTCTTCTCCATTCTTTTCTTTCATTGATTTATATGTTATTCTTTCATTCCGGAGGCATTGTGATGTTGCTCTCTCCAAACCATCATCTCGTTTTATCGAGATGATGTTCTTCCCTTGCTTGTCTATTTAACCGGAATGTCATGCCATCAATTCAAGTTCCATCTTTTATCTAGCTTTTCCTCTCTTTTCAACCGGAGTGCTATCTGAGTCTTTCTTACCCCTTGTGCCATTCTTTCAATTGTTTCGGAGGCAATATGCTGTTGATTTCATCAAGTATCACTCCATCTCCTCAAACTCATGTTAACTCCTTCCATTTTCAGACGGAGTGCTGTCCAAATTATTTCGTTTTTATTCCTTCTCAATCTTGGTTAACCGGAGTGGTTTTGGAATTCTTTTGTCATCCGTGAGCTCTTGTTTCATGTCTTTCAACCTACAAGGTTCTCATAATGTTCCTTGTTCCTCTTTTCTAACAGAGTTTTCATATTCATTCATCTCTGTTGTATTCTTCTTTCAGATTGTTCAACCTCTCAAGGTTCTTTGGTTTCACTCGTTTGTCAAAGAAGCAACTTTGTTTTACCTCTTCTTTTTCGTTTTTACCCGGTACTATCTCTAGGATCTCGGGTCGAGATCCTCTGTTAGTGTGGGAGAATTGTGACGCCCGAAGACCGACGTCCCAGAAGATTTCAGATGTTCCGGGTCTCCCGTGTGTTTCTTTTGTGCTTGCTTTATTTATTTTTGCATTGCATCATGTCATCTTGCCTTCATGACTTTAATTTTGCATCTCAACTTAAATAAATCGTGTGGATATTCGATCCATTTAAATCAAGGGAAGTGTGATTTCTCTTTAAAACATATCCTCCCAATATTTAGGGAGCTATATTATAAAATATTCCATTTGTTTGGAATTAACCCAACACACGTGCATAATTTGCCCCATGCCTTCTCTACCTCAAGTTTTGACTCCCAAACCCCGCCAACAATTCTTATCCTTTTTTTAGGCTCCTCCAAAAATTCGAACGTTTTTTTGACACTTCTGAAACCTAGTCCTAGTTCAAACTATTTGAATTTAATTCAAATGAGTTTGAATTTAATCTTGCAATCTTGCCCACTTCTATTTTTCCTGGGATCAAACTCATTTTTATGAGTTCGGGAAAATTAACCCCGTTTAGTAATTCTTTCCCTAGGAGCCTTTTTTTTTCTTTCCCTCTCTCTTTATTTCTCTGTCTGTTTTTTTTGTGTTTTTAGAGGAGAAGAGGCCCAGCCGCCGGCCTCTTAGGCCATCTCAGCCGCAGGCCCATCAGGCCAGAGCCGGCCCAGCCGCTCGAACCCTAGCTAGCGACCCCGCTCCTCACCCCTCGCTCCTCCTTCTCCCTCAGCCGCCGCACTCCCACCGACCGCCGCACCCCGATTCCCTCGATCCCCCTCGCTCGTCCCTCCCTCTCTCCCTCGCAGCCCGATCCCCATTTCCCTCCTCCTCGCTCTCCCCTCGCTCTCGCCGCGCAGCGCCCCATCTCCCGATCCCCGCGAGCACCCCCGCAGCTCGATCTTCCTTCACGCCTCCATCTCCGTCGCCGCGCCCTCGCCTCCTCCGGCCAACCCCGATGGCCCGTCGGCCTCCTCAATGCGTCCAGCCGCGACGCCCTCGTCCAGCCGCGTCGCCTCGCCTCGCGGGTCCTTGCCAGCGGACGCCCGTGCCCGCAGCCGGTGGCCTGCAGCCGTCGCCGCTGCATCGTGGCCCAAGCCACTGCTCCGTCGCCGCGCCTCCGGGGACGTCCTCCTTCGCGCCCCTCGTCCATGAGCACCCAAAGGGCCTGCGCCCTCCCCGTCATCGCTGCCTCACCGCCGCACCGCCATGGACGCCCACCGGCCGCCTCTTTCCGGCAGTGCCGGCGCCGCCCCGAGCAACCTCCAGCGCCTCCGCGCCTCTCCTCCTCGCCATGGCCTCGTCGCCCCCGTGCTGCCGCCCTTTGTGTGCCTTGTGTTGCTACGTTTTGGACCGTCAAGACCGGCAAGATCGACAAGACCGAGACCGCCAAGTACCTCGTCGACAAGTGTACCACTACCGTCGCCAACCCCGAGACCGGCAAGTCCGAAGACCCCAAGTACCCCTACCGATGACATGAACATCTACGAATGGGAACGACTACACAAGACGACGCGTCAAGTACCACTACGTCCGATGCCGCGACAAGTACCCCTACGGAACGTGTACGACGACCGTGGACGAAGACGCCAACGTGAACGACTACCGTCGCCCCGGAAACGATAGCTTCGTCAAGTACCTCTCCGAAACGGAATGTGAACGACTACTTCGTTGACGACCTCGTGAACAACTACTTCCCACTACATCAACGTGAACCACTACCGTCGCTGAAGACCCGTGTAATGCAAACGTCAAGTTCGACTACCGTCGCCGTGTACCACTACTTCCTCGACGAACGTGAATGACTACTTCGACAACGACCGCCTCGAGAACGTCTACTTCCACTACGTCCCTCGACGACTCGAACCGCTTCGAGAACGAACGTTCCGAAGGTATAACCCCGAGACGATGACCCGTGGACGAATGCTTGTTGTGTTGTATGAGATGTTTCCCTTGTGTGCACCGTGCCCGTTTCATCTTTTGTCATGCTCCTTGGTTGCCTCGTCGCCGACTCGTGGGAACCCGGTGACGGGATCACCCCACCTTTCATCTTGTTCCGCTCGCTCACGCCACCTTTTCTTTTGCATCGATCTCTCAACGAGTTATCGGAACCAATATGTTGCCGTTGCATCATTTTCGGATCGTTGCCATGGCACCCTTTTCTTCCACCACGGTGACAATACTTCATATCTCTTCATGTTAACTTTTACTAAAAATTACATAAACTTGATCATGTCATCCGCATCATGTTAACAACATTAAAACGTGTGAATTGTTGTTTGCTTATAATTGCTAAACATGCATATGGGGATTTTCCCGGAATTGTTGTTGTTATTTCCGGCCTCATTTAAAATGCCTAAATAGGTAGTTTGCTCTTGCTTCACCTCTTGCCATGTTAACAAACATTTAATCTTGTCTTGTAAATAAACGAGAGTCAATTAAATAATTAAAATGTGGTGTTTCGTCAATATGCAACTCGTTGCATATTGAGCTCCACTTAACTTGTAGTACTTGTTTGTGCACTTTGCCATGACATGCATATTTAAATCGGACATGCATCATACTTGTTTGTGCATCATGCCATGGTTATGATATGTGTGTTTACCGTGTTGCTTGTTTCTTTCCGGTTTGCTTCCCTCGTTAGCTTCGGGTTCGTTCCGGAGTTGTGAGGTTCTGTTCGACTACTTCTTGGACTCGTCCTTCTTCCTTCGGGATCCCAGGCAAGATGACCATACCCTTGGATACCTTTACTATCATTGCCATTGCTTAGTTGTCTCGATGCTATCGTTACATGTCGCGCTACCCATCATTTATGTCAGCCTCTCCTTGTTGCCATGAAACCTCTAACCTTTGACACCTTCCTAGCAAAACCATTATTTGGCTATGTTACCCGCTTGCTCAGCCCCTCTTATAGCGTTGTTAGTTGCAGGTGAAGATGAAGATCGTTCCAGGAGGGAACTTGTTGTTGGAATATCACAATATCTATTATTATTATTAACACACCTATATACTGGGCATGGGTGGAAGGTTTGGCCTTTTGCTCGGTGTTTTGTTCCACTCATGCCACCTTAGGCGCCGATAAACCGGCATTATGTTCCTTGATTTTGCGTTCCTTACACGATGGATGGATGTGGACCCCTTGACAGTTCGACTTTGAATAAAACTCCTCCAGCAAGGCCCAACATTGGTTTTAATTTGCTCATAATAACAACTTAATTAATTAATTAAATTGCATAGGGAGTTAGCGCTACCCGAGGATTCTTCTACATAGCAGGGGAGGCCAGTGCTGATGGTGTTGGTCCCAAACGGGGAGCCTGCGGGGCCACCACGGGGAAACTCAAGGATTGGTTTTACTCCTAGCATCGTCCATCCGTTTGTGGCCTGAGACGAGATACGCGCGGCTACTATCAGGGTGTCGACACACCGGGAGGTCTTGCTGGACTTGTTTTACCATTGTCGAAATGTCTTGTGCACCGGGATACCGAGCCTGATCGGATTTCCCTAAGATAAGGGGTGATGATATTATATTTATCACTTCAGCTAATCGTGAGAGCTTGTGATGGGCTAAGTTGGGATACCCCTGCAGGGTTATGATCTTTCGAAAGCCGTGCCCGTGGATATGTGGCAGATTGGAATTTGTTAATGTCCGGTTGTAGAAAACTTGACAGAGGATCCGAAGTAAAACACACAACTGTGTGAGTAACCGTGACTGTCTCTTTTCACTTTGAGAAGAGAACATGGTGGGGTTATGTTTGACTCGTGGGTAGTTCAGGATCTTTAGCGATCACTACTAGTTGCGACCGTTTGCGTAGATGCTCATCTTATTTTTGTACTCGTAAGTTAGCCACCATATTATGCTTAGCCGCTGTTGCAACCTCACCACTTTACCTCTTCCCACCCATAAAGCTTTGCTAGTCTTGATACCCATGGTTATGGGATTGCTGAGTCCTCGTGGCTCACAGATACTACAACACCAGATGCAGGTTCAGCCAAGAATGAAGCAGGAGTTGGATCAGTACTTCACTGGGAGCTCGATGAAGAGAGTGGCCGTATGCTTATGACGTTTTCGACGATCAGTAGTGGTTTCTACTAGGGGCGATTCGGACCTGTGGCTTTATGTTTTGTTATCTTTATTTTGGATCTTTGCCCGTAGTCGGGTTGTGATGTTTTGCTTATGTAATGTATTGTGTGACGTGGCGAGTGTAAGCCGACCATCCTTTTGCAATTTCATCCCTATTTTTACATGAGTCGTGCAAAGATACCAAACTTGAGATCATTCCAGAATGGGCTAATACCTTTAAGTCGTGCCTCGACACGTAGGAGGTATAGTCCCATCCTGGGCATTACAAGTTGGTATCAGAGCCGACCCTCGCGGTTACACGGATATTTGCACACAGTTTGCAGTCATGTTGTGCATGACGTTTGTGACCCGTCGTGGCACACGACATGGCACATGTGCTGTCCTGGAAGCACAGACGGTTGTGCCAAGAGGGAACATTCCTGTGGCCCGACGAGGACGTCGGTTTCTCTGAGTGAGGGTGTATGTGATGGCCTGGCTTATTAGGGATGATAGACTACTCATATCAATAAGGAATTTCTTCTTTTCCGGGAGCCCATCGGATAGAACTCCAAAGTTAAGCGTGCTCAGCTTGGAGTAGTTTCAGGATGGGTGACCGACCGGGAAATTGCTCCCGGGTGCGCATGAGTGAGGACAAAGTGTGCAGAAAAGACTAGTATTGATATGTGAGGCCAGTCTAGATCCCGCCAGGAGTAACGACCACCGGCGCGTGTATCGGAGTAACGACCACCGACGGGTGTGTCCGGGGCGTTACAACCAACCGGAAGAAAGCATCCTGACATTCGCTCTGTAGAGGAGTGCTATCTGAGACAATTTTTTCGGGTTTGCTATTTCACATCTAGATGTTAGATATTATCTTACATCTAACTCTCTCATTCTTAGGGACAAAACAAATCTATGTGAGATTTAAAAAAAAATCAAGGACGAGGGAGTTAGATGTGAGAGGGAGTTTGTAGGGGTATCTGAGAGCAGTTTTTTCTTTTTGAGAACTCTCTGAGAGCATTTGTTTTTTGAGACGACTCTGTGAGCAGGTTTGTGTGTCAGATATTGCGCTTACATTAAACAGGCCCAAGTGGGCCGTCACGCGCCCGAACTGCAACTAGCGGCAAGCCCAGTGCCCGTCTCGTCTTCCTCCGCGCGTCGCCCCTCCCCTATAAATTTCCCCTCTCCTGTAGCATCCTTTCTCTAGCTCGATCCTCCCCATCTCGCTGTGGTAGTTTGGTTCTCTTCCTGCAGACGCGGTGAATCGATTCCTTGGTGCGCGGTGCTTGCGGAGGGGAGCGAGATGGTAGAGAAGCGCCAGGCCTCCGGCGACGCTCCCGGGACGTCGCGGCCACCTGCACGGATGAGGGTCGCCTCAACCGACGACGAAGACGTGTCCTCCATAGACCTCTGGCTCGACGCAGGTGGCTTCCCTGGAAAATATCAGCAGCAAGCACGCTTTTCTTCTTCGCGTTGTCCGCGTTTTCTTGGATTCTTGGGGTTACGAGTTTGATTTCTTGGTTTCTTGCAGGCCTCGGGGGAGGCGGGGAGCGCACGAGGGCGGAGCCGCCGCCATCGCTGCAGTCTGTGCTGATGGCCGGAATGGGCGCCAACCCGACAGCCAACACTGGGCGGCCAGCGCCGAGGCGAAGCGACTACATCGGCGGTCGCCGTAAGTTCGCTCCAATTCCCACTTCGTTTCTTGGCTTCAATTCGTTTCTTAGATCGAAAAGGTGTCTTGCGCGTGTGGTTTCTTGGTTTCTTGGCGTCCAGTCCGTTTCTTGGC
Organism: Secale cereale; assembly: GCA_902687465.1. Classification (NCBI taxonomy): domain Eukaryota; kingdom Viridiplantae; phylum Streptophyta; class Magnoliopsida; order Poales; family Poaceae; genus Secale; species Secale cereale. Next base: position 370,163,657 of record LR738709.1, on the reverse strand, counting down.
TTGCAATTCGTTTCTTGGACTGACGTCTCCCTTTCGTCTCTTCTTGGCCCGAGAGCAGAGCGCTTGTCAGCCGGTGAGGAAGCGGAAGTGACGTCCAGGTGGAGACCCCTCTCCGATCTCGACGCAGAAGCGTCACCGTCCGGGAATGAGGAGGAGATCGTTGCGGCGGTGACACAGCCGCGGCCACCTCCACCCGCCGATCAGCCTTCTGCGGCGGAGGCGCAGCCACTGCCACACCCCGATGAGTCCGTTGGGTCGGCCGCGACTGCACCGGAGATGGTGGTGCCGGCCCCGGCTGACCGCCGTTGAGGAGTCCATCGATTCAGCGAAGAATATCCAAGGCGCGAGGAGCAGAGTAAGGAGTTGGTCAGTGCCCCGTTCTCGAGTTGATGCTACGAAACCACCGCCTACTGATGCTGTGCAGTAGTAACTGGTCCCACTTCTGAATCTTCTGATGTGTTCTTCGAGTATAGTGTTTAGCTCATAGTTTTTCCTCTCCAGTAATGCGGCAAACGCAATGGTTTTGCTGCATACTAGTATTAGTTACCAGTGGTTCTTTTCTGAACTTTGTTCAGGCTTCTTTTCTGAACTTTGTTCAGGCAGGTTAATTGCTGCATTCTCGCACAAAACAAGTTAATTGCTGCAGACATTTGTTTTGAGATAGAGAAATCACTGCGGACTTTATGATGCTTACTAGCTGTGCGTGTTCTATTGGTTGATACGGTATTTGCGCTTGTCTGTCGGAGTTCAATTCAATATATCTGTTTTATTTTTATTCCCGGTGTTGCCAATTATTCTTTTTCTCTGTCAATGTGGCAAATGCAATGGTTGGGAGTAGTAATTACCAGTGTGAACTTTTTTTCGATAAATGGATTTTATCAACTGAAAATGAACTATGTGGATACAAACACGATGATCACATACACGATCTTTGTACAACTAAGATGCACACAACCAGTGGCGGACCCAGGATTGGCCGATGCCCCGGACGAGAAACTAAGGGCTAAAAATTACGCGGAAAAAAATTCCAGTTTTAAGGCATAAAAAAGTTAATCTATGTTGCATAACTAATAAGAAACCAAACATAATATGCAATGGTTGCATTTGCTCCATGATGGGTCAACTAATAAAGCGAGACAAATAAAAAGACAATATGTACATAGATAAATGATACAAAAGATTGATACCAAATCGAAGGATTGGTTGATCTGAAACTCCCATGACTACATCTTCAATAGCATAAGAAGCTAAACCTTCAATCATCAATTTTAAAATGCAAATCAGAGCATATTATAGTAGGTAAAACTAGTTAATAATAGATGCAAAATATGAAAACTTGCCTCTAAGACCAGGCAAAACAAATAAAAAGAGGACTCAAACTCCCTGACCCTACCTTACGCTACGAAACGACGACTATTGGCCACTCGACCTAGCAACTACTGCATACTAAAACGAAGCGCAAACTTTTAAGTACCCAGCCACAGTGGTAAATCTGTTTTTAATTTTTATTACTCAACATTTCTTGGAAAAAATGCGAATAATATTTGAAAATGTGAACGATTTCAGTATTTGAACAAAACCTTTAAAACGTGAAAAAAAATGAAAAACGTGAAAAAAAAATTAAACAGGTGAACAAAAATTGAAAATGTGAACAATTTTCATATAAGCTGAATAATTAATATACATTGAACATTTCTATAATATATTCTGAACAATTTGTAAATACTCATTACTTATTTTTGTGATATACCATGAACAATTTTTGAACAATCGTTGAACATGTTTGTGATATACGCTGAACAGTTTTTTAATACGTAATTAACATTTTCTTATGATATGTTGAACATTTTATTAATATACTACGTACACTTTCTTAAATATACTATGCACATTTTTGCAATACACATGGAACATTTGTATAATACCCAAAAATTGTGAACAAAATTGCAAAATGATAACATTTTTTGGTATTCCATACAGTATTTGAACTTTTAGAAAAAATATTTGAAAATATAAAATGAAAGGAAAAGGAAAAAACGAAACAGAAAAACAGTGGTGCATATGTGGGCCGGCCCAACTGGGAGCGCCTTCAACGAAGGCATGATGTTTTGCTGCCCGTGCCGCCCACGAGCGTCATATAGGATCCACCATGCAGGGGGCAGTTCGTGCGGCGCGTGGCGGTTCGCCTGGGCGGCTGGCCCAGTTTCCCTGGGCTGCCTGGCCCAAATCCGCCCATGCACACAACCAACACCAAGTGACAGAAAGAAATACGCGAGCAATGAGCAATGTCATCAAAGATCAACAAAGCTATGCCTAGGCGGGAAAAAACCGAAGTGTTGAAACAACAACCGGTGAACTACGCGTCAACCATCCACACCAATCGTTCTTCACATCACAAGGACACGAGAAGGTTCTCCAACTGCCATTGTCGGACCTAACAACAAAAGGCCGGATCACGTGTTTTCACCCTAGAGACAAGTTCGAGTAAACTCCAAGCCACACCTTCAAGAAAGTAACGACGACAAAACATTGTCATTGCTAGGTATAATCAACTAGGGTCAGACTTAGCGTTTTCACCCCCAGAGCTCGAGACCGGATGCTCGATAAGCATCACCAAACCGAAATCATCATGTGATGTATGTATTCTCCACTTCCCACTTTCCCATCAGGTTCATGCGTGCACGGTCCTCATCACGTGATATGCGACAAAGTCAATGTGGAGAGAAGAAAGTCATCGGCACCGCCAAAATCCATGATTGGACAATTTGACAGCCCCCACACCAATTTCACAAGTGGCATCCGGTGGTAGATCTGTTGCAGACGACAACACCATGCGCCGTAACTCTAGCCCATAGTGCAGGATCACGACCCAACCACCCACGAAATTATAAGTCAAGGGATCATGCCCTCTTACGCAGAACTCTAGGAACCATTAGCCACCGACCACTACGACGATGCAAGCACCACCTTCGGGATTGTCATGCTGTCCGCCTCTGATGTTCATTGCTAAGCCATGGTTGTGTCCATCGCCGTTGCTGCTGCGCAAGTACGCATGAGCAGAGCGTCGGGTGCCTTGCTCCCACTACATGCAGATGCGCAATTTGTACGACCGTGATACATCCATTTTGCATCATGTTTTCTTACTGTTATTTATAATGTTCTTACACATAATAATGCTTTTTGGAGTAATTCTAATGCCTTTTCTCTCATGATTTGCAAGGTACACACCAAGAGGAAGAATTCTGTCAGCCGAAAATCTGGACCTGAAAAAGCTACGCCAGGCCACCTATTCCGCACAACTCAAATGAGATGCAACTCCATGAGGATTTTTTATGGAATATTTAAGAAACACTGGAGCCAATAAACACCAGAAGGCGGACACCAGGTGTGCACAACCCACCTGGGCGCGGTAGCCCCCCTAGCGTGCCCTGGTGGGTTGTGGCCTCCTCGGCCCACCTCCGGTGCCCATCTTCTGGTATATAAGTGATTCTGACCTAGAATAGAGAGAAGACTTTCGGGACGTAGCGCCACCGTCTTGAGGCGGAACTTGGGCAGGAGCACTTTTGCCCTCCGACGGAGCGATTCTGTCGGGGGAACTTCCCTCCCGGAGGGGGAAATCATCGTCATCATCATCACCAACAGCTCTCCCATCTTGGGGAGGGAAATCTCCATCAGCATCTTCACCAGCACCATCTCATCTCAAACCCTAGTTCATCTCTTGTATTCAATCTTGTTACCGAAACTATAGATTGTTGCTAGGGGGTGACTAGTAGTGTTGATTACATCTTGTGGTTGACTACTATATGGTTTATTTGGTGGAAGATTATATGTTCAGATCCATTATGCATAATTGCATATTAATACCCCTCTGATCATGAGCATGTTAATTATTTGTGAGTAGTTACTTTTGTTCTTGAGGTCACGGGAGAAATCACATTGCAAGTAATCATGTGAACTTGATATGTGTTTGATATTTTGATAAAATGTATATTGTGATTCCCTTAGTGGTGTCATGTGAACGTTGACTACATGACACTTCACCATATTTGGGCCTAAGGGAATGCATTGTGGAAGTAGTAAATAGATGCTGGGTTGCGAGAGTGACATAAACTTAAACCCCAGTTTAAGCACTATTCCGTAAGGGATCGATTGGATCCTAGAGTTTAATGTTATGGTTAGAATTTATTCTTAATACTTTTCTCGTAGTTGTGAATGCTTGCGGGAAGGTTAATCATAAGTAGGAGGTTTGTTCAAGTAAGAATAGCACCTAAGCACCGGTCCACCCACATATCAAATTATCAAAGTAGCAAACACAAATCAAACCAACAGGATGAAAGTGGCTAGATGAAATTCCCGTGTACCCTCAAGAATGCTTTGCTTACTATAAGAGACCATTTTGGCTGTCCTTTGCCTCAAAAGGATTGGACTACCTTGCTACATACTTGTTACAATTATCGTTACTTGCTCGTTACGAATTACCTTGCTATCAAACTACTAGCTACTTACAATTTCAGCACTTGCAGACACTACCATACTGAAAACTACTTGCCATTTCCTTCTGCGCCTCGTTGGGTTCGACACTCTTACTTATCGAAAAGAGCTACAATTGATCCCCTATACTTGTGGGTTAGCAAGGCTATTTTCTGGCGCCATTGCCGGGGAGTGAAGCGCCTTTGGTAAGTGTAATTCGGTAATGAAACATTTATATAGTGTGTTGAAATTTATTGTCACTTGCTACTATGGAAAACAATCCTTTGAGGCGTTTGTTCGGGGTATCTTCACCTCGTCCAGAACCACAATTAATTTCCCCTCAACCTACTAAAAATATTGAATATGAAATTCCATCGGGTATGATAGAACAACTGCTAGCTAATCCTTATGCAGGAGATGGAACCGAACATCCTGATATGCACTTGGTATATTTGGAACAAATTTGTGGATTATTTAAGCTTGCAGGTTTACCCGGAGATGAGGTGATGAAAAAGGTTTTCCCTTTATCTTTGAAGGGAAAGGCATTGGCATGGTATAGGCTATGCGATGATATTGGATCATGGAATTGGAATCGTTTAAAATTGGAGTTCCACCAAAAAATTATCTTATGCATCTAGTTCATCGTGATCGGAATTATACATATATAATTTTTGGCCTTGTGAAGGAGAAAGTATCGCTCTAGCTTGGGGGAGGCTTAAGTCAATGTTATATTCATGCCCTAATCATGAGCTCTCAAGAGAAATTATTATCCAGAACTTTTATGCTCGGCTTTCTCGTAATGATCAAACCATGCTGGATACTTCTTGTGCTGATTCTTGTATAAAGAAAACTATTGAATTCCGGTGGGATCTTTTGGAAAGAATTAAACGCAACTCTGAATATTGGGAACTCGACGAAGGTAAAGAGTCAGTATAAAACTTAAGTATGATTGTGTTAAATCTTTTATGGATACCGATGCTTTTCAAAAGTTTAGCACTAAATATGGACTTGACTCTGAGATAGTAGCCTCCTTTTGTGAATCATTTGCTACTCATGTTGAACTCCCTAAAGAGAAGTGTTTTAAATATCACCCACCTATTAAAGAAGAAATAAAGAACCGGTACCAGTTAAAGAAGAAGCTATACTCTATAATGTTGATTCAGTTGTTCCTACTGCTTATATTGAGAAACCCCCTTTTCCTGTTAGGATAAAGGAACATGCTAAAGTTTCAAATGTGGTTAACAAAAGCTATGTTAGAACACCTAAACTAGATGAACAAATTACGGTAGAACCTGATGTTGCTATGGTTAAAGATCTCTTGGAGGAACATATAGATGGGCATGTTATTTACTTCTGTGCAGAAGCTGCTAGAATTGCTAAACCCGAAAAAGGGATAAAAATAGACCAGTTGTTGGCCTTCCTGTCATTTCAGTTAAAATAGGAGATCACTGTTATCATGGTTTATGTGACATGGGTGCTAGTGTGAGTGCTATTCTTGACACTTTGTATCAAGAAATTAGGAAAGCCATAACACGTACAGAGTTAGAAGACATAGATGTTACTATTAAACTTGCAAATAGGGACACCATATCACCTTGTGGGATTATTAGAGATGTTGAAGTCTTGTGCGGGAAAATAAAATACCCTACTGATTTTCTTGTTCTTGGTTCCCCACAAGATGACTTCTATCCCATTATCTTTGGTAGACCTTTCTTGAACACAGTTAATGCTAAGATAGATTGCAAGAAGCAAACTGTTGGTGTTAGCTTTGGTGATGAGTCTCATGAGTTTAATTTTTACAAGTTTAGTAGAAATCATCATGAAAAAGAATTGCCTAGTAAGGATGAATTAATTGGTCTTGCTTCTATTGTTGTGCCACCTACTAATCCTTTAGAATAATACTTGCTAGACCATGAGAATGATTTACATATGCATGAAAGAAATGAAATAGATAATATTTTCTTTGAACAACGTCCTCTGCTTAAACACAATTTACCTATTGAAACTCTTGGAGGTCCTCCTCCACCTAAAGGTGATCCTGTGTTTGAATTAAAACAATTGCCAGACACTTTGAAATATGCTTATCTTGATGAAAATAAAATATATCCTGTTATTATTAGTGCTAACCTTTCAGAACATGAAGAAGAAAGATTATTGAAGGTTCTAAGGAAGCATCGAGCTGCTATTGGATATACTCTTGATGATTTAAAGGGCATTAGTCCCACTCTATGTCAGCACAAAATAATATGGAACCTGATGCTAAACAAGTTGTTGACCACCAACCTCGGTTAAATCCGAAGATGAAAGAAGTGGTAAGAACGGAAATATTAAAACTTCTGGAAGCAGGTATAATCTATCCCATAGCTGATAGTAGATGGGTAAGTCATGTCCGTTGTGTCCCTAAGAAAGGAGGTATAACTGTTGTTCTTAATGATAAGAATGAACTTATTCCACAAAGAATTGTTACAGGCTATAGAATGGTAATTGATTTCAGAAAATTAAATAAAGCTACTAGAAAAGATCATTACCCTTTGCCTTTTATTGATCAAATGCTTGAAAGATTATATAAGCACACACACTTTTGCTTCCTTGATGGATATTCTGGCTTTTCACAAATACATGTTTCTCAACCTGATCAAGAAAAGACCACTTTTACTTGTCCGTTTGGAACTTATGCTTATAGATGTATGCCTTTTGGTTTATGTAATGCACCTGCTACCTTTCAAAGATGCATGATGGCTATATTCTCTGATTTTTTGAGAAAAGATTGTTGAGATTTTCATGGATGACTTCTCTGCTTATGGGAAGTCTTATGATGATTGTTTAAGCAATCTTGAGCGAGTTTTGCGGAGATGTGAACAAACAAATCTTGTCTTGAATTGGGAGAAGTGCCACTTTATGGTTAATGAAGGCATTATCTTGGGTCATAAAATTTCTGAAAGAGGTATTGAAGTGGACCAAGCTAAGATTGATGCTATTGAGAAAATGTCATGTCCCAAGGACATAAAAGGTATTCGTAGTTTCCTAGGCCATGTCGGTTTCTATAGGAGGTTTATTAAAGACTTCTCTAAAATTTCTAGGCCTCTCACTAATCTTTTGCAAAAGGATATTCCTTTTGTTTTTGGTGATGATTGTTTAGAAGCCTTTGAAACACTCAAGAAAGCCTTAATCTCTGCACCTATTGTTCAACCACCTGATTGGAACTTGCCTTTTGAAATTATGTGTGATGCTAGTGATTATGTTGTTGGTGCTGTTCTAGGACAAAGAGTTGATAAGAAATTGAATGTTATTCATTATGCTAGTAAACTCTAGACAGTGCTCAAAGAAATTATGCTACAACTGAAAAAGAATTCTTAGAAGTGGTGTTTGCTTGTGATAAATTTAGACCTTATATTGTTGATTCCAAAGTAACTGTTCAGACAGACCATGCTGCTATTAAATATCTTATGGAAACGAAAGATGCTAAACCTAGACTTATTCATTGGGTTATTTTATTACAAGAATTTGACTTACATATTATTGATAGGAAAGGAGCTGAGAACCCCGTAGCTGATAACTTGTCTAGGCTTGAAAATGTGCTTGATGACCCACTACCTATTGATGATAGTTTCCCTGATGAGCAGTTAGCTGCAATAAATGTTACTAATAGTACTCCTTGGTATGCTGATTATGCTAATTACATTGTTGCTAAATATTTACCACCTAGCTTTACATATCAACAAAAGAAAAAAAAATTCTTCTATGATTTAAGACATTACTTTTGGGATGACTCACATCTTTATAAAGAAGGAGTAGATGGTATTATTAGACGTTGTGTACCTGCTTGAACATGGACAAATCCTACAGAAATGTCACTCTGAGACTTATGGAGGGCATCATGCTGGAGATAGAACTGCTCACAAGGTATTGCAATCTGGATTTTATTGGCCTACTCTCTTCAAGGATGCCCGTAAGTTTGTCTCATCTTGTGATGAATGCGAAAGAATAGGTAATATCGGTAAGCGTCAGGAAATGCCTATGAATTATTCACTTGTTGTTGAACCTTTCACTACTAGGGAAAACCCTAGCAGTAGCGCGGGTATTTTGCCTATCAGTAACGCTGGACGCCGTGCTACTGATAAGGCGCTACAGCTAATGTGTAGCAGTAGCGCCTGTCATCCCACACTATTGCTATACATGCATAGAAGTAGCGCGCTTTAGTGAAGATCGTTGCTGCTAATATTTGCAGCGCTTTTTGGAAGGAAGCGCTACTGGTAAGGCAGCGCTACTGCTAACTTTGTTCCCCTCGCTACTGCTAGTTTTATTAGTTTTTTCTACATATTTGTTTTGTATTTGAATAGGCTTTATACAATACACATACAAATGTAATCATAGCATATACATACAACTAGTCTCATCATATCATGTCATCATGATAATCATCAACCAACACAAAGTGGTCTCTCGTCATCATCTCGAAAATAGCGATACAAGTCTCGATTACTTGCAACTACATCGTCATCCATCTAAACAATGATATACGCGAGAAGAGCTATCACTTTGAGTGAGAGCGGAACTATGCAGTACATGAGTTCGTATCCCTCTCTCGCATTAGCGTGAACCTAAACTAACTACTGCCCGTCGCTCGGAAACCGGAAACCATTACACCTGGGCCTGACACTCCGGCCACTCGTCGTATATATACTCCTGGCGTAGCACTTCTTCGCCATCGATGATCTATGCACCTGCATCATCACATGAGTCGATGATATGCAACATATATAGGTGAGCAACAGAAAGAGATAGACTTGGCTAAAATAGAAGCAACATATCATAAGCATAAATAACAAAGTTGATTGTACCCAAAATGCCCTAACTAGAGTGATCGTCGCTAGTCGAGGAGGACGGTTTAATTACATCACAAATAAAGTTTCATCGTGCATAACTCAAAGTTTCGTTATACAAAAAGTATTGATTAAACGGACACATTGTCATATATCGACAATCACTCCAACATGTCCTGCCATCCATCCAAGTCAGGGAGATAGTCCCCGAGCCTAGTGAAAGGCTTCAGGTCGAGACGCTGAAAGGCTACCCGTGTTCGGACGTCTTGTCGCGACATTTGTCCTTCTTCGTAGAACATCCCTGTTTTTACGACGACCTCCTTCATGATGATTTGGGCAAGTTCACGCTAGATGTGATAGAACTCAGCTCGAAGTCGATGATCCTTGATATCTCCTAAGTTCTTTGCCCATGGGCATCGCCGGATTTCAGTGACATGCAAAGGTTCTGATGATCCTGTTTGTACTCCAGCATGTGGTGTAGGACATAGAATCCATCATTAAGAGAATCAGTCGGTTACTGGATGCAGCAGAAGTCGGTCTTATGGCCGAAGGCGGGCCTGCCGCCCCTTCTCTTCTTGTCCTTGACCTCTCCACCCAGTGCGTCATAGTAAAACATAGAACTATCGAGAGCATCCTTGATGTGGGTGTAATCCTTTTTGTTAATGTTCTTCGACGAGTCCAAGTAAAGAGCGTGGGAGTATCGGGGGTAGAGGATGATGAGGACGGCGCGCCCGCCGCTGCGCAAAATAAGTACACCTCAAATTAATTAGTCTCCACCATGCAAATGAATGATTGAAATCGAAGGAAGGATATCCGTGTGGATGACTTACAGGGGATGATAAGGCACGAGAATCGCCTCCTTGTCCTTATTGGCGAGCATGAAATTGACGATGTATTCCCTCGCGTATTCACGGTGCTTTGCGTAGACTTTCAAGAAGCCCTCGTGCATGAAGTACGGGCCAGCGACACAGATATGAGGTATTAGCTCAACCCCGATGATGTAGTTCATGTGAAAGTCATAAAGGCGAACAAATGTAAAATCCAGCTTCTTCACGTGAAACATGTCGAATATGTAATCGAATCGAAGGAAGAACTTCTCCGCGGGGAATGTGTCGACGTACGACAATTGCCGTGGAACGTTAACCACATAGAGTGGGTATCCTGGATCTTTCGAGGGGATGAGGCCTTTCTCTATCCGCAACACATCGTCATGAAGTCTCCTTAGATCGCCGAATCTGGCCCTTAGCGCTGCTGCGGGTAGGATTGGTTGATCGGGGGTATGCCATTTATCCACACTGGGGATATCTATACGGTCTTGAACCCGAGGCTGCTGAGGCGGCTGGATCATAGAATCAGCTTTTTTGTCTTTCCTCGGTCTCTTCCTAGACTTCTTTACTACCGGAAGGTCGTCCATAATATGTTCAGCCTCCGGAGACGGCAATTCAGGCATCGACTCATGACGCTCAAACCCTAAGTAGGCGCCAGTATAGACATACTGTTGAGTGCCGTCGTCATCCTCATCCTCATCTATGGCGACATCACCAGTGACTAATGGAGCCTTTTCCTCACCCCCTCCGCTATCACCCAGCATGACAGCCGACGCTAATTGGGTAGGTGAGGTGTTGATGTTCATACCCAACTGCGTGCTCGTGGTTGTGCTCCCGGCCGCCTCCAGACGAAGCAGACTCTTTGGCCACAACAGGACCCACCCATTGCAACAATCACCAAGCCGCCGCGGGGTCTCGTTATCACCCCCCACTTGTACCAGAGGAGGCAAATTCTCGTGGCCTAGTTTGACACTGGCCACGGAAATCTTGAAGACGTTCGGGGGGATCGGCCGGCTGTGGAACAATGGTTCCTTCGGCTTCATTATCATCGCCTTCCCCACGTCCACCTTCTGGTCGCCGATGGTGTACAATATGGTGCACGGGGTTTCGTCGGCCTGCAAAGAAAAGTCTGCGACGTGAGACATCCGAAGGCAACAAAAACGGGAGATTATACATTTATTGAAGGGGGCCAGTGTGATAGATACCGTGAGGGCGTCGAGCTCAGCCACGAAGCACCACCGAGCACGTCCGGTGCCGGAGCCGGTACCGGAGCAGGTGCGGGAGCCGGTGCAGCTGCAGGTGCTAGTGCAACGCTAGTCGAGCTGCTCCCCAAGAAGTCATCAAGGGGAAAGTCCGCTACATTTTTTTTCCTGGATTTTGCCTTGTCCAATTGAAAACGGCCGGAACCAAGGAAGTAGACATATCCACAACAACCTGTTTTGCGGTAGCTACCGCTGTTGCGACTGTCTGAGACGATTTCTTCTCAACCGCAATCTCAACCTTCTTGTCGATGTTTTCTTCAGTTAACCTTCGTCTTTCCTTTCTCTCCTCCGTGGTCTCACGGTAGTACTTCTTCCACGTGGCGCCATCTCCGACACCGTGCACGCGTCCATACGACGGTCGAGTCTCCACCGGGAGTCGTTTCAATATGTTCAACGCCTGGTTGAATGGAGTGTCCCACTTGGGCCTCGCCAACGCCTCAGGCGGCGAGTCGCTTTCGGCTGCAATCCTGTGCTGGCACAAGGATCGTTTACAAATATGACTAACATGCAGTCGAATTGATCAGAAACTAAAATTACCAGCAGTCTCATGAACTCCGTCGTGACCGCGTTCGTCTTGAAAACCTTATTCACTGGGTACCAACGGTGCCGGGCCCTGAGGACGTCACGCTCCTACGGGTCGGTGAACTCCGCCAAGGGGTCTGGGATGCCCAGACTCGCGGCTTTCGCGTCCTCCTTGGCCCATATGGACCTCTTCCCGGCGTAACCACGGCTTCCGAGGTGGTGGCACCCAATATTCCTCTGTTGAAGCCCCTTCATGTACTTCGACTTTTTTTGGCAGCTTTGGCCTCGCAAGCCGTCTTGAATATTTCAAAGTGCTCTGGCCGTGATTGTCGGATTATCCTTTACAATCATGGAGTAGGGTTCCTTTTTGCCGATGATCCTTGCTTTCACCCTTGTTTCTAGGCGGCCAACGCATTGCTAAACTTGGTCATGGCGTGTTTGTTTATCTTCTTCATTGCCGGGTCCTTATCTGGATCTTTATAGTCCTTTTCATTCTGGCCCGGGAACAAGAATATCTAGTGCAGCTTCTTTAGGAGGGAGGGCCTCATATTATCTATCTTCTATAGTTTCTCATCGTTGATGGTGGCGGTTGTCCATACGATGCAGCCTATTTGATTGCCGTAGCACGCGCACGCTTCCCCAGGCGCTTTTGGCTCAAAATTGCCGGTGTCCACCGCCGTGACCACCAGTCTAGTAGTCCTGAGCTTGTTCGGAAGCCGTTGCCTTTCTGCTTTCCGTTCTACACCAGCTCCGCTAGTCTCGGCGCCGGTCTCAGTCTGAGTGCCGGTTTCGATGCCGGTCTCAGTCTCAGCGCTGGTCTCAGTCTCAGCACCGGTCTGCGTGTCAGTCTCAGTCCCCGATGCCACCGGTTGATCATCGACAAGGCTCAAAAAATTCGTCTGCCGCCAGGTAGACGTCGTCGCAATCACCAGAACCATGTCCTTCATCGTAGCTAGCCATGTTTCCTACGATTAAATCTAGTCAATTAATTCTAGACCTAATGCTTTGCAGGAACGTTGACTCCTTGCCGGTGCGGCAAATCCCGGGCACTCGATATTTCCTAGTTTGTAGCACAAGTCATGCCGAAATTCACGGAAAATTTCGGCATGACTTTTGCTAAAAAGTGGACAAATCGAGAACCTGAAATTTGCCAGAACGGAAATGAATCAACATTCCGGCAAAACATAGGCCACTCGACTTCATTCCCTGGAAACAACAAAGCCACTTCGGCACAATCGAAACATGTGCAAACACAACATTCCGACAGCACTGCCCTAATTAACATCTAGTTAAACAAACTCAATTCAAAAACTAAACCCTACTGAACTAATTAACATTTACATTATCTACTACTTAACATCTATTATTACCCTAACTAAAACATCTACTACTAATCATACTGCCCTAGTTAACTAGTACCATATATACTACTAATTAACATATACTACTACTACTAAAAATCATTATCTATGAACCCTAGTACTAATTAACATCTACTACTACTGCTAATTAACATGGTAGAGGAAGAAAAAGCAGAGAGAGAGAGGGGGTGGGGGAGGGGTGGGGGGCTTACAGAGAGGGGAGAGACGATGGCGGGGAGGTGCTCGACGACGGAGGTAGGGGCGGCGAGGGCGGGCTCGGGAT
>LR738709.1:370062816-370149963 GCA_902687465.1 Secale cereale | reverse complement strand
GGAGAAAGGAGGACTTAGCAAAATTTTGAGCCTGCAGGTTGTTCAGTCAAACTAGCAATAGCGCTGTTTCGGAAACGCGCTATCGCTAAGTTAGCTATAGCGCGTTTTAGAAAAACACGCTACTGCTATAGGATGAAGTTATTTCTTTCATTTACCCTTACATTTTCTTTTTTTTCATTTCTCCTTTTCCTACTTCTTTCATTTTCATTTACTTTTCTATTTTTTCATTTATCTTTTCTTTCTTAGCAGTAGCGCTCTATGCAGAAAACACGCTGCAACAACGACCATAGTGGTAGCGCGCTTTGCGCGGAACCGCTACTACTATTCCTAGCCTACCGCCAACACGGTGGGATTGATAGTGGTAGCGCGTTTTTCTACACACGCGCTACTGCTATAGTTGTATCTATAGGGCGCTTTCCTGGAACGCGCTACTACAAAGTAGCAATAGGGCCCTATTTTAACCAGCGCTACTGCTATACCTCTGTGTATAGCCTTTTCCCTAGTAGTGTTTTGATGTTTTGGGATTTGACTACATGGGACCTTTTCCTTCCTCTAATGGGTATACACATATTTTGGTTGTTGTTCATTATGTTACTAAATGGGCAGAAGCTATTCCAACCAGTAGTGATGATCACAACACCTCTATTAAAATGCTTAAGGAAGTTATTTTCCCAAGGTTTGGAGTCCCTAGATATTTAATGACTAATGGTGGTTCACACTTTATTCATGGTGTTCTGCGTAAGATGCTTGCTAAGTATGATGTTAACCATATAATCGCACCACCTTATCATCCTCAGTCTAGTGGTCAAGTTGAGCTTAGCAATAGAGAAATGAAATTAATTTTGCAAAAGACTTTCAATAGGTCCAGGAAGAATTGTCTAAGAAATTACATGATGCACTTGGGCTTATAGAACAGCTTATAAAAATCCTATGGGTATGTCTCCTTATAAAATGGTTTATGGAAAAGCTTGTCATTTACCTCTTGAGTTGGAACATAAAGCATATTGGGCAGTTAAAGAACTCAACTATGATTTCAAACTTGCTGGCGAAAAGAGGCTATTTGATAAAAGCTCATTAGATGAATGGAGAACCCAAGCTTATGAAAATGCAAAGTTATTCAAAGAAAAAGTTAAAAGTTGGCATGACAACAGAATTGAAAAATGTGAGTTTAAAGTCGGAGAGTATGTTCTTTTGTACAACTCTCGTTTCAGATACTTTGCACGCAAACTCTTCTCAAAATGGGAAGGCCCCTATGTGATCGAGGAGGTTTACCGGTCTGGAGGCATCAAAATAAATAATTCCGAAGGCACTAACCCAAAGGTTGTCAACGAGCAATGAATAAAGCATTATATCTAAGGTATGCCTATTAATGTTGAAAACAACATTGTCCAAACTTTGACATCGGAAGAACACATAAAAGAGTCCTTCCGGAACACTCCAGAATCATCAAAATAAGGAGGTACGTAGTACGGTAAGTAAACACACTCCAAAAAATCTGCATTTTTTTTCCAGTTTTGGAATAATTTAGAATTTTGGGAATAAAGAAACTCACAAGAAGCGTCCCCTGGTAGGCACAAGACACCAGGGCGCGCCCAGGTGGGTTGTGCCCACCCGAGGAATCTTCCAGACTCCGTTTTTCTTCTGTTTACATGTCCTGCAAGATAAAAATCCTATTTATACATCCCGAACCTATTAACCATCGTATCACAAATAAATCCTCTGTTATCTTTTCTTGCTGTTTCTGGTCCAATTTATCAAGCTAGGCATCATGTCTTCCTGCTCCTCCAACAACATGGAAGAAGATGCTTGGCTGATGAAGATCGAGACGAAGAGGGAGGAGCCTACGGCCGCCGTCAAGGGAGGCAAGGGCAAGGAAGTTACCATAAATCCATCCCTGGTGATAGCCCAAGCACTGCTGGCCGAGGAGGAGGAAGAAGATACCCTTAAGCCCTACCTTACTCATCTTACCCCTGCTGAGATTGAAGCTTTTCGCATCATTGAAATAGTTCGCATACAAAATAAGTATCTCACTCGCGAAAATTTTCTGCATCAAGAGCGTATTATCCATCTCCGAAGCGTCATCTGTCGGATGCAGGATCTCTTAACCCTTAAAGATAGGATCGCTTCATCACCTTCTTCACCACCCAAGGAGAACTGAGTATCGAGTATGTGAACTCCCCTTAGCTTCCTCCAAGCTTGGGGGAGGTGTCCCGGTATCGTATCGTCCCACTATCTTTTTGCTTTTACTTATCTTAGCTCAATCTTTTGCTGAGATGAATAAAATTTAGTTCGATCTTTTCTTCTTTGAGAGTTTGCTTAAGTGATCTATCATTGTTATCATGTGCAAGTTATATAATTAAGTTACTTTATTTACTTTCATGTTGCAAATAAAGAAAAGAAAAAGAGAAAGGAAGCAAACAAAAGAAAGGAAATAAATCAATAAGATCATATACTAATCTTATGGTAGGTGATAGCACCACATAAGGAAAACTATAAGTAAGAAAATTTTATTAGATATTGACAAACATAGCATTGGTCAATGATGCAACTCATGAAAGAATTAATAAGGGAAGGGAAGATTCACATGTAAATATACTATCCTAGAAACCTTTTGTGATTGTGATCCCTCATCAAAATATTATATGCCAAAATTGTTGACGTTGAACAAGGAAGACAACATAATGGTTTATGTATGTTTATATTCACATAGAAGTCATAGATACTTTAACATGTGATGCTTGGCCCCTATCTTTGCTAGCCAAAAATTCCGCACTAAGTAGAGATACTACTTGTGCATCCAAAAACCCTTAAACCCAAATGTTTTTCAAGTGTCCACCATACATGCCTAGGGATTGAGCAAGATCCCTCAAGTAAGTTGTCATCGGTGCAAAAAGGCAATAAAAATTGCTTCTAAATATGTGAGATATTTTAGTGTAAGAGAAAATTGAGCATTGCACAAACTTGGATGACATAGAATAAAAGCGACATGTCGCATAATAAAGGTTGTCATCTTAAGGGGCAATGTAACGTGACGTTCTTTTGCACTAAGGGGTTGAGCATCCAACAAATAAGCGCATGGCAACCTCTGCTTCCCTCTACGAAGGGCCTATCTTTTACTTTTATGTATTTACTTTTATGCAAAGAGTCAAAGTTTTCCTTCTATTCCTTTTTATTTTTTTTCCTTTGGAAAGCATCATGTAGTGAGGAAAGATCTAGGCACATATGTTGTAATGCCCAGGATGGGACTATACCTCCTACGTGTCGAGGCACGACTTAAAGGTATAAGCCCATCCTAGAATGATCTCAAGTTTGGTATCTTTGCACGACTCATGTAAAAGAGGGATTAAATTGCAAAAGGAGATAGTTGGCTTACACTCGCCACTTCACACAATACAATACATAAGCAATACATCATTCAAAACATCACAACCCAACTACAGGTGAAGATCCAAAAGAAAGATACCAAAACAACATAAAGCCACAGGTCTAGGTCGAATCCTAGTAGAAACCACTACTGATCGTCAAAACATCACAAGCATATGGCCAAACTCTTCATCGAGCTCCCAGTGAAGAACTGATCCAACTCCTGCATCATTGTCGGATGAACCTGCATCTGGTGTGGTGAAGTAACTGTGAGCCACAGAGGACTCAGCAATCCCGTTCCCGGGTAACATGACTATTTAAGCCTTGGGTGTGGAACAAGGCTGAAGAAAGAACAAGAGGTGAAGGAACAACAAGAGTCTGCAGCAGCAACTAGCACTAGCTTACGTAATAGAGAGCGAGAAGAGAAGAGCCTCGGTCGAAAGATGATCACGAAGTGATCCTAACTAAAGCACGCCAAACATAACCCCACCGTGTTCATCTCCCGAAACCCATTCGGAAAATGACAGTCACGGTACTCACGCTGGTAGTGTATTGGAACATGGTGTCAAGTTATCTACAACCGGATATTAACAAGCTCCCATCTGCCACATAACCGCGGGCACGGCTTTCGAAAGTTCAAACCCTGCAGGGGTGTTCCAACTTGACCCATTACAAGCCCACGATCCGCGGAGTCGCAACTCCAAAAGTGGGAAGACCCGAGTATTCTCGGAATCCCGTGCTCAAGATACTCCGAACTAAGGTAAGGCTAATCCAGCAAATCCTCCCGGCATGTCGACACCCTGATAGTAGCCGCGCGTATCTAAGTCTCAGGACACGACCGGATGAGTCATCCTACAGGTTTTTACCAAACCTCAAGTTTCCTTGAGGTGGCCCCGCAGTCTGCTCGTTTTGGACCAACACTCATGTGGAGCACTGGCCCGGGGTTGTTGAATTAAAATAAAAGGGATAGCTAGTCCCTATGCAAGTTTTATTAGTTATTAGGCGAATAGTACCAATGTTGGGACTTGCTGGAAAAGACTTAGCACTTAGCGGTTTATCAAGGGGGTCCCATACACCCCAACCGTGTTAGGAACGCATAATCAAGGAACATAACACCGGTTTATACGGTTCCTAACGGCATGAGTGGAACAAATCACCAAGCAAAAGGCTTAGCCTTCCACCCTGTGACGCCCGAAGACCGACGTCCCAGAAGATTCCAGATGTTCCGGGTTCTCCCCTGTGTTTTATTTGTGCTTGTGTTATTTTATTTTGCATTGCATCATGTCATCATGTCATCATGTCATATTTTATTTTGCATCTCAACCTAAATAAATTGTGTGGACCTTCGGTCCATTTAAATCGAGGGAAGGTGACTTCTCTTTATAACATATAAAAGCCTCTCAATATTATTAGGGAGCTATATCATAATTATTCCATTTGTTGGAGATCACCATAACACACTTGCAATATTCCCCATGCCTCTTAATTCAAGTTTCTACTTCTAAACCTTGCCTATAATTTTTTCCGTCGTATCGGGGTTCTTCCAAAAACCCTCCTTCTATTTTATTTAAATTCCTGACATTTTTGTGAGTCCAGGGATTTTTACCCTATGCCTTAATCCTATTCAGATCACCTCCTTCCTTTTCTTTCTCCTTGCTGTTTTCTTTTTCTTTTCTTAAAACAACATCAATTTAAAAACAGAGAGCAGCCGCAGCTGGCCCAACATCTGCAGCTGGCCCAGGCCGGCCCAACTCCTCCCTCTTGGCGCAGCCACCATGCCTCCCTCTCCTCCCAACCGGCTCAGGCCCAATTCCTCCTGGCCCGTTCCTCTCCTCCAACCCTAGCCCACATAATCCCATCGCTCTCTTTTCTCGTTTCTTCCCTCGAGCCGCCGCCAGCTCGTTCCGCTCGACCAAGCCTTCTCCCTACGATGCCGCATCCCTCGCTCGCCCCTCTGCCGCATCCCTCGCTCGCCCCTCTGCCGTTTCCCCATCGATCCTCCCTCCGTTCTCCTCGAAGCCGCCCTGCATCCTCTCCCCACCGCCGGCGATGGCCGCCCCCAAGCCGTGCGTCCCTCCTGCGGCTCCCTCCGTTCCATCTACAAGCGGAAGCCGCTCCCTCCAGGTCCCCTCGGCTCCCTCCTCCGCGCGCCCGCGAGCTGGCCGCGAGGTCGAGCTCCTCCGCTCCGCCAGGAGCCAGGACAGAGCCCCCTGGCCGAGCCCCGCAGCGCGAGGTCGAGGCCCCGCCTTCAGCACCATTGCCCCTGCCTCTGCGCGCCTCTGTCCCGTCCTCCTCTGCGCGAGCCGGCCGCCCCGAGCGCCGCGACCCTCCTGCTTCCTTCATCTCCAGCAGATCGAACTCGAGCGCATCCCTCCGCTTCGTCCTGAAGGAGCCCGCGGGCCACGAACAGCTCCACCTCGAGCGCCCGTCTCCGCTCGTGGCCTCCCTCCCCGCAGCCGTTTTCCCCTTGGTTGCCTCGTCTGCAGCTGCGAGCGCCCGGGCACTTGTCTCGCTTCCTTGCTGCTGTTGTGTTTCTTTTGTTTTGGCCGGTGTTTTGTTTTGGGCCAGCAGGTATCCGCGGATCGACAAGTTCCAGGACGTTCCAGGGAGTTAACGAGTACATCTACAGACGCACCCGAACATCTACATAACGTGTACAACTACCTTCGACGACCGAACGACTACAAGATGACCATCAAGTACCACTACAATCGTGAACATCTTCGGATCTTCAAGTTCACCTACATGGATTCGACATGTACATCTACGAGAACGTCCACTTCCACTACCGTCGACCCGTGTACGACTACAAACGGAACCACTACTTCCTCTACGACCGCGAGTACCGCTACTTCCACTACGTCCCTCGACGATCCCGAACCGCCCCGAAACGCACGCTTCGAAGGTATAACCCCGAGACGTGACCCGTGAGATGTTTGTTGTGTTGTATGAAATGTTTCCCGTGTGTGCTCCGTGTCCGTTTCGTCCCTTTTGTCATGTTCCTCGGTTGCCTCGTCACCGACTCGTGGGAACCCGGTAACGGGATCGCCCCACCTTTCATCTTGTTTCACTCGCTCACGCCATCTATCTTTTGCACCAGACTCTCAGCGAGTGCCGGAACCGAATTGTTGCATTGCATCATTTTCGGATCGTTGCCGTGGCACCCTTTTTCCTTCCACCACGGTGACGATGCTTCATATCCTCTTATGTCATCCTTTTAATAAAATTGCATAAACTTGTTCATGTCATCCGCATCATGTTAACAACATTATATATGTGTGAATTGTTGTTGCTTTAATAATTATTAAACATGCTCATGGGGATTTTCCGGATATGTTGTTGTTATTTTCCGGCCTCATTTAAAATGTCTAGTTGTGTAGTTTTATTATGCTTCACCAATTGCCATGTTAACCAACATTTAATCTTGTCTTGTAAATAAACAAGAGTCAACTAAATAAATAACATGTGGTGTTTCGTCAATATGCAACTCGTTGCATATTGAGCTCCACTTAACTTGTAGTGTTGTTTGTGCACTTTGCCATGCCATGCATATTTAAACCGGACATGCATCATGCTCGCTTGTGCATCGTATGCCATGTTTATGCTTGTGTGTTTACCATGTTGTTCTTTCTTTCCGGTTGCTTCTCTTGTTAGCTTCGGTTTCGTTCCGGAGTTGTGAGGATTCGCTCGACTGTGTTGCTTCGTCTGCTTCATGGATCCGTTCTTCTCCCTTGTGGAATCCCATGCAAGATGACCGAACCCGGATACCATTACTATCTTTGCCTATTGCTAGAGTATCGCTCTTTAGTATATTGCCTCGATGCCCATGATCTTCTTGTCAGCCTCCTACTTGTAACCATTGCCTTGTTTAACCACCCTACCTACGCAAACCGTTGCTTGGCTAAGTACGCTTCGCTCAGCCCCTCTTATAGCATTGTTAGTTGCAGGTGAAGATTGAAGATGCTCGCTTCATGTTGAAGTTTGGTTGGGTTATATCACACTATATATATATATGCTTAAAAATGAAATCATCTATATACTGGCAAGGGTGGAAGGCTAAGCCTTTTGCTTGGTGATTTGTTCCACTCATGCCGTTAGGAACCGTATAAACCGGTGTTATGTTCCTTGATTATGCGTTCCTAACACGGTTGGGGTGTATGGGACCCCCTTGATAAACCGCTAAGTGCTAAGTCTTTTCCAGCAAGTCCCAACATTGGTACTATTTGCCTAATAACAAACTAATAAAACTTGCATAAGGGCCTTGCAAACCCTCTTTTATTTTAATTCAACAACCCCGGGCCAGTGCTCCACATGAGTGTTGGTCCGAAACGGGGAGTCTGCGGGGCCACCACGAGGAAACTCGAGGTTTGGTAAAAACTTGTAGAATCGCCCATCCGGTCGTGTCCTGAGACTTAGATACGCGCGGCTACTATCAGGGTGTCGACACGCCGGGAGGATTTGCTGGATTAGCCTTACCTTAGTTCGGTTTAACTTGAGCACGGGATTCCGAGAATACTCGGGTCTTCCCACCTATGGAGTTGCGACTCCGCGGATCGTGGGCTTGTAATGGGTCAAGTTGGAACACCCCTGCAGGGTTTTGAACTTTCGAAAGCCATGCCCGCGGTTATGTGGCAGATGGGAGCTTGTTAATATCCGGTTGTAGAAAACTTCACACAATGTTCTAATACACTACCAGCGTGTGTACCGTGACTGTCAATTTCCGAATAGGGATTCAGGAGTTGAACACGGTGAGGTTATGTTTGACCGGCTTTAGTTAGGATCACTTCGTGATCATCTCTCGACCGAGGCACTTCTCTTCTCGCTCTCTATTACGTAAGCTAGTGCTAGTTGCTGCTGCAGACTCTTGTTGTTCCTTCACCTCTTGTTCTTTCTTCAGCCTTGTCCTCACCCAAGGCTTAAATAGTCTTGTTACCCGGGAACGGGATTGCTGAGTCCTCTGTGGCTCACAGTTACTTCACCACACCAGATGCAGGTTCAGCCGAGTTGATGCAGGAGTTGGCTCAGTTCTTCACCCGGGAGTCCGATGAAGATTGTGGCTGTTTGCTTGTGATGTTTTCGACGACCAGTAGTGGTTTCTACTAGGATTCAATCCTGACCTGTGGCTTTATGTTGTTTTGGTATCTTTCTATGATCTTCGCCCGTAGTCGGGTTGTGATGTTTTGAATGATGTTTTGCTTATGTATTGTATTGTGTGAAGTGGCGAGTGTAAGCCAACTATCTCCTTTTGCAATTTAATCCATCTTTTACATGAGTCGTGCAAAGATACCAAACTTGAGATCATTCTAGGATGGGCTTATACCTTTAAGTCGTGCCTCGACACGTAGGAGGTATAGTCCCATCCTAGGCATTACAAGTTGGTATTCAGAGCCTTCTCCGACCTAGAAGCCCCCACTGATTGATCGAATCGTTGACGGTTGAGTCTAGGCACACACTGAAAATGTTTTGAGTCCTATATATATATCGGAGAGTAGGATTTCTTTGCTCCTCATCCCCTTTCTCTCTGGTGAGGACTCCTGACGATTACTCTTGTCTCTCCTATCTTCAAAAATTGCACCAAATTTTTTTTAGGAATCCCGCGAGTATTCTGGGATTGTTTCGATGTTCTTGTGACAAGGATATTGTTCTCGATGCCTCCTGTTACCGAGGAGTTGAGCTTCGGGGTATTGTTGTCACAAGCATATCGCGGCAGTACTAAATACTTAAGACGGCCGACATCGAAAACTCTCCTATGCGGCCAGTGGCAAGATAACCCCGACATCACCCAGTACTGGGGAGGTAGCTCGAGAGTATTGCCATAGCTTGTTATAGTGGATGCTTTTTGAAGGTCCGAGGTAAACAGTTTCCGAGAAAGACTGGTTATGTGTTGAAGGATGGATACACCTGGATGTAGGTTTAGAGTTGATTGCGCGGTGCTTCCCGTGTATCCCCAACACCTGATTGCATAACTGGAAACTTTCGGAAATCTATAGGTGGGTTCATCTAGTAGTTCTAGGCATTCTTCCAACGGATGCTCGATATGAAGTTCGGGGTTCTACATTGAGTGAAGTGGTTTTATGGACTTGTTCTGATCGGGAGTTGCATCTTAAAGGGTCCTTGGCTATGCTGATCCGGGGATTGCAAAACCCTTTTGTAACACGTTCCATGAGCTTTCAGCACAAAAATGTTAGAACGAAGCTTCTATCTTGTATTTGTTCTATCTGTTCCTTGTTCCTTTTTATTTTCATTTTGCTTTCCAAGTGGCTTCTCGACCAGTTGATGTACCCGCGGAATTCATTCGTTCAATTCTCTGTTCGGATGATATTGTGAAGATCATGTTGCATATCTATCCTTTGTTTTTGTTTTGATTCTGGTATTCGAGTTGCTTCGATGTCAAATGTTGATTCCATACCTTCCTAATCGGTATTCTCATATTTCTATGGGAGTGCTAGTCCTTCTTGACCATCAAGATCTTCATGTTAAATTCTTCTCAACCGGTGTCCTTTTTGTTCATCTCAAGTTGTCTTTGTTTCCCCACCCTCCCACCCTTTTCTGCATTGAGCCAGAATTCTCAATGAAATATCCATTTTATTCATGAGATATTTCTTCATTCTTTTTCTTTTCAATGTTCTTATCCGGTGATTTATCGTGAAGATGCTCAAGAGCTTCAAGTTCATCATTCTTTTGTTCTCTAATTCTGCCGGTGGATGTAATTCAAGATTTCGGTGTTGATCTTATCCTTTTCCTCTTTTCACAATGCTTTCTTATTCCGGTGCACCAATTAATCATTCTCCTCTTGTTATTTATATCCAAAGTGCTGAAGATTCATAATTCCATTCTTAATCCGTTCAAATTATTTTGGAGGATTGTTATCTTATTCAAGCCATTTAATTTAACCGGTGCAATATCTCTTAAGCAATCTTTTCCAACGGTGATTTCTTTGAGTGGGCCCTAACCCACATGTCTTTTCCCAGGATCTTACCTGACTCTTCTAATTTTCTGGAGTTATACTCAAATTCTTTTCAAAGTGTGACGTAAGAATGATCTCCATCAGTCACATGCCTTCTCCAAGCTTGTTTTCAATTATTTCCATCTTTAGCTCCACCTTCCTCTTGTCATTCATTCCGGAGTGCTCAACAATTCTTCATGGCATTCTCGTCTTCACTCTCAACATTTGGAGACCGGAGAAGTGTTTCTCTTAATCTTGGCCCGTTCTCGTGAAGATTCGTGGTTCTTGCTTCATGCCATCCTCATTATTGTTTTCGATTGTGGGAATTGTTTTCATACCCGTCCGAAGCATTTCATGAATTCTTTCCATTGTGATCCTCCGAAGGCCATCATTTCAGAAGATTCTTCATTCTCAGTTTTCAACTTCGTCCTCCAAATATTCTTCATTGATGCCTCTTCGTTCGTCTCCATATTCTTACGGTGGTTATTTCAAGATTACTCTTCCGTTGTTATCATTTTAATTCATTTGTTCTTTTCATAATCCTACCGGTACTTCGTTGAGTTTTACCCAAGCTTGTGCGAGATCTCTCTTTAATTCTTTCCTACGAGAATAAGTAGCATGCCAAATCCTTAGGTTGTCATCAATTTAAATTGGTAAAGGAGATGCATGACATAATTCTTATTCTTATTCCTTCAAGGTGACTTAATTCTTTTGTCTGGAGCTTGTTCATCATATCATATTCCCGCTTCTAAGTTGTTCATCTTGTTTTTCCGGAGCTCCATGTTATTTCAATTACATCATTTCAAAGCTCCATCTGATTCCTCGCAGGCCTTGAATCTTATTCTTTTCATCTTTCACTTCTCATCCTTTTGTTTACCGGAGTTCTTCATGGTGGTTCATCATCATTTAATTCATCCTCGAAGTCTTCATCAAGATTACTGTTGGAGCTCAAGCATTCTTCATCTTGCATTCCAATTGCAATCCGTTCTACCTTATCATTTCAGATGGTGGTATGCCATTTTTGACAATTTCCTTCACGTTTCATGATTCACGAGTTATCAAGAATGGGATATTTAAAACCATCATTTTCCTTGTTCAGGAGATCTTTTCAGCCCTTCAATTTATTCATTGGAGTTATCTTGGGTTGTATTTCACCAAAAAGCTTTCCCTAAGGATTGTTGCTATTATGGTGATTATAAATGACCCAAATTCTTCATTTATCATTCCGGTGAGATAAGTTTTCATATCCTTGTTGATCTCAATCCAATCAATTGTTTTCGTCAGTGGCTGGTTGTCACCTCTTATTTTGAGATGTTTTCCATAAGCCCACATCGAGCTTATTCTTTTCGTTGTTGATTTTTTTACAACAACTCCGTTCAACCCTTCTTCGTAAGAATGCTCTTTCAAATGCATTCATGGGAGAAGTTGTCTTTTCTTCTCCATTCATTTCTTTCATTGATTTATATTCTATTCTCCCATTCCGGAGGCATTGTGATGTTGCTCTCTTCAAACCATCATCTTGTTTTCTTTTCAAGATCATGTTCTTTTCTTTTCTAGTCCATTTAACCGGAGTGTTGTATTCTTCATTCAAGTTCCGTCATCTTATCAAGTTTGCCTCTCTTTTCAACCGGAGTGCTGTCTGAATCCTTCTAAACCTTGTGCCATTCTTTTAATTGTTTCGGAGGCAATATGTTGTTGTTTTCATCAAGTATCATTCCATCTTCTCAAGTTCTTGTTAATTCCTTCCATTTTCAGACGGAGTGCTGTCCAAATTCTGCCATTCTTATTCCTTGGATATACCATTGCAGTTTCATATTCTTTTGGTTCGTAAGCTCTTGTTTCATGTCTTTCAACCTACAAGGTTCTCATAATGTTCCTTGTTCCTCTTTTCCAACGGAGTTTTCATATTCGTTCATCGCTGTTGTATTCTTCTTTCATCTTGTTTAACCTCTCAAGGTTCTTGGTTTCACTCATCTGTCTAAGAAGCAACTTGTTTTACCTCCTCCTTTTCGTTTTTACCCGGTGATATCTCTAGGATCTCGGGTCGAGATCCTCTATTAGTGTGGGAGAGTTGTGACACCCGAAGACCGACGTCCCAGAAGATTCCAGATGTTCCGGGTTCTCCCGTGTGTTTTATTTGTGCTTGTGTTATTTTATTTTGCATTGCATCATGTCATCATGTCATCATGTCATATTTTATTTTGCATCTCAACCTAAATAAATTGTGTGGACCTTCGGTCCATTTAAATCGAGGGAAGGTGACTTCTCTTTATAACATATAAAAGCCTCTCAATATTATTAGGGAGCTATATCATAATTATTCCATTTGTTGGAGATCACCATAACACACTTGCAATATTCCCCATGCCTCTTAATTCAAGTTTCTACTTCTAAACCTTGCCTATAATTTTTTCCGTCGTATCGGGGTTCTTCCAAAAACCCTCCTTCTATTTTATTTAAATTCCTGACATTTTTGTGAGTCCAGGGATTTTTACCCTATGCCTTAATCCTATTCAGATCACCTCCTTCCTTTTCTTTCTCCTTGCTGTTTTCTTTTTCTTTTCTTAAAACAACATCAATTTTAAAAACAGAGAGCAGCCGCAGCTGGCCCAGCATCTGCAGCTGGCCCAGGCCGGCCCAACTCCTCCCTCTTGGCGCAGCCACCATGCCTCCCTCTCCTCCCAACCGGCTCAGGCCCAATTCCTCCTGGCCCGTTCCTCTCCTCCAACCCTAGCCCACCTAATCCCATCGCTCTCTTTTCTTGTTTCTTCCCTCGAGCCGCCGCCAGCTCGTTCCGCTCGACCGAGCCTTCTCCCTACGATGCCGCATCCCTCGCTCGCCCCTCTGCCGCATCCCTCGCTCGCCCCTCTGCCGTTTCCCCATCGATCCTCCCTCCGTTCTCCTCGAAGCCGCCCTGCATCCTCTCCCCAGCGCCGGCGATGGCCGCCCCCAAGCCGTGCGTCCCTCCTGTGGCTCCCTCCGTTCCATCTACAAGCGGAAGCCGCTCCCTCCAGGTCCTCTCGGCTCCCTCCTCCGCGCGCCCGCGAGCTGGCCGCGAGGTCGAGCTCCTCCGCTCCGCCAGGAGCCAGGACAGAGCCCCCTGGCCGAGCCCCGCAGCGCGAGGTCGAGGCCCCGCCTTCAGCACCGCTGCCCCTGCCTCTGCGCGCCTCTGCCCCGTCCTCCTCTGCGCGAGCCGGCCGCCCCGAGCGCCGCGACCCTCCTGCTTCCTTCGTCTCCAGCAGATCGAACTCGAGCGCGTCCCTCCGCTTCGTCCTGAAGGAGCTCGCGGGCCACGAACAGCTCCACCTCGAGCGCCCGTCTCCGCTCGTGGCCTCCCTCCCCGCAGCCGTTTTCCCCTTGGTTGCCTCATCTGCAGCTGCGAGCGCCCGGGCACTTGTCTCGCTTCCTTGCTGCTGTTGTGTTTCTTCTGTTTTGGCCGGTGTTTTGTTTTGGGCCAGCAGGTATCCGCGGATCGACAAGTTCCAGGACGTTCCAGGGAGTTAACGAGTACATCTACAGACGCACCCGAACATCTACATAACGTGTACAACTACCTTCGACAACCGAACGACTACAAGATGACCATCAAGTACCACTACAACCGTGAACATCTTCCGATCTTCAAGTTCACCTACGTGGATTCAAAATGTACATCTACGAGAACGTCCACTTCCACTACCGTCGACCCGTTTACGACGACAAACGGAACCACTACTTCCTCTATGACCGCGAGTACCGCTACTTCCACTACGTCCCTCGACGATCCCGAACCGCCCCGAAACGCACGCTTCGAAGGTATAACCCTCAGACGTGACCCGTGAGATGTTTGTTGTGTTGTATGAAATGTTTCCCGTGTGTGCTCCGTGTCCGTTTCGTCCCTTTTGTCATGTTCCTCGGTTGCCTTGTCACCGACTCGTGGGAACCCGGTAACGGGATCGCCCCACCTTTCATCTTGTTTCACTCGCTCACGCCATCTATCTTTTGCACCGGACTCTCAGCGAGTGCCGGAACCGAATTGTTGCGTTGCATCATTTTCGGATCGTCGCCGTGGCACCCTTTTTCCTTCCACCACGGTGACGATGCTTCATATCCTCTTATGTCAACCTTTTAATAAAATTGCATAAACTTGTTCATGTCATCCGCATCATGTTAACAACATTATATATGTGTGAATTGTTGTTGCTTTAATAATTATTAAACATGCTCATGGGGATTTTCCGGATATGTTGTTGTTATTTTCCGGCCTCATTTAAAATGTCTAGTTGTGTAGTTTTATTGTGCTTCACCAATTGCCATGTTAACCAACATTTAATCTTGTCTTGTAAATAAACAAGAGTCAACTAAATAAATAACATGTGGTGTTTCGTCAATATGCAACTCGTTGCATATTGAGCTCCACTTAACTTGTAGTGTTGTTTGTGCACTTTGCCATGCCATGCATATTTAAACCGGACATGCATCATGCTCGCTTGTGCATCGTATGCCATGTTTATGCTTGTGTGTTTACCGTGTTGTTCTTTCTTTCCGGTTGCTTCTCTTGTTAGCTTCGGTTTCGTTCCGGAGTTGTGAGGATTCGCTCGACTGTGTTGCTTCATCTGCTTCATGGATCCGTTCTTCTCCCTTGTGGAATCCCAGGCAAGATGACCGAACCCGGATACCATTACTATCTTTGCCTATTGCTAGAGTATCGCTCTTTAGTATATTGCCTCGATGCCCATGATCTTCTTGTCAGCCTCCTACTTGTAACCATTGCCTTGTTTAACCACCCTACCTACGCAAACCGTTGCTTGGCTAAGTACGCTTCGCTCAGCCCCTCTTATAGCATTGTTAGTTGCAGGTGAAGATTGAAGATGCTCGCTTCATGTTGAAGTTTGGTTGGGTTATATCACACACTATATATATATATATATGCTTAAAAATGAAATCATCTATATACTGGCAAGGGTGGAAGGCTAAGCCTTTTGCTTGGTGATTTGTTCCACTCATGCCGTTAGGAACCGTATAAACCGGTGTTATGTTCCTTGATTATGCGTTCCTAACACGGTTGGGGTGTATGGGACCCCCTTGATAAACCGCTAAGTGCTAAGTCTTTTCCAGCAAGTCCCAACATTGGTACTATTTGCCTAATAACAAACTAATAAAACTTGCATAAGGGCCTTGCAAACCCTCTTTTATTTTAATTCAACAACCCCGGGCCAGTGCTCCACATGAGTGTTGGTCCGAAACGGGGAGTCTGCGGGGCCACCATGAGGAAACTCGAGGTTTGGTAAAAACCTGTAGAATCGCCCATCCGGTAGTGTCCTGAGACTTAGATACGCGCGGCTACTATCAGGGTGTCGACACGCCGGGAGGATTTGCTGGATTAGCCTTACCTTAGTTCGGTTTAACTTGAGCATGGGATTCCGAGAATACTCGGGTCTTCCCACCTATGGAGTTGCGACTCCGCGGATCGTGGGCTTGTAATGGGTCAAGTTGGAACACCCCTGCAGGGTTTTGAACTTTCGAAAGCCGTGCCCGCGGTTATGTGGCAGATGGGAGCTTGTTAATATCCGGTTGTAGAAAACTTGACACAATGTTCTAATACACTACCAGCGTGTGTACCGTGACTGTCAATTTCCGAATAGGGATTCGGGAGTTGAACACGGTGGGGTTATGTTTGACCGGCTTTAGTTAGGATCACTTCGTGATCATCTCTCGACCGAGGCACTTCTCTTCTCGCTCTCTATTACGTAAGCTAGTGCTAGTTGCTGCTGCAGACTCTTGTTGTTCCTTCACCTCTTGTTCTTTCTTCAGCCTTGTCCTCACCGAAGGCTTAAATAGTCTTGTTACCCGGGAACGGGATTGCTGAGTCCTCTGTGGCTCACAGTTACTTCACCACACCAGATGCAGGTTCAGCCGAGTTGATGCAGGAGTTGGCTCAGTTCTTCACCCGGGAGTCCGATGAAGATCGTGGCTGTTTGCTTGTGATGTTTTCGACGACCAGTAGTGGTTTCTACTAGGATTCGATCCTGACCTGTGGCTTTATGTTGTTTTGGTATCTTTCTATGATCTTCGCCCGTAGTCGGGTTGTGATGTTTTGAATGATGTTTTGCTTATGTATTGTATTGTGTGAAGTGGCGAGTGTAAGCCAACTATCTCCTTTTGCAATTTAATCCCTCTTTTACATGAGTCATGCAAAGATACCAAACTTGAGATCATTCTAGGATGGGCTTATACCTTTAAGTCGTGCCTCGACACGTAGGAGGTATAGTCCCATCCTGGGCATTACACACCCTTGCCAATATATAGATGATTTCATTTAAGCATTTATATAGTGTGATATAACCCAACAAACTTCAACATGAAGTAAGCATCTTCAATCTTCACCTGCAACTAGCAACACTATAAGAGGGGCTGAGCGAAGCGTACTTAGCCATTCAACGGTTTGCATAGGTAGGGTGGTTAGACGGGTTCATGGTTACAATAGGAGGCTGACAGGAAAGACATGGGCATCGAGGCAAAACTATAGAGCGATACTCTAGCAATAGGCAAAGATAGTAATGGTATCCGGGTTCGCTCATCTTGCCTGGGAATCCACAAGGGAGAAGAACGGATCCATGAAGTAGACGGAGCAACACAGACGAGAGAATCCTCACAACTCCGGAACGAAACCGAAGCTAACAAGAGAAGCAACCGGAAAGAAGCAAACAACACGGTAAACACACAATCATAAACATGGCATACGATGCACAAACAAGTATGATGCATGTCCGGTTTAAATATGCATGGCATGGCAAGGTGCACAAACAAAACTACAAGTTAAGTGGAGCTCAATATGCAACGAGTTGCATATTGACGAAACACCAGATGTTATTTATTTAGTTGACTCTTGTTTATTTACAAGACAAGATTAAATGTTTGTTAACATGGCAAGAGGTGAAGCAAAAGAAACTACCTATTTAGGCAATTTAAATGAGGCCGGAAATAACAACAACATATCCGGAAAATCCCCATGAGCATGTTTAATAATTATAAAGCAACAACAATTAAACATTATAGTGTTGTTAACATGATGCAGATGACATGATCAAGTTTATGCAATTTTATTAGAAGGTTAACAAGAAGATGATATGAAGCATCGTCACCGTGGTGGAAGGAAAAGGGTGCCACGGCAACAATTCCTACAATGATGCCACGGCAACATATCGGTTCCGGTAACTCGTTGAGAGTCCGGTGCAAAAGGAAAGATGGCGTGAGCGAGTCAAACGAGATGAAAGGTGGGGCGATCCCGTTGCCGGGTTCCCACGAGTCGGTGACGAGGCAACCGAGGAACATGACAAACAGACGAAACGGCACGGAGCACACACGGGAAACATTTCATACAACACAGCAAGCATCACACGAGTCATCGTCTCGGGGTTATACCTTTGAAGCGTGCGTTTCGGGGCGGTTTGAGTCGGCGAGGGACGTAGTGGAAGTAGAGGAAGAAGTCGTTCACGTTTCCGAAGAGGAAGCAGTTGTTCCGGAGAGGTACACGGGGCAACGGTAGGGGAACTCGTTTCGTAGGGGTACTTGTCGCATCGCCATGTAGTTGTTCACGTTCATCGGAGAGGTACTCGCCATCGTAGCCGTTTGGTCGTCGTTGTACTTGGTCGTGGTACTTGTCGAAACCCGCATCGGATGTAGTCGTTCCCGTGCGTCGAGGTACTTGTCACGTCATGGAACTTGCGTTTCTCCTTGTAGTCGTACACGGTTCTTGCGTAGAGGTACTTGTCTCGGCGATGAACTTGACAAAAACTCTGCTGGACCAAAACAAAACACGAAGCCGACGAAGAAGCACAACAGCAGCAGTCGGTCTTGGCGCTCGCGAGCAGCAGCAGGACGAAGTGGAGGCAGGGCCTCGTCGCGGTACTGGCGCGGAGGAAGCTGAGGTCGAGCTCGGGGATGATCCGAGCGGCATGGAGGTTGGACCAGGGCGGAGGAGGCTCTGGCCTTGGTTCGCCGGACGGCGCGGCCGCTCGAGGCACTGGCGCGGTGGCGGGCAGAGGAGGAGCCGCGGACTCGGCTCTGTTGGAGGCCGACGGGGCGAACGACGAGGAGAAGGACGACGCGGAGGGAGGGCGCTGGCTGGAGGGAGACCTCAGGAGCGGAGGGCTCGGCCTCGCGGATCCAGAGGGCCGGTGGCGCGGGCTGCGCCCTGGTGGCGACGACGGGACGACGCTGGATGGCAGCTCCTGCTGCTGGGGCGAGACCTAGGAGGAGGGGCGCGAGCTTGGCGCTTGCGAGGAGGAGAGGCGAGGCGCTCGGGCCTAGAGGACGGCCGAGCTCCTGGCGCGCGGGAAGACTGCGAAGGAAGGGGCGGTCGGGGCTGCGGTCTGCTAGAGAACGGAGGGAGGTGAGGTGCTCGACGGGAGAAGACGAGCGAGGGGATCGGGACAGTCGAGGGGATCGGCAACCTGGCGGCGCACAGGAGGGAATGAGCGAGAAGAGGGCACGGGGTCGTGCGGGAGCTAGGGTTCCCACGGGCTGGAGGGAGTTGGGACAAATGGGCCAGGAGGCCTGCGGGGAGGAGGAGAAGATGGGCCTGCTGCGGCTAAATGAAAGAATGGGCCGGGGCGGTGGC
This sequence comes from Secale cereale, assembly GCA_902687465.1. NCBI lineage: Eukaryota > Viridiplantae > Streptophyta > Magnoliopsida > Poales > Poaceae > Secale > Secale cereale. The sequence goes on along the minus strand of LR738709.1, from coordinate 370,131,052 downwards.
TGAAGCTCCACTCCATATAATCCTTAGCAGAAATAAATAAATGGAGAGAGCCAAAATAATAAGAAAAGAGGCAAAGAATAAGAATAAAAACGATGGAACATTTTTGTAAGGCTTTAAGGAATAAAACCAACCTCACAAAATAGTTCCAACCAAAATAGGGAAAAACAAACTAAACTAATTAGCTTACCTTAAAGGAGTTTAAAAGGAGTCTAGATTTTTGGAGGAGCCTCGATAACAACGAAAAAGAATTATTGGCAAGGTTTTAAGGAGAAACTCGAAGTAGGAAAAGCATGGGGAAAATTATGCACGTGTGTTGGTTAATTCCAAACAATGGAATATTTATTATATAGCTCTCTAATAATATTGAGAGACTTTTATATGTTATAAAGAGAAGTCATTCTTCCCTCGATTTAAATGGACCAAAGGTCCACACAATTTACTTAGTTGCAAAAAAAATTAATGACATGATGCAATGCAAAATAAATAACACAAGTGCAAAAGAAACACAAGGGGAAACCCGGAACATTTGGAATCTTCTGGAATCTTCTGGGACGTCGGTCTTCGGGCGTCACAACTCTCCCACACTAACAGAGGATCTCGACCCGAGATCCTAGTGATATCACCGGGTAAAAACGGAAGAGGAAGAGGTAAAACAAAGTTGCTTCTTTGACAAACGAGTGAAAACCAAAGAACCTTGAGAGGTTGAACAAAATGAAAGAAAATATAACAGAGATTAACGAAGTTGAGAGCACTCCGTTAGAAAGAATAACAAGGAAACATCACGAGAACCTTGTATGTTGAACGGCGTGAAACAAGAGCTCACGGATGACGAAAGAATTTCAAAAACACTCCGGTTAACCAAGATTGAGAAGGAATAAGAACGAAATAATTTGGACAGCACTCCGTCTGAAAATGGAAGGAATGAACATGAACTTGCCAAGTTGGGATGATACTTGATGAAATCAACAACATATTGCCTCTGAAACAATTGAAAGAATGGCACAAAAGGTAAGAAGGATTCAGACAGCACTCCGGTTAAGAAGAGAGGCAAAACTTGATAAGATGAGAGAACTTGAATGAAGAATACAAGACTCCGGTTAAATAGACAAGCAAGGGATAATATGATCTTGATAAAAAACGAGATGATTGTCAAGGAGAGCAATATCACAATGCCTCCGGAATGAAAGAATAACATATAAATCAATGAAAGAAGTGAATGGAGAGGAAAAGACAACTTCTCCCAAAATGAATTAGGAAAACCTCCTTACAAAGAAGGGTTGAATGGGGTTGATGGAAAATCAACAATGAAACGAATAAGCTTCATGTGGGCTTATGGAAAACATCTCAAAATTAAGAGGTGACAACCAGCCACTGAGGAGAACATTTGATTGGATTGAGATCAACAAGGAGACGATAAACTTATTTCGTCGGAAGGATAAATGAAGAACTTGGGTCATTTATAAGCACCATAATTGGCAACAATCCTTAGGGAAAGCTTTAGGTGAAATACAACCCAAGATAACTCCAACGAATAATTGAAGGGTTGAAAAGATCTCCTGATCAAGGAAAATGATGGGTTTAAATATCTCATTCTTGAAAACTCGTGAATCGTAATCCATGAAGGAATTGTCGAGAATGACATAACACCATCTGCAAAGATAAGGTAGAAAGAATTGAAATTGGAAGCATGATGAAGAATGCTTGAGCTCTAACAAGAATCTTGATGAAGACTTCAAGGATGAATTAAAACATGATGAACCACCCTGAGAACTCCGGTAATGAAAACATGAGAAGCGAAAGATGAAAAGAATAAGATTCAAGGCCTGCGATGAATTAGATTGAGCTTTGGAATGATATAATTGAAATAACTTGGAACTCCGGAAAACAAGATGAAGAACTTAGGACCAAGAATATGATATGATGAACAAGCTCCAGACAAAAGAATTAAATCACCTTGAAGGAATAAGAATAAGAATTATGTCATGCATCTCCTTCACCAATTTAAATTGATGACAACCAAAGGATTTGGCAAACTACTTATTCTCGTTGGAAAGGATTAAGAGAGAACTCGCACAAGCTTGGATAAATCTTCAACGAAGCACCGGTAGGATTATGAAAAGAACAAATGAATTAAAACGATAACAACGGAAGGGTAATCTTGAAAGAACCATCGTAAGAATATGGAGACGAACGAAGAGACATCAATGAAGAATAGTTGGAGGACGAAGTTGCAAACTGAGAACGAAGAAATGTTCTGAAATGATGGCCTTCGGAGGATCACAAAGAAAATAATTCATGAAAAGCTTCGGATGGCATAAAAGAATTCCTCACAATCAGAACAATAATGAGGATGGCATGAAGCTAGAACCACGAATCTTCAAGAAGACGGGCCAATATTTAAGAGAAACACTTCTGCGGTCTCCAAATGTTGAGAATGAAGACGAGAATTGCCATGAAGAATTTCGAGATACTCCGGACGAGTGACAAGAGGAAGGTGGAGCAAAAGATGGGAATAATTGAAAACAAGCTTGGAGAAGGCATGTGACTGACGGAGATCATTCTTACGTCACACTTTGAAAAGAATTCTCCGGAAAAAGAAGAGTCAGGTAAGATCCTGGGAAAAGACCTATCGGTTAGGGCCCACTCAAAAGAAATCACCGTTGGAAAAGATTGCTTAAGAGATATAGCACCGGTTGAATTAAATGGCTTGAATAAGATGACAATGCTCAAACTAGCTTAAACGGAATAAGAATGGAATTATGAATCTTGAGCACTCCGGATATGAATAACAAGAGGAGAATGATTAATTGGGACACCGGAATAAGAAAGCATTTTGAACTGAGGAAAAGGATAAGATCAACACCGAAATCTTGAATTACATTCACCGCACAATTATGAAAACAAAGAATGATGAACTTGAAGCTCTTGAGCATCTTCACGATAATTCACCGGATAAAACATTGAAGGAAAAGAATGAAGAAAAATATCACATGAATAAATGGATACTTCATCTGAGAATTTCTGGCTCCAAGAAGAAGAAGGGTGGGAGGGTGGGGAAAACAAAGACAACTTGAGATGAATGAAACAGACAAACCGTCAGATTTCTCAACGACGTCCGTATGGAATAATCTTGAAGAGAAGGCACACCGGTTGAAAAGGATTACCATGAAAATCTTGATGGTCAAGAAGAGTTAGCACTCCCATAGAAATATGAGAACACCGATAAGGAAAGGTATGGAATCAACAGTTGACATCGAAGCAACTCGAGTACCAGAATCAAAACGAAACAAAGGATAGATAAGCAACATGATCTTCACAATATCATTCGAACAGAGAATTGAACGAATGAATTCCGCAGGTACATCAACTCGATGAGAAGCCACTTGGAGAACAAAAGGTAAATAAAAAGGAACAAGGAACAGATAGAACAAACACAAGATAGAAGCTTCGTTCGACATATTCGTGCTGAAAGCTCATGGAACGTGTTACAAAAGGGTTTTGCAATCCCCGGATCAGCATAGCCATGGACCATTTAAGATGCAACTCCCGATCGAAACAAGACCATAAAACCACTTCACTCAATGTAGAACCCCGAACTTCATATCATGCATTCGTTGGAAGAATGCCTAGAACTACTAGATGAACCCACCTATTAATTTCCGAAAGTTTCCAGTTATGCAATCAGGTGTTGGGGATACACGGGAAGCACCGCGCAATCAACTCTAAACCTACATCCAGGTGTATCCATCCTTCAACACATAACCAGTCTTTCTCGGAAACTGTGTACCTCGGACCTTCGAAAAGCGTCCACTATAACAAGCTATGGCAATACTCCCGAACTACCTCCCCAGTACTGGGTGATGCCGGGGTTATCTTGCCACTAACCGCATAGGAGAGTTTTCGATGTCGGCCGTCTTAAGTATTCTAGTACTGCCGCGATGGATTTGTGACGACAACACCTCGGAGCTCAACTCCCCGGGACACTGCCACAACCCCTAATGACAGGAGGCATCGAGAACAATGTTCTCATCACAAAGACATCGAAACAATCCAAACAATACTCGCGAGATCCTAAAAAAAAATTGGACAATTTTTGAAGTAGAAGAGGCAAGAGTAATCGTCAGGAGTCCTCACCAGAATGAAAAGGGGATGAGGAACAAAGAAATCCTACTCTCCGATATATATATATATATATATATATATATATATATATATATATATATATATATATAGGACTCAAAACATTTTCAGTGTGTGCCTAGACTCAACCGTCAATGATTCGATCAATCAGTGGGGGCTTCTAGGTCGGAGAAGGCTCTGAATACCAACTTGTAATGCCCAGGATGGGACTATACCTCCTACGTGTCGAGGCACGACTTAAAGGTATAAGCCCATCCTAGAATGATCTCAAGTTTGGTATCTTTGCACGACTCATGTAAAAGAGGGATTAAATTGCAAAAGGAGATAGTTGGCTTACACTCGCCACTTCACACAATACAATACATAAGCAATACATCATTCAAAACATCACAACCCGACTACGGGTGAAGATCCAAAAGAAAGATACCAAAACAACATAAAGCCACAGGTCTAGGTCGAATCCTAGTAGAAACCACTACTGATCGTCGAAACATCACAAGCATATGGCCAAACTCTTCATCGAGCTCCCAGTGAAGAACTGATCCAACTCCTGCATCATTGTCGGCTGAACCTGCATCTGGTGTGGTGAAGTAACTGTGAGCCACAGAGGACTCAGCAATCCCGTTCCCGGGTAACATGACTATTTAAGCCTTGGGTGTGGAACAAGGCTGAATAAAGAACAAGAGGTGAAGGAACAACAAGAGTCTGCAGCAGCAACTAGCACTAGCTTACGTAATAGAGAGCGTGAAGAGAAGAGCCTCGGTCGAAAGATGATCACGAAGTGATCCTAACTAAAGCACGCCAAACATAACCCCACCGTGTTCATCTCCCGAAACCCATTCGGAAAATGACAGTCACGGTACTCACGCTGGTAGTGTATTGGAACATGGTGTCAAGTTATCTACAACCGGATATTAACAAGCTCCCATCTGCCACATAACCGCGGGCACGACTTTCGAAAGTTCAAACCCTGCAGGGGTGTTCCAACTTGACCCATTACAAGCCCACGATCCGCGGAGTCGCAACTCCAAAAGTGGGAAGACCCGAGTATTCTCGAAATCCCGTGCTCAAGATACTCCGAACTAAGGTAAGGCTAATCCAGCAAATCCTCCCGGCGTGTCGACACCCTGATAGTAGCCGCGTGTATCTAAGTCTCAGGACACGACCGGATGAGTCATCCTACAGGTTTTTACCAAACCTCAAGTTTCCTTGAGGTGGCCCCGCAGTCTGCTCGTTTCGGACCAACACTCATGTGGAGCACTGGCCCGGGGTTGTTGAATTAAAATAAAAGGGATAGCTAGTCCCTATGCAAGTTTTATTAGTTATTAGGCGAATAGTACCAATGTTGGGACTTGCTGGAAAAGACTTAGCACTTAGCGGTTTATCAAGGGGGTCCCATACACCCCAACCGTGTTAGGAACGCATAATCAAGGAACATAACACCGGTTTACACGGTTCCTAACGGCATGAGTGGAGCAAATCACCAAGCAAAAGGCTTAGCCTTCCACCCTTGCCAATATATAGATGATTTCATTTAAGCATTTATATAGTGTGATATAACCCAACAAACTTCAACATGAAGTAAGCATCTTCAATCTTCACCTGCAACTAGCAACGCTATAAGAGGGGCTGAGCGAAGCATACTTAGCCATTCAACGGTTTGCATAGGTAGGGTGGTTAGACAGGTTCATGGTTACAATAGGAGGCTGACAGGAAAGACATGGGCATCGAGGCAAAACTATAGAGTGATACTCTAGCAATAGGCAAAGATAGTAATGGTATCCGGGTTCGGTCATCTTGCTTGGGAATCCACAAGGGAGAAGAACGAATCCATGAAGTAGACGGAGCAACACAGACGAGAGAATCCTCACAACTCCGGAACGAAACCGAAGCTAACAAGAGAAGCAACCGGAAAGAAGCAAACAACACGGTAAACACACAATCATAAACATGGCATACGATGCACAAACAAGTATGATGCATGTCCGGTTTAAATATGCATGGCATGGCAAGGTGCACAAACAAAACTACAAGTTAAGTGGAGCTCAATATGCAACGAGTTGCATATTGACGAAACACCACATGTTATTTATTTAGTTGACTCTTGTTTATTTACAAGACAAGATTAAATGTTTGTTAACATGGCAAGAGGTGAAGCAAAAGAAACTACCTATTTAGGCAATTTAAATGAGGCCGGAAATAACAACAACATATCCGGAAAATCCCCATGAGCATGTTTAATAATTATAAAGCAACAACAATTAAACATTATAGTGTTGTTAACATGATGCGGATGACATGATCAAGTTTATGCAATTTTATTAGAAGGTTAACAAGAAGATGATATGAAGCATCGTCACCGTGGTGGAAGGAAAAGGGTGCCATGGCAACAATTCCGAAAATGATGCCACGGCAACATATCGGTTCCGGTAACTCGTTGAGAGTCCGGTGCAAAAGGAAAGATGGCGTGAGCGAGTCAAACGAGATGAAAGGTGGGGCGATCCCGTTGCCGGGTTCCCACGAGTCGGTGACGAGGCAACCGAGGAACATGACAAACGGACGAAACGGCACGGAGCACACACGGGAAACATTTCATACAACGCAGCAAGCATCACACGAGTCATCGTCTCGGGGTTATACCTTTGAAGCGTGCGTTTTGGGGCGGTTCGAGTCGGCGAGGGAGGTAGTGGAAGTAGAGGAAGAAGTCGTTCACGTTTCCGAAGAGGAAGCAGTTGTTCCGGAGAGGTACACGGGGCGACGGTAGGGGAACTCGTTCCGTAGGGGTACTTGTCGCATCGCCATGTAGTTGTTCACGTTCATCGGAGAGGTACTCGCCATCGTAGCCGTTCGGTCGTCGTTGTACTTGGTCGTGGTACTTGTCGAAACCCGCATCAGATGTAGTCGTTCCCGTGCGTCGAGGTACTTGTCACGTCGTGGAACTTGCGTTTCTCCTTGTAGTCGTACACGGTTCTTGCGTAGAGGTACTTGTCTCGGCGATGAACTTGACAAAAACTCTGCTGGACCAAAACAAAACACGAAGCCGACGAAGAAGCACAACAGCAGCAGTCGGTCTTGGCGCTCGCGAGCAGCAGCAGGACGAAGTGGAGGCAGGGCCTCGTCGCGGTACTGGCGCGGAGGAAGCTGAGGTCGAGCTCAGGGACGATCCGAGCGGCATGGAGGCTGGACCAGGGCGGAGGAGGCTCTGGCCTTGGTTCGCCGGACGGTGCGGCCGCTTGAGGCACTGGCGCGGTGGCGGGCAGAGGAGGAGCCGCGGACTCGGCTCTGTTGGAGGCTGACGGGGCGAACGACGAGGAGAAGGACGACGCGGAGGGAGGGCGCTGGCTGGAGGGAGACCTCAGGAGCGGAGGGCTCGGCCTCGCGGATCTAGGGGGCCGGTGGCGCGGGCTGCGCCCTGGTGGCGACGACGGGACGACGCTGGACGGCAGCTCCTGCCGCTGGGGCGAGACCTAGGAGGAGGGGCGCGAGCTTGGCGCTTGCGAGGAGGAGAGGCGAGGCGCTCGGGCCTAGAGGACGGCCGAGCTCCTGGCGCGTGGGAAGACTGCGAAGGAAGGGGCGGTCGGGGCTGCGGTCTGCTGGAGAACGGAGGGAGGCGAGGTGCTCGACGGGAGAAGACGAGTGAGGGGATCGGGACGTTCGAGGGGATCGGCAACCTGGCGGCGCACAGGAGGGAATGAGCGAGAAGAGGGCACGGGGTCGTGCGGGAGCTAGGGTTCCCACGGGCTGGAGGGAGTTGGGCCAAATGGGCCAGGAGGCCTGCGGGGAGGAGGAGAAGATGGGCCTTCTGCGGCTAAATGAAAGAATGGGCCGGGGCGGTGGCTGAAGCTCCTCTCCATATAATCCTTAGCAGAAATAAATAAATGGAGAGAGCCAAAATAATAAGAAAAGAGGCAAAGAATTAGAATAAAAACGATGGAACATTTTTGTAAGGCTTTAAGGAATAAAACCAACCTCACAAAATAGTTCCAACAAAAATAGGGAAAAACAAACTAAACTAATTAGCTTACCTTAAAGGAGTTTAAAAGGAGTCTAGATTTTTGGAGGAGCCTCGATAACAACGGAAAAGAATTATTGGCAAGGTTTTAAGGAGAAACTCGAAGTAGGAAAAGCATGGGGAAAATTATGCACGTGTGTTGGTTAATTCCAAACAATGGAATATTTATTATATAGCTCTCTAATAATATTGAGAGACTTTTATATGTTATAAAGAGAAGTCATTCTTCCCTCGATTAAAATGGACCGAAGGTCCACACAATTTATTTAGTTGCAAAAAAAATTAATGACATGATGGCATGATGACATGATGCAATGCAAAATAAATAACACAAGCGCAAAAGAAACACAAGGGGAAACCCGGAACATCTGGAATCTTCTGGAATCTTCTGGGACGTCGGTCTTCGGGCGTCACATATGTCCAGTTGAATATAGATAGCAAGAGTTATTACTGTTGACATCACCCTTGAGGTGAGTATGTTGGGAGGCGAAACTATAAGCCCCTATATTTCTATGTGTCCGGCTGAAATGTTTTGCTCATGTGTACTCAGTGAGTGTTAGCAATCATACAAGACTATATGATGGTTGAGTATGTGGACTTGCCTAAAGACTCCGACACGTGTCCCTTCCTGAAAAGATGATGAATTGTAGTTGCAAAGTTGACTGAGAGCATAATTTTTTAGTTTCTAATAGAGTTTTTGCTTTATACTTCAATTGTGTGATGAACTATTACTTATTCATGAGAAGTGTATGATAAAAGTACTATGATGAAAGTTTTATGTTTAAATTTGTTGTTGTTATAATAATCAACATGATGCGTCTATGTCCGTATTTTATTTTTATCGACACCTCTCTCTCAAAGCATGTGGACATGTTTTTCGTTTTCGCTTTTCGCTTGAGGACAAGCGAGGTCTAAGCTTGGGGGAGTTTATATGTCCATTTTGCATCATGTTTTCTTACTATTATTTACAATGTTTTACCCATAATAATGCTGTTTGGAGTAATTCTATTTCTCTCATAATTTGCAAGGTACACACCAAGAGGGAGAATTCTGGCAGCCGGAACTCTGGACCTGAAAAAGCTATGTCAGGCCACCTATTTTGCACAACTCCAAATGAGTTAAAACTCTAGGAGGATTTTTTATGGAATATTTAAGAAATACTGGAGCCAATAAACACCAGAGGGAGGCCAACAGGTGGGCACAACCCCCCTGGCGCGCCCTGGTGGGTTGTGGCCTGCTCGGCCCACCTTCGGTGCCCATCTTCTGGTATATAAGTGATTCCGACCTAGAAAAAATAGAGATAAGACTTTCGGGACTGAGCGCCGCTGTCTCGAGGCGGAACTTGGGAAGGATCACTTTTGCCCTCCGGTCGAGCGATTCTGCCGAGGGAACTTCCCTCCCGGAGGTGGAAATCATCATCATCATCATCACCAACAGCTCTCCCATCTTGGGGAGGGCAATCTCCATCAACATCTTCACCAGCACCATCTCATCTCAAACCCTAGTTCATCTCTTGTGTTCAATCTTGTTACCGGATCTATAGATTGTTGCTAGGGGGTGACTAGTAGTGTTGATTACATCTTGTAGTTGACTACTATATGGTTTATTTGGTGGAAGATTATACATTCAGATCCATTATGCATATTAATACCCCTATGATCATGAGCATGTTGATTATTTGTGAGTAGTTACTTTTGTTCTTGAGGTCATGGGAGAAATCACGTTGCAAGTCATCATGTGAACTTGATATGTGTTCGATATTTTGATAGTATGTATGTTGTGATTCCCTTAGTGGTGTCATGTGAACGTTGACTACATGATACTTCACCATATTTGGGCCTAAGGGAATGCATTGTGGAAGTAGTAAATAGATGGTGGGTTTCGAGAGTGACAGAAAATTAAACCCTAGTTTATGCACTATTCCGTAAGGGACCGATTGGATCCTAGAGTTTAATGCCATGGTTAGAATTTATTCTTAATACTTTTCTTGTAGTTGCGGATGCTTGCGGGAGGGTTAATCATAAGTAGGAGGTTTGTTCAAGTAAGAACAACACCTAAGCACCGGTCCACCCACATATCAAATTATCAAAGTAGCGAACACAAATCAAACCCACATGATGAAAGTGACTAGGTGAAATTCCCGTGTGCCCTCAAGAATGCTTTGCTTACTATAAGAGACCGTTTTGGTCTGCCCTTTGCCTCAAAAGGATTGGGCTACCTTTCTGCATACTTGTTACAATTATCGTTACTTGCTCGTTACAAATTACCTTGCTATCTAACTACTTGCTACTTCCAATTTCAGCACTTGCAGACACTACCTTACTGAAAACTACTTGTCATTTCATTCTGCTCCTGGTTGGATTCGACACTCTTACTTATCGAAAAGAGCTACATTTGATCCCCTACACTTGTGGGTCATCAGACCACTACTGCTCCTAGATCGTCGTCGCGCTCTTGCTGCCGCCGCTGCTCACTTCGAGTCGCCACCATGGAACCACCCGAGACCCCGCCGCCATGATGGGATGCATAGGATTTGCCTGTCGACAGCATCAAGCAGCGGCGACGGAAGGAATCGAAGACGAGGATGACCAAAAAGGGAGGACCAGGATTGACTCCCGCCCGTCCGGACGATGCAGGGGCAGTTACCATAACTTTCGAATCCTTGTTAATCCTACATAGGAGAAGCACCACCAGTGTGCTGCAAACTTTTGTGATGCTAACTGTTTGTGTGTTTTTGGCTGATATCATGGCATTTAATTCCATTCCTGTTGTTATATTTGTGTGTGTCCATTTGAGTTTCATTAAATTAATGTAAGAATAAGGCCCTTAGAGCATCTATAAACAGATTGAACAAATCCAACCTCTTAAACGTTTGTGGGTACGTGCAGACAGGCCCCGGATAACCACACCACTCATATCTTAAGTCTTGTATTCATGCAAAGTGATGCATGTCCATCATATAGCATCAATTCAATACAAATTCAAAAATTCAACAAAGAAAAAAGAACACAATTCAGCACATGCCAATTTGTTTCAATAATTCATACATAAATAACCATACACAAATGAATCAATCGAGTCTGTTTTTGCACTCGTTGTTCTCCTTCATCTTCATGTTGACCCACTTCAACATTTTGCTGTGTCGTCACGTGTGACCCTCTCCTCCCACTTTTTTTCTTCACCTGTTGGTTCCTCTTTGGCTGGTCACTTGTACGTCCACCCCTCCACTTTGCTCCTCCTCATTGTCCAATCCAATATATATTTTGGAGCTAGATCCATCATTTTTTCTTCAACTTCTTGATGTCGTTTGAGCTTTTCAACGATAGTTTGCAACTTTGGTTCCCCATTCATTTTCAATCAACAATGGGATAGAGTGAATGGGTTGCGCTCAGTTTGGTTGTACAAAGTGGCCACTTAGGGTGTGCAAAACCAAAACAAAACTGAAAACTGGATGAAAAGTGAATGGATACCCAATTTTTGTTTTTAAGTTCTGGTTCTGGTTTCAGTTTGCACAACAACGAACCATATTCATTTTGGGTTAAAACCAAACTTGTTAGTTTAGACCGAACAAAACCGAAAAAATCCCATACACATCCCACTTCCCACCTCCTCAGGCCCAACCCAACTTAATATTTTGGGCCTTCCCTTCAACCCTAGTCATTGTTCATGGCCTCACGGGAACCCTCACACCACTACAGAAAATGTGCTATCCGGTGACCCTCTAAATTTGTTCCTGAATGGTCATTGTGTTTCATTTGTGACCTTTTTGTGACCGAAAACAGTTGGTTGAAAGCTGAGCGTCGTTAATGAAACTCAATGACTTTTTTTCTTCTGAAATGATCATAGACGGTTACGACAGAAAAATAAAAGGTCTTAGATTTTACGACCAATTGTTTTGGTCATTGGCAAACTATCCAGACCACGTCAGATCGAACGTGCCAAGATGACTTGGCAAAATTTAGACGAAATGAATTGGTCATGGATGAGAATCAATCCGGTCTAGTTCAACCTTCTTTATGGGCCAAGCCCAATAACTCAGCCCATTTATTATTATTTTTCTTATTAATTTTGATGAGCCACACGGGCCAAGGACAACATTTCAACCTTTTATTTTCTAGGATGTGGCCTTTTCGGCTCAATAGATTCCATTTTCTTTTTTCAAAATATGGGTCAAACAACCAGATGGGTCCCAGATGTCAGGTATGGTAAGTGGGTCCTGGTTGTCAAGTTCTAGTAAGTGGATCCCAGATGACAGGGTCATATTATTCAAACAGAAAATAAATAACCAATTTAAATCTGAAAAGACAGAGAACATAATTAAAAATTCAATAGTTCACATTGGGTTTATATAATCAAACATAGTTCACATTAGGTATCCAACTATAAAAATGCAACTAAAATATCTAACTATAACTATCTATCGAAGTATAACCAACTCCAATGAGCTAAACTCTATGTTTCTTCCAACTTCTTCGTACTAGAGCTTGTTGTGAAACATGAACGATGGTCAACATCCGCATGTTATAGAACAAAATGTCCAGGAACAAAACAAAAGCAAATGATGAAACAAAACATAGGAAACTCCAAATAACTAGCAAGATTCATGAACAATGGAACTACTAGTGATATACCGGTAGACGTGCATGCACGGCTAGATACTTTCAAAATAAATATGAAATTTTATACACTTATATAGATATGTTTCTCACGGAGGAAATAGTAAATACATAAACGTCATCTATCATGTATAGAAAATGGATAATAAAATGACAATTACCAGTTCCCAAACTAGCAACTAATACAAAGAGTAGAAACTATATTGGCAAGACTAATGGACAATGGGACTTATACATGAAATTGCTAGCAGATTGTGACTGAAGAATAGTATGCATTTGGACAGGAAGTAGTTGATCAAGATTTTTTTCCAAAGCTATTGAAGCAATGGTGAGCCAATCATATAACATGCTCATGTTCAACTGTCAAGTATAGAGTTAAGGAAAGCAGCAACACATAAGTATTCCTACATGGGAGAAGTAGGCACCTGTAGCAGATCATCAGCTCAAAATGTAAATTATAGAGACACAACACCACCACATGAGGAAGCAACAACACCTTTATGGCTAGGAGCCCGCGACTGACAAGGAATGGTCATCATACCCGAGTTTTTAAAGCAATGTGGGTCAAACGGCAATTAGCATATGCACATATTATGCAAACTATCATTTATAAAATGGTACAAAACAAATATGGATACAACTATACAACAGTTGGGGCATATACTTATATAAAATCAAGAATTAGCATTTTAACAACAATGATTAATGATTGTCATATAAAATGAGATGTCATAGGTTTTGGATCAAGGTTTGTAACATCGCAAGTTGCTGCATCAATCTAGCATAAGCACATTACAAACATCACTTATATTACGGATTATACAATGTAACATGCCACAATATGGAACGAAACTACAACCTAGGAAAATCAAAGCCATAACATTGTCCAATCTTTCTATTTTATTTCTACCGCCACATCATGAATAAAGTGTGGGGACCCCGACTCGTAAGTCGTGATCACCGAATGCACGTGTACAGTGATCCCAGAGATCAATGCTCACTGAACACACAGAAGCTGAATAACAAGAGTCTTACATCCATACATACCGTATTACACAATTAGGACCATAATGGTCAAGTCTTGAGTATATCATCGCAGCGGAAATCTTCAATAACAACTTGGATCCATGCCATCTGCCTTAACCCTACAGGCATTCTGACTGGGAAGCGTCCTAGCTCGCATGCTCGTCACCAAGAAATCTTCATCATATCCTGTTCTCTCATGCCTGGCCAATAAAATAACCAGTGGCAAGCCAATGAGTACTTTGAATGTACTCGCAAGCAACCCAAGTGTGATGACAAGATAATTATGCAAGGCTCTACTGCTAAATTGGCAGTTTTGCGGAAAGATAGTTTTTCATATGCAGTATGATCAACATATAACATGGACATGCATGTGTCTGCAACAAGTATCAGGAGGTCACATACATCATTATCGAGAAAGAGTTGTAATCAACTCATGCTCAAGCTCATTGTGACTTTCTCACAATCACATCAACAGATCCACCATACCGTGTTGTTTTCCAGAAACTTAGGGACATAGCCTAAGTAGCACCACCCAACTGTCCTTGACCGCGGACACGGCTATTCGAATAGTTTGACACTCTGCAGAGGTTGCACACTTTACCCACTATCCGGGGAACTTCCGTGACATCCACGACCCGCGGTACCTCAAGTACCCGGGGTAAGCACCCGATCACTATCTTTCCCTAGACGACACTAACATAGAGTCCACTCGATTGGTAACAGCCCCGTGCCAACATTTCACATCTTAAGATTGTGGAGACTTGCTCCCATATTCATCACATACCATTGACACGGGGTACCAACGGTGTGTTCGGTGCCCTGTAAAAATAGTCATGGCCGCCTATCCAAGCACGACCCCGTCCCGAGAGTGACCTCATGTCACCCCCGTCACTAGTAATGCGGGCACCATGCTAGTATCGACCTAGGTAATCAATAATGCCCTTTCCCATATAAGGGTAGAGTGGTTGCGCATGTTTGGTTGGGACGGTAGTCACACATAAATCTAATCCATCTCTGTAAACAACACACTCATCAAGCCTCAGTACACTACTTCTTCACCAAGTAGTGCCCTAGTTCCTCATCAACTCCGAGGGGCATTAATGGCACCCACTGGGTTATCTGCAAGTATGTCTTACCACACTTGTTTCACTCAATGCATAACCCTGACCCATATTGCGTAGCCAACTACTATAGCATATATCTATCTACTCCCACCCACATAACCCTCATAGGAAGGTAGGGTCATGTTTTATGCAAGTTTCAATAGTAAAGTAACAAAGGTACCAACCCAAGTGGTCACCTCTTCTATATGATTCCGATGCATTGTTAATAAGGTGTCATGAGACATGCATAAAAAGGTTTCTCGAACATGGTCAAAGGGCTGCTTGCCTTATCCTTCCGAGTCTTCAAACCTTCTGGTCCATCTCCGAGTACTCCGTTTATTTCGTCAACTAACGATGGAAACAATCATAATAAGCAACACAACAAATCAAAATATGAAAGTGCTCTAAAAATAGGAGTTGGATTTTTCTAGGATACCTCTGGTCATATGAGAAATGACCAAGGTGGTTTCATAGGTATTGGATCAATGGGTGATTTGGAACATTCCAATATGATGGAATCAAGGGGTTTATGGATTTTGAAAGAAGTGTATAGAAATATATTTTTGAATAATGAGCAAAGGCACCTATCCATCAAGTCATGATTTTAGAAGCATCTAGGAGTTGGTTTCACTGGATTTGGAATTCGAATGAATTTCCTAGGATTTTGCAAAGTTGATAAATATGAAGAAATGGCTCATTATTTGGTGGGGCACAGAAAGTATTAATAAAAATGTTCCAAAACTAAGTTTGGATATGACAAGCACCTAGGAATTTGAACCACTGCATTTGGATCAAATTTGAGCCCTCTGTGATTTTCTAAAGTTCATCACAGAAAATGGAATAAGGGTATTTGATATTTATTTGTGAAGGAAAAGTTCCTGGAAAGATGTGCATGTTGCACCATGTGATAGAGCATGATTTATGGAGTCAGTGGAAATTTGAATCACCAAATTTGGAGTTCAAATGAATTGTTTAAGCATCTTTACAGATTTACAGAAAAATAAAAAGGGAGGAAATACTTAGGTTATACCTAAAACACGCGTCGGGCGAAGGATAGCTACTGGACCGGCCTAGTAGCTCAGCTGCGTGCGGGGAGGGCCACGTCGAAGGCGCCCGCGGGGGATTACGCCTTTGCAGCGGCTAGGCGGTTTCGGCCGAAGCCGTTTCCACTCAAATGACGGGGCCCGGCCACTAGGTCGCTGACGCGCGGGGCCCAGCGCTCAGGCCATCTTCAACCTCCCGCCATGTGCTCCGGCCGTGGGGACGAGCGACTCCCGTCGGCGATTGCCGGGGCTACAGAGCGTCCCCGACGACGCTCCGCCCACCGGTGTGCTCAGGAGGACACGCCGTACCCATCCATGTGCTTCACGCACGCCGGGGAGGGCTAAAGCGGCAACAGCTTGGATGGCCGCGGAGGAGGCCGTCGGCGTGGTTTGGCACAGCGAGGAAGAGGCGGGGAAAGGAGGATCTGGAGCATGGGGTGAGTCTAGGTTGGTGCTGAGAGGGTGTTGGAGCGGCTAGGTGGAGGAGAAAGGGCCTGAGGTGCACGAATTTAGGCGGCGGTGGGCGGCTCTGCTCCAGCCATAGAGATGGCTGGAGGGCACGGGGAGAGGTGAGGGTTGGTCCAGGGGTTCCACGAGAGAGAGAGAGAGAGAGCCAAGGAAGCCGCGAGGAGAGCCTGGGGTGCCCTATAAGTAGGTGGGCGACGGTCCACCGAGGTCCCGTGCGCCGGCGAGCTTGTTCTCGTCGCTGCAAGCCACGAGGGCGCCTGTGGGTGTGTCCAGGGTGTTCCTGGGGTTGGTCTAGAGCGAGGGGAGAGAAGAGAGGCAGTGGGGAAGGGTCAGAGCGCCGCGCGTGTGGGGCTGCCCACTGGAGTGCTCGGGCGGCCATGGCACGCGTGCGAGCAGGGTGAGAGAGAGGGAGAGAGGAGGGGGCCGACCGTCCAGCGTGTCTCGGACGCCAAGGCGGCCTCGGGGGACACGAGGAGGAGGCCCGAGGTGGTCGGAGCTGGTGATTGGGCGAGGCTACAGTGTGCCAGGGCACTGTAGCGCGCTCCAGAGCGCCCGTTTGGCCGGCATGGCCGTGTCCTCGCTGCTCTGGAGGCGTCTACCTTGCCCAATGATGTCTAGGGGGTCGAGGGAGTAGTAAACAAATGTGTGATGGTCTTGGATGCCCTGGGGAGCCACTGGAATGAGGAGGGAGGTGAGGAAGGAGAAGAATGTTGCTGTCCAGGAGAGTAAAAATGGGGTTTTCACCCCTCAATCATTGACCTGGGGACATGGGGAAGTTACAGGAGGTAGAGGATGATCAGGTTTACCTGTGGTAAGAAATTGAGGTAGAGGGAAATAGTAAAAGGGGTCAAAACAATGGTTTTCGAAAATGGCAAAAGGTGTTTGATCATGTTTTGGGCAAGCAAAATAGCTCCACTTGACATGAGACTAAACAGGATGAAATGTCACATATAATTAGGGCCTTTCACCAAATTTGAGCTCATTTGGGCAAAGTTGCCAATGTAACTTTGGTGAACCCTAGAAATCAACAGAAATGGTTTCACCATGTTTGAGTTAAGCTAATCATCTCCCCTTGATGCACCACTTGGTGTAGTGTCATCATTTGGGGTTGTGATCATGACCACAAAGTTTGAAGCCCCAGGTAAAAAGTTGACAATGTAGAGTTGTTCAAATTTGAATTTGAACATAAATGGTTTTGGGGCACTTAGATCAAGTTATGCTTCTCCAAAACTTGTGCCATTTGGCATTGATGCATAATTACATCATTTTAGCATGTGCACCAAGTTTGAGAGCATTTGGACAAGTTTGGCAATGTAAAGTTGCTCAAACTTCAAAATGGACAGAAATGGTTTTGAGGGGATTAGATGATGATTCCTTGATCTTCAAGGCATGAGGCTTTGCAAGATCATCAAATATGTCATATATGACATGATAGAATTTCCCTAGAAATTTTGGAGAATATTTCCTTTGTAAATATTTCAAAAGCTTGAAATATCCAGAAAGGGTTTTGGAAGGATTTCTCCAATATTTTGAACATGACCATGTGTTGAAACTCTTATATAAGGACAATATATGTCCTATGATTTTCCTTGAATTTTGGCAGATATATTTGGAATAATTAAATAATTTTCCCTATTAAAGACCATTTCTGGCCTTAAGAAAAAGCTTTTAAATAAAATATAAAAATAACTTTTAAAATTATAATTTTGTGGTTTCTGGGAGTCCTATATCTAATAGGATTCAAATACACTTTTTGAAAGATTTTTCACACCCTAAATAAGGTACTTGCAGTGCAAACCTCAATTCAGGGGTTTTTGGAAAACTAATTTTAGAAAATACTATTTGGCCAAAATATTTTTATAAGAAAATTATATATTGTTCTATACACATGGCATGATTATTGGGAAAAGATTTTGGATCAAGGAGATGAAGTATAAGAGTTGGAGGATTTATTTGATTTTTAGAGCACTAGCAAACAGCAGACAGAAAATCAATCAAGCAAGGTCAAAAACACTCAAAAGTTTTTGCAAATCCACATTTTTAGCATGATAGTCAGCTTAAGCAATGTGGCATGAAAATCAGGGTGTGACATAAAGCAGATCAACACATCAATATTGTTATCTACAAACACAATGACACATCCTAGCAAAACTGAAGCTCATTTGGTATTATTGCTCTAAAACCAAAGCTAATTTACATGGAACGGATTGAAAGAAAATTAGTAGATGATTTTAAGATGGTTATATATTCTAGACTATAAAGTGCGCAAGAACTCATACACCCAAACTTGCAAGCCCCCCAAGAATTGCAACCAAACAAGGTAGGCACCCTTCCCCTAAATAATCCCCTAGCTCCTTACTCTTTTCACATAACACCAAATCCATATGTGATGCTCTTGTATTTCACTTGGTCAATCTGAAACAATTGGTAGAAATGGGATAGATCCAAAATACTTGGTTCAACCTACTTAATATAAAGTGATCACGGATAACTCACACCCCATTCATGCATAGACTTGAATTAAATTATTGGTGGAACCACAAAGAACTAAGTGGCATAGAGTATATAGTTCAAGTTCATACATGATTTTATATATAATAACCAAAGTACAAAACCTTATGAATTGCACATTTATCAAAATGATTTGTACAACAATATTGAGCTAAGTAAAAGGCTAATAATTGCACACTCATCGACATAATTTGCACCATAATACTGAACCAAGTGAACGCCTAAGAAGCATTTGAGGGAGCAGAACTAGATATAAACCCTAGCCAGCACCAAATCTACACGCACGGAGAAGCGGAAACTAGCCAGATGTATGCATCCAGATCGCAAAAGCCTTCCTAGATGATGGACATCGAAATTTGCATCCTCATCAAACCAAACGGCCAGATCTACGTGGAAACATACGGGAAGCCGAAGCAAGGGAAGCAGATCGAAGACATGGACCTGCGATCGAAGAAGGCAACACATGCGGAGGCGTAGGTCAACGGGGAGCCGGAACCAACCATGCCGCCGCACAAGCCGACATCCTCTCCTCAGTGGAGACGTGTGGGTGACGAAGCTCCTAGTAGGGCATGCCAGACGATGATATGCACAACCCCGCGTGGCTCGTTGGTGCTGTCGCGTCCTGGTTGCGAGCGCCCTATCAGATTCAACCCTTAGCTACAAGCGGTCATGCTCACCGTTTGGACCACACTTTGAAACCTGCATAAAAAATTCAATACAAATCAAAAAAATGAAAACATTCGCATTGTGTCATTATATGTGACCTAATTTTCAGGAAAATAACAAACTTGAACTACAACACGTATTTTCAAAAAATGTTCTCAGAAATGAGATATCATGTATGAATATTCCTGGCTTTCAAGCCAACTAACCAAGGTTATGACACATTCATGGCATAATTTTTTCAAATGATCTTATATTTTGCACAAGGGTGCATCTTGGAATGGCAAACAATGTTGACAAACAGAGTTTTCATCTTCTTTGCAAAAAAGATTTATATTCGTGCCCAAAGTGAGTTTTTTTGTGTGAATAACCTACCAAATATTTGTTGCAAAATTGGACCGCATGATTTTTTTCAAAAATACTAGACCATATTTAATGTACAATTGATCAAATTTTGGGTGAAAAGGCTATAAATCCACATCTCATGCAAACGACAAATTTTCGCCGATTTAGTAGTAAGAGGGGCAAATTTCAACTATAGATGCCTCATAGTTTGCTTTTTTTTTTTCAAAAATCATTTATAGGTACACAAGTATCAATTTCATGAGAGATACTTAAAAGTTTTGCAAGATTCCTAGCTACGAATGGTCATGCGCCGTCGTTTTGACCGCATTTTGAAATCAGAATAAGAAATTGAAAAAAAAATTGAAAACCTTTGCATTGTGTCATTATATGTGACCTAGTTTCCAGGAAAAATAACAAACTTGTACTACGGCAAATATTTTACATTAGTGTTCTCAGAAATGAGCTATCGTGTATGAAGATTCAAGGCTTTCAAGACAAATGACCAAGGTTATGGCATTCATGGCATAGTTTGTTCAAATGATCTAATATTTTGCACATGGGTGCATCTTGGAATGGCAAACAATGTTGTCAAAGGGACTTTTCATTTTCTTTGCACACTAAATTTTTATTCCATTTCCCAAGTGCCCAAAGTGACTTTTTTTGTGAATAACCTACCAAATATTTGTTTCAAAATTGGATCACATCAAATTTTGAATTTTTTTGACAATATTTAATGTACAATTGACCAAATGTTTGGGTGAAAAGGCTTTCCATCCACATTTCTTAAAAAGACAAATTTCCGCCAATTCAATAGGAAGCAGGATCAAGTTTGAACTACAGTTGCCTCATAATTTGATCTTTATTTTTTCCAAAAACCATTTTTCGGTACACAAGTACCTATTTCATCAGAGATACTCTTTGTAAGATTCAACCCCTAGCTATAAACGGTTATGCCTGCCGTTTTGACCGCATTTTGTGACCAACATAATAAATAAAAAAATCAAATACAAGTCTAACATTTCTTAAATACAAGTATAACATTTTTTTAATACACATTCAGCATTTTTTATATGTACATTTTTTAATATTTTTTGAAAATCTTGATAAACATTTTTCAAATTCCACCATTTTTAATACATTTTTCATATTTTTGGAAATTCATAATTAATAATTTTCAAATACAAGATTAATATTTTTTAATGCATGGTCAAAATTTCTTCTATACACATTTAACGTTTTTCAAATGTTTGATTAACTTTTTTCTAATACTTGTTCAACATTTTATTTATCTATACATGATCAAATTTTTTCATCATTTTTTTATTACAAGGTCGACATTTTTTATACACATTCAACATTTTTAAATACTTGATTAACATTTTCCAAATAGTTGTTCAACAATTTTTGAATGCTTAATTAACATTTTTGTAAATACATATCAATTTGTTTAATCAAGTTGTAAGTGAAAATGATAACCAAACATGACAGGTATGTAAAATTGGTAAACGAAAGTGACAACTAAACACGACACTTAGATGAAATTGATGATGTGTCCGTTCAATCATATCAATGCATCCACGTTTAGAACGTTACACAATCAGATTGGTC
Organism: Secale cereale; assembly: GCA_902687465.1. Taxonomy (NCBI): domain Eukaryota; kingdom Viridiplantae; phylum Streptophyta; class Magnoliopsida; order Poales; family Poaceae; genus Secale; species Secale cereale. Next base: position 370,109,517 of record LR738709.1, on the reverse strand, counting down.
GTAAATCACCTAGAAATAATGTCGTCCATCAATGTTGTCTGCTTTATGACCATTTCGTGCAACACAGTTACGCCATTTCTGACCTACATGGTCGTTATGGTTTAGGGTCTGGACCCTCCCAAACAGCTTACAACCAATTTGTTCTAAATGGTCGTAGATTTATGACCAATTCACCCACGGTCACTAAGAGCAGGTGACAAGTTGACATATTTCTTGTAGTGCCCTCCTCAGTCCACCCTCACGCACACACAGAGGAGAGAGCAGATCATAAATTGGTGTCCTAGCAAGTTTAGGTCCTACGTCTTACTCCTTCGGTGTGGTAGCACAGCACACCCTCGGCACCTCGACCCACTTCTCCCTCCACTCTCACTACTCTTTGACGCATCCATCGTGCCCTGCTCCCCGCGGCAGTAGTGCATCCATCGAGTTTGAGCTCCCTGCCTCCATGCTACTCCTACCCAGGAAGCGGCAACATAGGTCATCGTGAGGCCGTGCCAATTTCTTCCTAGGCCCCCTCCACGCCACATCCATATTTGCAGCCCGAGGACGACGACTACTGGCATGTGCTTGTGCTGAACTTTGGTTGTTCCAGAATTTGTGCCTTACTGATACTGGCTACTTCCTTGTGCTTGTGCTGAACTTTGACTATTCCATATATCATATGTGCTTGTACTCATCATATGCAACAATATCATGTGTACTTGTACATTTCTACTAAACTTTGTTATCTTTTTTGGAAGGCCATCAAGACTAGCTTTATTGAAATTATAACAACATTACATCATCCACGAGTTTAGAGACGAGACAACTAGGAGGTTAAGTCTGATTACAAAAACTAAAGTTTGCGAGTACATGTGCCAAGGAAAACAATGCTTAAACTTGATCTTACTAATTAACGCCGAATATAAAGAGGAAGGTCCACATTATAACCCACAAATAATCACTCTTTTTAATCTTCAAGCCTCAACTTCAAAACTGGCCATCCCACACCACAAACTAATTAACCACAAGGTTCAAGAATCAATCCTTCTCCCAGTTTTGACTCATTGAAGTGGTTTTGACCATGTTGATAGCTGACTAGGACAACCACATCACAATTTGACCCACTTACATGTGGGACAAATGCAAGAAAAAAACTTTCTCTTTGTCTAGCCAAGTTAATTGCTGGTCTCTTCACCCATCGGCACACTCCTCCTCGCCGCACGCCATCCCTACCTGCCCTTTTTGTCGCATTGATCCACCCCACTGGAACCATCGAGAGGACCCATCTCCTCCCCGACGTCGGTGGTTGGGTTCAATGGACACCCACTTCCCGTGCGTCAGTGGTCGGGATCCATGGCCACCAACCTTCCATGCTTTCAGGAGGCTGAGGACGCCAAAGAGCACTACAACAAGTTACGGGAGGCAGTGAATTCATCGACTATACCACAACGCACGACAATGCGGCTGTATGGACACCTGACAGTCATCGATGCTGACGCTGGATTTCGTCTCCATGGACATCTGATGGCCTACAAGACAGAGGGGGTATTGTAGCACCTTCGTGTAAGTAGCCCAAATAGTAATTGTCCCAACGAGGAGCAGATGAGAGTATTTATGAGCGATGTTTCAGTGACACACAAGTTGTCACAGTTCTTGTGTGAAGTAACTGTTTGAAAATCTGCATATATTATTAGTGTCCTTTGAAACACTAGAGTGGTAAAAAGGAGTAGTTGATGTTGCGAGGGTAATAACAACTTGAAAGTAAAGAACCAAAACTAAAAGACTAAAAATAAAAGCCATTTCCTATAGTAGAGAGATTAGGTGCGAGGAAACTTTAGATCGTGGTGTACATCAAGTGTGTCAATGCATCAATAATACTAGTTACCTTGTATCATGACTCCACTATATTGATTGTTTGTTTAGTAGTCGGATTACCCTTGAGTTGTTGAACTCCTCCATGCGGGATTACTTTATCCTTATAGTCCTGCTTCGACATTTCCACAAAGTGGTTATATCCACAATTAAGGTCGTTAAATTGGTACCATGCCTTAAGTTATGTGGATCACTGATACATCTCCAATGTATCTATATTTTTTTGTTCCATGCTGTTATATTATCATTCTTGGATGTTTTACAATCATTTTATAGCAATATTATATCATTTTTTGGGACTAACCTATTGACATAGTGCCCAGTGCCAGTTGTTGTTTTTTGCTTGTTTTTTTTAGTTCGTAGAATATCAATACTAAACGGAGTCCAAATACCACGAAACTTTTCGGAGATTTTTTTGAACCTGAAGACAACTTGGGAGCCAAGGAAGAACCTGGGGGGAGGCCCATGGGGCCCACCACCCACCAGGGCGCACTAGAGGCCCCAAGCACCCTGATGGGTGATGGGGCCCATGGAGGTCTCCTCAACCGCCTCTTCGCTCTATAAATAAGCATATATTACAGAAACTCTAGAAGTGTCGACAAAAAACAATTCCAGCCGCCGCAAGTTCCAGAACCACGAGATCCAATCTAGAGCCCTATTCCGGCACTCCGCCGGAGGGGAACACGATCAAGGAGGGGTACATCATCCTCATTGGTCCTCCTCCGATGATGCGTGAGTAGTTCACAATAGACCTACATGTCCGTAGGCAGTAGCTAGATGGCTTCTTCTCTCTTTTTGATTCTCAATACAATGTTCTCCTTGATGTTCTTGGAGATCTATTTGATGTAATGACTTTTTGCGGCGCGTTTGTTGGAATCCGATGAAGTTCGAGTTTATGATCAGTTCTATCCATGAATATTATTTGAGTTCTTTGATCTCTTATACGCATGATTGTTATAGCCTCGTATTTCTTCTCCGAATCGTTGGCTTAGTTAGGCCAACTAGATTGATTTTTCTTGCAATGGGAAGAGGTGCTTTGTGATGGGTTTGATCTTGCGGTGTCCTCACCCAGTGACAGATGGGGTAGCGAGGCATGCATGTATCGTTGCTATTAAGGATAACAAGATGGGGTCTATTCCTACATGAATAGATCTTACCAACATCATTTCATTGTTCTTATTGCGTTACTTCGTTTCTCCATGAACTCAATACACTAGATGCATGCTGGATAGCGGTCGATGTGTGGAGTAATAGTAGTAGATGTAGAATCTTTTCGGTCCACTAATCTTGGATGTGATTCCTCTATACGCGATCATTGCCTTGGATATTATCATGATTATTTGATCTTCTATCAATTGCCCAACATTAATTTGTTTACCCATAGTATGCTATTTCCTCGAGAGAAGCCACTAGTGAAAGCTACGCCCCCGAATCTATCTTTTATCATATTACTTTCAGATCTATTATTCCAAAAATTCAAAAATACATTGCGGCAATTTTTATTTGCCTCTTTTATTTTGTATTCTTGTGCGATCTATTTATCGAAACTCATACAATATAATATATCTTTTTACGGAGGAGGGATTGACAACCCCTCTTACGTGTTGGGTTGCGAGGATTTGTTCTTTTTGTGTAGGTACCGTTTACATAGTGTTGCTTGGTTCTCCTACTGGATTGATAACCTTGGTTTCATAACTAAGGGAAATACTTGTCGTAGTTGTGATGCATCATCCCTTCCTCTTTTGGTATATACCAACGCAGATTCAAGCCACGTCAAAGAAATTTCTGGCGCCGTTGCCGGGGAGACATCATCAACATCTATCAGGTTCCTAATCAAAAATATTATCTCCTTGTAATTCATTATATTATTTTCCATTTCCCTCTTGTCTTCATCTCGCCAACTTCTAAAATGTTTTTCGCGAAAATCACAAAAATATTTACCTTTTTATTTGCCTTCTTTTTTGTTCGTCTTTTTCTTGTCAGATCTCTTGTTTGCTTGCAATCTTGTTTGCGTAGTCACAATGTCTCAAGAGAATACCAAATTATGTGATTTTTCTTGTACTAATAATAACGATTTTATTAGTACCTTGATTGCTCCTCCCACCACTAGTGCGGAGTCTTATGACATTAATACCACTTTGTTGAATCTTGTCATGAAAGAGCAATTTTTCGGTAATCCTAACGCGGATGTCGCGTCCCATCTAAACACTTTCGTAGAATTGTGTGATATGCAAAAGAAAAAAGATGTGGACAATTATGTTGTGAAGTTGAAAATGTTTCCTTTCTCTTTGAGGGATCGTGCAAAAATCTGGTTTTCATCTTTACCTCACAATAGTATCAATTCTTGGGATAAGTGCAAAGATGCTTTTATTACAAAGTATTTTCCGCCCGTGAAAATTATTTCCCTTAGAACTGAAATCATGAATTTTAAGCAACTTGAACATGAACATGTTGCACAATCTTAGGAAAGAATGAAACTGATGCTAAGAAATTGTCCTACTCGTGGTTTAAATCTTTGGATGATTATAAATAATTTTTATGTGGGATTGAACTTTGTTTCTAGAAATCTTTTAGATTCCGTCGCGGGTGGCACTTTTATAGAAATTACTTTGGGTGGAGCTACTAAATTTCTAGATAATAGTATGGTAAATTATTCACAATGGCATACCGAAAGGGCACCTACTAGTAAAAGAGTTAATTCGGTTGAAGAAATTAGTACTTTGAGTGAAAATGTTGATGCTCTTGTTAAATTGGTTGCTAGTAAAATTCTCCTACTAATCTTAATGATGTGCCTTTGTCTACTTTGATTGAGTAAAATAGTGATCCCGTAGATGTGAATTTTGTCTCGCGAAACAATTTCAATAACAAGGCTTATAGAGGTAATCTTAATCCTAGACCTTTTCCTGAAAATTCCTCTAATAATTATGGCAATTCCTATGGTAATTATTCTTAGAATAATAATAGGAACCCCTATAATCTTGATAATAATATTAAATATTTTATCAATGCTCAATTTTTTTCGATACTACGATAGAAGAAAAGTTGAATAAGATTGATGATATGTCTACAAGCATTGATATAATTTCCCATGATGGAGAAAATCTCAAGATTAAATTTTTTTCTACCCAAGGTTGATATGAATGAATCAATTAAGGCTTTATATGTTTCTATGGATGAAAGTAAGAAAATAAACCGCTATGCTTAGAGCTAAAAGAGAATTTTTAGAAAGAGTGTTTTCTACCGATTGCTTTCATAACAATGATGAAGATCTTAAAGTGATTTGTGTTTCTTCTATTGATTCCTTGTTTAGTAAGATTAAAATTGATGATAAGGGGACTGAAGAAGAGTCAACTTTAGCTAGAAGGCGTCCCCATAATTCGTGGGGTGAAAATCTTGACGAAAGTGGGTTTGGACAGGTCAAAACTTTAACTAGTGATGTGCCCACTGTTTTGTATTACAAAGATTTTAATTATGATAGTTTCTCTTTGATTGAATGTATTTCCGTTTTGCTTCCATGATAAATGCACCCAATGCTTATGACCAAAATAAAGCTTTTACTAAACATATTGTAGATGCCATGCTAAAAGCTTTAGAAGAAAAATTGGAGTTAGAGATTTCAATTCCTAGAAAATTACTTGATGAATGGGAACCTAAGATTAAAGTCAATATTAAAAATTATGAATGCTTTGCTTTATGTGATTTGGGTGCTAGTGTTTCCACAATTCCGAAATCTCTATGTGATGTGCTTGGTCTTACCAATATTGAAGAATGCTCTCTTAATTTGCACTTGGCTGATTCTACTATTAAAAAGCCTTTGGGAAGGATTAATGATGTTATTATTCTTGCAAATAGGAACTATGTGCCCATAGATTTCATTGTTCTTGATATTGATTGTAATTCGTCTTGTCCTATAATACTTGGTAGACCGTTTTTACGAACTATAGGTGCGGTGATTGATATGAAAGAAGGGAATATCAAATTTCAGTTTCAATTTCCACTAAGAAAGGGTATGGAACACTTACCTAGAACAATAATTAAGCCACCATATGAATCAATCATGAGGGCAACCTATGGAGCTCAAACTAAAGATGACAATACTTGAATCTATGCATTATGCCTAGCTAGGGGCATTTAACAATAACGCTTGTTGGGAGGCAACCCAATAGTTATTTTTTTATTTTTGGTTTTTATTATATTTTTCAGTAAATACACATTATTAATTATGTAATTATTGTGTTTTTGTGTATTAATTAGTGTTTGTGCCAAGCAAAGCCTTTCGGTTGATTTGGGTGAGAGTTGATTTGATTCGGTGCATCAACGGAAATTTTCGCGTCCAGTGACATAATTGTTGTCATTTGCTAGGGCGCGAACTATTGCTAAAATGTTTACACATAATTTATATACAAATTTCCCACATTGTCCCAATTTTTCAAAATTTTTAGAGTCACATAAGTATGACTAAAAATACGTCTTTATAGACAGTTCTGTTTTCGATAGATTTTGTTTTCATTGCATTATGTGCTTATTTTGATGAATCTATGGTTTTTATCAGGGGGTATAAGCCATGGTAAAGTTATAATACAGTAGGTATAATGTAATAACAAAATTTGAATGTGTTTTCTACATCACTTATAGTAAAGATGATTTTTATTATACTCTCACGAGGTTTTGTTAAGTTTTGTGTGATTGAAGTTTTCAAGTTTCGGGTGATATCACGAACGATGAAGGAATAAGGAGTGAAATGAGCCTAAGCTTATGGATGCTCATGGAACCCAAGATAATATTCAAGAAGTATCAAGCAACTAAGCTTGGGTATGCCCCGGAAGGCATCCCCTCTTTCTTCTAACGACCATCGGTAATTTTACTTGAAGCTATGTTTTTATTCATCATATACCATGAGTTTTGCTTGGAGCGTATTGTATTATATGAGTCTTTGCTTGCTTTGTTTATTAGTTTGTCACAAGTATCCTTGCTGGATACACCTATTTGAGAGAGCCAAAATTATGCTATGATTTGTTAGAATTGCTCTGTGTGCTTCACTTAATTTTTTTAGCTATGGAATTGCTCTAGTGCTTCACTTATATCTTTTTGATCACGGTGGTGCCTTGAAGAAATACTCTCATGCTTCACTTAGATTTATTTGAGAGTTAGTAAATTTTGAAGAAATTCTCTCATGTTTCACTTATATTATTTTGAGAGATGAAATTTTTTATGCTCATGTTCTTAACATAAATTTGTTTGAGCTTGCCGAAAGCAATTGCAACATATGAAATTAGTCCCAAAGTGATAGATATCCAAGAGGGATATAACAAAAACTTTCATGAAGATCATTGGACGAAATAAACTTGATTCTTTTTAATAGTTTTGAGATATGATGATAGTATTATGTGAGTCATATTGGTGAGTAATTATGCTTTTGTAAGAATATTGGTGTTAAGGGTTGTGATTTTCTATGCAAGCACATCAAGTCAATAGTTATGCAATGAAATTACATCCTACTTGTGTTGCACTATTCAGTGTTAGTTATGTTTAATATTCTTTTATGATGGTTTTCATTCCTTGGTTGGTCGCTTCTCAATCTATTTGCTAGCCTTCACTTGTACTAAGCGGAAATGATGCTTGACCATCCAAATCCTAAAACCCAAGTTGTGCCAAATGAGTCCACCATACCTACCTATATGCGGTATTGCCATGCCGTCTTAAGCAAATTTCTATGTGCCAACTCTAATTTTCAAAATAAACCTCTCTTTTTGTGTGATCGTACCGCTCATGAAGCGGCGAGGGGTGGCCAATATTTTCGATGCTAAGTAGGTTATTGTCAAGATGACTTTTATTCACTTGTCATTGCACGAGAGTGTGGCGGCAATAGGGATGCCTAGTCCCGAAATGCAAAAACACTACAAATAAATTCTTTGGCATGTGTTGGTATGGAAGGCACCCATGAATTCAGCTAGCCATGGGTTGTGAAAGAATGGTGGAAAGGAAATAAACTTTATTTTTATGTTTGGGAACCGCCTATGATTTATTTAGCATGGAAGATATTGGGAACTCTTAGTAATTTTCTTTGATGAGAAAAGCATGCCACCCAAAATATTTTTATCTCTCAATTTAAGTTTTGAGCTCTGGCACCTCTACAAATCCCTACTCCCCTCTGGGAAGGGCCTATCTATTTACTTTTATGCAATTTTTATTTTGTTGAGTCTCATATTCTCTTATAAAGCACCAACTACGGAACACTATTATCACACTTGAGCATTGGATGTAGCTAATATTTGGATGTGTCGCATGAATGGATCAATGATTGAGCATAATGGGCTAGGGATAACTTTCTTGAGCGTTGATATTTTGAAAGACATGGTTGCTTGTTGATATTGCTTGAGTATTAAAGTCTTCATGTCAAATTATAGACTATTGTCTTGAATCATATAAAAGTACATATGTCCATGCTACAAAGAAAAGAATATGATGAACATGTTAGGCAGCATTCCACATCGAAAATTCTGTTTTTATCATTTACCTACTCGAGGACGAGCATGAATTAAGCTTGGGGATGCTGATACATCTCCAACATATATATAATTTTTTATTGTTCCATGTTGTTATATTATCATTCTTGGATGTTTTACAATCATTTTATAGCAACTTTATATCATGTTTTGGGACTAACCTATTGACATAGCGCCCAATGTCAGCTGTTGTTTTTTTGCTTGTTTTTTACTTCACAGAATATTAGTACCAAACGGAGTCCAAATACCACAAAAAAAATTTGAGGTTTTTTTGCACCAGAAGAAAACTTGGGAGCCAAGGAAGCACCTCACGGGAGGCCCATGGGGCCCACCACCCACCCAGGCACGCTAGAGGCCCCCGACGCGCCCTGATGGGTGGTGGGGCCCATGGTGGTCTCCTCAACCGCCTCTTTGCTCTATAAATACTCAGATATTCTAGAAACCCTAGAAGTGTCAACGAAAACCAATTCCTGTCGCTGCAAGTTCCAAAACCACGAGATCCAATCTAGAGCCCTATTTCGGCACTCCGCCAGATGGGAACACGATCAGGGAGGGGTTCATCATCCCCATTGGTGCTCCTCAGATGATGCGTGAGTAGTTTACCATAGACCTACGGGTCCATAGGCAATTGCTAGATGGCTTATTCTCTCTTTTTGATTCTCAATATAATGTTCCGCTCGATGTTCTTGGAGATCTATTTGATGTATTGACTTTTTGCGGTGTGTTTGTTGGGATACGATAAAGTTTGAGTTTGTGATCAGTTCTATCCATGAATATTATTTGAGTTCTTTGATCTCTTATATGCATGATTGTTATAGCCTCGTATTTCTTCTCCGAATTGTTGGTTTAGTTAGGCCAACTAGATTGTTCTTTCTTGCAATAGGAAGAGGTGCTTTGTGATGGGTTCGATCCTGCGGTGTCTTCATCCAGTGATAGAAGGGGTAGCGAGGCACGCATGTATCGTTGCTATTAAGGATAAAAAGATGGGGTCTATTCGTACATTAATAGATCTTGTCAATATCATGTCATCATTGTTATTGCATTACTCCGTTTCTCCATGAACTTAATACACTAGATGCATGCTGGATAGCGGTCGATGTGTGGAGTAATAGTAGTAGATGCAGAATCGTTTCGGTCTACTAATCTTGGATGTGATTCCTATATACATGGTCATTGCCATGTATATCGTCATGATTATTCAATCTTCTATCAATTACCCAACGGTAATTTGTTTACCCACCATATGCTATTTTCTCGAGAGAAGCCACTAGTGAAACATAGGGCCCCCGGGTCTATCTTTTATCATATTGCTTTCAAATCAATTATTCCAAAAACCCAAAAATACCTTGCTGCACTTTTTATTTGCCTCTTTTATTATTTTGTGTTCTTGTGCGATCTATTTATCCAAACTCATACAATTTAATCTATCTTTTTACCAAGGAGGGATTGACAACCCCTCTTACGCGTTGGGTTGCGAAGATTTGTTCTTTGTGTGCAGGTACCGTTTACATAGTGTTGCTTGGTTCTCCTGTTGGATTGATAACCTTGGTTTCATAACTGAGGGAAATAATTGCCGTAGCTATGCTGCATCATCCCTTCCTCTTTGGGGATATACCAACGTGTATTCAAGCCACATCAATCACTATTATCTTATACCATCTTCGTTCCTTGTAGTATCTCCACCTATCACCTGGAGGTCACAAATTCACTAAAAGCTATGTATTACATGCGTAGGTCTTCTAGATGAGGGGAGGCCGTCGGCGCCTGGTATCAGCAGTTGGTACCAGAGGTCGTCTTGTGATCTGGAAGCGCAGGTGAAGATTTTCACAAAAAGAAGGTTTGTCCTTTTGGCTCCATTTGACAAGATCTTGATGGCTTTCCTTCTAGAAATATGTTTTCATGCACAACAAACGAAACATGATTTTTTAAACTCTCTCAAAGGATTAACATTAGAAATATGCAAAAAATATCAAAAAACCTGGTGAAAACCACGTCAAAAGCCCCTGAAAGTGGTAAAATCTAGAGCCATCAACGTCCACGGGCGCCTTAGCCCCCACTACACGTGAGGTATGGAGCTACTCTGGGGAGCTTGGGGAACGGCTCTGCCCTGGCTCTACCGAACTCCCTCGATGGCAAGTAGTTCACACCACGTAGGTCGTCGAGACCCGAGGAGAGCAAACCGCCATGGATGGATCCACGCGCAAAATAGAAGGGGAAGAAGAGCCTGTTGTGAAGCGCGTCGCTAGGAGGTGAGGGTAGAACCCGCGACATTGTATGGATAAGGAGGGACGTTGGTGGATGGGACAAACGGGATTGGAGGGGCGGTAATGGTAGAATCCTGATGTATGCGATGATGGGTCTATGGCAGTCGGGGGATAGAGGGCTCCGGGAATTCAAGGTGGTGGGTGGGGCGCGACTGAAGTGGAGCTTGCAGGCTGGGGGTGGTGGGGAGTCAGGCTTCCAGCGGAGACGAGTCCTTGTTGATGCACTACAAGTTGGTAGTCGAGTTGCCGGCGAAGACGAGCCCATGTTCATCCACTTCAAGCCGGTAGCCGGGCCACACGAGGAGGAAGGAGGTGCGAACGGGGGAATGGAGCAACAGTCAACACAATGAGAGAGGTGGGGCATTTTACATTTTTTTCCTATGTCGGCCCCAATTGTAAGGAGTGTATCAAAATGTGAAGTGGCGTTGCCTAGTTAGTAATCAACATGGTCAAAATTTCTTTACGAAGTCAAAACCAGGTGGAGGGTTGATTTCTCTAGATGGTTAGTTCAGAGTGTGGGTTGGCTGGATTTGAAGTTGAGGGTTGAATATTAAATCGAGTGATTAGTCGAGGGTTGTAATGTGAAATTTTATGAAATATTAACACAGTGTCAAAAATTGTTGATGCCGTGTCCCACCATCTTGATTGGCCAGTGCAAAACGCAATCGTATTAAGAGAGTCTGATTCCACCTTCACACGAGAAACCTTACGTTATTTGTAAACATGAGCCCATCACGCATAGCCATCGCTTCTGTGGTGTTAAAATCACATGCAAATGGAATATATTTGCATTGTGCCGCTAGGAATTTACCTTTTTCTTTTCTTAACATAGCCACTTTAGTTTGGTATCTTGACATGTTCCAGAATTTCATGTGTGGTTGATTTGTGTCTAGTGCTTGAACATGTTTAGTTGTCCCAGAATTTCATTTATGTGTCATGTATTGAACAAATTTCATGTGTGTCATGTACTAAATTTGTTTCTTCATGTGTCATACCATGTGTTGCTCTAAAGTTCGTGTAAACTTTGGTTAATTTGGTTATTACTTGAACCGAGCCGTAAGTAAACACTTATTACCAAAACTGAACATATCTATGTATAAAATTGTATAAACCGAGGTATAATAACATAAAAACCGAACCAAATCAAACAGAAAAATTGAATGCACACCCTGAGTGGCCGCCAATCCCAACTAGCAAAACAAGAATCGCTCAAAACAATGCAACAATTGAAGCTAGAAATTCAAATGGTGACAATATATGTCTGGTTTCATTTCAGATCGGACAATCCCAAAAGTACCTTTTCCCACTACAATAAATATGTCAAGAGTGAGGCCATGTTGTCATGCAAACTCACCATGAGTCTCCCACATAAGCGCATATATGAAAGGCAAGAGAGCCCATGGCCTTGTAGTCGCCCCATCTTCTATGGACCAAAGTTGATGCAGGGCTAACCTAATTCTAGGCCGATCTTTCACGATTTTAGGGGATTCCCACGAAGAACACTGATGTATACTACGCAACTTTATTCTTGTAGACACGTGTTGGGCCTCCAAGCATAGAGTTTTGTAGGACAGTAGCAATTTTCCCTCAAGTGGATGACCTAAGGTTTATCAATCCGTAGGAGGTGTAGGATGAAGATGGTATCTCTCAAACAACCCTACAACGAAATAATAAAAAGTCTTTTGTGTCCATAACACACCAAATACAATGGGAAATTGTATAGGTGCACTAGTTCGGCGAAGAGATGGTGATACAAGTGTAATATTGATAGTAGATATTGATTTTCGTAGGGCGAACAATAAAAAATAGCAAGGTAGCAAGTAAAAAAGTGAGCACAAATGGTATTGCAATGCTTGAAAACAAGGCCCATGGTCCATACTTTCGCTAGTGCAATCTCTCAACAGTGCTAATGTAATTGGATCATATAACCACCCCTCAACGTGCGATGATGAAGCACTCCAAAGATCCTATCTAGCGGAGAACATAAGAAGAAATTGTTGGTGGGGTACGAAACCACCTCAAAATTATTCTTTCCGATCAATCTTTCCAAGAGTTCGTAATAAAGTAACACAAAGTTACCCTTTCCGATCGATCTATCCAAGAGTTCGTACTAGAATAACACAAGATTATCTTTTCGATCGATCTTTCAAGAGTTCGTACTAAGATACCACAAAGTTATCCTTTCCGGTCGATCTATCAAGAGTTCTATCGGTGTACAAAAGTAGGGGCTCTCCTTTGTACCCCTTACTTGTGCACGGGCAGTCAGAGCCATGCATGCGGCCACACCTAACAGGGCAGAGGAGGAAAACCGGAGCACAAGATTACCAGAGCAGCGCCAAGATAGTGGCACAAGAAGGCCAAGCAACAAGATAGGCTTCCCCCGACAAGACCCTTGTCGGGGCCGGCTGGGGCGGCCTGCACGGCCCCGACAAGAACCCTTGCCAGAGAAACTCACCCAACGCCTTCATTACAGCCACCCTTGAGCCTAGGAGCTCGGACACCATCAACAATGTTGGAACCAAGGCTCGGGAAGTGCCTGCGTGATGGCATGCAGATCTTTGTGAAGACAAAGGGTCTGTGAATCCTAGATAAGAACTAGAAGACAAGACGACCGCAAGGCTCCTTGCCGAGGATGCCCACGAGGCCCCGGCAAGGCTCCTTGCCGAAGATACCCCCAAAGCCCCGGCAAGCCTCTTGCCGAGGGCGCTCACAAAGGCCCCGACAAGACCCTTGCCGGGAACAGACGCAAGACCGAGGCAAGCCCTTGCCGCCCCGTCATCGCCCTAGCTCGGCGGCCGACCCACTAGCCCAGGCAAGTACCCACGTGGCAGTACGTGGTTCTTGATCCAGCTAGTCAAGCACCTGTGTGGTGGCATGTAGATCTTCGTGAAGACCCTACCACCATGCCACCTCAGTTGCCTGCCAACCTACATGGTGTTGCATGCCTCGTTGGCCTGGACGCGTGTCGCAGCCAGACGGAGCGGCGGCGGACGGGACGAGCCTCGTTGCCGTCCCCGATAAAGCAAGTGGACACCTAAGTAGCACATTTAATGTGTCTTGTCCCGTAATGGCAGAGATAAGCTTGTACACTGTATACCTTTCCACCTCCTGTGTGCCACTGTGGCGACCCCATTTGACTATAAAAGGAGGCCCGAGGCATACTGGATAAGGATTCGGATCTTTTGGACCAGCCATGCACCATAGCTACTTCAAGAGCTCAAGAACACTCAAATACACATCAAAGGAGAACTAGGGTATTATGCATCTTCGCGGCTCGAACCTGGGTAAACAATCCTTGTGCTGACTCCTAGACCCGCTCTTTGCACAATCCTGCGCCCGTCAACCGTAGAAGGTATTCCAGTGATCCCATAGGTGTCGACCCCGACAAGTTCGTACTAAGATAACACCAAAACATATTTAAATTTGTAATACTCAATCCAACACAAAGAACCTCGAAGAGTGTCCCAAGATTTCTACCGGAGAAACAAAGACAAGAACATGCATCAACCCCTATGCATAGATTACCCCAATATCACCGCGGGAATCCGCAAGTTGAGTGCCAAAACATATATCAAGTGGATCAATATGATACCCCATTGTCACCACGAGTATTCAATTGTAAGACATATATCAAGTGTTCTCAAATCCATAAATGTATTCAATCCAAAGAAATCTCAAAGGGAAAACTCAATTCATCACAAGATAGAAAGGGGAAAACACCATATGATCCGACTATATTAACAAAGCCCATGATACATCAAGATTGTGCATCTCAAGAACATGAGAGAGAGAGAGAGATAATAAACACATAGCTACTGGTACAAACCCTTAGCCCCGAGGGTGGGCTACTCCCTCCTCATCATGGTGGCCGTCGGGATGATGAAGATGGCCACCGGTGATGATTTCCCCCTCCGACAGAGCACCGGAAAGGGTCTAGATTGATTTTCGGCGGCTACAGAGGCCTGCGGCGACGGAACTTCTGATCTAGGTCATCCCCGAAGGGTTTCGGAATATTTGTGAATTTATAGGGTAAAGAGGCGGCGCGAGAGGCCACCGAGGTGGGCACAACCCACCTGGGCGCGCCAGGTGGCCTGGCGTTCCTTGGTGGGTTTTGCCCCCCTCGGGGCACCCCTAGGTGCAGCTTCAGCCCATTGGGTGTCTTCTGGCCCATAAAAAACCTGCAAAAAGTTTCACGGTGTTTGGACTCTGTTTGATATTGATTTCATGCGATGTAAAAAACATGCAGAAAACAACAAGTGGCACTTGGCACTATGTCAATAGGTTAGTACCAAAAAAGATATAAAATGACTATAAAATTATTGTAAAACATCCAAGAGTCATAATATAACAACATGGAACAATAAAAAATTATAGATACGTTGGAGACGTATCAAACATGAGGGGAAAACGCTAGGGAAACACTCAAATCAATAAGAAAGGGTCACACATGTGCTAGATCCTCAACGCAACAAGATACATGGTCCAAATCCAACAAAGGAAGGATACAAGGTAGATAGTTCATCTCCGTGAGGTGGTCTTGAATCCGCGAAGGATCTTCTCCATGAGGAGGTCTTGAATCCGGTGTGGATCTTCTCCGTAGGGGGGTCCCGGTCTCTCGTAGGAGTAGAACCACTAGATGAGCAAAGCTCTAGGTCTCAAATGAGCTATCACAAATCTAACCCTAAAATGGAGGAGGGGGAGGAGTATATATAGTCTAAACCACAAAAGGGTAAGTGAGGGGCAAAGGGGTACACAGGCATCTGCCCAAGTCACGCACGTAGGCATGGTCCGGATGACTCGGATGGGGTCCCGGATGATCCGGGCGTCGGGGGCCCGGATGATCCGGGCAGCCGTTTGGATGATTCGGCTTCGTTGCACATTACCCGGATCGTCCAGGCGGGGGTCCGGATCATCCTGTCTTGGTCCGGATCGTTCGGCTGGTGATCCGGATGATCCAGGCAAGTCCAGTCTTGCTCCGATTCTTCTTCTTCTTCGCATATGCTTCTCTCCTTCGATCGTACTTGCTCCTTAGCTACTCCATGGTCTTCCTCTTGGTTCCTGGTGATGCATAGCACATATGTGGTAGTAGCCTTGTCTCACATGTGGCAAGTGAAGGTTCGGAGAGGAGCGAGTTCACCTTGTGTCCAATGGTGTATGCTCGAGGTCTCGCCGTATGTCCTCTTGGGGCTTGGGGAGTAGTCGTAGTGTACATGGAGATGACCATAGGATGCTCTGCATCATCTCCTCCCCCCCTTGGGAAAGATCCGACCTCAGATCGAAAACCTCATCATCATGGAAACTGTTGTCGTGGACGAAATTGTAGTTGGACCGAGTTCAAGACTTGGCGCAATCCAAGTAGTCCAAGGTGTCGCCGGAGTGGTATACATGCAAGAAGAGCAAACACAAACGTCACTCGGAAATACAATGGTTAGCGCACACAAATTGTCCATCATGTAAGAATGAGTCCATATGACAAGGTTGGGCGTGGCAAGGCACAAGACGCTTATCCAAAAGATGTACAATGACATGAAAAGCACTCATGGGAGCAAATTCATGTGTTGTGCACACAAAGGTGTTGTAATTGGCATGGTGCACAATTCTACAAATTCTACCACTATGCAAAATGATGTCATAGTGTGATGGTTTATCAAGAGCATGAACATGGCAATGGATGCTTAATATGACTATGTGATCATGCAATTGATGTTTGGCAATGTGATCATTATGTATGAATATGCCATCAACAAAGATCACAAAAAATTGCTAAGGAAATGCACAAGCTCATATATCATGGATGACATGGGAATACAAGATGCAATAAGGCAATCATAATGTGAGTTAATCCATGCATAAGATACAAATTTGTCATGGGTATGATATGCCCATCGAGCATGACATGTGGACACACAATTAACAAATATAGAGGTTTCGATGCAATGTGCCAAAGGAGTGTTGATATACCAATGCTCAATGTCGTGGCATGAGTGGAGTTTCGGAGGTGCATCCAATTAGTCCAAACGCTCCTCAATGTGAAGGTCCATAGAGCCAATCTGCAATGTCGGTCCTCCATCGAATAGATGTATCATGTAGACAAGAAGAAGGAGACAACAATGAAAGAATGACCCATCCAATATGTGCAATTGAGGATGGCTCAAATGGAAGGAGTTCGCCTTTAGGAGATTCTCGCAAATGTGTTGTTGCACATCATGTATACCTTCGCAGTTCGCCTTTAGGAGATTCTCGCAAATGTGTTGTCGCACATCATGTATACCTTCGCATGACCAAGTTGTCGCATGACGACATCGCCTTGTGAATCCTCCAAAATGAAGGAATGACAAACACTCGGAAAAACAAATGAGGTTAGAGTGAATGCAAAACCTATCATTCGAGTGGTGAAATACCCAACAAGTGTAGTCATCATGCTCATCATATGAAGGTGCAAGGGAATGTGGCATGGTATGTAAGCATATGATGCAAGAACAACCAAATACAATAGGCTCAATCAAATAAGCATGCATCACAAGTAAGGTGTCCAAGTCTCTGAGATCAACAAGCATAGCACGGTTGCACTCACTATAAGTGAATATGAGATATGCAACTAATGGAGACAAGTGACAATGATCAAGATATATCACGTGAATGGCATGAACATATATGTCATCAACCCAAGAAAGCAAGTAAGAATGGAACATGGGTGATGCAACATAAAAACTAATCATAGTGATCAAGTCAAACAAGCTAGTAGTGCGAAGATGCAACATACTAGAGGTAATCATGGCAAGCATGCCATGTGTGCAAATAGTAGGCATGAATAATGCACATGGCATAGCACAAGCCTGAAAGCAAGATATGAGGAAAATACGATCAATGTATTGGTGAGAGGCCATATGTAAATAGCAATGGGACATCATGACTCTCCCAACACAACAAGCATCACTAGCATGGGGCACAAATAAATCATGGTAATAGCTACAAGTATCTCCACCAAGCATGCAAATACACATAGGAGTAGCATAATGGTGAATCATAGGTAAATGCAAGCAAGGGTCACAATTGCATGGCAAAGTCCTAGCAAGAGGCATAACATGCAAAGTGAACACTATAGAATGGCCATACGGTGACAAGTGGTAAATAGCCCATAGTCGTGTGAGAGCCAAGTAAAAGAGATGCGCGTAGTCGTTGAGTGAAGAGAACGACAGTAGGGACAATCCACGGGATCCCAAATCGTCATTGCTCTTAAGAGCTTGTTTTGTCAACTCACGGGATTGTGAGGTAGACGAGTTTTCATGAGTACCTACAAAAATCAAAGACAAATGAAAAAATGTGTGTGCGTGCTATATGTACACATCATCCATCATGATGCCCACGTGCATGTTGGTTAGCACAAAATAACCAATTCTCAAATAAAAGATATACATGATATAGAAACATGTCATCCATCATGATAGGTTTGTTATTATGTATAGCATAATGGAAACTCAAATTGTGTAATGCATCATGAGAAGTATGTAGAGCATTGTTATTCGTGGAATGCATATGGTGCACACAATTGTGGTAATCATGCAAGGTATGGCATGCATCAAGATCTCCTAGTAAGTATGAGGAAACTATGGGTGTCTCCTCATGAGCATAAGTGGAAACATCACATGGAGAATATTGACAACATCCAAAACAATGCGTATCAGTAACAATGTGCTCATGGCATGGCATAGTAGATGAATTGCGCAAATCATGTAAAGGAAGCTTAGCAATATCATCACAAGAGAAACACAAGCCAATGACCATCATCTTGTCATCTATACCATAAGTGCAAATGGGATTTACTTTAATTGGGCATGCATAGTTACTATGTTGAGATTGAAATGATGCAGTATGGGAGATCTCACTCATAGCATATGACAAGTTTAGAGGGTTGTCGAACATGATGTGACCAAAATAATTTTCACATGATATACTATGGAGCATAGCATCACAACTAGGCAACTCAACATGCTAATCATCATATTCATCATAAATTGGTAGGTCATGACATGAAGAAGTCGCACTAGCATGAAGCATGGTGATAGGTGTGACAACATCATGCAAGCAATCATTGGTAAGATAGTCCACTAGTGGGACAAGAGAAGCACCATCACCTATGTTACCTTTGGAGTGTCACTCATGTGTTGTAAGTGAGGTGTTCAAGATCCAATCGTTCTTATAATCATCTTGATGGAACCATGTGGGTGGTGCATCTTCTTCCACCATGGCCATCGGTTTGCCCATTAGAGGTATGGACTCGTCGAGGGTAGGCATGTCGTCATGTAGGAGACCTAGCACCAAAGAAAACACACTTGGAGTAGAGGTTAAGTCGTTAGAAATCATAGTGGCCACACATGCCCTATCAACTACCTCACTCACTAAGTGTTGTGGCTCACTCACTCCCTCTTGGATGCTCTCACTCGAATGATTGGTGGAGTCACTCAAGTGGCTCTCGACCTCACATAGGATGTGTGGCATGCTCTCATGTGTGGGGCTAGTGGTGGTCACGCTCATTGTCTCATAGGAAATGCACTCAATGTCACATGTGGTGGAGTCACTCATATCACTCATGGTGGGGTGGCTCTCCTCACATGGAAATTGAGTCATCTCATGATATGTGGGTGTCGGAGAGATGTGTAGGTGTAGATGTCTCCATGCTCAACTCCTTTCTCCGCCGTGGTTGAAGAGATAGTCCCATGCTCAACCTCCTCATCCATAATGCCTCCAAAGATGAATACCGTAGGATGTGGCAAAACATCACTCTCCTACAAGATCAAAGAAAAGGTCCCATGTGCGCTCGTGTAGCTTGACTCGGAGTAGTAGTCATATTTGGGCGCCGTCTTAATGTTGTTGAAGAGGTTCATGCTCATCACATTAGTCGAAGGGAATGGCCCTTGCTCGACCATCTTGTCGCCATCTTGTTGTGGGTAGCTTCCGAAGATGGAAGTGTCGCCCTCACTTGTAGGTGATTGCCTTGTAGTTGAAGGTGTCGATGTAGGCAAACTCAAGGGAAGTAGGCGAAGATGTCGTACGTGCAAAGGCGAGGATGCCTTGATAGCACTTGGTGAAGATGCCGAAGTGGTGGTTGTAGCTGTAGCTCCATCTTGGGGGTGCTCGTCTCGCGGTCTTATTTTGTGCTCATGACACTTGGCCTTGGCGTGAAGTAGAGCTTGTTCGGACTTGTAGGTTTGCGCTTGGTGAGCATCTTCATGATGATGGTGTTGTTGTCATGCTTGATATTGTAGAAGATGTCATTCGTTTTCGTCGTGCACATGATTCTTGGAGGTGACTTGCCCTTCATGACGATGTCGATGGTCGCCATGGCGGTGTGGATGTGGACGACTTGCGCTTGCATCTTCTTTGTGCTCCGAAGACTTGTGACTGGAACGTCGCCGCCGAGAAGATGACTAAGGGGAAGAAGACTTGTAGTCGACCACCATGTGTCGGAGCTCCTCCATGCATTTTTCGATGGTGTCGCACATGTCATCGAGGTAAGCCCTTCTCTTGCATCGGAGTGTCGTATGTCGATGGCGATGTTGTCGATGCGCTCTTGCATTGCTCGATGTAGTCCGATGGTTTGCATGTGGACGTAGTTGTTCGCGCCGTCGATGTCGAAGACCGAAGATGAAATGTGATGACCCATAGTGTAGGGGATCTATCGTAGTCCTTTCGATAAGTAAGAGTGTCGAACCCAATGAGGAGCGGAAGGAAATGATAGGCTGTTTTCAGTAAGGTATTCTGTGCAAGCACTGAAATTATCGGTAACAGATAGTTTTGTGATAAGGTAATTGGTAACAAGTAATGAGTGGTAAAAGTAAATAAGGTGCAGCAATATGGCCCAATCCTTTTTTTAGCAAAGGACAAGCCTGGACAAACTCTTATATAAAGGAAAACGCTCCCGAGGACACATGGGAATTATCGTCAAGCTAGTTTTTTCATCACGCTCATATGATCCATGTTTGTTACTTTGATAATTTGGTATGTGGGTGGGCCGGTGCTTAGGTACTACCCTTACTTGGACAAGCATCCCACTTATGATTAACCTCTATTGCAAGCATCCGCAACTACAAAAGAAGTATTAAGGTAAACCTAACCATAGCATGTAACATATGGATCCAAATCAACCCCTTACGAAGCAACGCATAAAGTAGGGTTTAAGCTTATGTCACTCTAGCAACCCATCATCTACTTGTTACTTCCGAATATCTTCCTCTAGGCCCAACCAATGGTGAAGTGTCATGTAGTCGACGTTCACATAACACCACTAGAGGAAAGACAACATACATCTTATCAAAATATCGAACGAATACCACATTCACATGACTACTTCTAGTAAGACTTCTCCCATGTCCTTAGGAACAAATGTAACTACTCACAAATCATATTCATGTTCATAATCAGAGGGGTATTAATATGCATAATGGATCTGAACATATGATCTTCCACCAGATAAACCAACTAGCATCAACTACAAGGAGTAATCAACACTACTAGCAACCCACAGGTACCAATCTGAGATTTTGATACAAAGATTGGATACAAGAGATGAACTAGGGTTTGAGAGGAGATGGTGTTGGTGAAGATGTTGATGAAGATAACCCTCCCCAAGATGGGAGAGTTGTTGGTGATTACAGCGGTGATGATTTCCCCCTCCCGGAGGGAAGTTTCCCCGATAGAACAGCTCCAACG
Organism: Secale cereale; assembly: GCA_902687465.1. Lineage (NCBI taxonomy): Eukaryota > Viridiplantae > Streptophyta > Magnoliopsida > Poales > Poaceae > Secale > Secale cereale. The sequence continues at coordinate 370,088,183 of LR738709.1, read as the reverse complement.
GAGCCCTAGATTGGTTCCGCCAAGGTTCCGCCTCGAGACGGCGGCGCTTCGTCCCGAAAGCCTCCTTATGATTTTTTCAGGGTAAAACACTTGATATAGCGGAAGATGGGCATCGGGGGGCTGCCAGGTGGCCCACGAGGCAGGGGAGCACCCAGGGGGGTAGGGCACGCCCGCCACCCTCGTGGACGGTGGGTGGCCCCCTCATGTACTTCTTTCTCCAGATATTTTTTTTATTTTCCAAAACTGACTTTCGTGGAGTTTATAGGCTTTTTGAGTTGTGCAGAATAGGTCTCCAATATTTGCTCCTTTTCGAGCCCAGAATTCTAGCTGCCGGCATTCTCCCTCTTCATGTAAACCTTGTAAAATAAGAGAGAAAAGGCATAAGTATTGTGACATAATGTGTAATAATAGCCCATAATGCAATAAATATCAATATAAAAGCATGATGCAAAATGGACGTATCAACTCCCCCAAGCTTAGACCTCGCTTGTCCTCAAGCCAAAGCCGATATCGAAAAATATGTCCACATGTTTAGAGATAGAGGTGTCGATAAAATAAAATACGGACATGAGGGCATCATGGTCATTCTTATAACAACAACATGTATATATTTTCATATAATTTCTTATGCTAAAGTAACAATCCATTCACAATGTCAAGTATGAATCAGAAACTTCATTGAAAACTAACAAACTATGATCCTGGTCATTGAAGAAATTGCAATTTATCATAACATCGGAAAGAGTCAATATTAGAGCTTTTCAGCAAGTCGACATACTCAACTATCATTTAGTCTTTCACAATTGCTAACACTCACGCAATACTTATGGGTATGGAGTTTTAATCGGACACAGAGAAAGATAGGGGCTTATAGTGTTGCCTCCCAACCTTTCACCTCAAGGGTAATGTCAATAATAATAGTTCATGATGGCTTACATCCAATTGGGTATATATTTCAGGATCTTTCCAACACCATGTGCTTGCCAAAGGATAAAATGTAAAAAGGAAAGGTAAAGATCACCATGACTCTTATATAAGGTAAGAACAATAGATAGGCCCTTCGCAGAGGGAACCAGAGGTTGTCATGTGCTTTTATGGTTGGATGTACAAAATCTTAGCGCAAAAGAACGTCACTTTATATTGCCACTTGTGATATGGACCTTTATTATGCAGTCTGTCACTTTTATTGCTTCCATATCACAAGATCGTATAAAGTTTGTTTTCTCCACACTAATAGATCATACATATTTAGAGAGTTGCAACAATGACAACTTACTTGAAGGATCTTACTCAATCCATAGGTAGATATGGTGGACTCTCATGGCAAAACTGGGTTTAAGGATGTATGGAAGCACAAGTAGTATCTCTACTTGGTGCAAGGAGTTTGGCTAGCATGAGGGGAAAAGGCAAGCTCAACATGTTGGATGATCCATGACAATATACTTTATTTCAGATATAAGAAAACATAACCCATTACGTTGTCTTCCTTGCCCAACATCAACTCTTTAGCATGTCATATTTTAATGAGTGCTCACAATCATAAAAGATGTCCAAGATAGTATATTTGTATGTGAAAACCTCTCTTTCTATATTACTTCCTATTAATTGCAACGATGACCAAAACTTTGTTTGTCAACTCTCAACAACTTTTATTCATCATACTTTTTATATATGAAGTCATTACTCTCCATAAGATCAATATGATCTCTTTGATACTTTTTATATTTTCTTTTGTCCTCTCATGATCATAGTGAGATAATCAAGCCCTTGACTCAAAACTAATCTTTATTATATATCTCACGGACTCGATCACAAAGATAAAGATCATAAAGCAAAGCTCACAACTAGATCATACTAAACTTTATTCTACTAGATCAAGATATTACCAAAAGGATCGAACTAAAAAAACGGTAAAGATAGGAGTGTGATGGTGATACGATACCGGGGCACCTCCCCCAAACTTGGAAGTTGCCAAGGGGAGTGCCCATACCCATGTGATTATGTCTCTTTCTTCGGAGGTGGTGATGATGGGGTTGTTGATGATGTAGGCTTGTCGTCCATCTTCCAAGGCATAGGCTCACCGTCGTAGAAGGATGATCAAGTCTCCGGGATCCTCAAATCTGCAGCCAAACTCATCTTCTTAAATCTATATTCATACTCATAGTTTTGGTTTTGCAGGTCATAGATCTGGGATTGGAGGTGCTCTATTTTCTCGTGAAGCTTGAAGATGGCCTCCCCAATGTTCTTGGCATCCAGCTTGTGGTTGTTGGTGAACTCTGTGATCGGTTGGCGTTGAGTCCTCGTTTCACCATACCCTGGCACTTGAAAACTTGTTGCTCCATTGCTTTGAGTCTTGTCTCCACGCTTTCGGTCCTCCTTGGTCCCTCAACATCATGGATGTGCAGCACCCCCTCACGTACCTCAATGGTTTGAGGGTGTGGCAGCACCTCCGCAAGGTAGGGCTTGATGACCTTCTCGAAAATTTGTCCTTGGGGGCGCTTGAAGACGTCATGGTGATCTAGATCTGTTAGAAACACAGCTCGAAACAAAAGTAGAGGATTTTGGCGTGATACGGTGGTCAAAACCTTCGGGAGATTATATAATGAATTTTTATCGACCAAAAGAAGTAACGTGCAAGAAAACGGAGTCCGGAAGGCACACGAGGTGCCCACGAGGTAGGGGGGCGCGCCCAGGGGGGTAGGGCGCGCCCTCCACCCTCGTGGACGCCTAGTGTCCCATTCAGACTACTTATTATTTTTCTATTTTCTTAAATATTCCAAAACGGAGAAAAATTGCCATTAGAACTGTTTTGGAGCCGGTTTACTTACCGTACCACATACCTCTTCCTTTTTGGAGTCTGAATCGTTCAGGAAGGTGTCCCTTATGTATTCCTCCGGGGTTACGGTTTCAATAACATTGGTTTCATCATTTATAGGATTACCTGAGATATATGTTTGATTCTTTGACCGTTCACCACCTTTGGATTTGTGCCTTCGAAGTTGTTGATTTTTATGGCACCGGATCGATAGACCTCCTCGATAACGTAAGGACCTTCCCATTTAGAGAGAAGTTTCCTAGCAAAAAATCTTAAATGAGAGTTGTATAGCAAGACATAATCACCTACGTTAAACTCATGCTTTTGTATCCTTTTGTCATGCCATCTTTTGACTTTTTCTTTAAACAGTTTGGCATTTTCATAGGTCTTGGTTCTCCATTCATCAAGCAAGCTAATGTCGAATAACCTCTTCTCACCGGCAAGTTTGAAATCATAAGTGAGATCTTTAATAGCCCAATATGCCTTATGTTCTAGTTCGAGAGGTAAGTGACATGCTTTTCCATAAACCATTTTATACGGAGACATGCCCATATGATTTTTATATGCAGTTCTATAGGCCCATAATGCATCATCAAGTATCTTGGACCAATTCTTTCTAGATCTATTAACAGTCTTTTGCAAAATTAATTTCAACTCTTTGTTGCTTAGTTCTACTTGACCACTAGACTGTGGGTGGTATGGGGATGCAATTCTATGATTAACATCATACTTAGCAAGCATTTTGCGGAAAAGCACCATGAATAAAATGTGAACCACAATCAATCATTAAGTATCTAGGGACTCCAAACCTTGGAAACATAACTTCTCTAAGCATCTTAATAGAGGTGTTGTGATCAGCACTACTAGTTGGAATAGCTTCTACCCACTTGGTAACGTAATCAACAGCAACTAAAATATGTGTATACCCATTAGAGGAAGGAAATGGTCCCATATAATCAAAGCCCCAAACATCAAATGGTTCAATAACAAGTGAATAATTCATAGGAATTTCTTGACGTCTACTGATATTACCAATTCTTTGACATTCATCATAAGACAAGACAAACTTACGGGCATCCTTGAAGAGAGTAGGCCAATAAAAACCAGATTGCAGTACCTTATGTGCAGTTCTATCCCCAGCGTGATGTCCTCCATAAGCCTCGGAGGTACATTTGTGTAGGATCTATTCCTATTCATGCTTCGGTACACAACGTCTAATAATACCATCTACTCCTTCTTTATAAAGGTTTGGGTCATCCCAGAAGTAATGTCTTAAATCATAGAAAAACTTTTTCTTTTGCTGGTATGTGAAACTAGGTAGTATAAATTTAGCAACAATGTAATTAGCATTATCTGCATACCATGGAGCAGTACGAGAAGCATTTATGGAAGCTAATTGTTCATCAGGAAAGCTATCATCAATAGGTAGTGGGTCATCAAGAATATTCTCTAACCTAGACAAGTTGTCTGCAACGGGGTTCTCAGCTCCCTTTCTATTAGTAATATGCAAATCAAATTCTTGTAGCAGGAGAACCCATCTAATAAGTCTAGGTTTAGCATCTTTATTTTCCATAAGATATTTAATAGTAGCATGATCAGTGTGAATAGTTACTTTAGAATCAACAATATAAGGTCTGAACTTATCACAAGCAAATACAACTGCTAAAAATTCTTTCTCAGTAGTAGCATAATTTCTCTGGGCACTATCTAAAGTTTTACTAGCATATTGGATAACATTCAATTTCTTATCAACTCTTTGTCCTAGAACAGCACCTACAACATAATCACTAGCATCGCACATAATTTCAAAGGGTAAATTCCAGTCAGGAGGCTGGACTGTAGCGACCCGACCCAAATGGATCGAAGTCTCTGTGCTTAAGTGTCATCCCTGGATCGGTATGCTGACACACACAGTACTCGATGAATTATAACAGAATTCAATCACACACTTTATTACATCGAGGTCCTCAAAAGAGTATTTATTACAATAATATGGCCAAAGGCCATATGAATAAAAAACTGCGGAAGCATCAAAAGTAAAATGAGTCCATCAACTCCACGGCAAACTGAGTGCAGAACAACGACCTATCGCATCTTTACTCCTCGTCGGAAAACTCTGCAACATGAGACGTTGCAGCCGTGTAGGTCAGCACATGAAATATGCTGGCAATGTCACACCATAGAAATAATAATAAAGAAAAAGAATATCTCTATATGCAAATTTAGCTGGTGGAGGCTCTAAGTTTAATGTTTGCATAAAGCCAATTTTACCCTACAACAAAGGAATTCATTTTTATTTACTGCTAAGTTAAAAATGCCATTATTGAGAAGGTTCCTCCAACTCAATCCCAAAATTCCCAAGTTATTAGTAACCCAATGATTTCATTAAAAAGAGTGATGAGATCAACCAATAATTCACTTCTAGATACTCAAGTTGTCCATAACCGGGGACACGGCTAATCATGATTAGTTTGTACACTCTGCAGAGGTTTGCGCACTTTTCCCCACAAGACTCGACCACCTCCATGATCGGAAGATCGAGACATAGTCTTTCTGAAGTATTTCCTCCAAACCCTAGGTAGACCAGTACACCTACTTTCCCCTACATCAGCTAGTCTACCACGGAAAGAGGTCACACAACTTACTCAACTATGCCAGAGCCCATAATGGCTTGTGGCTGCACACGGAAGTTTCTAGGCATGAAATATCTTATGATCCCTTTGAGCCTGGGTGGCGGACCTAGGGTAATCACACGGGTACTCCGGGATTCCCCTTGGGCAAGAACTGGTTCCTCCAGGTGCCCCAAACAATCCACCCAGATGTGTATTAAAGTTGCCACCTTATGTTATCCCAAAATTATTATCTCTCGCAACTTGCATGTATCACACATACCAATCCCCGTCTACGAGCATGGCTAAGCAACATATGATATAACGAATATTCCCGGGGTGATAAAAGGTCATAGGTTCCTACCACATAAACTACAAAGCATAACCACATGTTCCCAATCCTACTCATGCAATCTTTGAGGGTGAAACTAATGCATAGTAAAAACTGGGTATTTAAACTTATGATCAAAGTGTGAACTTGCCTTGCTGACGTTCGTTGAACTCTAAAGATTCGTAGTAGCAAGCTTCGTACTCCGGATGATCTAGCGTAAGCAAGCAATAACATACATAAGCATACAAGCAAAGAATCAAAAGAAAACGAATAAAAGACTTAGGAAAACTCCAAAAACACCCAAATAAATTTTCTGCACAGAGCATAATTTTCACAACAACAAAAATAAATGATTTTGTTTTAACAGAAAGTACATGTCACAAGCTTCGATTTGCAAAAGGAATCACCCAAAACGGAGTTACGAAACTCAAGTTATGGCCTAACGAAGTTTGAATTCAGATCTGTTTGAATTCAAATTTTAAAATTTTCAAAAATATTTTTCGTTTGGTTCTCTGGATAGAGGGGATTTTTATGAAATCATAGGAAAAAGAATCAACTAATTCCGATCTATAGTTTAAAAGATATGAATTTTCAAAGATTGCGCATTTTTCTGGAAATCAATTACGGGATTTAATATGAACTGCCACGTGTCGCGCTGCTATAGGAAGATACCCCTTCGGTTTTTTTCCAGAACAGAGAGAGAGAGAGAGCAACCTGTTGGATCGAGAGCAGATCAGAGGGAGTGTGCTCACCGGAGAGGGGATGGCGGCGGCGCTCCCTGGTGCTCGGACCCAGCGATGGAGAGGGCTCCGGCGTCGCTCAAGCAGCAGACGGGGAAGAGTAGGCTGGGGCGGGCTCGAGGATCACCACGGCGGCTCTGCCTGGAGAGGTCACAGGTTTCAACAGAAGAAGAAGGGAAAGCTCGGCTCCGGCGAGAAATTGGTCGGGAGTTGAAGGGCTTTGGACAGGGGCTCGTGGATTGGGAGGTGCGGGGTGGAGAGGGGTTTCTCGGGTTCAATTTATAGTGGCCGAGGGAGTCGGTACGGGGAGATCAAGGGAGCTCAATGTGGCCATTAATGGGTGTTTTGTACGTGTACGTTTCACGGCTTCGTGCGTCCAATTAAAGCAACAATGTTGGGTTTTAATTCCCTGAATGAGTTCTCCTGACATTCCTCTACAAGTTTCGTGTTGGTGGCAAGTCGTAACGGGGAATGAATTGAGTGGGAGGAGGAGAGGAAGAGGTGGTGCCATGGCTGTTCCTCTTGTTCTGTTCGTGCTCCAGATGAACGTACAGAGGAAGAAGAAGGGGTTGCGTGGAGATGGGCTAAGGGAAAAAAATTTACATGGGCCTTAGTGGCAGAAATTGGCCCGAAGCGAAAAGGTAGGAAAAAAAAAATCTATTGGGCTGAGCTGCAGCTGCGCCGTAAAGGAAAAACAAATGGCCTTAGCCAAAACAGAAGACATTTTTTTAAGACAGAAAAATATATATAGATAGAAAATAAAAATATTTTTATATAGGACATATATATATATCAAAAAAATTCAGAAAAATAAATCCTACAAGATGAACTATTTTTCAGAGGCTAAATAAAAACTTTATAAAAACATTTTTTTCTAAAAATCCAAATGAAACTCAAATTTGAATTCAAAACTTTCGGCATTGTTTTCTTCCGACTTTTTGGAGTGTCATGTTCGCTCCTCTCATACTTTTGAACAAGTATCTCGTCAGGGATTTTTGAAATAAATTTCAGATGCCAAGCTGAATCCAAAGTCAGATAAAACTCAAATGCCTCTGAAATTTCCAAATGACACTCAATAAAAAAATGCATAGATGCTTAGCTAATAATTGTAAAACATTCCAAATTGAAAATTTGGGATGTTACAAACCTACCCCCCTTAAGATGAATCTCGCCCTCGAGATTCGGGTTTGCTAGCAAAAAGGTGTGGGTGATCCTGTCGAAGATCTTCTTCGCGTTCCCAGGTGGCTTCTTCCTCAGTATGATGACTCCACTGAACCTTGCAAAACTTGATGACCTTGCTGCAGGTAACTCTGTTGGCAAACTCGATAATCTTGACAGGCTTCTCCTCATAAGTGAGATCACTCTCCAATTGTATGGCCTCTAGTGGCACTGTATCTCTCAAAGGAATATCGGCCATCTCTGCATGGCACTTCTTCAACTGGGAAACATGAAACACATCATGAACTCCTGACAAGGCTTCGGGTAATTCCAACTTGTAGGCAACTTCACCCATGCGTTCCAAAATTCTATAAGTCCCCACAAATCGTGGTGCTAGTTTGCCTTTAACTCCAAACCGTTTAACTCCTCGAAGTGGAGACACACGAAGATATGCTCTATCTCCGACTTCATAAGTTACTTCCTTGCGTTTAGTATCGGCATAACTCTTCTGTCTGGATTGGGCTATCTTAAGTCTGTCACGGATCAACTTGACTTTCTCCTCCAAATCTTTAACTAAATCTGGTCCGAATAATTTACGGTCTCCAACTTCATCCCACATTAATGGTGTCCTGCACCTCCTTCCATACAAAGCTTCGAAAGGGGCCATCTTCATCCCACATTAATGGTGTCCCGCACCTCCTTCCATACAAAGCTTCGAAAGGGGCCATCTTCAAACTAGCTTGATAGCTGTTGTTATATGAGAATTCTGCGTATGGCAAATTATCATCCCAACTAGATCCATAATCTAGCGCACAAGCTCTCAACATGTCCTCCAGAATCTGATTGACTCTCTCGGTCTGCCCATCTATCTGCGGATGAAAGGCTGTACTGAACTCTAGCCTTGTACCCAAAGTTTCGTGTAACTGATGCCAAAACTTTGAGGTAAATTGTGTTCCTCTATCTGATACGATGGTCCTCGAAACTCCATGCAGACATACGATCCTGGTCATATATATCTTGGCCAACTTAGCACGTGTATATGTGGTTTTCACGGGGATGAAGTGAGCAACCTTGGTCAAGCGATCAACTACTACCCAAATGGAATCATAGCCTGATCGGGTCCTGGGTAATCCTGTAATGAAGTCCATGCCAAGCTTGTCCCACTTCCAATCTGGTATCGGCAAAGGCTGAAGTAATCCTGCTGGTTTCTGACGCTCTGCCTCGACACATACTTGATCCGTTTCCCCTCTGGGGTGGTGAGAAGAATCGACTTACTAGCACAATCAATATTCCCTTCATACTTGGATAGCCAGTCCATGCCTAGAATTACGTCCAATCCTTGTGATTCTAGGATGATGAGGTCTGTGGGGAAAACGTGTCTCCCTATGGTCAATGGCAACTGAAAACATCCCCGACTAGCCATGTTCTCTGCTCCTGGGGAACTCACTAACATTGGTGTTTTAAGGGCTACGGTCGGCAACTTAAACTTATCCACAAACCCCCTTGATATGAATGAATGCGATGCACCAGTGTCAAAAAGAACAAGGGTTGTAAATGAATTAATCAAGAACTTACCAACAACGGCGTCAGGCTGGTCATAAACTTCCTCCACATTGACATGGTTCACCTGACCTCTGGTAAAAGGATTTGGCTTCTTTCCAGAGCTTCCATTGCCATTCCCGTTCTTCGCCTCGGGACATTCGGTGGCGTAGTGTCCGGTCTTCCTGCACTTGAAACAGGTAATGTGGCTCAGATCCTTCTTTGTCGGTGTAGCGGGGTTGGAGTGATGCTGATTGTTGTTTCCTCCGTTTCCATTGCCATTCCTATGGCTATGGTTGTGTCCATTCCCTCCATGATGTGAATGTCCTCCATGGTTATGGTGAGTGTGTCCACCATACTTGCCAGATCCTGATCCATTATTTCCCGAGTACGGGGTATAGCGGGGCTTCTGCTGAACTCCAGAGTTGTACTTTCCCTGTCCGTACTTCCTCTTGCGGTTTTCCACCTGCTGCTGCTTGCCTTCCAGAATGAGAGCCTTGTCAACCAACTCTTGATAATTGTTAAAGGTAGCCACAGTCAACTGAAGTCCTAGATCATCATTTAGTCCCTCAAGAAATTTCTCCTGCTTAGCGGCATCATCAGCCACGTCTCCGGGAGCATACCTGGATAACTTGCTGAATTCCTCCACATAATCACCAACAGAACGATTACCCTGGCGTAAGTTGTGGAACTCACGCTTCTTCAGACTCATAGCTCCGGCTGAAACATGTGCAGTACGAAACGCCTGCTGGAACTGATCCCAAGTCACGTTTGCTATGGGGAATGTGGTGGTGTAATTCTTCCACCACGAAGCTGCTGGTCCATCCAGTTGATGTGCGGCAAAGCGCAACTTCTCTACGTCAGTACATCCTGCGGTGGTCAGCTCCCTTCCGATCTTGCGGAGCCAGTCATCTGCGACGATCGGCTCCGTGCTGCTAGAGAACACGGGTGGGTTCAACCTCAGGAAACGGGTAAAGTTGTCGACCGGGGGTGGCGGCGGTGGGTTGTTGTTGTTGTTCTGGTTCTGATTCTGGATGAGTAGCTGCATGAGGGCATTCTGGTTCTGGATCAACTGGGTAAGTTCCGGCGAAAATTCTGGGTCACGTCTCGGAGGCATCTGTTAGGTTTAGAGTGGATGAGAAATTAGAATAGAATAAGGGCCTAATGATAGAAATCACTACCCATATGCTTATGATAGCAATAAAACTTCAAATCAAGCAATTCACACAAATCACACCACACAAGCAAAACCTACAGGTAAGGTCATATCCACAAGAGATATGATCTCTTCATACTACCGCAATCATTCGTTGGACTACATTTGGTTGTGGTGGTCTGAACTAAATCTTCTCAAATCAAAGTCAACTCTACTTCTTCTTCTTCGTCAATGATGTCTTCATGGGTCTTGGTCTCATCAACTGAGCAACTTGGTCATGGGGTTCAACAACTAGCGAATTGAAGTGGAGAAGAGATAGAAATGAATAGAGAAGAGTGCAGACCAACGGATATATAAGGAAGTGATAAAATAGAGTTATCTTCCTATGGTTTTCCATTTCCTAGTGGTCGCGTCCTACAGTCAGCGTGTGCTTTGATACCATCTTGTAGCGACCCGACCCAAATGGATCGAAGTCTCTGTGCTTAAGTGTCATCCCTGGATCGGTATGCTGACACACACAGTACTCGATGAATTATAACAGAGTTCAATCACACACTTTATTACATCGAGGTCCTCAAAAGAGTATTTATTACAATAATATGGCCAAAGGCCATATGGATAAAATAACTGCGGAAGCATCAAAAGTAAAATGAGTCCATCAACTCCACGGCAAACTGAGTGCAGAACAACGACCTATCGCATCTTTACTCCTCGTCGGAAAACTCTGCAACATGAGACGTTGCAGCCGTGTAGGTCAGCACATGGAATATGCTGGCAATGTCACACCATAGAAATAATAATAAAGAAAAAGAATATCTCTATATGCAAATTTAGCTGGTGGAGGCTCTAAGTTTAATGTTTGCATAAAGCCAATTTTACCCTACAACAAAGGAATTCATTTTTATTTACTACTAAGTTAAAAATGCCATTATTGAGAAGGTTCCTCCAACTCAATCCCAAAATTCCCAAGTTATTAGTAACCCAATGATTTCATTAAAAAGAGTGATGAGATCAACCAATAATTCACTTCTAGATACTCAAGTTGTCCATAACCGGGGACACGGCTAATCATGATTAGTTTGTACACTCTGCAGAGGTTTGCGCACTTTTCCCCACAAGACTCGACCACCTCCATGATCGGAAGATCGAGACATAGTCTTTCTGAAGTATTTCCTCCAAACCCTGGGTAGACCGGTACACCTACTTTCCCCTACATCAGCTAGTCTACCACGGAAAGAGGTCACACAACTTACTCAACTATGCCAGAGCCCATAATGGCTTGTGGCTGCACACGGAAGTTTCTAGGCATGAAATATCTTATGATCCCTTTGAGCCTGGGTGGCGGACCTAGGGTAATCACACGGGTACTCCGGGATTCCCCTTGGGCAAGAACTGGTTTCTCCAGGTGCCCCAAACAATCCACCCAGATGTGTATTAAAGTTGCCACCTTATGTTATCCCAAAATTATTATCTCTCGCAACTTGCATGTATCACACATACCAATCCCCGTCTACGAGCATGGCTAAGCAACATATGATATAACGAATATTCCCGGGGTGATAAAAGGTCATAGGTTCCTACCACATAAACTACAAAGCATAACCACATGTTCCCAATCCTACTCATGCAATCTTTGAGGGTGAAACTAATGCATAGTAAAAACTGGGTATTTAAACTTATGATCAAAGTGTGAACTTGCCTTGCTGACGTTCGTTGAACTCTAAAGATTCGTAGTAGCAAGCTTCGCACTCCGGATGATCTAGCGTAAGCAAGCAATAACATACATAAGCATACAAGCAAAGAATCAAAAGAAAACGAATAAAAGACTTAGGAAAACTCCAAAAACACCCAAATAAAGTTTCTGTACAGAGCATAATTTTCACAACAACAAAAATAAATGATTTTGGTTTTAACAGAAAGTACATGTCACAAGCTTCGATTTGCAAAAGGAATCACCCAAAACGGAGTTACGAAACTCAAGTTATGGCCTAACGAAGTTTGAATTCAGATCTGTTTGAATTCAAATTTTAAAATTTTCAAAAATATTTTTCGTTTGGTTCTCTGGATAGAGGGGATTTTTATGAAATCGTAGGAAAAAGAATCAACTAATTCCGATCTATAGTTTAAAAGATATGAATTTTCAAAGATTGCGCATTTTTCTGGAAATCAATTACGGGATTTAATATGAACTGCCACGTGTCGCGCTGCTATAGGAAGATACCCCTTCATTTTTTTTTCCAGAACAGAGAGAGAGAGCAACCTGTTGGATCGAGAGCAGATCGGAGGGAGAGTGCTCACCGGAGATAGGATGGCGGCGGCGCTCCCTGGTGCTCGGACCCAGCGATGGAGAGGGCTCCGGCGTCGCTCAAGCAGCAGACGGGGAAGAGTAGGCTGGGGCAGGCTCGAGGATCACCACGGCGGCTCTTCCTGGAGAGATCACAGGTTTCAACAGAAGAAGAAGGGAAAGCTCGGCTCCGGCGAGAAATAGGTCGGGAGTTGAAGGGCTTTGGACAGGGGCTCGTGGATTGGGAGGTGCGGGGTGGAGAGGGGTTTCTTGGGGTCAATTTATAGTGGCCGAGGGAGTCGGTACGCGGAGATCAAGGGAGCTCAATGTGGCCATTAATGGGTGTTTTGTACGTGTACGTTTCACGGCTTCGTGCGTCCAATTAAAGCAACAATGTTGGGTTTTAATTCCCTGAATGAGTTCTCCTGACATTCCTCTACAAGTTTCGTGTTGGTGGCAAGTCGTAACGGGGAATGAATTGAGTGGGAGGAGGAGAGGAAGAGGTGGTGCCATGGCTGTTCCTCTTGTTCTGTTCGTGCTCCAGATGAACGTACAAAGGAAGAAGAAGGGGTTGCGTGGAGATGGGCTAAGGGAAAAAAATTTACATGGGCCTTAGTGGCAGAAATTGGCCCGAAGTGAAAAGGTAGGAAAAAAAAAATCTATTGGGCTGAGCTGCAGCTGCGCCGTAAAGGAAAAACAAATGGCCTTAGCCAAAACAGAAAACATTTTTTTAAGACAGAAAAATATATATAGATAGAAAATAAAAATATTTTTATATAGGACATATATATATAAAAAAATCAGAAAAATAAATCCTACAAGATGAACTGTTTTTCAGAGGCTAAATAAAAACTTTATAAAAACATTTTTTTTCTAAAAATCCAAATGAAACTCAAATTTGAATTCAAAACTTTCGGCATTGTCTTCTTCCGACTTTTTGGAGTGTCATGTTCGCTCCTCTCATACTTTTGAACAAGTATCTCGTCAGGGATTTTTGAAATAAATTTCAGATGCCAAGCTGAATCCAAAGTCAGATAAAACTCAAATGCCTCTGAAATTTCCAAATGATACTCAATAAAAAAATGCATATATGCTTAGCTAATAATTGTAAAACATTCCAAATTGAAAATTTGGGATGTTACATGGACAATGGGTGCAGATATCAATTCTTTCTTAAGTATTTCAAATGCTTCTACACAATCATCATAAAAAACAAAAGGAACATCTTTTTGTAAGAGATTAGTCAGAGGCCTAGAGATTTTTGAGAAGTCCTTAATGAACCTCCTATAAAAACCGGCATGACCAAGGAAACTTCTTATACCTTTGATGTCCTTGGGACACGACATCTTTTCAAAAGCATCACCTTTAGCTTTGTCAACTTCAATACCTCTTTCAGAAATTTTATGCCCCAAGACAATACCTTCATTAACAATCTCTGCAAAACTCGATCAAGGTTGCTTAAGCAATCATCAAAAGAAGTTCCATAAACAGAAAAATCATCCATGAAAACCTCAACAATCTTTTCACAAAAATAATAGAATATAGCCATCATGCATCTTTTAAAGGTAGCAGGTGCATTACATAAACCAAAAGGCATACGTCTATAAGCAAAGGTACCGAAAGTACAAGTAAAAGTGGTATTTTCTTGATCCTCTTTTGACATAGGTATTTGAGAGAAACCAGAATAGCCATCTAGAAAGCAAAAATGAGTATGTTTGGATAACCTTTCTAGCATTTGATCAATAAAAGGTAGTGGGTAATGATCTTTCTTAGTAGCTTTATTTAATTTGTGGAAATCAATTACCATCCTATAACCTGTAATAATTCTTTGTGGGATCAATTCATCTTTATCATTTGGAACAACAGTAATACCTCCCTTCTTAGGGACACAATGGACAGGACTTACCCACTGACTATCAGCCACCAGATAAATTATACCTGCCTCTAGAAGCTTTAGTATTTCTTTCATTACCACTTCTTTCATCCCAGGATTTAATCGTCGTTGGTCATCAACAACCGGTTTAGCGTCCTTCTCCAATTTTATCTTGCGTTGGCATAGAGTGGGACTAATGCCCTTAAGATCATCAAGAGTATATCCAATAGCAGCACGGTGCTTCCTTAGGGTTTTTAATAATTTCTCTTCTTCCTGCTCTGAATGGTTAGCACTAATAATAATAGGATAAATCTTCTTTTCATCGAGATATGCATACTTAAGAGTATCAGGTAATGGTTTGAGTTCAAACACAGGATCACCCTTGGGTGGAGGAGGATCCCCTAGAATTTCAACAGGCAAGTTGTGTTTCAATAAAGGTCCCTGTTTAAAGAATATTTCATCTATTTCCCTTCTCTCATTCATAAACATATCATTTTCATGGTCTAACAAATATTGTTCTAAAGGATCGTTAGGAGGCACATCAATAGAAGCAAGACCAATAATATCATCCTTACTAGGCAATTCTTTGTCATGGGGTTGTCTACGAAATTTAGCAAAGTTAAAATCATGAGACATATCCCCTAAACCAACAGTAACAATGTCCTTTTCGCAGTCTATCTTAGCATTGACAGTATTTAAGAAGGGTCTACCAAATATAATGGAGCAAAAATCATCTTGTGGGGAACCGAGAACAAGAAAATCAGCAGGGTATTTAACTTTCCCACACAAGACTTCAACATCTCTAACAATCCCAACTGGTGAAATAGTGTCTCTATTGGCAAGCTTAATAGTAACATCAATACCTTCTAGCTCAGAAGGTGTAATATCATGCATAATTTCTTCATATAAGGAATGAGGTATTGCACTAGCACTAGCACCCACATCACATAAGCCATGTTAGCAATGATCTCCTATTTTAACAGAAATAATAGGCATGCCTACAATAGGTCTATGTTTATTCTTAGTATCGGGTCTAGCAATTCTAGCAGCTTCATCACAGAGGTAAATAACATGCCCATCAATATAATCGACCAAGAGATCCTTAACCATAGCAACACTAGGGTCAACTTTAATTTTCCCAGAGGGTGTAGGTGTTCTAGTATTACTCTTACAAACCACAGTTGAAGCTTTGGCATGATCCTTTATTCTAACAGGGAAGGGTGGTTTCTCAATGTAAGCAGTAGGAACAATAGGATCGACATTATAAGTGATAGTATTTTCTTCAACTTTAACAGGTTCAACTACTTTTACTTCAATGGGAGGATGAAATTTAAACCATTTCTCCTTAGGGAGATCAACATGAGTAGCAAATGATTCACAGAAAGAAGTTACTATCTCAGAGTCAAGTCCATATTTAGTGCTAAATTCACGGAAAACATCGATATCCATAAAAGATTTAGGACAATCAAACTTAGGTGTTATACTTGACTCCTTACCTTCGTCGAGATCCCAATCTTCAGAGTTGTGTTTAATTCTTTCCAATAGATCCCATTTGAATTCAATAGTCTTCATCATGAAAGAACCAGTACAAGAAGTATCGAGCGTGGAGCGATTATTGGGAGAAAGCCGAGCATTAAATTTTTGAATAATCATTTCTCTTGAGAGCTCATGGTTGGGGCATGAATATAACATTGACTTAAGGCTCCACCAAGCTTGAGCGATACTTTCTCCTTCGCGAGGCCAAAAGTTATAGATATAATTACGATCACGATGAACCTGGTGCATTGGGTAGAACTTCTGATGAAATTCCAACTTCAACTGGTTGTAGTTCCATGATCCAATATCATCGCATAGCCTAAACCATGTCAATTCCTCTCCCTTCAAAGATAAAGGGAAAACCTTCTTCTTGATCACATCCTCGGGCATACCTGCAAGCTTAAATAATCCACAAACTTCATCCACATAGATTAGGTGCAAGTCGGGATGCAATGTTCCATCTCCTGTAAAGGGATTAGCCAACAGTTTCTCTATCATACCCGAAGGAATTTCAAAGTAAACATTTTCAGTAGGTTCAGCAGGTTGAGGAGCAACTCTTTGCTCTACTGGTCGGGGTGAAGATACCCCGAACAAGCCCCTCAAAGTATTATGTTCGATAGTAACAAGTGACAGTAAATTTCAGCACACCATATAAATTGTTCCTTACCAAATTCCACTTACCAAAGGCGCTTCACTCCCCGTCAACGGCGCCAGAAAAGAGTCTTGATGACTCATAGTGTAGGGGATTTATCGTAGTCCTTTCAATAAGTAAGAGTGTCGAACCCAACGAGGAGCAGAAGGAAATGATAGGCAGTTTTCAGTAAGGTATTCTCTGCAAGCACTGAAATTATCGGTAACAGATAGTTTTGTGATAAGGTAATTGGTAACAAGTAACGAGTGGTAAAAGTAAATAAGGTGCAGTAATATGGCCCAATCCTTTTTGTAGCAAAGGACAAGCCTGGACAAACTCTTATATAAAGGAAAACGCTGATACGTCTCCAACGTATCTATAATTTTTTATTGTTCCATGCTATTATATATGATGTTTTGGATGTTTAATGGGCTTTATTATACACTTTTATATTATTTTGGGGACTAACCTATTAACCCAAAGGCCCAGTCCAGATTGCTGTTTTTTGCCTATTTCAGGGTTTCGCAGAAAAGGAATATCAAACGGAGTCCAAACAGAATGAAACCTTCGGGAGAGTTGTTTTTGGAATGATATCTTCACGAGAGACTTGAGAACCAAGGCAGACGAGACACGAGGGTCCAGGGCGCGCCTCCTACCCCTGGGTGCGCCCCCACCCTCCTGGGCCCCACGTTGCTCCACCGATGCACTCTTTCCTCCTATGTATACCCATGTACCCTGAAAACATCGAAGCAACAGAGAAAACCCTAATTCCACCGCCGCAACCTTTTGTTCCCATGAGATCCCATCTTGCGGCCTGTTTCGGAGCTCCGCCGGAGCTTCCACGGAGTGCTTCTACATCAACACCACCGCCTCACCATGAGTTGTGAGTAGTTTACCATAGACCTTCGGGTCCATAGTTAGTACCTCGATGGCTTCTTCTCTCTTTTTGGATCTCAATACCAAGTTCTCCTCGGTCTTTGAGGAGATCTATTCGATGTAATCTTTTTGCGGTGTCTTTGTCGAGATTCGATGAATTGTGGGTTTATGATCAAGATTATCTATGAGGAATATTTGGTTCTTTTCTGAATTCTTTTATGTATGATTATAATATCCTTGCAAGTCTCTTCGAATTATTGGTTTGGTTTTGCCTACTAGATCTGTAGTTCTTGCAATGGGAGAAGTGCTTGGCTTTGGGTTCAATCTTGCGGTGTCCTTTCCCAGTGACAGCAGGGGCAGCAAGGCACGTATTGTATTGTTGCCATCGAGGATAAAAAGATGGGGTTCATATTGCTTGAGTTTATCCCACTACATCATGTCATCTTGCTTAAAGCATTACTCTGTTCTTATGAACTTAATACTCTAGATGCATGTTGGAAAGCGGTCGATGTGTGGAGTAATAGTAGTAGATGCAGAATCATTTCGGTCTACTTGTCACGGACGTGATGCCTATAGATAATGATCATGCTGTAATGCCCAGGATGGGACTATACCTCCTACGTGTCGAGGCACGACTTAAATGTATAAGCCCATCCTAGAATGATCTCAAGTTTGGTATCTTTGCACGACTCATGTAAAAGAGGGATTAAATTGCAAAAGGAGATAGTTGGCTTACACTCGCCACTTCACACAATACATTACATGAGCAATACATCATTCAAAACATCACAACCCGACTACGGGTGAAGATCCAAAGAAAGATGCCAAAACAACAAAACGCCACAGGTCCTAGATCGAATCCTAGTAGAAACCACTACTGATCGTCGAAAACGTCACAAGAAAACGGCCAAACTCTTCATCGAGCTCCCAGTGAAGTACTTGAACCAGCTTCTGCATCAAACTCGGCTGAACCTGCATCTGGTGTGGTGAAGTAACTGTGAGCCACAGAGGACTCAGCAATCCTGTCGTGGAAATAACACGGCAGATGTCCGGTTTAACGGACTTGATGATGGAACCATCGCACGGGTTAGCTTGAAAGGGTTCATAGCACACAAAAGACACAGAGGGTTTTATACTAGTTCGGCCCCTTTAGAGAAGGTAAAAGCCTACGTCTAGTTGGTTTGGTATTGCTTGGGCGTCGGATTACAGGGAGCGGAATCGCTTTGCCTGTGTCTCGACGGGTTAATTCTTTCTTGTCCCTGAACCGTCCAAGTCGTCCCTTTATATAGAGGTAACACCTGGTCCGGTTTACAGAGTCCCGAGGCCGGCTCATACTTGTGTCCGCCTCGGTCTCTGTCTTTCTTTCTTATCTCTCAAGTTACATCACTTGGCGGTTCACAACCCGCACTTCTATACATGGGCTTTAAGATCTCATGGGCCGTAGCCTTTACTAAAAATATTACAACCAAGTATAATGTAACTAAGCCGGTTTAAATTAGCCGGTTCATACCTGCTAATCATATCCCTGACATTAGGCCCCAGAATGATTTGAACTGGTTCATATCAGTCTTCCTTGTCTTGTATACTTTTCTTCTTTGTCTTCATATTTTTGTAAACCGGCTCTGACGTCATCGTCGAGAATCACTAAATCTGACCGTGACATCATCTCCGCATTTAATGCCGTGAGCTGTACTGTAGCTTTGTTTAAGGGTTATCCCGAGAATCGAGGCGCCAGAATATCTTTATCCGATTTTTTGTCTCCTCAAATCCCGCGCTGGTCGCTTCGGATCTGACTCTCCTTTATAAATACCGTCCCCCTCATTCATTATCTTCTTCTCGCTCCGTCTTCTTCTTCCGTCTTCTTCCTCCGTCGCTGCCCGAGCTCGAACCGCCGCTGACGACCGCTGGATCCAAGTCCTTGCCTGGCCGCTGCATCACCCTGAACTCGACCAGAAAACCTCCGCCGCCGATCTTTGCTGTTCCAGGTACATCCTTCTTCCCCATTATCAGTTCGCAGCTTCTAGGGTTTCCTTCCACGCCTCCGCCATTAGAGCTTAAATAGAAACTTCCTATTTTTCAACCTTCAAGTGAATGACTTTAGTAACGTTATCCTTCAGATCTTTGCTTTTGAATTGTGTTTTTATCCTGCTGTAAGTACTTCTGATCTTTGTCATTCCTGTCTGGCCTGCAGATCCATCCGCTTAGTATAAGGTCCTTGTAGCTTTCCCCGCATATTCCTAGATTTGCTTCTCTTTTCCTCATATGCTCAGATCTATTCCTCCTTAGTTATCCTTTGAAAACCTGTTTTTCTCCTCGGTAGATCTGCTAAGTATATTCCGATTTAAGTTGATATGCCCTATTCTTTGCGAAACTCTGTAACTTGACGCAATGGTTGAGCTGTTCCTCTTCAACTGCCATAAACCGGAAACGATATAACTTGTTTATAATTGCCGGTTTAACCACGCCATTAGTCCTCAGTTTAAACCGTTGCGTAACTTTCGTAAATATCTTCCGGTTTATACTGCTGTGCCCGCATAATTCGTTTTTTGCACTTTATCTTTTTCAGTACTTGTCCTTCCATTGCTATGGCCAAGCAGTTTGTCTCTTGTGATTGGGTCCCTTCCATCATTACGGAAGAAGACTTGGTCAAAATTTCTGAAATTGGTACTTTAGGTCCTCGATCCGTTTTGAAGTGGCGGGCTCCAGGGAATGAATGCCCTCCTACTCCCAGGCAAGGGGAGGTTATTGTGTTCTTTGACCACATATCTCGAGGCTTCTCTCCCCCCGGTTCAAAGTTTTTCCGGGACGTTCTTGCTGCCTTCCAACTCCACCCTCAGGATATTGGGCCCAACTCCATTTCAAATATCTGTGACTTCCAAGTGTTTTCGGAGGTGTATCTGCAAGAAGAACCGTCTGTTGATCTATTCCGGGACTTCTTTCACCTGAACCGGCGCACGGAGTTTACCAGCGGACCGCATCAGGAACTCGGCGGCGTTAGTATCCAGAAAAGGAGAGACGCTGTCTTCCCTCACGCCGCTTTACACACGCATCCAAAAGAGTGGAACAAATCATGGTTTTACTGTGTTGATACTTCTCCTGAAGGGGAGAACCCTCTGCCGGGTTATCGTGAGCACCGTATTCTGGAGGATCATCCTCTGCCACAACGATTCAGCTCTGTCGTACGGACCCGGTTCTCACCACAGCTCTCCAAGCTAAGAGCTTTTATAGCAAACGGTTTAATTGGGACCGATTTTCTACGCTGCTGGCTATCTTGGAGCATACTTCCCTTGAGCCGGCGATCTCAGTTAATGTGCAAGTATTCTGGTAAACCGGATGATCCTCAAAGGTTTATCAAGGAAAAGCTTTCTGAATCAGAAGTTGTGGAGTCAGCAAAGAAAATTCTCAATGTTTCTTTGGCAGACTGCGCTAAGGTCGGTTTAGCTCCATATTACAAGAAGAACAAGCTGCCCGCAGTAAGTTTCTCTTTACTCTGTATTTGTAATCCGTTTCTTTTGATCCGTCTTTCAATTGTCTTTATTTCTTTCAATTAGGCTGATGACCCTTTCTAGAAGAGAAAGCCTCAAGAGAAAACCGTCAAACAGGCCCGACGAAAAACCCCTGCAAACAAAAAGAGGAAAGCTGCCGTTGATGCCGGTTCTCCCACTGAGGATGATGATCCGGACTCCGAGGTATGCTTTAGTCCGGTTTAGATTTTTGCTTTCATGTACTTGTAACCGTATCTAATGATATCTTTCCGCAGGACTTGCCTGAGGGTGACAACCCGGCTGAAATTGAGGTAACCCTTCTTTCTTCTGACTCAGAACCTCTTCCCCAAAAAAGTCGTCGGACCGTCCGGAAATATCAATTTTCTCATCCTTATGCTCAGTTAGACCCTAACTTTACTTTGAAGAAGCAACAGCACGAAGCTTTCCGCCGGACTACTCGCCACAGCGGCCTGGCGGTGGAGTCATCCGGAATTTCCTTAACTCCGGTTCGAAAACGCCGTGCCGAGGTGATACTTTCTCCGACCCTCCTTCATCCCAAGGCCGGTCTTATCCGAAAACCCCTTAAACCGTGTGACCCTGACTATCAGGAAACTCCATTGTCTTCCTCTGGTGAATCAACCGCCACGCAGCTTCCTTGTGATAGCCTGGCATATTAGGGATGATAGACTACTCATATCAATAAGGAATTTCTTCTTTTCCGGGAGCCCATTCGGATAGAACTCCAAAGTTAAGCGTGCTCGGCTTGGAGTAGTTTCAGGATGGGTGACCGACCGGGAAGTTGCTCCCGGGTGTGCACGAGTGAGGACAAAGTGCGCAGAAAAGACTAGTATTGATATGTGAGGCCAGTCTAGATCCCGCCAGGAGTAACGACCACCGGCGGGTGTGTCCGGGGCGTTACAAGTTGGTATCAGAGCCGACCCTCACGGTTACACGGATGTTTGCGGACAGTTTGCAGTCATGTTGTGCATGACGTTTGTGACCCGTCGTGGCACACGGCATGGCACATGTGCTGTCCTGGAAGCACAGACGTTTGTGCCAAGAGGGAACGTTCCTGTGGCCCGACGAGGACGTCGGTTCCTCTGAGTGAGGGTGTATGTGATAGCCTGGCATATTAGGGATGATAGACTACTCATATCAATAAGGAATTCCTTCTTTTCCGGGAGCCCATTCGGATAGAACTCCAAAGTTAAGCGTGCTTGGCTTGGAGTAGTTTCAGGATGGGTGACCGACCGGGAAGTTGCTCCCGGGTGTGCACGAGTGAGGACAAAGTGCGCAGAAAAGACTAGTATTGATATGTGAGGCCAGTCTAGATCCCGCCAGGAGTAACGACCACCGGCGGGTGTGTCCGGGGCGTTACATTCCTCCCTTAAAAACCGTCCCAGGGTAAATTTCCTCACCTCTTCCGGTTTATGATCTCTTTTTTGCTTTATAATGCTAACTCATTTTGCATATTTTTCCAGCAAACCGAAACCCAGCAAGAAGCCCAAGGCGAATAAGCCTATTGCTGACCCTACTGCGGATGATCCGGTTGTTAATCCGTCAACAATTGTTCCTCCAGAAGGTGAACCCGTAGCTCTTGTTGAAGACCCTGCTCCTGAAAATCCTATTACAGAAGACGTCCAAAATCCACCAAGTCCGGCCCGGGTTAATTCTCCTCAGATTAATCCGGCGTCTCCTGATCCGGCTCACACTGTTACTGCCCCCAATGCACCAACTTCTCCTGATGTTGTGGTTACTGGCGCTGCTTACGTTGCTCCGGCTGAACCCACTGTTTTAGCCAAACATACGGCTAAAGCGGAAAAATTATCTCAGGAAAAAGGAAAGTGGAGTACTGACATATCCAGCCTTTCCGGCATGAGCGCTCAAGACATTTATTCTGGGTATCTGAACCGGCTCCATAGCAGTCGGTATTATGAAGCCAGCTTGGTGAACTTAATGCGGGAAAAATATGAGGTAAACTTCCTCTTCTGACTTTGTTCCTTTGATGCATCTCTATCTCATAACAGCCCCCAAGTTCCGGTTTAGCTGCTTATTGAAGGTGATCCGGGACTTTGTAGATTTGAACAGTTGGTCTTTACATTAGCCCCCAAGTATCAAGTAGATAACTTGCTTATGTAGTTGATACTTGTAAAAGTTGCTGTCAATACTTCAATTATACATTAGCCCCCAAGTGTCAAGCAGATAACTGGTTTGTGTGCTTGAGACTTGTAACTTTAAATTGTCTTTGCTGTACTGCTTCAACTGCCATTAGTCCCCAAGTGTCAAGTAGACAACTTGGTTGTGTGCTTGAGACTTAACTAAACTTCACCTCTTGTTTTTGAACTTTGTCTGCAGGCTGAGTTGAACCGGAATGCTCTTGAGATTAACGAGCTTCGAAGCCGGCTTACGGAAACTGAGTCAGCCGCTTCAAAGGCTAAAAAAGAACTTCAAGTGAGCTTAAAGACCGCTGAAGACTTGAAAAAATACTTTGAAGAGGAGCGGACTACTTTTGAGGTCCAGAAAAAAGATCTGGAAAAACGGGTTCAGGATGCTGAAGGAGCACTTAATCCGGTGACGGAAGAACTGTCCGAATTAAGACGGCAAATTGACTTGATGACCTCTGCTATTTTTGGTAAGTATAATCTGAACTCCTGTCTTTATCTTTGTAACCTGTGCCTTGTACCGGTTTAACTATTATTGTTGTATGTAGGGCGCCGTGTCTCCCATCTTGGGGACGACTTGCGGAAAAAACTCAAAGCCTCCTATACCTTGGTCGAACAGCTGTACTCCGGGGCGCAAAGAATCATCAGTGCTGCTTCGTTCGGTAAACCGGCCCCTACTACAATACAAGATACTTTAAACAAGTTGTCTGTTTTGCCGGCTCGCCTCGAAGAAGTCAAAAAGTCTGTTGCGCGGGGTGGTGCTCTTCTGGCCCTTACGAGGGCTAAGGCTTGGGTCCCGGATCTTGATCCGGAGGAGGCTTTTACGGGATTCCCTGACACAAAGGAGGATGGCTCACCTTTCACTGAAACTGATCTCTATGCATTGACGAAGGAAATGCGTCCCCTCGCCAGCAAGCTTGCCGCTGAATCGGATTTTTCGAGATATCATCCAGAATACAATCTGCAGAACGAGCGGGTGGAGCGACCGGTTTACGATACCGTCAACTTAATCCCGCCGGTTCGTCCTCACACCTTTGCTCCTGACATTGATCCTTCTGAATTGATCAACGATGAAGTGTATTTCCGGGCTTTGGCGAAGATTGACTGGCGTGCGCCGGATTTCCAACCGCTTCATGAAGATGAAGATGTTCCGGAACAAGGCGAAGGCCAGCCGTCCCAGCAAGGAGATGCATAATCTTGAATTTTATCTCTGTAATCATAAGTGATATTCCATTAAACAATGTTTCCAAACCGTTGGGCTCGTCATGCCTTGTAATAGGTTAGCCAAAACATAATGTGCTTCGATCCGAATATTTTGTCTTTATGAAATACCCTCCGGTTGACTTGTTGTCTGATGTGGTTGCCTTCCCCTGTTCATACAGAAAAAATATCGAAAAAATATGTCCTAGTGGCTTACCACTGGACGGATTAATTTGTTCTCTTTAAACATCAAGTAAGCATACCTTTAAAGATAACTTGGATACCTGAGATTTACGTAGCCAATATCCATTAAACCGGCAGGACTCTAAAGTCACTTTATGACGGTCTTCATGAATCCAAATAGGAACTCGAAATTCTCCGGTCCATTTTGACGATAAATCCGGTTCATCTTGTTTCAGAAAGTTGTAACTTTTGCCTGATACGTGATCCGGGTTTTAATGAACACCGGTTTACTTGGTCTGATATACATGATCCAGACTTTCAATTTGATAGATATGTGGTCAACTTGTGTAGCTGTTCCACTCCGGTTTAAAAGGTTATAGAACACAAAAACACCAAAAAATATGCAATTTTTGCAAATAGGACCATGTAGACGAGGCTTTTTCAAAGAGCTGCCAGGCTCAAAGCAAGGTTCAGCCAATCACTGGGACGCAGATTGGCCGACACTCCCAGAGGGCCTAGCCAATCAATGAAAACGTGGAATTATCCAACTTTTCAGAGGGCCAAAAGAACCGTATATAAAAATTATTCCGATCACTGGGACGCGGATTGGCCGACACTCCCAGAGGGCCTAGCCAATCACTGAACGTGGAATTATCCAACTTTTCAGAGGGCCGAAAGAACCGTATCTATTATTCCGATCACTGGGACGCGGATTGGCCGACACTCCCAGAGGGCCTCCAGGGTTCCTCCTGAACCGGTGGGTCAATCTAAACCAATCACTGAACGTGG
>LR738709.1:369902431-370062746 GCA_902687465.1 Secale cereale | reverse complement strand
GGTACTATCCAACTTTTTAGAGGGTCGAAAGAAAAATTATTCCGATCACTGGGACGCGGATTGGCCGACACTCCCAGAGGGCCTCCAGGGTTCCTCCTGAATCGGTGGGTCAATCTAAACCAATCACTGAACGTGGACTTGTCCAACTTTTCAGAGGGTTGAAAGAACTATGAAACTAATCCGATCACTGGGAGTGGATGATACCAACTCCCAGAGGGCCTCCAGGGTTCCTCCTGAACCGGTGGGTCAATGTAAACCAATCACTGAACGTGGACTTGTCCAACTTTTCAGAGGGTCGAAAGAACTATGAAATTAATCCGATCACTGGGAGTGGATGATATCAACTCCCAGAGGGCCTCCAGGGTTCCGCCTGAACCTGTGGGTCTTTTATGAAGTCTTCTCTTCTTGAACCGGATGTGATCTCCTGTTCTTGAGAGTTCTATTGCTCCTTCACATATTCTGCAAAAAATCAGTTTCTAAACCGGCCAAGATTTGAAATATAGCATCTGATGGTAAACTTATACGGTTGTTTTTCACAGGATTTTTGTATATGGAAAAAGGGCTGAGCCCCCGGTTTACCGAGGGTGCCGGTTTATTCATTATTTATAATATATACATAGGATACATTGGAGCACATAGCTCAAGTATAGTATGGCCGTAAATGGGCGATGTTCCACGGCCTCTTCGTCTCCTCTTCTGATGTCCGTGAATCCTTGTGTTCTCGAATGTCCACCAAGTAATATGAACCGTTGTGTGAATTCTTGCTGAACAAAAAGGGCCCTTCCCATGGTGGGGATAGCTTGTGCATATCTATTTGATCTTGGATGAGCCGGAGTACCAAGTCACCCTCCTGGAATGTCCTTGTTCTAATCCGGCGGCTGTGATATCTGCGCAGATCTTGCTGATAAATCGCCGACCGCGCTGTAGCTGTATCACGCTCTTCATCCAACCGGTCTAAACCGTCCTATCTTGACTCTTCGTTGATTGCTTCCACATAGGCCGTTATCCTTGGTGAGTCATGACGGATATCACTTGGAAGAACTGCTTCTGCGCCGTAAACCATGAAGAAATGCGTATAGCCTGTAGATCGGTTTGGTGTAGTATTAATACTCCAAAGAACAGATGGTAATTCTTCAACCCAACAACCTGGGGTTCTCTGCAAAGGTGTCATAAGCCGGGGTTTGATGCCTCGCAAAATCTCCTGATTTGCCCTTTCAGCCTGGCCATTGGTCTGAGGATGAGCCACAGAAGATACATCTAATCGAATATGTTCTCTTTGACAGAATTCCTTCATTTCACCCTTAGATAGATTAGTTCCATTGTCTGTGATGATGTTGTGTGGAAAGCCAAACCGGAATATCACTTTTTTGATGAATTTAACCGCTGTTGCCGCATCACACTTGCTTATAGGTTTCGCTTCAACCCACTTCGTAAACTTGTCTACTGCCACTAGTAGATGAGTTTTTTGATCTTGGGACCATTTGAAAGGCCCAACCATATCAAGCCCCCAGGTTGCGAAAGGCCAAGTTATTGGTATCATCCGAAGTTCCTGCGCCGGAACCAGAGCACGCCTTGAGAATTTCTGACAAGCATCACACTTCCGGACCAGATCTGCCGCATCTGCATGCGCGGTTAACCAGTAGAAACCATGTCGGAATGCCTTTGCCACCAATGACTTTGAACCGGAATGGTGACCGCAATCCCCTTCATGAATCTCCCTTAAAATCTCACGACCTTCTTCAGCTGAAACACATCGCTGAAATACCCCCGAAGTACTATGATGGTGAAGCTCTCCGTTTGCAATTGTCATAGACTTAGATCGCCGGATTATCTGTCGCGCTTCCTCTTCGTCTTCCGGCAATTCTCCTCGACCCAGGTATGCTAAATAGGGTAGCGTCCAATCTGGAATAATATGGAGCGCTGCTACTAGCTGCGCTTCTGGGTCCGGAACAGCTAAGTCTTCCTCCGAAAGTACTTGAACCGAAGGATTGTGCAATTCATCCAAAAAGGTGTTTGGTGGTACCGGTTTACGCTGCGACCCTAGCCGGCTCAGAGCATCGGCCGCTTCGTTTCTCCGCCGGTCTATGTGATCCACCTGATATCCCTTAAAGTGCCCTGCCACTGCCTCAACTTCTCGCCTATAAGCCGCCATGAGGGGATCTCTGGAATCCCACATGCCAGATACTTGCTGTGCCACTAAGTCGGAGTCACCTAGGCACTTAACCCGGCTCAAATTCATCTCCTTTGCTAACCGCAAACCGTGAAGTAATGCCTCATACTCTGTTGCATTGTTAGTACAAGGAAATAATAAGCGGAGGACATAGCAAAATTTATCCCCTCTGGGGAAAGTTAAGACAACTCCAGCCCCCGAGCCCTCCAACTGTTTGGAACCGTCAAAGTGAATCGTCCAATAGGTAAGATCCGGCTTCTCTTCAGGAGTCTGCAACTCTGTCCAGTCGTTAATAAAGTCTACTAATGCCTGAGATTTTATAGCAGTGCGTGGCACATATTTCAACTCATGTGGGCTGAGCTCGATGGCCCACTTTGCTACCCTGCCTGTAGCTTCCCTGTTCTGGATTATATCTCCTAACGGAGCTGAACTAACCACAGTTATCGGATGTCCTTGGAAGTGATGCTTCAGCTTCCGGTTTGCCATGAACTCCCCATATACTAACTTCTGCCAGTGAGGATATCTCTGCTTGGACTCAATGAGTACTTCGCTTATATAATAAACCGGACGCTGAACCGGGTGCTCCTTCCCTGCTTCCTTCCTTTCAACCACAATAGTAACACTAACCGCTCGTGTATTCGCAGCAACGTATAACAGCAAAGGTTCCCTGTCAATGGGCGCAGCCAAAACTGGTGGGTTTGCTAATTGCCTTTTCAGATCCTCAAATGCTGCATTTGCCTCCTCACTCCAGACAAACCGATCTGTTTTCCTCAGCATCTGGTAAAGCGGGATTGCCTTCTCTCCCAAGCGACTGATGAACCGGCTTAACGCTGTGATCCGGCCAGCTATGCGCTGAACATCATTGATACAAGCCGGTTTAGTCAAAGCCGTGATGGCCTTGATTTTCTCCGGGTTAGCTTCTATTCCTCTGTTTGAGACCAAAAATCCCAAAAGCTCACCGGCCGGAACACCGAAAGCACACTTTTCCGGATTAAGCATCATCCTGTAAGCGCGAAGATTATCAAAGGTTTCCTTGAGATCCTCTATCATTGTCCCTTCCTTCTTTGACTTGACCACAATGTCATCCACATAAGCATGAACGTTCCTCCCTATCTGCCCTTTCAAACAATTCTGAACGCATCGTTGATAAGTTGCCTGTGCACACTTAAGTCCAAAAGGCATAGACACATAGCAAAAAGCACCAAAAGGAGTTATGAAGGCTGTCTTCTCTTGGTCTTCCACTGCCATTTTGATCTGGTGATACCCTGAATATGCATCCAGAAAACTCAGCCGCTCACACCCCGCCGTGGCATCGATGATCTGATCGATGCGAGGTAAAGCAAACGGATCAGTTGGGCAAGCTTTATTGAGGTCCGTGTAGTCCACACACATCCTCCAGTTCCCATTCTTCTTTAAGACCAGCACCGGATTAGCCAACCACTCCGGATGAAAAACTTCCACGATAAACCCTGCAGCCAAAAGCCTGGCCACCTCTTCTCCTATAGCTTTGCGCCTCTCTTCGTTGAAGCGGCGCAGATACTGCTTAACCGGTTTAAACTTCGGATCAATGTTTAACTTGTGCTCAGCGAGTTCCCTCGGTATACCCGGCATGTCAGAAGGTTTCCATGCAAAGATATCCCGGTTCTCACGGATGAACTCGATGAGCACGCTTTCCTATTTGGGATCAAGGTTAGCGCTGATAGTGAATTGTTTAGACGAATCTCCTGGCACAAAATCAACCTGCTTGGTCTCTTCAGCTGACTTAAACTTCAACGCCGGATCATGCTCGGTGGTTGGTTTCTTCAGCGGAGTCATATCTGCCGGATCAACATTATCTTTATAAAATTTTAGCTCCTCGGTGGCACATACCGCTTCTGCATAAGCTGCATCACCTTCCTCACATTCCACTGCTATCTTGCGACTGCCATGAACCGTGATGGTGCCTTTATGACCCGGCATCTTAAGCTGCAAATAAACGTAACATGGCCTAGCCATAAACTTAGCATAAACCGTCCTTCCAAACAGAGCATGATATGGACTTTTAATTTTGACGACTTCGAAAGTGATCATCTCCGATCTGGAATCATACTCATCTCCAAAGGTAACTTCTAAGTCAATCTTACCAACCGGATAAGCTGACTTACCTGGGACCACTCCGTGAAACACTGTGTTTGATGATCTTAACTTTTTATCTGTCAGACCCATACGACGGAAAGTCTCGTAATATAAGATATTGATACTGCTACCACCATCCATGAGGACTTTAGTAAACTTGTATCCTCCCACCTGAGGTGCTACCACCAAGGCTAAATGTCCCGGATTATCCACCCGTATGGGGTGGTCCTCTCTGCTCCATACAATGGGCTGCTCCGACCATCGGAGAAATTGTGACGTCGTCGGTTCTACTGCATTAACAGTCCGCTTTAAAACCTTCTGGTCTCTCTTACATAAACTTGTGGTGAAAACATGATATTGCCCGCTGCTCAACTCCTTCGGATTACTCTGATATCCGGATTGCTGCTGCTGTTGCGGACACTGTTGCTGCTGGTTTCCCTGATTATTATAACTTCCTTGGCCCTGCTGCTGATTATTCTGACCATTGTAACCACCTTGATGATGTGATTGATTCCCCTGACCATTATAATTTCCTTGATTGTTTTGGCCGCCTGCCCGGGGTTGATAACCACCGTTATTGCCCCTATATCCTGATCCGGAACTGTTCCCCTGATGACCCGAACCATAAAATCCAGGCCCTGAACCGCCATGTGGGGGTCGACCAGGAGGATTGAAACGGCCGGCTACTGCCTTCATAAGGGGTATGCACTCTCTCATGGTATGCTTCGCTATCTTCCCCTTTCCGCTATGCTTTGGACAAGGTCGATCCAACTCCTGCTCCCAGCCCGGAGCTCCTCCGCCGGTTTGGAAAGCAGAATCCTCCGGATTACCCTGAAAACCACCTTGAACTTGAGCGTTAGCCACGAAGTCTGAACCACCCTCTGCCTTCCGTTTGCCCAAAAAACCTGAAGTAACCGGATTGATCGACGCCGGTTTACCAGACTTGCTGGCCTTCCCCGCTTTATCTCCTTCTGCTTCCGGATACTTTGTGTTATCCGAGTCTCCGTATTTCACCAGGGCACTCATTAAAGTCCCCATGTCATTGCAGTCCCTTTTAAGCCGCCCGAGTTTCAATTTCAAAGATTCAAACCGGCAATTGTTCTCCAATGTCACTATCGCCGTACTAGGATTAATACCATTCGAAGAGTGTAAAATCTCTGCTACCCTCCGTACCCAAGCTGCTGTAGACTCCTGTTCTCCTTGCACACAGGCTGCTAGGTCTATCACCGACATCGGCTGTTTGCATGTATCCTTAAAATTTTTGATGAACTGGCTGCGCAGTCCCCCCCATGATCCGACAGAATTCGGGGGTAGAGCTTTCAACCAGGTCCGGGCCGTGCCCTCGAGCATCATAGTAAAATATTTGGCACACGCCGATTCATCCACGTCTAGCATCTCCATGGCCATCTCATAACTTCCCACCCAAGCTTCTGGCGGTAAATCGGCTGTGTAGTTAGGTACCTTACGGGGCCCTTTGAAATCCTTGGGCAGCTTAACACTCCGTAGAGCGGGGACAAGACACTGTACTCCGAAAGAACTCGCCGTAGCTCCTGTTCCCGCAGTGGCTGTGTGAACCGGCGTTGTTTGACAAATTTCCTCCCTGGCACCTGATCTGTCCCGGTTTAAGTCTGGGGCGGGCATTGCCGCCCCTGCCGGATTATCCTGCCTGCGCTGGTGTCTCCTGCGCTCACTGCTAGATACTTCTGGCTCCTCCCAATGCCTAGTATAACTTCGGTTGGGACGCGGTGTTGAATGTAATCTTTCCCTGCTATGAGAATATGCTTGCTGCTGCAACAATGCCGTATTAAGTAGCTTTTGGACCCTGCGCGCCTCTATCGCCACCGGAGACGCTCCTTCCGTAGGTAAAGCGGCTAACCGCGCTGCCGCCGCAGCAATGTTGTCCAAGGGGTTTGAATAATGCCCTGGGGGGACAGGAACATAAGGTGCCGACGTAATCCGGTGTTCCTGTTCTGCGGAGGGTTGCTGAACCGGCTCCTCCCGAGCCGGAGGCGTCCTCCGGTTTAAAGCCGGTTGATTACTAGCCCCCACCCCAGGTGTCCTGAACAGATTCGTCGACTCATAACCCGGGGGTATACGGGACCGGTACTTTCGTCCCCTTACTCCTTCCATAGAAGCTTGCTCCATCCTCAGATAAAAAGCTTGATCATCCAACTCTGCTTGCCTTGCCGCTATCATCTCTCTTTCTGCCTTCAGGTCCTCCTTTAACCGATCGATCCGGCCTTTTAACTGAAGGAGCTCTGCATCATGATGCGCCTTGTCTGCCGGAGCTACTACTTCCACCGCTTTAGCTGTGAACTCCTCGATCAAGGTGGATAGAACTTCAGTAAGGGAGGGATTCGAACCGCTTCCCCCCGCACCAGCTTCTGCTGTCGTCCCGTTCACCGGGGGCTGTGAACCGGCCATGAAGACCGCCACCCGGTTTGGCGGATCAAAGGGGCCCGGAATACTGTTTCCGTCGGACTCACCCTCTGACCGGCCGTCCTGCAACTGATACAGAGATTCAGTTTCCCCGGATGAAGATTCGTCATCTGAGTAGACGATTGTTTCACCATCAGATTCCGATCCGGCCTCGGTTCGTCCTCCGAGGATTGCTCCAACGAACACGCGCTTCACGGCGGGCTGAATCCGGGCCGATCTCGCACGCTGAGCCGGCTCGACGATGTTGGGGAAGACGTCTGACTCAGGCCCCGGTTCGCCGATTTTGCCGATGAAGACTTGGATGCTGCCGAAGGGAACCCGGTACCCGTATTCGATCGAATCGGCCTCCGGTCCCCAACCTGCGTCGTCGATGTAGATGCGGCCGCGACGACTCTTGGTCATCCGGCCGACTGCGTAACCCTTGAGCCCTTCGAAGCCGCCTTTCAAGAACTCGAAACCATCGTGCGCAAGCACCACGGTGGGCGCCAACTGTCGTGGAAATAACACGGCAGATGTCCGGTTTAACGGACTTGATGATGGAACCATCGCACGGGTTAGCTTGAAAGGGTTCATAGCACACAAAAGACACAGAGGGTTTTATACTAGTTCGGCCCCTTTCGAGAAGGTAAAAGCCTACGTCTAGTTGGTTTGGTATTGCTTGGGCGTCGGATTACAGGAGCGGAATCGCTTTGCCTGTGTCTCGACGGGTTAATTCTTTCTTGTCCCTGAACCGTCCAAGTCGTCCCTTTATATAGAGGTAACGCCTGGTCCGGTTTACAGAGTCCCGAGGCCGGCTCATACTTGTGTCCGCCTCGGTCTCTGTCTTTCTTTCTTATCTCTCAAGTTACATCACTTGGCGGTTCACAACCCGCACTTCTATACATGGGCTTTAAGATCTCATGGGCCGTAGCCTTTACTAAAAATATTACAACCAAGTATAATGTAACTAAGCCGGTTTACATTAGCCGGTTCATACCTGCTAATCATATCCCTGACAAATCCCGTTCCCGGGTAACAAGACTATTTAAGCCTTGGGTGAGGACAAGGCTGAAGAAAGAACGGGAGGTGAAGGAACAACAAGAGTCTGCAACAGCAACTAGCACTAACTTACGTAATAGAGAGCGAGAAGAGAAGTGCCTCGGTCGAAAGATGATCACGAAGTGATCCTAACTAAAGCCGGTCAAACATAACCCCACCGTGTTCAACTCCCGAATCCCTATTCGGAAATTGACAGTCACGGTACACACGCTGGTAGTGTATTAGAACATTGTATCAAGTTATCTACAACCGGATATTAACAAGCTCCCATCTGCCACATAACCGCGGGTACGGCTTTCGAAAGTTCAAAACCCTGCAGGGGTGTTCCAACTTGACCCATTACAAGCCCACGATCCACGGAGTCGCAACTCCATAGGTGGGAAGACCCGAGTATTCTCGGAATCCCGTGCTCAAGTTAAACCGAACTAAGGTAAGGCTAATCAAGCAAATCCTCCCGGCGTGTCGACACCCTGATAGTAGCCGCGCGTATCTAAGTCTCAGGACACGACCGGATGGGTGATGCTACAGGACCCAATCCTCGAGTTTCCCCGTGGTGGTTCCCGCAGGACCCCCATTTGGGACCAACACCATCGGCACTGGCCCCCCTGCTATGTAGAATTAAGAATCCTCGGGGACGCGACCCCCTATGCAAATTTAATTAATTAATTAAGTTGTTATTATGAGGCAAATAGTACCAAATGTTGGGACTTGCTGGAAAAGACTTAGCACTTAGCGGTTTATCAAGGGGGTCCCATACACCCCAACCGTGTTAGGAACGCATAATCAAGGAACATAACACCGGTTTATACGGTTCCTAACGGCATGAGTGGAACAAAACACCAAGCAAAAGGCTTAGCCTTCCACCCTTGCCAATATATAGATGATTTCATTTTAAGCATATATATAGTGTGATATAACCCAACCAAACTTCAACATGAAGCAAGCATCTTCGATCTTCACCTGCAACTAACAATGCTATAAGAGGGGCTGAGCGAAGCGTACTTAGCCAAGCAACGGTTTGCATAGGTAGGGTGGTTAAACAGGTTCATGGTTACAAGTAGGAGGCTAACAAGAAAGACATGGGCATCGAGGCAAAACTATAGAGCGGAACTACTAGCAATAGGCAAAGATAGTAATGGTATCCGGGTTCGGTCATCTTGCCTGGGATTCCACAAGGAAGAAGAACGGATCCGTGAAGAAGACGGAGCAACATAGTCGAGCGAATCCTCACAACTCCGAAACGAAACCGAAGCTAACAAGAGAAGCAAACTGGAAAGAAACAAACAACACGGTAAACACACAAGCATAAACATGGCATACGATGCACAAACAAGTATGATGCATGTCCGGTTTAATTATGCATGGCAAGGCAAAGTGCACAAACAAATACTACAAGTTAAGTGGAGATCAATATGCAACGAGTTCCATATTGACGAAACACCACATTTTAATTATTTAGTTGCCTCTCGTTATTTACAAGACAAGATTAAATGTTTTTAACATGGCAAGAGGTGAAGCATAATAAAACTACACTATTGAGACATTTTAAATGAGGCCGGAGAATAACAACAACATATCCGGAAAATCCCCATGAGCATGTTTAGTAATTATTAAAGCAACAACAATTCACACATATTAATGTTGTTAATATGATGCGGATGACATGATCAAGTTTTATGCAATTATTAAAAGGTTGACTTAAAAGAGATATGAAGTATTGTCACCGTGGTGGAAGGAAAGGGTGCCACGGCAACGATCCGAAAATGATGCAACGCAACATCTCGGTTCCGGTAACTTGTTGAGAGTCCGGTGCAAAAGATGACGGAGAGCGAGTCAAACGAGATGATGGGGTGTTCCCGTTGCCGGGTTCCCACGGGTCGGCGATGAGGCAACCGAGGAACATGACAAAAGGGCGGAACGGGCACGGTGCACACAAGGACAAACATTTCATACAACCACAACAAGCATTCACGGTTCATCGACTCGAGGTTATACCTTCGAAACACTTGTTTCGGGACGGTTCGAGATCGTAGAGGAAGTAGTTGTTCACGTAGAGGTACACGTGTAGTCGTTCACATCCCGTTCGGAGAGGTACTTGCGGTCTCGGCGACGGTAGGGGTACACGGCGACGGTAGATGAACTCGTTCGTAGATGTACTTGGCGCATCCGTCTTTTCCGGGCGACGGTAGTAGAACACGTTCCGTAGGGGTACTTGCCGAGTCGGTCGTCGTGGTACTTGGGGGTTCTCGTTCTCGCGACGGTAGTGGTACTTGGCGCATCACACATGTAGTCGTACACGTTTCGTAGCCGTAGAGGTACACGTGGCGACGGTAGACGTTCGGGCGCCGGTAGACGTTCGGGTCCAAAAGAAGATAGACTTGTTGTTTCCTGGTTATCTGAGATTAACAATAACAGCAACAATACAACAAAACAGAGGGAACAGCTGCGGTCTCGGCGACGAAGCTGGAAAGGACGGGGCCTTCTCGGAGCTGCTCGATCTGCTGGAGACGGAGAAGGCAGGGGCTTGGAGGCAGGGACCTGGGAGGCCATGGCGAAGGCACCTGGAAGTCGAGGCAGCAGGAGGAGAGGGCCCCGCAGTCTTTCTGCGAGGAGGGAGGCCACGCGCTGCGGCCTGGCGCTGGTCGCGGGACTGCAGAGGCTCGGCCCTGGGAACGGGCGCTCGGGGCCGGGGCAGAGGCAGCGCTCTGCCTGGTCGAAGTGGCGGCGGGGTTCCCGGAGGGGCGGCGACGCGGTGAAGGAAGGAGGCAACCGAGGCCGGGCGCGGCGCTGGTAGCCTAGAGGCGAGGCGCAGAGGAGGACCGCTCGCTGCTGCGAGGAAGATGGAGGGCGCGGCCTTGCTGGTCGGAGGAGGGACGGCGTCGGGTGCTCGAGGGGGAAGGAAGCGGGCTCCTGGTCGAGGGGAGATCGAGAGGGAGGAGGGGGCGACGATGCGGTCGGGCGAGTGCAAGGCTGCGGGAAGAGTGCGAGGGGTGGCGGCGGGCTCGATGGGAGGAGAGCGATCGGGGAGAGATGAGCGGAGGGGTCGGTCGCTAGGGTTACAAGGGGGTTTGGGCCGAGGCGCCCTGGGCCAAGTAGGGCCGCGGCTGGGATGAGGCATGAGGCCAGCTGGACTGCTCTCCTTTTATCCCTATTCGGAGTCAAGCAAGAAGAAAAGAAAGAGAAGAAGGAGGGGGTTTGGGCAAAACTAGCACAAAGTTAATTTTCTCGGGCTCGTAAAAATGAGCACGACCGGAGAGAAATATAAAAGGCCAGATCGGAAAAATAATTCAAACATATTTGAATTTATTTCAAATGGGTTTGAACTAAGACTTGAATATAGAAGTGTCCAAAAATGTTCGAATTTTTGGAGGAACCTCGAAACAACGGAAAAGAATTATTGGCAAGGTTTTTGAAGGAAACTCGAAGTGAAAAGACATGGGGAAATTATGCAAGTGTGTTATGGTGATTCCGAAGCAATGGAATAATTAATAAATATAGCTCCCTAAATATTGAGAGGCTTTTATATGTTTTAAAGAGAAGACATCCTTCCCTCGATTTAAATGGACCGAAGGTCCACACGATTTATTTAGGTTGAGATGCAAAATAAAATATGACATGATGGCATGATGACATGATGCAATGCAAAAATAAATAACACAAGCTCAAAAGAAACACACGGGCAACCCGGAACATATGGAATCTTCTGGAATCTTCTGGGATCTTCTGGGACGTCGGTCTTCGGGCGTCACAACTCTCCCACACTAACAGAGGATCTCGACCCGAGATCCTAGAGATATCACCGGGTAAAAACCGAAAAGGAGAGGTAAAACAAAGTTGCTTCTTTGACAGACGAGTGAAACCAAAGAACCTTGAGAGGTTGAACAATCTTGAAAGAAAGAAAGCAACGGAGATGAACGAAGATGAAAACTCCGTTAGAAAAGAGGAACAAGGAACATAAAGAGAACCTTGAGAGGTTGAAAGACATGAAACGAGAGCTTACGAACCAAAGAATATGAAACCGCAATGGTATAGCCAAGGAATAAGAATGACAGAATTTGGACAGCATTCCGTCTGTAAATGGAAGGAAAAGAACAAAAACTTGAGGAGATGTAGTGATACTTGATGAAAACAACAACATATAGTCTCTGAAACAATCGAAAGAATGGCACAAGGGGTAAGAAAGATTCAGACAGCACTCCGGTTAAAAAGAGAGGAAAACTAGATAAGATGAGGGAACTAGAATGTAGGTGACAACATTCCGGTTAATTAGATAAACAAGGAAAAGAACATGAACTCGATAAAACGATATGATGGTTAAAGAGAGCAACATCACAATGCCTCCGGAATGAAAGAATAGCATATAATTCAATGAAAGAATTGAACGGAGAAGAAAAGGACAACTTCTCTCAAAATGAATTGAAAGAGCATCCTTACGAAGAAGGGTTGAACGTGGTTGATGGAAAATCAACAACGAAACGAATGAGGTTCATGTGGGCTTATGGAAAACATCTCAAAATTAAGAGGTGATAACCAGCCACTAACTTAAACAATTGATTTGATTGAGATCAACAAGGAGATGAAAAACTTATTTCGACGGAATGATAAATGAAGAACTTGGGTCATTTATGAGCACCATAATTAGCAACAATCCTTAGGGAAAGCTTTAGGTGCAATACAACCCAAGATGACTCCAAGAGATAAAAAGATGAGGGGTTGAAGGATCTTCTCAAAAGAAAGAAATGCTGGTTTTAATTATCTCATTCTTGACAACTCGTGAATCATGAAACATGAAGGAATTGACAAGAATGACATAACACCATCTGAAAAGACAAGGTAGAACGGATTGCAATTGGAAACATGAAGAAGAATGCTTGAGCTCCAACAAGAATCTTGATGAAGACTTCAAGGATGAATTAAAACATGATGAACCACCATGAAAACTCCGGTAACAAAAGGATGAGAAGTGAAAGATGAAAAGAATAAGATTCAAGTCCTGCGATGAATTAGATGGAGGTTGAAATGATATAATTGAAATCACTTGGAGCTCCGGAAAACAAGATGAATAACTTAGAACCGAGAATATGATATGATGAACAAGCTCTGAAGGAAGGGATTAACCTCTTGGAATAAACTAGAATAAGATTTATGTTATGCATATCCTTCACCAATTTAAATTGATGACAACCAAAGGATTTGGCATCCTACTTATTCTCGTTGGAAAAGAATTAAAGATAGATCTAGCACAAGCTCGGATAATTATTCAACAAAGCACCGGTAGGATTATGAAAAGAACAATGAATTAAAACGATAACAAGGAAGAGAAAAACTTGAAAGAACCACCGTAAGAATAGGGAGACGAACGAAGAGACATCAATGAAGAATATTTGGAGGACGAAGTTGAAAACTGAGAACGAAGAAATATTCTGAGATGATGGCCTTCGGAGGATCACAATGAAAAGAATTCATGAAATGCTTCGGATGGGTATGAAAAATAATTCCTCACAATCGAAACAATAATGAGGATGGCAAGAAGTTAGAACCACGAATCTTCAAGAAGACGGGCCAAGATTGAAGAGAAACACTTCTTCGGTCTCCAAATGTTGAGAATGAAGACGAGAAATGCCATGAAGAATTGTTGAGCACTCCGTAATGAAGAATTAAAAAGGTTGAACCAATGAAGAAAAGAATTGAACGCGATCTTGGAGAAGGCATGTGACTGATGGGAATCATTCTTACGTCACACTTGAAAAGAATTCTCCGGAAAAGAAGTGTCAGGTAAGATCCTGGGAAAAGACCTGTGGGTTAGGGCCCACTAAAGAAATCACCGTTTAAAAGATTGCTTAAGATATTGCGCCGGTTGAATTAAATGGCTTGAATAAGATAACAATCCTCAAAATAATTTGAACGGATTAAGAATGGAATTATGAATCTTGAGCACTCCGGATAAGAATAGCAAGAGGAGAATGATTAATTGGAGCACCGGAATAAGAAAGCATTGTGAAATGAGGAAAAGGATAAGATCAACACCGAAATCTTGAATTACATCCACCAGAGAAGAAACGAGAACGAAGAATGATGAACTTGAAGCTCTTGAGCCTCTTCATGATAATCGCTGGATAAGAACATTGAAGGAAATGAATGAAGAACCTCACATGAATAAAATGGATATTTCATTTGAGAATTCCTGCTCCATAAAGAAAAGGGTGAGAGGGTGGGGAAACAAAGACAACTTGAGATGAACAAAAAGGACACCGGTTGAAAAGAATTTACATGAAGATCTTGATGGTCAAGAAGAATTAGCACTCCCAAAGAAATATGAGAACACCGATAAGGAAAGGTATGGAATCAACATTTGACATCGAAGCAACTCGAATACCCGAATCAAAACAAAACAATGGATAGATATCTCGCAGCATCATCTTCACAATATCATCCGAACAGAGAATTGAACGAATGAATTCCGCAGTTACATCAACTTGACGAGAAGCCACTTGGGAGAAGGAATAGGTAAATAAAAAGGAACAAGGATCAGATAGAACAAATACAAGATAGAAGCTTCGTCCCGACATATTCGTGCTGAAAGCTCATGGAACGTGTTACAAAAGGGTTTTGCAAACCCCGGATCAGCATAGCCAAGGACCCTTTAAGATGCAACTCCTGATCAGAACAAGTCCATAAAACCACTTCACTCAATGTAGAACCCCAAACTTCATATCGTGCATCCGTTGGAAGAATGCCTAGAACTACTAGATGAACCCACCTATAGATTTCCGAAAGTTTCCAGTTATGCAATCAGGTGTTGGGGATACACGGGAAGCACCGCGCAATCAACTCTAAACCTACATCCAGGTGTATCCATCCTTCAACACATAACCAGTCTTTCTCGGAAACTGTTTACCTCGGACCTTCGAAACGCATCCACTATACAAGCTATGGCAATACTCTCGAACTACCTCCCCAGTACTGGGTGATGTCGGGGTTATCTTGCCACTAACCGCATAGGAGAGTTTTCGATGTCGGCCGTCTTAAGTATTCTAGTACTGCCGCGATGGATTTGTGACGACAACACCTCGGAGCTCAGCTCCCCGGGACACTGCCACAACCCCTAATGTCAGGAGGCATCGAGAACAATGTTCTCGTCACAAAGACATCGGAACAATCCAAACAATACTCGCGAGATCCTAAAAAAAAAATTGGTGCAATTTTTGAAAGTAGAAGAGATAAGAGTAATCGTCAGGAGTCCTCACCAGAGAGAAAGGGGATGAGAAGCAAAGAAATCCTACTCTCTGATATAATATAGGACTCAAAACATTTTCAAGTGTGTGTCTAGACTCAACCGTCAACGATTCGATCAATCAGTGGGGGCTTCTAGGTCGGAGAAGGCTCTGATACCAACTTGTAATGCCCAGGATGGGACTATACCTCCTACGTGTCGAGGCACGACTTAAAGGTATAAGCCCATCCTAGAATGATCTCAAGTTTGGTATCTTTGCACGACTCATGTAAAAGAGGGATTAAATTGCAAAAGGAGATAGTTGGCTTACACTCGCCACTTCACACAATACATTACATGAGCAATACATCATTCAAAACATCACAACCCGACTGCGGGTGAAGATCCAAAGAAAGATTCCAAAACAACAAAACGCCACAGGTCCTAGATCGAATCCTAGTAGAAACCACTACTGATCGTCGAAAACGTCACAAGCAAACGGCCAAACTCTTCATCGAGCTCCCAGTGAAGTACTTGAACCAGCTTCTGCATCAAACTCGGCTGAACCTGCATCTGGTGTGGTGAAGTAACTGTGAGCCACAGAGGACTCAGCAATCCCGTTCCCGGGTAACAAGACTATTTAAGCCTTGGGTGAGGACAAGGCTGAAGAAAGAACGGGAGGTGAAGGAACAACAAGAGTCTGCAGCAGCAACTAGCACTAACTTACGTAATAGAGAGCGAGAAGAGAAGTGCCTCGGTCGAAAGATGATCACGAAGTGATCCTAACTAAAGCCAGTCAAACATAACCCCACCGTGTTCAACACCCGAATCCCTATTCGGGAATTGACAGTCACGGTACACACGCTGGTAGTGTATTAGAACATTGTGTCAAGTTATCTACAACCGGATATTAACAAGCTCCCATCTGCCACATAACCGCGGGCACGGCTTTCAAAAGTTCAAAACCCTGCAGGGGTGTTCCAACTTGACCCATTACAAGCCCACGATCCGCGGAGTCGCAACTCCATAGGTGGGAAGACCCGAGTATTCTCGGAATCCCGTGCTCAAGTTAAACCGAACTAAGGTAAGGCTAATCAAGCAAATCCTCCCGGCGTGTCGACACCCTGATAGTAGCCGCGCGTATCTAAGTCTCAGGACACGACCGGATGGGTGATGCTACAGGACCCAATCCTCGAGTTTCCCCGTGGTGGTTCCCGCAGGACCCCCGTTTGGGACCAACACCATCGGCACTGGCCCCCCCTGCTATGTAGAATTAAGAATCCTCGGGGACGCGACCCCCTATGCAAATTTAATTAATTAATTAAGTTGTTATTATGAGGCAAATAGTACCAAATGTTGGGACTTGCTGGAAAAGACTTAGCACTTAGCGGTTTATCAAGGGGGTCCCATACACCCCAACCGTGTTAGGAACGCATAAACAAGGAACATAACACCGGTTTATACGGTTCCTAACAGCATGAGTGGAACAAAACACCAAGCAAAAGGCTTAGCCTTCCACCCTTGCCAATATATAGATGATTTCATTTTAAGCATATATATAGTGTGATATAACCCAACCAAACTTCAACATGAAGCAAGCATCTTCGATCTTCACCTGCAACTAACAATGCTATAAGAGGGGCTGAGCGAAGCGTACTTAGCCAAGCAACGGTTTGCATAGGTAGGGTGGTTAAACAGGTTCATGGTTACAAGTAGGAGGCTGACAAGAAAGACATGGGCATCGAGGCAAAACTATAGAGCGGAACTACTAGCAATAGGAAAAGATAGTAATGGTATCCGGGTTCGGTCATCTTGCCTG
Organism: Secale cereale; assembly: GCA_902687465.1. Lineage (NCBI taxonomy): Eukaryota > Viridiplantae > Streptophyta > Magnoliopsida > Poales > Poaceae > Secale > Secale cereale. Next base: position 370,045,952 of record LR738709.1, on the reverse strand, counting down.
GGATTCCACAAGGAAGAAGAACGGATCCGTGAAGAAGACGGAGCAACATAGTCGAGCGAATCCTCACAACTCCGAAACGAAACCGAAGCTAACAAGAGAAGCAAACCGGAAAGAAACAAACAACACGGTTGAAAGCACATTTGCTCCCTGGGTGGTTTTGGTAATTAATGACAACATACTTTGTGGTTGGACTAATGCTTTTATCAAGTATGTTTCAGGAAATCCAATCACATTGGTATGGCAAGATGACTGAAGAAGTGGACCCCTCAAATGCTAAGGCAAGCATTGGCAAAAGCTCAAGACTTTATTTTTGGTTTAGTGATCCAAGATCACATTGAGTCCATAGGAAAGCCAATACTATTAAAAGGGGATGAGGTTGTGTTGATGATCTGGTTGCTCAAGTGCTTAGTGATTTAGCTCCTTCAACTATCAGCAACTTTCACTTCTATACACACTCATAAGTAATCTCGGACAAACCGATTCTTCCAACTCAGTCCCACCGAGATGAACCACTTCAGCCATATTCCAAACCCTAGAAAAATCGGTCATTCCGAGTTTGAGATCGGTCTCACCGAAACTGAACTGCCAACCTTCTGTAACCATTTCACATCATTTCGGAATAACCGAGTTTGTATTATCGGTCTCACCGAAATGGGCAAGCTTCTGTCTTGGCTCAAATCGGTCTCACCGATATTGCATTTTCGGTCTCACCGATTCTGGCATGTTCCTGTCTTTTCTCATATCGGTCTAACCGAGTTTTCTTTCTCGGTCCCACCGAAAACTCCAACGTTCATATCATTTACACTTTCGGTCCCACCGAGATGGTATTTTCGGTCCCACCGAAAATCCCAACGTTCACTATATTTGAACTTTCGGTCTGACCGACTTTTCACTTCGGTCTCACCGAGATTGCTCAAATATGTGTGTAACGGTTGGATTTTGCGTGGAGGCTATATATACCCCTCCACCCCCTCTTCATTCGTGAGGAGAGAGCCATCAGAAAGTCTACCACTCCTACCATACACTTTCTGAGAAGAGAACCACCTACCCTTGTGTTGAGATCAAGTCATTCCATTCCTACCATATGAAACTTGATTTCTAGCCTTCCCAAGTTGCTTTCCACTCAATCCTTTCTTCCACCACAGCCATATCAGTGAGGAGAGTTGAGTGTTGGGGAGATTATCATTTGAAGCACAAGAGCAAGGAGTTCATCATCATCAACCACATCTATTACCTTTTGGAGGGTGGTGCCTCCTAGATTGGTTAGGTGTCGCTTGGGAGCCTCCGTCTTTGAGATGTGGAGTTGAACCAAGAAGTTTGTAAGGGCAAGGAGATCGCCTACTTCGTGAAGATCTACCCCGAGTAAGGCTAGTCCTCCGTGGGCGTAGGCCATGATGGAATAGACAAGGTTGCTTCTTCGTGGACCCTTCGTGGGTGGAGCCCTCCGTGGACTCGCGCAGCCGTTACCCTCCGTGGGTTGAAGTCTCCATCAACGTGGATGTACGATAGCACCACCTATCGGAACCATGACAAAAATCTTCGTGTCACCAAACTGTGTTTGATCTTCTCCACCTCTCTTTACTATATGTGCAATTTACTTTCCGCTGCCCATACTCTAGAATTGCATGTGTAGTGTGATACTTGATTTAATCTTATTTGTGAAACTGCCAAAAACTCTGCTTAATCAAAAGGCAGATTTTTATATTGTCAAGTAGTCTAATCACCCCCCCCCTCTAGACATACTTCTTCGATCCTACAATTGGTATCAGAGCTTTGGTCTCCATTGCTTTGGTTTACACACCATTGGAGGAAGATGGACGTGTCTACGGATGGGAGTGTTAGCCATAGAGTGCCTGTTCTCAATGGAAGGTTCTATAACTCTTGGAGGTCTAAAATGCTTAGTATCTTTAAGATGTACAATTTGTGCAAATATGTTGAGACCCCCTATGTGCCTCCTGTTGATCCCTTGCACCCTACCATGGATGAAGAGCTTGATTTGCTTCGTAACCATAGAACTGTAAATCTTATCATTAGAGGGTTACCCGATGACTTGCTTAATCTTGTTACAAATTTTGAGTGTGCCTATGCTATGTGGAAATTCTTGGAAGAACTTTATCCGGACTACTCTTTGAGAAGTCTTGATGAAATTCTACACAAGACTATTGAATTTGATAGGTTGCACCCCAATGATCCCAACTTTGATAAATGCTTTTTTGAGCTTCGTGATCTTATGAAAAAGAAGGGTGATCCCGGTCTTATCAATATTATCATTAGAAATGCTATTGCATTGCATTCTGAAGACTATTGTCACATTGACCAAACTAATGCAAGTACTTATCAAATTGACCTAGGTGTTGATGATGAACAATCTATGGGTCAATATGATGATGAGCATGAGCATGATGATGATTACTCCGATTCGGACACCGAGCTAGACAAGGTCATGAAGAGTCTCAATCTTATGGCAAATATGAGAGACTACATGTCCGGCGGAAAAGAGTGGATTCTTGATAGTGGATGCACCGATCACATGACCGGAGACAAAGACATGTTTCGAGAGCTTGCAAAGAATGATGGTCCACGCAAGTATGTGACTTTTGGAGACAACTCCAAGGGTAAGGTACTTGGCCTTGGTAAGGTGGCCATATCTCATGATAGCTCTATTCAAAATGTCATGCTTGTAGAATCTCTTGGATACAATTTACTTTCCGTGTCTGGATTAGCTGACTTTGGATTCAATGTGCTATTCACCAAAGTAGATTGCCAAGTCTTTCGTCGTGATAATCAAAACATGGCTTTTACTGGTATCCGTAGAGGTGATCTATATATTGTTGATTTCACTAAGAAAGCCCAACCTAGAGCTTGTTTCATTGCTAAATCCTCTAAAGGTTGGTTATGGCATAGAAGGCTAGGACATGTTGGTATGCGTAATCTAGACAAGCTGATCAAAGGTGATCATATTCTTGGTGTTAAAGATGTTTTCTTTGACAAAGATAGACTTTGCAGTGCTTGTCAAGCAGGAAAACAAGTTGGTGGAAGTCATCCCGTGAAAAACATCATGACCACAATGAGACCGCTTGAGCTTCTTCATATGGATCTCTTCGGTCCCAATGCTTACAAAAGCCTTGGTGGTAACTCCTTTGGTCTAGTTATAGTTGATGATTATTCCAGATTTACGTGGGTATTTTTCCTTGATGATAAATCGCAGGTTCAGAGGATCTTCAAGACCTTTGCCAAAAAGGCCCAAAATCAATTTGAGGTGAAGATCAAGAAAGTTCGGAGTGACAATGGAACGGAGTTCAAGAACGCCAATGTAGACTCTTTTCTCGATGAGGAAGGAATTCTACATGAGTTCTCGGCTACGTACACTCCTCAACAAAATGGAGTTGTTGAGAGGAAGAACCGAACGCTCATTGAGATGGCAAGAACGATGCTTGATGAATACAAGACACCGAAGCATTTCTGGGGAGAAGCGGTCGAGACAGCTTGTCATGCTATCAACATGCTTTATCTTCATAAGCTTCTCGGCAAGACATCATACGAGCTTCTCACCGGTAACAAACCCCAAGTGGGATACTTTCGTGTCTTTGGTTCAAAATGCTATATCCTTGATAAGCATCGTCGGTCTAAATTTGCTCCTAAATCTCATGAAGGCTTCTCCTTGGTTATGGATCAAACTCCCACACCTACCGTGTCTACAATAATTTCACCCGAAAGGTTGAAGAGACGGTAGATGTGAAGTTTGATGAATCTAATGGCTCGCAAGTAGAGCAAATGCCTATTGATGTAGGAGACAAGGACCCATCAGAAGCTATCCAAGATTTATCTATTGGAAAGATCCGTCCCATGGAAGTGAAGGAGAGTACCTCATCTACATATGTGGAGCCCCCTACCTCACGGCGAGATGAACCTCAAGGCAACATGGAGGCCTCCACAAGTGAAACTCACCAAGATGAGGAAATGCAACAAGAAGATCCACCACAACCTCCTTCTCCACCACCTCAAGACAACACCAACAACAATGAAGAAGAAGAAGAGGAAGATGAAGATGATGAGGAAGCTGAGCCACAACATCAACAAAAGCTATCCCGAGTCCGAGCAAGAGTCAAGAAAAATCATCCCGTGGAACAAATGATGAACGACATCAACTCCGGGAGAATTACTCGCTCTAAAACTCGCTTAGCTAACTTTTGTGAGCATTACTCATTCATCTCTAGTATTGAACCTATGAAGGTAGAAGAAGCACTTAAAGACCCGGATTGGGTGAACGCTATGCACGAAGAACTACACAACTTCGAAAGGAACAAGGTGTGGACTTTGGTAGAGAAGCCCAAGGATGATCAAAACATCATTGGAACCAAATGGGTGTTTCGGAACAAGCAAGATGAAGATGGACAAGTCATCCGCAACAAGGCTCGTCTCTTAGCTCAAGGTTACACACAAGTCGAATGTATGGACTATGGTGAGACCTATGCCCCCGTTGCTAGACTTGAGTCCATTCGCATTCTTCTTGCTTATGCCAATCACCATGATATTACTCTCTATCAAATGGACATCAAAAGTGCTTTCCTAAATGGTGAAATTGAAGAGGAAGTATTTGTGAAACAACCCCCCGGTTTTGTGAATCCCAAAAAGCCTAATCATGTTTACAAGTTGCACAAAGCTCTTTATGGTCTTAAACAAGCTCCTAGAGCTTGGTACAAATGCTTGACTAGTTTTCTTCTTGAAAAAGGCTTTGAAATTGGAAAGATAGACTCAACGCTGTTCACGAAAAGGGTTAATGGTGAACTATTTGTGTGCCAAATATATGTTGATGATATTATCTTTGGTTCAACTAACCCTTATTTTAGCAAGAAGTTTGGACAGCTCATGTCGGAGAAGTATGAAATGTCCATGATGTGTGAACTCAAATTCTTCCTTGGGTTGCAAATCAAGCAATCTAAGGAGGGTACTTTTGTCTCACAAACAAAGTACACCAAGGATCTCTTCAAGAAGTTCAACATGCAAGAAAGCAGAGGTATGAGTACCCCCATGCCTACTAGTGGACATAATGACTTGACAAAAGATGGAGAACCCGTTGATCAAAGGGTTTACCGATCTATGATTGGTTCTCTACTATATCTTTGTGCTTCTCGTCCTGACATAATGTTGAGTGTATGCATGTGTGCGCGATATCAAGCAGCCCCTAAAGAATGTCATCTTAAAGCTGTTAAAAGGATAGTGAGATACTTGATACACACACCAAACTTTGGCATTTGGTATCCTAAGAGAGCTTCTTTCGATCTTGTTGGCTATTCCGACTCGGACTATGCCGGTGACAAGGTTGATAGAAAGTCAACTTCGGGTACGTGTCAATTCCTTGGTCGATCCCTTGTATCTTGGTCCTCCAAGAAACAAAATTCGGTATCCTTATCCACTGCCGAGGCAGAATATATTGCTGCTGGTTCGTGTTGTGCTCAAGTACTATGGATGATACAAACGCTTAAGGATTATGGGATACATGTGAGACGTGTTCCCTTGCTTTGTGACAATGAGAGTGCAATTAAAATTGGACACAATCCTGTGCAACACTCTCGGACAAAGCATATTGAAGTTCGTCACCATTTTATTCGTGATCATATTGCCAAGGGTGACATTAATCTTAAGCATGTTCGTACTGACAAACAACTTGCTGATATCTTTACAAAACCTCTTGATGAGAAAGCATTTTGTCGCTTAAGGAGTGAGTTGAACATCATTGATGCTTCAAACTTGGAGTGATAACTCCATTGATGCATGCAAGGCATGAGCCTCTTGACTAATCCTTGATATTTCTCTTATGATGATGATCATATGTCTTGGACACATTTGCCTCCTTGTATTGCATCTAACTCTTTGCAGGTACTTGGATGATCTACATTCCACAAGATTACCACACTCTCAAATCTTGAGTAATCTTGTCATTGACCAAGTATCTAGCCCTTTGGGATGTTGAGTTCAAGGAATAAAATTCCACATATCCTTTTTGACATCTTATACATCTAGTATTTCACTCTTGTCATCTTGGATATCCTCGAGTATTTCCTTGCTTGCCTAACCCATGTAGGAAGATGAACTACACAAGTAGAAATGGCGCTCCAACTTCACATTCAATGAGCACCTACATCGAGCTTACCTACATGAGCAAAGCATCAACAAACCCAAGGTATGTTCTTCACATCTTTGAGGAGCTTTACTCAAAGTCATGAGTACAAGCAACTTCATAAGATGTGATCACATCAAATGCTTAATCGAAAAATGGCAACCCCATTTTGAGCTTAAACGATGAGTATGACCTATGATCAAATGTCCTCATTTGACTCCTAAGTCAATATACTCAAACATAGGTGACTTTGTCGCCGACCTTTATCTGGATGAAGTACATATGCTTTTGGAGTTTTTCTGTTTTCTCTTATGTTCTCTCATTGAGTTTTCTTTAAACAAAACAAAAAAAAACTTCATCTAGGAATCTTTTTCATTTCTTTTCTTATGTCCTTGTGAATATCCTTTTGGCTCTGATCAATTCCCCGAAAATCTTTTACAAATTCATTGCAAATCTTTTGAAATATTCCTCGCGAAGTGAGCTGAATTATTTCTGTACTTCCTTGGAATAAACTCGGCGTCACCGATTTGAAATTTTCGGTCTAACCGAAAAGGATTCGGACCCACCGATCCATAAAATTCGGTGTCACCGATTTATCTTCCAGGACATCAACTTCTGCAGCTCCACTCAAATTTTAAATCTTAAGGAGGAGAAGACTCAAATTTAAATTCTCAATGTTTCTCTTGGAATGTTCTTATTTGCCCTGTTGTGATTCTTAAGGATCCCACCTATTTCTTTCTTTCTTTCTTTCTTTCTTTCCATCTTTCCTGCCCTACCTAGTTTGCTGTCCTTTTCGGCACTTGATGTCAAAGGGGGAGAAGACTTAGGGGGAATAGGGGGAGTAAGGGGAGAAGAGAAGACTTAGGGGGAGAAGAAAATTAATCTTAAGGGGGAGAGAATCACATCAAAGCTGTTTTACATTTGGACATCATTCTTTTGATTTTTGCTCTTTCCATCAAAACCCCTTGTTCTGATATCTTATGGAATCATTTAGTTTAGAGGGAGAAGACTTAGAGGAATCTTCACAATTGATATCTTATGGAAAGCAAAATCTCTCAGAGTTCATTGAAAATCTTTTAGCTTCGGAGACATGTTTGCTGATTCAAGCCTGTGCTCAATATGAGACACTCTTTATACATGTCCTCCCTGGCTTGGTACTCTTGATGTTCTTGCAGTTGGTTGAAGGAATACTCTTGTGTTATCTAACCTTGTTTTCTCAAGTTTATCCCTTCAGGTACAATGCCAAGGAACCTCAAGGTAAGTATATGCATCTTGCAGAATGTGCATGATGGTGACTTGCTTGTAAATACTTGTTTGCAAGAAATCACCATGCACATATGCATTATCACTCACTTACTTTCATCTGCTCTGATGCATATAGCCAAGCTGCATGTAGCACATCTTGCTTATCTCTCTTGTGTGCTTGTGGTAGTCCAAAACCATAATCTATGAAAATCTTGCACACTTGTAGGGGGAGCCTGTGTACTACATGCTTGTCAAAGCTTTCATGATAATTCTGTCTTTCTTTTAATAAGCTTTGATGTCTTGTTTAGTATAATTTCTGTGTGTTGCCATCAATTACCAAAAAGGGGGAGATTGAAAGCACATTTGCTCCCTGGGTGGTTTTGGTAATTAATGACAACATACTTTGTGGTTGGACTAATGCTTTTATCAAGTATGTTTCAGGAAATCCAATCACATTGGTATGGCAAGATGACTGAAGAAGTGGACCCCTCAAATGCTAAGGCAAGCATTGGCAAAAGCTCAAGACTTTATTTTTGGTTTAGTGATCCAAGATCACATTGAGTCCATAGGAAAGCCAATACTATTAAAAGGGGATGAGGTTGTGTTGATGATCTGGTTGCTCAAGTGCTTAGTGATTTAGCTCCTTCAACTATCAGCAACTTTCACTTCTATACACACTCATAAGTAATCTCGGACAAACCGATTCTTCCAACTCAGTCCCACCGAGATGAACCACTTCAGCCATATTCCAAACCCTAGAAAAATCGGTCATTCCGAGTTTGAGATCGGTCTCACCGAAACTGAACTGCCAACCTTCTGTAACCATTTCACATCATTTCGGAATAACCGAGTTTGTATTATCGGTCTCACCGAAATGGGCGAGCTTCTGTCTTGGCTCAAATCGGTCTCACCGATATTGCATTTTCGGTCTCACCGATTCTAGCATGTTCCTGTCTTTTCTCATATCGGTCTAACCGAGTTTTCTTTCTCGGTCCCACCGAAAATTCCAACGTTCATATCATTTACACTTTCGGTCCCACCGAGATGGTATTTTCGGTCCCACCGAAAATCCCAACGTTCACTATATTTGAACTTTCGGTCTGACCGAGTTTTCACTTCGGTCTCACCGAGATTGCTCAAATATGTGTGTAACGGTTGGATTTTGCGTGGAGGCTATATATACCCCTCCACCCCCTCTTCATTCGTGAGGAGAGAGCCATCAGAAAGTCTACCACTCCTACCATACACTTTCTGAGAAGAGAACCACCTACCCTTGTGTTGAGATCAAGTCATTCCATTCCTACCATATGAAACTTGATTTCTAGCCTTCCCAAGTTGCTTTCCACTCAATCCTTTCTTCCACCACAGCCATATCAGTGAGGAGAGTTGAGTGTTGGGGAGATTATCATTTGAAGCACAAGAGCAAGGAGTTCATCATCATCAACCACATCTATTACCTTTTGGAGGGTGGTGCCTCCTAGATTGGTTAGGTGTCGCTTGGGAGCCTCCGTCTTTGAGATGTGGAGTTGAACCAAGAAGTTTGTAAGGGCAAGGAGATCGCCTACTTCGTGAAGATCTACCCCGAGTAAGGCTAGTCCTCCGTGGGCGTAGGCCATGATGGAATAGACAAGGTTGCTTCTTCGTGGACCCTTCGTGGGTGGAGCCCTCCGTGGACTCGCGCAGCCGTTACCCTCCGTGGGTTGAAGTCTCCATCAACGTGGATGTACGATAGCACCACCTATCGGAACCACGACAAAAATCTTCGTGTCACCAAACTGCGTTTGATCTTCTCCACCTCTCTTTACTATATGTGCAATTTACTTTCCGCTGCCCATACTCTAGAATTGCATGTGTAGTGTGATACTTGATTTAATCTTATTTGTGAAACTGCCAAAAACTCTGCTTAATCAAAAGGCAGATTTTTATATTGTCAAGTAGTCTAATCACCCCCCCCCTCTAGACATACTTCTTCGATCCTACAACGGTAAACACACAAGCATAAACATGGCATACGATGCACAAACAAGTATGATGCATGTTCGGTTTAATTATGCATGGCAAGGCAAAGTGCACAAACAAATACTACAAGTTAAGTGGAGATCAATATGCAACGAGTTGCATATTGACGAAACACCACATTTTAATTATTTAGTTGCCTCTCGTTATTTACAAGACAAGATTAAATGTTTTTAACATGGCAAGAGGTGAAGCATAATAAAACTACACTATTGAGACATTTTAAATGAGGCCGGAGAATAACAACAACATATCCGGAAAATCCCCATGAGCATGTTTAGTAATTATTAAAGCAACAACAATTCACACATATTAATGTTGTTAATATGATGCGGATGACATGATCAAGTTTTATGCAATTATTAAAAGGTTGACTTAAAAGAGATATGAAGTATTGTCACCGTGGTGGAAGGAAAGGGTGCCACGGCAACGATCCGAAAATCATGCAACGCAACATCTTGGTTCCGGTAACTCGTTGAGAGTCGGGTGCAAAAGATGACGGAGAGCGAGTCAAACGAGATGATGGGGTGTTCCCGTTGCCGGGTTCCCACGGGTCGGCGACGAGGCAACCGAGGAACATGACAAAAGGGCGGAACGGGCACGGTGCACACAAGGACAAACATTTCATACAACCACAACAAGCATTCACGGTTCATCGACTCGAGGTTATACCTTCGAAACACTCGTTTCGGGACGGTTCGAGATCGTAGAGGAAGTAGTTGTTCACGTAGAGGTACACGTGTAGTCGTTCACATCCCGTTCGGAGAGGTACTTGCGGTCTCGGCGACGGTAGGGGTACACGGCGACGGTAGACGAACTCGTTCGTAGATGTACTTGGCGCATCCGTCTTTTCCGGGCGACGGTAGTGGAACACGTTCCGTAGGGGTACTTGCCGAGTCGGTCGTCGTGGTACTTGGGGGTTCTCGTTCTCGCGACGGTAGTGGTACTTGGCGCATCACACATGTAGTCATACACGTTTCGTAGCCGTAGAGGTACACGTGGCGACGGTAGACGTTCGGGCGCCGGTAGACGTTCGGGTACAAAAGAAGATAGACTTGTTGTTTCCTGGTTATCTGAGATTAACAATAACAACAACAATACAACAAAACAAAGGGAACAGCTGCTGTCTCGGCGACGAAGCTGGAAAGGACGGGGTCTTCTCGGAGCTGCTCGATCTGCTGGAGACGGAGACGGCAGGGGCTTGGAGGCAGGGACCTGGGAGGCCATGGCGAAGGCGCCTGGAAGTCGGGGCAGCAGGAGGAGAGGGCCCCGCAGTCCATCTGCGAGGAGGGAGGCCACGCGCTGCGGCCTGGCGCTAGTCGCGGGACTGCAGAGGCTCGGCCCTGGGAACGGGCGCTCGGGGCCGGGGCAGAGGCAGCGCTCTGCCTGGTCGAAGTGGCGGCGGGGTTCCCGGAGGGGCGGCGGCGCGGTGAAGGAAGGAGGCAACCGAGGCCGGGCGCGGCGCTGGTAGCCTAGAGGCGAGGCGCAGAGGAGGACCGCTCGCTGCTGCGAGGAAGATGGAGGGCGCGGCCTTGCTGGTCGGAGGAGGGACGGCGTCGGGCGCTCGAGGGGGAAGGAAGCGGGCTCCTGGTCGAGGGGAGATCGAGAGGGAGGAGGGGGCGACGATGCGGTCGGGCGAGTGCGAGGCTGCGGGAAGAGTGCGAGGGGTGGCGGCGGGCTCGATGGGAGGAGAGCGATCGGGGAGAGATGAGCGGAGGGGTCGGTCGCTAGGGTTACAAGGGGGTTTGGGCTGAGGCGCCCTGGGCCAAGGAGGGCCGCGGCTGGGATGAGGCCTGAGGCCAGCTGGACTGCTCTCCTTTTATCCCTATTCGGAGTCAAGCAAGAAGAAAAGAAAGAGAAGAAGGAGGGGGTTTGGGCAAAACTAGCACAAAGTTAATTTTCTCGGGCTCGTAAAAATGAGCACGACCGGAGAGAAATATAAAAGGCCAGATCGGAAAAATAATTCAAACATTTTTGAATTTATTTCAAATGGGTTTGAACTAAGACTTGAATATAGAAGTGTCCAAAAATGTTCGAATTTTTGGAGGAACCTCGAAACAACGGAAAAGAATTATTGGCAAGGTTTTTGAAGGAAACTCGAAGTGAAAAGACATGGGGAAATTATGCAAGTGTGTTATGGTGATTCCGAAGCAATGGAATAATTAATAAATATAGCTCCCTAAATATTGAGAGGCTTTTATATGTTTTAAAGAGAAGACATCCTTCCCTCGATTTAAATGGACCGAAGGTCCACACGATTTATTTAGGTTGAGATGCAAAATAAAATATGACATGATGGCATGATGACATGATGCAATGCAAAAATAAATAACACAAGCTCAAAAGTAACACACGGGCAACCCGGAACATCTGGAATCTTCTGGAATCTTCTGGGATCTTCTGGGACGTCGGTCTTCGGGCGTCACACATGCCTAGATATTCTCATAATTATTTGCTTATCTATCAATTGCTTGACAGTAATTTGTTCACCCATCATAGAATTCTGCTATCATAAGAGAAGCCACTAGTGAAACCTATGGCCCCGTGTCTATTCTCAACATAATAAATCTACAATCTACTTTACTTTACTGTTTTTACTTTCTGTTCTTATATCCAAAAATACCAAAAATATCAAACTATCCTATCTATCAGATCTCACTTTCGTAAGTGATCGTAAAGGGATTGACAACCCCTTATCGCGTTGGCTGCGAAGTTCTTATTTGTTTGTGCAGGTGCGAGGGACTCGCGCGTGGTCTCCTACTGGATCGATACCTTGGTTCTCAAAAACTGAGGGAAATACTTACGCTACTGTGGTGCATCACCCTTTCCTCTTCGAGGGAATACAACGCAAGCTCGAGAAGTAGCAAGAAGAATTTCTGGCACCGTTGTCGGGGAGGCTTACGCAAAAGTCATATACCTAGTACCTATCACAAACCCTTATCCTTCGCATTACATTATTTGCCTCTCGTTTTCCACTCCCCCACTTCACCCTTGTCGTTTTATTCGCCCTTCTTCCGTTCGCCTTTTTGTTTGCTTGTGTTGCCATGTGCCTTCTATTAGGTTGCATCTTCGCTTGCTAAATTATGGATCCTCATCCACTTGCTAATCTTTTTAAGAGATCCAATTATGATGAACCAATTGCTAGTGAGCTGCGTGCACTAGATTATCTTTATGAGGTTTTGCTTGAAATTCATGAATCTGAAAATTGTGAGGAATTGTTAAAAGAAAAAGTGATTCACGATAGCTCCTTAAATAAAAAGCATGATTGCAATGATGTTATTATATATCCTATTAATGTCAATTGTGTTAATAATATGCAAACCCCTAAGCTTGGGATGCTTATTTTGCTATGCCCACTACTTGTTGCAATGATCATGATTGGGGTGATTCTTCTTATGATCTTGAAAATTTATTTAATCCCCATGGTGAATATAAGATTGATGATGGTGTTTGCAATAATATTGAAAGTGGGTTTTGAAGAGTGTCAACTTTAGATCCCACATATGTGGAGAATTTTCAATCTTATGATTTTTTTGATAAAAGTGGGTTTGGAGAGGTCATGACTTTAGTTAATGTTGATCCCACTATTTTGGAAGAGTGTCAACGCCGTATGCATGTGGATCGTGTTAAGAATATCATTTGTGATAGCTATATTGTTGAATTTGCTTATGATCCTACATGTAATTATTATGAGAGAGGAAAGTATGGTTGTAGAAGTCTTCATGTTACTAAATTACCTCTCGCTATGTTGAGATTGCTATTGTTTCTTTCTTCTTCCTTGCATATGTTAGATCTTGCTTGTCTTGCTAATTTGTTTTCCTATAAAATTCCTATGAATAGGAAGTATGTTAGACTTAGATGTGATTTTCACATGCTATATGATGCTCTTTTTGTGCTTCAAGTCTTGTCTTTCATGTGAGCATCATTGAAATATCAAGCCTATCTTAATGGCTATAAAGAAAGAGCTTGTTGGGAGGCAACCCAATTTTATTTTCTTTGTTTTTGCTTCTGATTAGGAATAAATATTGCATCTAGCTTCTATTTAGATGTGGTTTTGTGTTTTAAGTAGTGTTTGTGCCAAGTAGAACCTTTGGAAAGACTTGTGTGAAGTTTATATGATCTTGCTGTAAAAAATAGAAATGTTAGCGCTCACTAGAATAGTCACCAGATTTTAATGGAGAGTGCTATTTAGTTGATTCTTTTTGCAGATGATTAATAGACAAATTCCTCATGCTTAACAATTTACTTCAATATTTTTGGAGTCACAGAAGTATTCGAAAGTTACATATTACTACAGACTGTTCTGTTTTTCGTGTGTTGTTTGCTTATTTTGATGAATCTATGAGTAGTATTGGAGGATACGAATCATACAGAAGTTGGAATACAGTAGGTTTAACACCAATATAAACAAATAATGAGTTCATTACAGTACCTTTGAGTGGTGGTTTGTTTTCTTATACTAACGGAGCTCACGAGATTTTTGGCTAAGTTTTGTGCCGTGAAGTTTTCTAGTTTTGAGTATGGCTTTGATGGACTATGGAACAAAGAGTGGCAAGAGCCTAAGCTTGGGGATGCCCAAAGCACCCCAAGGTAAAATTCAAGGACAACCAAAAGCCTAAGCTTGGGGATGCCCCGGGAAGGCATCCCCTCTTTCGTCTTCATCTATCGGTAACTATACTCGGGGCTATATTTTTATTCACCACATGATATGTGTTTTGCTTGGAGTGTTGATACGTCTCCAACGTATCTATAATTTTTAATTGTTCCATGCTATTATTTATGAAGTCTTGGATATTTAATGGGATTTATCTTACACTTTTATATCATTTTTGGGACTAACCTACTAACCCAAAGGCCTAGTCCAGATTGTTGTTTTTGCCTGTTTCAGGGTTTTGCAGAAAAAGAATATCAAATGGAGTCCAAACGGAATGAAACCTTCGCGAGAGATATTTTTGGAGAAAATCATGCACATGGAACTTGAGAACCATGTCAGGGAGCATCGAGGCGTCCACGATGGTGGGGGGCGCGCCCCCTTCCCACGGCGCGCCCCCTGCCTCGTGGGCCCCTCGAGCACCCCCCCGGTGTCCTCCTTCCTCCTATATAAGTCTATGTACCCCGAAACCTTCCACAAGAGAGAGAAAACCCTAATTCCACCGCCATAAACTTCCGTTCCCGTGAGATCCCATCTTGAAGCCTGTTCCGGAGCTCCACCGGAGGGGGATCCATCACAGAGTTCTTCTTCATCATCATCATCGCCCTCACCATGAGTTGTGAGTAGTTTACCACAGACCTTCGGGTCCATAACTAGTATCTAGATGGCTTCTTCTCTCTCTATCTGGATCTCAATACAAAGTTCTCCTCGGTCTTCGAGGGGATCTATTCGATGTAATCTCCTTTTGTGGTGTGTTTGTCGAGATTCGATGAATTGTGGGTTTATGATCAAGATTATCTATGAGAAATATTTGGTTCTTCTCTGAACTTTTTATGTGTGCTCATAATATCCTTGCAAGTCTCTTCGAAATATTGGTTTGGTTTTGCCTACTAGATCTATAGTTCTAGCAATGGGAGAAGTCCTTGGCTTTGGGTTCAATCTTGCGGTGTCCTTTCCCAGTGATAGTAGGGGCAGCAAGGCACGTATTGTATTGTTGCCATCGAGGATAAAAAGATGGGGTTTATATCATATTGCTCGAGTTTATCCCTCTACAGCTTGTCATCTGGCTTAAGGCATTACTCTGTCCTTATGAACTCAATACACTAGATGCATGCTGGATAGCGGTTGATGTGTGGATTAATAGTAGTAGATGCAGAATCGTTTCGGTCTACTTGTCTCAGACGTGATGCCTATATACAATGATCATGCCTACATAGTCTCATAATTATTCACTTTTCTATCAATTGCTCGACAATAATTTGTTTACCCGCCGTAGAATATCGCTATCATGAGAGAAGCTACTAGAGAACACTATGGCCCCCGGGTCTATTCTCAACATATCAATCTACATCTACTTTACTTTTACCGCTTTTATTTTCTGTTCTTATAAACAAAAATACCAAAAATATAAACTATCATCTCTATCAAATCTCACTTTCGTAAGTGACCGTAAAGGGATTGACAACCCCTTATCGCGTTGGCTGCGAAGTTCTTATTTGTTTGTGCAGGTGCGAGGGACTCGCGCGTGGTCTCCTACTGGATTGATACCTTGGTTCTCAAAAACTGAGGAAAATACTTACGCTACTATGCTGCATCTCCCTTTCCTCTTCGAGCAACACAAGCTCAGAAGTAGCAAGAAGAATTTCTGGCGCCGTTGCCGGGGAGGCTTACGCAAAAGTCATATACCAAGTACCTATCACAAACCCTTATCCTTCGCATTACATTTATTTGCCTCTCGTTTTCCTCTCCCCCACTTCACCCTTGCCATTTTATTTGCCCTTCGTCCGCCGTGTGTTTATCGTTCACTTGCTTCTTGTTTGCTTGTGTGTTGGATTGTTTGCTTGTCGCTATGGCTCATAACAATACCAAATTGTGTGACTTCTCCCATACCAACAACAATGATTTTATTAGCACTCCGATTGCTCCTATTACCGATGCTGAATCTTGTGAGATCAATGCTGCTTTGTTGAATCTTGTCATGAAAGATCAATTCTCCGCCCTTCCTAGTGAAGATACCGCTACCCATCTAAACAACTTTGTTGATTTGTGTGATATGCAAAAGAAAAGGGATACGGATAACAATATTGTTAAATTGAAGTTATTTCCATTTTCACTTAGAGATCGTGCTAAAACTCGGTTTTCCTCTTTGCCTAGAAATAGTATTGATTCATGGAATAAGTGCAAAGATGCTTTTATCTCTAAGTATTTCCCTCCTGCTAAGATCATCTCTCTTACTAACGATATTATGAATTTTAAGCAACTAGATCATGAGCATGTTGCACAAGCTTGGGAGAGAATGAAATTAATGATACGTAATTGCCCTACACATGGTTTGAATCTATGGATGATTATTCAGAACTTTTATGCTGGCTTGAATTTTGCTTCTAGAAATCTTTTAGATTCGGCCGCAGGAGGCACTTTCATGAAAACTACCTTAGGAGAAGCTACCAAACTCCTAGATAATATTATGGTTAATTATTCTCAATGGCACACCAAAAGATCTACTAGTAAAATAGTGCATGCTATTGAAGAAATTAGTATTTTGAGTGGAAAGATGGATGAACTTATGAAATTGTTTGTTGCTAAGAGTGCTTCTTCTGATCCTAATGATATGCCTTTGTCCACTTTGATTTAAAATAACAATGAATCTTTGGATGTGAATTTTGTTGGTAGGAATAATTTTGGTAACAATGCTTATAGAGGTAATTTTAATCCTAGGCCTTTTCCTAGTAATTACTCTAATAATTATGGTAATTCCTACAACAACTTTTATGGAAAGATGCCTTTTGAATTTGAAACTAGTGTTAAGGAGTTTATGATCTCGCAAAAGAATTTCAATGCTATGCTTGAAGAGAAATTGCTTAAGATTGATGAATTGGCTAGAAGTGTGAATAGAACTACTCTTGATGTTGATTCTTTGAAACTTAGATCTTTCCCACCTAAGCATGATATCAATGAGTCTCTCAAAGCCATGAGAATTTCCATTGATGAATGCAAAGAAAGAACCGCTAGGATGCGTGCTAAAAGAGAGGATTATATTAAAGCGTGTTCTTCTAGTTATCATGAAAATAAAGATGAAGATATGAAAGTTATTGACGTGTCTCCTATTAGATCCTTGTTTTCTAGTATAAATTTTGATGAAGATAGGATTGGAGATGATTCTGCTTTAAGGTGCCCCAATGATTCAGAGTTTTTAGATCTTGATGCTAAAATTGCAAAAAGTGGGAGTGAAGAGATTAATACTTTGCATAGTGATGAACCCACTACTTTGGATTTCAAGGGATTCAATTATGATAATTCCTCTTTGATTGATTTTATTTCCTTGTTGCAATCCGTACTAAATTCTCCACATGCTTATAGTCAAAATAAAGCTTTCACTAAACACATAGTTGATGCTTTGATGCAATCTTATGAAGAAAAACTTGAGTTAGAAGTTTCTATCCCTAGAAAGCTTTACGATGAGTGGGAACCTACTATCAAAATAAAAATAAAAGATCATGAATGCTATGCTTTGTGTTATTTGGGTGCAAGTGTCTCCACTATCCCAAAAACTTTGTGTGATTTGCTAGGGTTCCATGAACTTGATGATTGTTCTTTAAATTTGCATCTTGCGGATTCCACTATTAAGAAACCTATGGGAAGGATTAATGATGTTCTTATTGTTGCCAATAGGAATTATGTGCCCGTAGATTTCATTGTTCTTGATATAGATTGCAATCCTTCATGTCCTATTATTCTTGGTAGACCTTTCCTTAGAACGATTGGTGCAATTATTGATATGAAGGAAGGAAATATTAGATTCCAATTTCTATTATGGAAAGGCATGGAACACTTTCCTAGAAAGAAAATCAAATTACCATATGAATCTATCATGAGAGCCACTTATGGATTGCCTTCCAAATATGGCAACACCTAGATTTATCTTGTATCGTGCCTAGCTAGGGGCATAAAACGATAGCGCTTGTTGGGAGGCAACCCAATTTTTTGTTTTTTTTTTGTTTCTGTTAGGGAATAAATATTGCATCTAGCCTTTGTTTAGATGTGGTTTCATGTTTTGTTTAGTGTTTGTGTCAAGTAGAACCTTTGGGAAGTTGTGTGTGAAGTTTTTGTGATCTTGATGTGAAAAACAGAATCGTTAGCGCTCGCTAAAGTGGTCGTCAGATTTTACTGGAGCGTCCTATTTAGTTGATTCTTTTTGCAGATGGTTAATAGACAAATTCGTCACATTTACCTATTTAGTTTGAATTTTTTGGAGTTACAGAAGTATTCGAAACCTGTAGATTACTACAGATTGTTCTGTTTTTGACAGATTCTGTTTTTCGTGTGTTGTTTGCTTATTTCAATGCATCTATGAGTAATATTTGGAGGTATGAACCATAGAGAAGTTCGAATACAGTAGGTTTAACACCAATATAAACAAAGAATGAATTCATTGCAGTAGCTTTGAGTAGTGGTTTGCTTTCTTATACTAACGAAGCTCACGAGAATTTTTGTCTAAGTTTTGTGTTGTGAAGTTTTCAAGTTTTGAGTATTGCTTTGATGGACTATGGAACAAAGAGTAGCAAAGGCCTAAGCTTGGGGATGCCCATGGCACCCCAAGTAAAATTCAAGGATAATCAAAAGCCTAAGCTTGGGGATGCCCCGGGAAGGCATCCCCTCTTTCGTCTTCATCCATTGGTAACTATACTTGGAGCTATATTTTTATTCACCACTTGATATGTGTTTTGCTTGGAGCGTCTTGTATAATTTGAGTCTTTGCTTCTTAGTTTGTCACAATCATCCTTGCTGGACACACCTATTTGAGAGAGTTAAATATGGCCTAGGAATTGTTAGAACACTCTATGTGCTTCACTTATATCTTTTGAGTTGAATAATTTTTGCTCTAGTGCTTCACTTACATCTTTTAGAGCACGGTGGTGGTAATATTTTGTAGAAATTCTTGAACTCTCATGCTTCACTTATATCTATTTGAGAGTCTATTAAAACAGCATGGTAATGTGTTTAGGCTAATAAAACTAGTCTTCACATGATAGACATCCAATATCAATGTAGTAAAAAAATTCACACTAAGTGCATTGAATATGATGAGATGTTGGATGCTTGATAATTGTTTTGAGATATGAGGATAGTGATATTAGAGTCATGCTAGTGGAGTTATTATGAAATTGAGAAATACTTGTGTTAAGGTTAGTGATTCCCGTATCATGCACGTATGGTGAACCACTATGTGACGAAGTTAGAGCATGAGGTATTTGTAGAGTGCCAACCTTTGTGTGGAGGTCGGGGGCGCGCGATGGTTAACTCCTACCAACCTCCTGTTGGGGAACGTAGTATTTTCAAAATTTTCCTACGATCGCGCAAGATCTATCTACTAGATGCATAGCAACGAGAGGGGAGAGTGTGTCTACGTACCCTCGTAGACCAAAAGCGGAAGCGTTTATCAACGCGGTTGATGTAGTCGTCCACCTTCACGATCCGTCCCGATCCAGTACCGAACGTACGGCACCTCCGCGTTTAGCAAACGTTCAGCTCGATGACGTCTTCGCCTTCTTGATCCAGCAAGACGGGCGAAGTAGTATATGAGTTCTGGCAACACGACGGTGTGGTGGCGGTTGTTGATGAAGAACAATCTCTGCAGGGCTTCGCCAAGCACTACAGAAACTAGACGGAGGATAAACTAGAGGGTCGGGGTTGCCGACACACGGCTTGGTGTATCTTGATGTGTCTTGGGTGCTAGCCCTACCCCTCTATCTATATGTTGAGCCTTGGGGTCGAAACTTGGAGTAAAAGCCTTCACAAAGTCGGTTTCACCCGAAAGGCAAGAGTCCTTCTCGGACTCCAGGGCCAGACGCCAGGGTTCCCGGCGTCTGGACCCAGACGCCAGGGACCCTGGCGTCTGGCCCCTGGACTCCGCAAAACTTCCTTTTGCGCTTTCCAAAAACCTTGTGTGCTTTCCCTTTTGGCCCAAATAAAGTGTTCTCGTACCCAAACACTTCGGGAAACATCCGGAACCCCTTCCGGTGAATTCCGGAACCCTTCCGGAGGTCAAACACTATTATCTTATATATTAATCTTTATCTTCGGACCATTCCGGAGTTCCTCGTCATGTTCGTGATCACATCCGGGACTCCGAATATCATTCGGTCACCAACATACATAACTCATTAAATACTATATCGTCAACGAACGTTTAAGCGTGCGGACCCTACGGGTTCGAGAACTATGTAGACATGACCGAGACATCTCTCCGGTCAATAACCAATAGCGGAACCTGGATGCCCATATTGGCTCCTACATATTCTACGAAGATCTTTATCGGTCGAACCGCATAACAACATACGTTCTTCCCTTTGTCATCGGTATGTTACTTGCCCGAGATTCGATCGTCGGTATCTCAATACCTAGTTCAATCTCGTTACCGTCAAGTCTCTTTACTCGTTCCGTAATACATCATCCCGCAACTAACTCATTAGTTGCAATGCTTGCAAGGCTTAAGTGATGTGCATTACCGAGAGGGCCCAGAGATACCTCTCGGACACTCGGAGTGACAAATCCTATTCTTGATCTATGCCAACACCACGAACACCTTCGGAGACACCTGTAGAGCATCTTTATAATCACCCAGTTACGTTGTGACGTTTGATAGCACACAAGGTGTTCCTCCGGTATTCGGGAGTTGCATAATCTCATAGTCATAGGAACATGTATAAGTCATGAAGAAAGCAATAGCAGTAAAACTAAACGATCATAGTGCTAAGCTAACGGATGGGTCTTGTCCATCACATCATTCTCCTAATGATGTGATCCCGTTGATCAAATGACAACTCATGTCTATGGTTAGGAAACATAACCATCTTTGATCAATGAGCTAGTCTAGTAGAGGCATACTAGGGACACTCTGTTTTGTCTATGTATTCACACATGTATTAAGTTTCCGGTTAATACAATTCTAGCATGAATACTAAACATTTATCATGATATAAGGAAATATAAAATAACAACTTTATTATTGCCTCTAGGGCATTTTTCCTTCAGTCTCCCACTTGCACTAGAGTCAATAATCTAGCTCACATCGCCATGTGATTTAATACCGATAGTTCACATCGTTATGTGAATAACACCCATTATTCACATTGCCATGTGACCAACACCCAAAGGGTTTACTAGAGTCAATAATCTAGTTCACATCGCTATGTGATTAATACCCAAGAGTAATAAGGTGTGATCATGTTTTGCTTGTGAGAGAAGTTTAGTCAACGGGTCTGTCACATTCAGATCCATAAGTATTTCGCAAATTTCTATGTCTGCAATGCTCTGCATGGAGCTACTCTAGCTAATTGCTACCACTTTCAATACGCATCCAGATTGATACTTAGATTCATCTGGATTTAGTGTCAAAGCTTGCATCGGCGTAACCCTTTACGACGAACTCTTTATCACCTCCATAATCGAGAAACATTTCCTTAGTCATCCAGTTACTAAGGATAATTTTGACCGCTGTACAGTGATCTACTCCTGGATCACTATTGTACCTCCTTGTCAAACTCATGGCAAGGTACACAACATGTTTGGTACACAGCATGGCATACTTTATAGAACCTATGGCTGAGGCATAGGGAATGACTTTCATTCTCTCTGTATTTTTCTGCCGTGGTCAGTATTTGAGTCTTACTCAACTTCACACCTTACCAATCAGGCAAGAACTCCTTCTTTGACTGATCCATTTTGAACTATTTCAAAATCTTATCAAGGTATGTACTCATCGAAAGTCTTATCAAGCGTCTTGATCTATCTCTATAGATATTGATGCCCAATATGTAAGTAGCTTCACCGAGGTCTTTCTTTGAAAAACTCCTTTCAAACACTCCTTTATGCTTTCCAGAAAATTCTACATCTTTTCCGATTGACAATACGTCATTCACATATACTTATCAGAAAGGTTGTAGTGCTCCCACTCACTTTCTTGTAAATACAGGCTTCACCGCAAGTCTGTATAAATCTATATGCTTTGATCAACTTATCCAAGCGCATATTCCAACTCCGAGATGCTCGCACCAGTCCATAGATGGATCGCTGGAGCTTGCACATTTTGTTAGCGCCTCTAGGATTGACAAAACCTTCTGGTTGCATCATATACAATTCTTCTTTAATAAATCCATTAAAGAATGCAGTTTTGTTATCCATTTGCCAGATTTCATAAAATGGGGCAATTGCTAACATGATTCGGATAGACTTAAGCATCGCTACGGGTGAAAAAGTCTCATCGTAGTTGTCGGTGTACTAAAGTAGGGGTACCTTAGTATCCCGACTTGTGCACGGGCAGTAGCAGCGTCCCGTGGTCGGGCTCGCCACGCGCCCGCCAAGGCCCGCTCTGGATCCTTTAGAGCCATTCAAGAACAAAGTATTCAAGTTAAAGAAACAAGGCCCCGGCAAGAGGAGCTTGCCGGGAAGGCCGTACCAGGCTCAAGACCATACCTTTAGCACAAGACCCTGGCAAGAGGAGCTTGCCAGGAAGGACAGAGCATAGCATTTCAGAAGACTCGCAGTGGCGCATCGCGCGCCCCGGCAAGGCCCGGAGAGCGACAAGCTTCTGGGCGCGGCAAGGTAGCGACCGCGGCAAGGCACTTGCCGCGGCAAGCTTCCACTGTGTGCCCGCGCTCCAGCTCATCTGGCCACGCGTCGCCCTGGGGCCTTTCCAGGTGCACGTGGCGGAGGGCTGTGCAGCCTGGGGTACACGGTGGCAAGCCACGATGACGAGGCCACCATCGTGGCGAACGGAGACGCCCGGACGGACGCTTTTTTGCGCTATTTGGGACGACGGCGACGGGCATTCAATGCCCTTGTCCCCCACCGTCAGGGTTAGGTACAAAACACTGTACATACACTGTTACAACTACCACCATTTTTACAATTCTACCCTCGCCTACGTTGCCACCTGTAGGTGACCCCTTGACCTATAAAAGGAGGCCCATGCACAACGTAGAGGGGGTTCCGAACTTCGATCACTCGCACGCTCGGTGTAGCTAGCAACCAGTACTGTAGCTCTTCTTGCTCCCGAGTCAAGAACTCAATACAACCAAGGCAGGAGTAGGTTTTTACGCATCCATGCGGCCCGAACCTGGGTCAACTGCTCGCGTGTGCGCCTCGATCTGCTCTTTGTGCATCCTCCGCTCCCTTGCCATACCGAAAAGGGGCTTCGGTCCCATAGGTGTTCGTGGGCGATCAGTTTCCCCGACATCTTTGGCGCGCCAGGTAGGGGGCGTCGAGGTTGTGCGAACCTGATCCGGCGTTCACGCGGGCGCAATCTTCAGCAACTTCACCAACTTCGTAAACTTCATCGACATGCCGCCGAAGAAGAAAGCTTCGGAGGTAGGAGGCCCGTCTGCGTCGATCCCGTCGCCACCAAAACCAACAGTTGGTGGGGTAGACGCTGGCGGAAGGACGGACGCCGGCGAGGAAACTCACGGCGCCGCCAAGTCCAAGGATAAGACGGACGACCGAGCGCACTCCAAGACCTCGGTGTCCGTACATGCACCGCGTCCCTCTCAGGAGGTGCCGGAACGGCAACGGCGTGGTACGCAGGGTACCATCCGCTTGCTGGGCCAAGGCCAAGTTGGCGGGATGCGGGACGCTCAAGGCCAACACGCTGGCACGAGCAAGGCGCGGTCGCCGGGGCGAGAACCTGCTCCTTCTAACGCGGTTAGAAGTCCGAGCATATCTCGCTCCTCACACCGCTCGCCACCACTGCCCTCCACTCCAGCAGAGGCTCTAGATAGAGCTCAGCTGCTCCTCGACTTCCCTCCAGCGGCAGACAAGGCCGAAGACTGGAGGGCTACCATCCAAAGCCTCATCGCCTTCGCTAACAACGACACACCGCAGCAGCCGGCGACGTCACGGCCGCGGCAAGTCAGCCAGGCGCGGGCTGACGGAGACAAGACCGCCGGGGGTGCAACTACCGTGCACTCCCCACCGCGAAAGCAGAAATCGCCGACTCGCCGGATCAACATCGACGACGAATCCACGGCGTCATCGGATCCACGAGCTCGCCGCGATCAACGCCAAGTCCTCGGCGACAGGCGACAAGAAGACGCTCGAACTCGCATCGAGCGTCGAAGAGAAGTGCGACGACAGTCCGACCAGCGCGCTGGGACCGCTGTCGACATGCACGCGCCCGGCGAACCAGGCGACTTGCCGTACGCGGCAGGTTGCCCTGTGTTCACCCGTGAGTTGCGGCAAGTCCAGTGGCCAGCATGAAGAACTTCAAGCCCGACGTACCTGAGAAGTACGACGGCAAGACCCATCCCTCGGAGTTCCTCAACATCTACACCATTGCGGTGCAGGCTGCCGGGGGACGAGACGAGAAGATACTAGCAAACTACTTCCTGCTCGTGCTTAAGCCAAACGTTAGATCTTGGCTTATGCACTTGCCGGAAAACTCCATCTCTTCTTGGGCCGACCTGTGCCACCAGTTTGTAGGCGCCTTCACGGGCGGCCACAAGCCCCATGGCCAGGAAAGTGATCTCCACATACTTGCCCAGAAGGAGGGAGAGTCCCTGCGGAAATACATCCAGAGATTCAGCCGCGTCCAGCACAACATTCCGGACGTCCACCCTGCCGCGGTTATTAGCGCGTTCCATCAGAACGTGCGTAACCGCCGGATGAGGGAGGAAATGGCGATGTGCAAGATACGAGATGTCAGTGAGCTTTATGCCCTGGCAGACAAGTGCGCGCGCGCTGAAGAGGGGAGGAGACTCCCCGGAGAGGATGTTGGAGCAGGAGGATCGGATAGTGAGGATGCCGCCCCGGCAAGGAAAAACCGGCGGCGGGACAATAAGAAGAAGAAAAACAAAGAAGTACTGGCAGTCGAGCAGTCCGGCAAAGAGGCAGGCGCCAAGAAAGCTCAGGCTGGTGGCTCCGGCAAGGAAGCCGCCACTGTAGCCGCCGCTGACAAGCAGGACGGCTCCGACAAGCAGTACTGCAAGATCCACCGCACCAAGGGCCACGATCTCCAGAACTGCAAAAGGGTCGAATACCTCGTTGAGCAGCAGAAGGCTGAGTACGAGCGACGCGACAAGGAGAAGGCCCAGGGGGTGGAGGAGAGTCCGGCAAGAAGCGGCCATTCAATGGCCGGGGAGGACGCCGCGGCAAGGCCAAGCAGCGGCAAGGAGATAGACCTCCCCGCGGCCGCGACAAGGACGAAGACGAAGACGATGATGAGGACATGGACGACGGAGACAACAGCGAGCAGGAGTTCCAGAAGGCCACAGAAGTTCTGTGCGTCGATGGAGGTGCCTCTCTGCATACTTCCCACCGCCAACTCAAGCAATGGGTGCGGGAAGTAAATGCAGCAGAGCCACCCGTCGAGTCGCGCAAGCTCCTGAAGTGGTCCAGCACGCCCATCATCTTCGACATTGAGGACCACCCTGGCCGCATAACTGCGGTCGGGTGCTTGCCGATGTTGGTTTCGCCAACCATCCGCAACCTCAAGGTCGCCAAGATGCTGGTTGACGGCGGGGCCGGCCAGAACCTGATCTCCTCCGCTGTGATCCGGAAGCTGCAGATCCCCGACAGCGAGCTCGAGGAGACCGGCACGTTCCAAGGGATCAACCCGGGAAGGAGCAAGCCGAAGGGGAAGATCACATTGCCAGTAACCTTTGGCGGAGAGCTAAACTTCAGGACTGAGAGGATCACATTCGACGTTGCCGATATCCCATTGCCATACAATGGGATACTTGGCCGTCCAGCGCTCGCCAAGTTCATGGCAGCCTCTCACTACGCCTACAACATGTTCAAGATGACAGGGCCGATAAGCGTCATCTCTGTCCCCGGCGACAAGAAGGACGCGCTTATCTGCGCCGACAAGATCTACCAGGACGCAGCAGCCGCCACAAACAGCAAAACACTTGCCGCTGAAGCTCCCGGGGGGAAGGACAAGACCAAGTCCGCCAACAGCTCTGGGGCCCACTCCGGCAAACGCACCTCTTCGGAGTGCCGCGCTGCCGTCGAGGACGCACCATCGAGCTCCACCGGCAAGTGCAAGAAGGGAATGGCAGCTCCACCTGCAACCAAGAAGGTGTCCGCCAAGGAGGAAGACACTGGTGGTACTTTCACCATCAGTGCCACGCTCGATCCTAAATAGGAAAGCACGCTCGTTGCTTTCCTGCGGGCGAAATGTCGATGTGTTTGCATGACAACCGTCTGACATCCCCGGCGTTCCCAGGAAAGTAATTGAGCATAAGCTTGCCATTTGTCCTCATGCGCGGCCCGTCAAGCAGAAGGTCAGGAAGCAAGCGGTGGAGCGCCAAGAGTTTATTGCTGAAGAAATCAAGAAGTTGGAAGCGGCAGGCCTTGTTAGAGGTGTTCTTCATCCCACGTGGCTGGCCAACCCTGTTGTCATGCGCAAAGCTAATGGGAAGTGGAGGCTTTGTATAGACTTCACTGATGTGAATAAAGCTTGTCCCAAAGATCCGTTTCCCTTGCCGCGCATTGACCAGATCGTTGACTCCACGGCTAGATGTGAGTTGCTTTCATTCCTTGATGCATATTCCTGATACCACCAGATATTCATGGCTGAAGAAGATGAAGAGAAGACCGCATTCATTACTCCATGTGGCACTTACTGCTTTATACGCATGCCCTTTGGATTGAAGAATGCGGGTTCAACATTTGCAAGGGTGGTCCACACTGCTTTTGAACCACAGATACACAGGAATGTAGAAGCTTACATGGATGATATAGTGGTCAAGAGCAAGGACAAGGATACCCTGATTCAAGACCTAGATGAAACCTTTGCGAACCTGCGCAAGATACAACTCAAGCTCAACCCCGAGAAGTGCGTGTTCGGAGTCCCCTCCGGCAAACTTCTCGGTTTCTTTGTGTCCCAGAGGGGGATTGAAGCTAATCCCGACAAGATCAAAGCCATCGAGCAGATCGAAGCTCCGAAGCGCGTCAAGGATGTACGGAGGCTTGCTGGTTGTGTGGCTGCCCTCAGCAGGTTCATTTCTAAGTCCGCGGAACGCGCCCTGCCATTTTTCAAAATCCTGAAAAAGGCAGGTCCAATGAAATGGACTCCGGAAGCGGAGGCAGCGCTGCAAGACTTGAAAGGGTACCTATCCTCCACTCCAATACTTGTCGCACCTAAGCCGCAAGAGAAGTTGCTGCTATACTTAGCAGCAACCAATCAAGTGGTTAGTGCTGCGTTAGTAGCGGAAAGGGAGGCAGATGAGGAGCCCACAGCCCCGGCAAGCACGTCCAGCGACAAGCAGGGGGCTTCCCCGACAAGCTCTGGCCCCGACAAGGGAGAGTCTGCGCAGATGCGAGAAGAAGTGCAAAAGAAGATGGTGCAGCGCCCAGTCTATTTTGTCAGCTCCCTCTTGCAGGGGGCTAGATCAAGATACTCTGGGGTGCAGAAGCTGCTTTTCGGCCTCCTCATGGCCTCGAGAAAGTTGCGCCACTACTTCCAAGCACATGAGATAATAGTGGTCACTCGCTTTCCGCTGAAAAGGATATTGCAAAATCCAGAAGCAACAGGCAGGATTGTCGAGTGGGCACTGGAGCTGTCAAGCTTTGGTCTCAAGTTTGAAAGTACTTCAACTATCCAGAGCAGAGCCTTGGCAGAGTTCATAGCAGAATGGAAACCAACACCAGATGAAGAGATTGCAGAGACAAACGTCCCCGCCGAAGAAGCAAACAAAGAATGGGTAATGTACTTCGATGGAGCCTTCTCGCTGCAAGGCGCCGGTGCTGGTGTGCTGCTCGTCGCACCCACCGGCGAGCACCTCAAGTATGTTGTCCAAATGCACTTTCCCAAGGAACAAGCAACGAACAATACTGCAGAGTATGAAGGTTTGCTTGCCAGCCTCAGAATTGCAGCAGAACTTGGGATCAAGAAGCTGATTGTGCGGGGAGATTCGCAGTTGGTTGTCCGACAAGTGAACAAGAGCTACCAGAGCCCATTGATGGAAGCTTACGTCGACGAAGTGAGAAAGCTTGAAGAGCACTTTGAAGGCATACAGATGGAGCATGTTCCAAGAGCTCAAAATGATATCGCAGACGGCCTGTCAAAGTGCGCTGCACTGAAGCTACCTGTGGAACCAGGGATCTTCATGCTCAAGCTAACTCAACCATCCGTTACACCATCAGTTGGGCAAAGCAAGAAGAGAAAGTTGGTTTCCGGCGACTACTTGCCGGCGGATCTTCCTAAAGCCGCCGCCAAGGTCCCCAAGATCAACGACCAAGTTGTTGAGGAACGGTCTGCTCCTGCAGACCCCAGGGTTCGTACAGTTGAAGCAGGCGTTCCCGACAAGTCTTGCCCCGGCAGGCTTGCCGGGGAGCGTCCAGCTCCGGCAGAGCCGCAGGTTCTTGCCGTAGAAGCTGACGTTCCCGCAGCAGCACTGATGCCTTTAGTCCTTGTTGTTGAGCCTCAAGCTCCAACCTGGGCACAGCAAAATGTCCGTTTTCTTCAAACTGGATAACTTCCCGAAGAGCCAGAAGAGATAGAGAGAATAACCAGGCAATCAAGTATGTACCAGTTCGTCGGCAATGAACTGTACAGAAGAAGACTCAATGGTGTCAGATTGAAGTGCATTTCCCGGGAAGATGGACAGAAGCTATTGGCAGAGATACATGGAGGCATATGTGACCACCACATTGGCGCAAGAGCACTTGCCGGGAAGGCATTCCAGCAAGGTTTCTTTTGGCCAGAAGCCCTCCAAGATGCAACTGCACAAGTAACCAAGTGTGAAGCGTGCCAGTTCCATGCCAAGCAAATACATCAGCCAGCTCAAGCTCTCCAGACGATCCCTTTGTCCTGGCCCTTTTCGGTCTGGGGGCTCGACATCCTCGGCCCCTTTCCCCGCGCAGTCGGGGGCTTTGAGTACTTGTACGTCGCTATCGACTAGTTCACAAAGTGGCCGGAAGTGGAACCAGTGAGAAAGGTGACCGCACAGTCAGCAGTCAAGTTCTTCAGGTTGATTGTTTGCCGTTTCGGAATCCCTAACAGGATCATCACCGACAACGACACACAGTTCACAAGCCGCACCTTCATGTAGTACGTCCAAGACCTTGGCGCCAAGGTCTGCTTCGCTTCTGTTGCTCACCCAAGGAGCAACGGTCAAGCGGAGAGGGCAAACGCTGAAGTGCTGCGCGGGCTCAAGATAAGAACTTTCGACAGGCTGCGCAAATGCGGAAGAAACTGGATTGAGGAGTTGCCGGCGGCTCTTTGGTCAATCAGGACGACACCAAATCGAGCCACCGGACAGACACCCTTTGCTCTTGTCTATGGAGCAGAGGCAGTTCTCCCCACGGAACTCGTATACGGGTCTCCTCGAGTGCTCGCTTACGATGAGCTCGAGCAAGAACAACTGCGGCAAGATGATGCACTGCTCCTCGAGGAGAACCGTCTTCAGGCTGCTGTACGAGCTGCTCGATACCAGCAAGCTTTGCGCCGCTTCCATAGCCGCAAAGTCAAGGCCAGAAGTCTCGAGGAAGGCGACCTTGTTCTTCGGCGTGTTCAGTCCGCCAAGAATTCCAACAAGTTGACGCCGAAGTGGGAAGGCCCTTATCGGGTGAGACAAGTCACAAGGCCCGGCGCTGTCCGCCTTGAGACCGAAGAAGGCTTACCGGTGAGCAACTCCTGGAACATTGAGCATCTTCGCAAGTTTCACCCATAAGGCGCGGTTGCCGTGATCCGCTCCGGCAACCACCTTTTGTACAAGTCTTGCCGCTGTTGCATGTAAACCTTTGTACAAAGCCGGGCGCAGACCCCGTGCATCAGTAAAACTCTTGTGCCTTGCACAACTTGTCGTTTCATGCCTTTTCGTTTTTCTTGCATGTGTTATCTGACACTTTGTGCAGCACACACCCCCAGTAAGCAATAACGAGCCGCAAAGCTCCATACCTATGTTTCCTCCGTTTTTCTTTCTTTTCTCAAGCAGAAGAAGGATTCCTCGCGCACAAGTTTGCCGGGGGGGAGGAGACAGTGGTATGGACCAAGTGCCGTTCAAGAAAGCCTCGTCTTGCCGAGAAGCAAACAACACAAAAGCTAAGTTGCCAAAGTTTGAGCATTCAAATTTTTAAAATTTTAAAGTTATCTTCCTTGAACGACCACACTTTGTATGGAAAACCTGTGCGCGGAGGAACCTACCCGTAGCTAGCCGCGCCCTTATTTTGTTTCGAGCACGCTCAACGGCTTAAGTGAGCTGCGACAAGTGTCGCGCCCTTACTTCGTTTTCGAGTTTGCTCAACGACCTAAGTGTGCTGCGACTAGCTGCGGCAAGGTTTCTTGCCGGTAGAGGCGTTGCCACCAGGCTGCTGAAGTTCCGCACTCAGCGCTCGCGGCAAGGGTCCCTTTGCCGGCAAGTTTCCTAAAAGCGTAGGGTAAAAGCATACAAAGTAAAGAGGTTGAGAAAGGAAATAACACTGCATCAACTACCCAAAACAAAGTTATATTACAAGATGACTTGTCGCTGTTCTAATAGACTACTGTCCATGACTTAATTGGCAGCGACAAGGGAAGCGGAAAGAAAATAACCTAGTCTACACGATCGCCGTCAACTCTCCTGATCTTGACCACCTTGGCCACGATGTGGGCGACAAGAGCCTTCAGCGCTTCCTGGTCAGCGTCCGGCGGCAAGGTCCGGAGGACGTTGTCAAGATTGATCCCGGGGTTGCGGTAGACTATCTTCGTCATCACTCTCTCCACAACTCTCGTGCAAAGCCTGCGCGCCTTGTCCGCCAGCTGCGTTGGGATCCTTTCCCGGAGCTGCTCAAGGGCCGGCGCTATTCCCCTGAAGAATAAGCTCAGCTTGGCGCTGTGAGGGAGGTTTGCGTCGGGGAAGTACCCGAGGTGCTCCGTCCCCAGCGCCGCCATCTCCCTGTCGATGTCAGCGGCGGCGGCGACGAGCTCCTCGGTCCACTGCTCCATCGTCTGCCTGAAGTTATTCTGCGTGAGGGCGGCGCTGTCCAACAGTGCCCTCTCTGCCCAGAGATCTTCCTTCAGTTTCGTCTCCCTGTTCCTGGCGCCGTCAAGTGATTCAGTGAGGGTGGACAGCTTCAATTCCTAGTCCGCGATGGAGTCCTTGGCGACGGCGAGCTCCTTGCCCTTGTCGGAGAGACGGACCTGCAGCTCCGAGTGGCTGTGGGCGTCTTTCTCCCTCTCCAACTTGAGCGCGGCGACCTTCTCCTCGCTCGTCTTCAAGTTGAGCTCCAACTGTGCCACCCTCGCCTCCAAGTCCCTCTTGGCGGTCTCTGCAGCTGCAGCTGCGTCCCTCGCTTCCTGCAGAGCCCCGCCGAGGGACTGCTCGCGCGCGGTAAGGTCGTCCTCATGACTATCGAGGTCGACCTTCCACTGCCTCAGCTCTCCTTCCCGCCGAGACAGATCTTCGGCGGCAAGCCTTTGCTGCTCCTCTGCCTCGGCCTTTTCGAGGACGAACGCCTGGTGCGCCTCGGCAAGCTCCTCCCGCTCCTCCGCCAAAGATCGGAGGGCCGCCTGGTTGGCGGCACGGAGCTCCTCGGCGCGCTTCTCCAGATCAACGCCAGCCTTGGCAGCCAGGGCCTCCCGGGACTCCAGCTTGGCCTGCCTGGCGCGGTACAGAGCCAGGAGCTTCCGCGGGAGCTGCTCCTCTTCGGGCTCGCTGCTGCTGCCGGGCGCGTCGACAAGCCTCAGCCCGGCGGAGACCAGGACTTCCCCATCGAAGACCTCTCCCTCCGCGGGCGCCCTCGATGTAGAAGCCCACGGAACTTGGATGAAGACCCCGTTGGCGGCCTCCAGATAGACGCCCGGCTCGGTCGCGGCAGCAGAAGGGTCGGCGGCCGGCGCAGCGTCCGGCACTCCTGCGGCCTCAGGGCCGTCAGTGCGGTCGTCGGTCCCCTCCTCAGCTGCCGCGTCAGTGGCCGCGGCGGTCTCATCGACGGTGGCCTCTGTCTCCATCGGCTCCGGGACGGTCGAGTCTGAAGACGAGAAAAGAAGAAGAAAGAAAGAAGAAGTGTCAAGCAAATATCCAAAAAGGAGAATTCAAGAGAAGAAAAACACAAGGGTTACCTGCACAAGCCTCGTCTTCGACAGGGTTCCTCGCCGGGGGGGTCCTCCCTTGGCAGCGTGGTGGTAGCCCCCGCTGGCGGAGGGCCACTGGCGCCTTCCCGTGGCGGGGTGCTCGCCCTTGGCGGAGTACTCGTCCTTGGCGGGGTGCTCGCCCTTGGCGGGGTGCTCGCCCTTGGCGGGGTATTCTCCCTCACCGGGGAGCTCCTCCTTGGCGGGGAGGCTGAGACGAGCGGCTCTTCGGGAGCAGTCTCTCGACGCTCCTGAGGCCGCGGCTCTGCTTCTGCACAAATCAGCAAACAAACAAGACATTAGCAAGGAAAAGAAGCCCACGCGCGCCGGACAAGTGAAGAAGTAAAAAGAAGACTCACGCTGGGGGCTGCGCTGGGGGCTGCTCTGCGGAGCAGCAGGCTGGTCCGGCAAGCTTGTCGCTGGCGCATCCCGTGCCGCTGCGACAGGCTCGTCCTCTAGATCGACCACCAGAATCTTGACCCTTTTAGCCGCTCTCTGGGCCAAGGTCCTGGAAGATAAACAAGATCAAAGTCAGGCAAAGAAAATTCAAGACAAGAGCAACAAAAATCAAAAGAAATAAGAGTTGCAAGTGCTTACTCTTCCTCCTACTTGTCGGAACTGAGGACGGAGAAGTCGAAGTCCGCCTCGCGCATCCCGGCGCGAGGAGCTGGAGGAGTAGGCTCCCTCGGGCGCTTGGCGGGCTCCGGAGCCGTGGTCTGAGAAGACCCCGCTCCGGTCGTCGCCGAAGCCCGAGGGGCGGAAGGAACGCCAGAACCAGTTCGGGAAGATCCTCCTCCGCCTGCCGCTGAGGCGCGAGGCGCCCCCTTGACGGCCTTGCTCATCGTGGTGGCGCGCGTCGAGCGACGCTGCGGCTGCTGTTGGACCGCCGGCCGCCTCGCCATATCAGTGGCCTTGCGGAGGTGTTTCTTGGGCTGAGGCGGAGGACTTGGTGGTGGCGGAGAACTCCCCGAGGATGAAGAGGAGTCATCGAGGCCCAGAGACCCGCCTGAGTCTTCTGAAGAGTCGCCCGATTCGGCGTCCTCCTCGGCGGGCTCACTTGACTCTGTGCCCTGCCCGGCAGCCTCGCTCGTCTCGGCAGGCTGCCCGGCGGGCTTCAGCAGTTTGAGGATCTCTTCGTCCTCGGCCCGACTCACCGCATCCGCTGCATCCGCCTCATCCAAGGAGTACCCAAACTCACCCGCGGCCTCGGCTGCGGCTGCCTCCTCCATTCTGCTGGCAATATACGCCACATCCCGGTCGGTGGTTTCGCGGGTGAGACCTTTCTTCTCATCGAGATTGATCGGCAGCTCAACCAAGTTGTCGAAGAAGGTTTGTGTAGTTTCGTCTGAAGGCGCCAGCCAAGTGGGGTCAACCCCGTGGGAGTCGCACAGCGGCATCGCTGCGCGGATAGCACTAAGTGACGAATTGTTACATAGTGGAACTACCCCCCGCGACGGGGCAAACCACTCCGGGTGCTTGGCGTCGTGCTTGAACAGCTCACGGAGCATCCCCTTGAGCTCCAGGACAGTGAAGTTATAGTTAAGGCCGGGGCGCAGCCTCATACAGTCTGCCGCGTTGCCGAAATCTCAAGCAGCCCTCTTCCTCTCCTGCAAGGGGGCAATGCGGCGGCGAAGGAAATCTGCCCCGACCTCACCTACAGTAAGGTTGGCTTGCCGGAGGCGAAGAATCCTGGTGAGAGCTATCTTCAGCTTCTCGTCCTCCGGGGCCAGATCACTCCAATCCTTGTCGCACACTATTGCAGCTCGGCGCGGGGAAGTAAACTGCTGGGGTCCATCCTCCATGATCCAGCACCAGTCAGCCCTCCACTCCTCCCACTTTCCGCGGAGCTCTCCAATCAAGTACGCCTCTTTCTTATTGAGCCTAAAGATCCAAGAGATCCCGCCGGACAGGGGTGACCCAGACTCTACCCGAGGTGTGAAAAAATGGCGGAAGAGGGCTACGTTGGGGGTGACTCCGACAAAGTTCTCGCACACATGTGCGAAAACGGCCATGGTCAGGACTGCGTTCGGGGTAAAATCATGGAGGTGGAATCCATACGTATTCATGACATCGCAGAAGAACTCAGAGTATGGAGGGCAGAGTCCGCAATGGAAGAACAGGGCAAAGTAAGGATAACCTCCCGGAAACATGTCGCAGGCTTCGGCGGGGAGAACTCTGGTGCGCGGGTGAGCTTTCGTCTCCCTCGACCAGAAGAGGTAAAACTTGTCCTTCAACTCCCTCGCGCCGAGCCTCGGTGGGAAGACCACCATCCTCTTCCGCATTGCTGCTAGCTTCGCCGCCCGGTCGGTCTTCGCGGCTTTCGCCTTATCGCCCTTCGGGGCCATGGCAGAGACGGCGAGGGAAGTCAACGGCGCTGGAGAGACTGGCGGCGGCGGGAGGAGGGTGGAGCTCAGCTCTCTTTCGACCTTTGGGGAGGAGGAGAGCGGCGGGGGTTTCTGGAGGTTGAAGACACAATGAAGCAATGGGGGGAAACTGCCCCTGTTTCCTCTGCTTTTAAGGGGGAGTGGGGGACGTTCCACATTTTCCCATTAAAGAAACATGCCACGATCTCTCCCACGACGCCGCAATCGACGCGTGCCGTTAGGGAGGGACGCGGCAGATACGGAGGGGGATACGGCGCGCCGTGGGCCGCGGGTGCTCGTGCACTGTTTTGGGCCTGGCCCAACAGCGCTCGGCACCGTGTGTGGCCCAGGCCCGGGGGCTCCTGTCGGTGTACTAAAGTAGGGGTACCTTAGTATCCCGACTTGTGCACGGGCAGTAGCAGCGTCCCGTGGTCGGGCTCGCCACGCGCCCGCCAAGGCCCGCTCTGGATCCTTTAGAGCCATTCAAGAACAAAGTATTCAAGTTAAAGAAACAAGGCCCCGGTAAGAGGAGCTTGCCGGGAAGGCCGTACCAGGCTCAAGACCATACCTTTAGCACAAGACCCTGGCAAGAGGAGCTTGCCAGGAAGGACAGAGCATAGCATTTCAGAAGACTCGCCGTGGCGCATCGCGCGCCCCGGCAAGGCCCGAAGAGCGACAAGCTTCCGGGCGCGACAAGGTAGCGACCGCGGCAAGGCACTTGCCGCGGCAAGCTTCCACTGTGTGCCCGCGCTCCAGCTCATCTGGCCATGCGTCGCCCTGGGGCCCTTCCAGGGGCACATGGCGGAGGGCTGTGCAACCTGGGGTACACGGTGGCAAGCCACGATGACGAGGCCACCATCGTGGCGAACGGAGACGCCCGGATGGACGCTTTTTTGCACTATTTGGGACGACGTCGACGGGCATTCAATGCCCTTGTCCCCCACCGTCAGGGTTAGGTACAAAACACTGTACATACACTGTTACAACTACCACCATTTTTACGATTCTACCCTCGCCTACGTTGCCACCTGTCGGTGACCCCTTGACCTATAAAAGGAGGCCCATGCACAACGTAGAGGGGGTTCCGAACTTCGATCACTCACACGCTCGGTGTAGCTAGCAACCAGTATTGTAGCTCTTCTTGCTCCCGAGCCAAGAACTCAATACAACCAAGGCAGGAGTAGGGTTTTACGCATCCGTGCGGCCCGAACCTGGGTAAACTGCTCGCGTGTGCGCCTCGATCTGCTCTTTGTGCATCCTTCGCTCCCTTGCCGGACCGAAAAGGGGCTCCGGTTCCATAGGTGTTCGTGGGCGATCAGTTTCCCCGACAGTAGTCAACTCCTTGAACTTGTCGAAAACCTTTCGCAACAAGTCGAGCTTCGTAAACAGTAACATTACCGTCAGCGTCAGTCTTCCTCTTAAAAATCCATTTATTTTCGATGGCTTGCCGATCATCGGGCAAGTCAACTAAAGTCCACACTTTGTTCTCATACATGGATCCCATCTCAGATTTCATGGCCTCAAGCCATTTCGCGGAATCTAGGCTCATCATCGCTTCCTCATAGTTTGTAGGTTCATCATGGTCTAGTAACATGACTTCCAGAACCGGGTTGCCGTACCACTCTGGTGCGGAACGTACTCTGGTTGATCTACGAAGTTCAGCAGTAACTTGATCCGAAGTTTCATGATCATCATCATTAGCTTCCTCACTAATTGGTGTAGGAATCACTGGAACCAGTTTCTGTGATGTACTACTATCCAATTCGGGAGAAGGTACAATTACCTCATCAAGTTCCACTTTCCTCCCACTCACTTCTTTCGAGAGAAACTCCTTCTCTAGAAAGGATCCACTCTTAGCAAAAAAGACCTTGCCTTCGGATCTGTGATAGAAGGTGTACCCAACAGTTTCTTTTGGGTATCCTATGAAGATTTACTTCTCCGATTTGGGTTCGAGCTTATCAGGTTGAAGCCTTTTCACATAAGCATCGCAGTCCCAAACTTTAAGAAATGACAGCTTAGGTTTCTCATCAAACCACAGTTCATACGGTGTCATCTCCACGGATTTAGATGGTGCCCTATTTAACGTGAATGTAGCTGTCTCTAATGCATAACCCCAAAAGCGATAGTGGTAGATCGGTAAGAGACATCATCGATCGCACCATATCTAATAAAGTACGGTTATGACGTTCGGACACACCATTACACTGTGGTGTTCCAGGTGGCGTGAGTAGTGAAACTATTTCACATTGTTTTTACTGAAGGCCAAACTCGCTAACTCAAATATTTTACCTCTACGATCATATCGTAGAAACTCTTATTTTCTTGTTACGATGATTCTCCACTTCACTCTGAAATTCTTTGAACTTTTCAAATGTTTCAGACTTGTGCTTCATTAAGTAGATATACCCATATCTGCTCAAATCATCAGTGAAGGTCAGAAAATAACGATACTCGCCACGAGCTTCAACACTCATTGGTCCGCATATATCAGTATGTATGATTTCCAACAACTCTGTTGCTCGCTCCACAGTTCCGGAGAACGGAGTTTTAGTCATCTTGCCCATGAGGCATGGTTCGCAAGCACCAAGTGATTCATAATCAAGTGATTCCAAAAGTCCATCACTATGGAGTTTCTTCATGCGCTTTACACCAATATGACCTAAACGGCAGTGCCACAAATAAGTTGCACTATCATTATTAACCTTGCATCTTTTGGCTTCAATATTATGAATATGTGTATCACACGATCGAGATCCAACAAACCATTTTCATTGGGTGTATGACCATAAAAGGTTTTATTCATGTAAACAGAACAACAATTATTCTCTAACTTACATGAATAACCGTATTGAAATAAACATGATCAAATCATATTCATGCTCAACACAAATGCCAAATAACACTTATTTAGGTTCAACACTAATCCCGAAAGTATAGGGAGTGTGCGATGATGATCATATCAATCTTGGAACTACTTCCAATACACATCGTCACTTCATCCTTTAACTAGTTTCTGTTCATTATGCAACTCCCATTTCGAGTTACTACTCTTTAGAAACTAAACCAGTATCAAATACCGAGGGGTTGCTATGAACACTAGTAAAATACACATCAATAATCTGTATATCAAAATATACCTTCGTTCACTTTGCCATCCTTCTTATCTGCCAAGTATCTAGGGCAGTTCCACTTCCAGTGACCATTTCCTTTGCAGTAGAAGCACTTAGTTTCAGGCTTGAGTTTAGCTTTGGGTTTCTTCATGGGAGTGACAACTTGCTTGTCATTCTTCTTGAAGTTCCCCTTCTATCCCTTTGCCCTTTACTTGAAACAAGTGGTCTGGTTAACCATCAACACTTGATGCTCTTTCTTGATTTCTACCTTCGCCGATTTCAGCATCGTGAAGAGCTCGGGAATTACTTTCGTCATCCCTTGCATATTATAGTTCATCACGAAGTTCTACTAACTTGGTGATAGTGACTAGAGAACTTTGTCAATTACTATCTTATCTGGAAGATTAACTCCCACCTGATTCAAGTAATTGCAGTACCCAGACAATCTGAGCACATGCTCACTGGTTGAGCTATTCTCCTCCATCTTGTAGGCAAAGTACTGTCAGAGGTCTCATACCTCTCGACACGGGCATGAGTATGAAATACTAATTTCAACTCTTGGAACATCTTATATGCTCCGTGGCGTTCAAAACGTTTTTGAAGTCCCGGTTCTAAGCCGTAAAGCATGGTGCACTTAAACTATCAAGTAGTCATCATACCTAGCTTTTGTCAAAACGTTCATAACGTCTGCATCTGCTCCTGCAATAGGTCTGTCACCTAGCGGTGCATCAAGGACATAATTCTTCTGTGCAGTAATGAGGATAATCCTCAGATCACGGAACAATTCCGCATCATTGCTACTAACATCTTTCAACTTAGTTTTCTCTAGGAACATAAAAAAATAAACGGGGAGCAACATCGCGAGCTATTGATCTACAACATAGATATGCTAATACTACCAGGACTAAGTTCATGATAAATTAAAGTTCAATTTAATCATATTACATAAGAACTCCCACTTAGATAGACATCCCTCTAGTCATCTAAATGATCACGTGATCCAAATCAACTAAACCATGTCCGATCATCACGTGAGATGGAGTAGTTTTCAATGATGAACATCTTATGTTGATCATATCTAATATATGATTCACGCTCGACCTTTCGGTCTCCAGTGTTCCGAGGCCATATCGGCATATGCTAGGCTCGTCAAGTTTAACTCGAGTATTCTGCGTGTGCAAAACTGTCTTACACCCGTTGTATTTGAACGTAGAGCTTATCACACCCGATCATCGCGTGGTGTCTCGGCACGACGAACTTTCGCAACGGTGCATACTCAGGGAGAACACTTATACCTTGAAATTTAGTAAGGGATCATCTTATAATGCTACCGTCGTTCTAAGCAAAATAAGAAGCATAATAAGATAAACATCATATGCAATCATAATATGTGATGTGATATGGCCATCATCATCTTGTGCTTTTGATCTCCATCTCCAAAGCACCGTCATGATCACCTTCGTCACCGGCGCGACACCTTGATCTCTATCGTAGCATCGTTGTCGTCTCGACAACTATTGCTTCTACAACTATCGCTACCGCTTAGTGATAAAGTAAAGCAATTACATGGCGATTGCATTTCATACAATAAAGCGACAACCATATGGCTCCTGCCAGTTGCCGATAACTTTACAAAACATGATCATCTCATACAAAACCTTATAACTCATCATGTCTTGACCATATCACATCACAACATACCCTGCAAAAACAAGTTAGACGTCCTCTACTTTGTTGTTGCAAGTTTTACGTGGCTGCTACGGGCTTAGCAAGAACCGTTCTTACCTACGCATACAAAACCACAACGATGTTTCGTCAAGTATGTGCTGTTTTAACCATCACAAGGACCGGGCGTAGGCACACTCGATTCAGCTAAAGTGAGAGAGACAGACACCCGCTAGTCACCTTTAAGCAACGAGTGCTCATAACGGTGAAACCAGTCTCACGTAAGCGTACGCGTAATGTCGGTCCGGGCCGCTTCATCTCACAATACCGCCGAAGCAAAGTATGACATGCTGGTAAGCAGTATGACTAGTATCGTCCACAACTCACTTGTGTTCTACTCGTGCATATCATCTACGCATAGACCTGGCTCATGATGCCACTGTTGGGGAACGTAGTATTTTCAAAATTTTCCTACGATCACGCAAGATCTATCTACTAGATGCATAGCAACGAGAGGGGAGAGTGTGTCTACGTACCCTCGTAGACCGAAAGCGGAAGCGTTTATCAACGCGGTTGATGTAGTCGTGCACCTTCACGATCCGTCCCGATCCAGTACCGAACATACGGCACCTCCGCGTTCAGCACACGTTCAGCTTGATGACGTCTTCGCCTTCTTGATCCAGCAAGACGGGCGAAGTAGTATATGAGTTCCGGCAACACGACGGTGTGGTGGCGGTTGTTGATGAAGAACAATCTCTGCAAGGCTTCGCCAAGCACTACAGAAACTAGACGGCGGATAAACTAGAGGGTCGGGGTTGCCGGCACACGGCTTGGTGTATCTTGATGTGTCTTGGGTGCTAGCCCTACCCCTCTATTTATATGTTGAGCCTTGGGGTCGAAACTTGGAGTAAAAGCCTTCACAAAGTCGGTTTCACCCGAAAGGCAAGAGTCCTTCTCGGACTCCAGGGCTAGACGCCAGGGTTCCCGGCGTCTGGACCCAGACGCCAGGGACCCTGGCGTCTGGCCCCTGGACTCCGCAAAACTTCCTTTTGCGCTTTCCAAAAACCTTGTGTGCTTTCCCTTTTGGCCCAAATAAAGTGTTCTCGTACCCAAACACTTCGGGAAACATCCGGAACCCCTTCCGGTGAATTCCGGAACCCTTCCGGAGGTCAAACACTATTATCTCATATATTAATCTTTATCTTCGGACCATTCCGGAGTTCCTCGTCATGTCCGTGATCACATCCGGGACTCCGAATATCATTCGGTCACCAACATACATAACTCATTAAATACTATATCGTCAACGAACGTTTAAGCGTGCGGACCCTACGGGTTCGAGAACTATGTAGACATGACCGAGACATCTCTCCGGTCAATAACCAATAGCGGAACCTGGATGCCCATATTGGCTCCTACATATTCTCGAAGATCTTTATCGGTCGAACCGCATAACAACATACGTTGTTCCCTTTGTCATCGGTATGTTACTTGCCCGAGATTCGATCGTCGGTATCTCAATACCTAGTTCAATCTCGTTACCGTCAAGTCTCTTTACTCGTTCCGTAATACATCATCCCGCAACTAACTCATTAGTTACAATGCTTGCAAGGCTTAAGTGATGTGCATTACCGAGAGGGCCCAGAGATACCTCTCCGACACTCGGAGTGACAAATCCTATTCTTGATCTATGCCAACACCACGAACATCTTCGAAGACACCTGTAGAGCATCTTTATAATCACCCAGTTACGTTGTGATGTTTGATAGCACACAAGGTGTTCCTCCGGTATTCGGGAGTTGCATAATCTCATAGTCATAGGAACATGTATAAGTCATGAAGAAAGCAATAGCAGTAAAACTAAACGATCATAGTGCTAAGCTAACGGATGGGTCTTGTCCATCACATCATTCTCCTAATGATGTGATCCTGTTGATCAAATGACAACTCATGTCTATGGTTAGGAAACATAACCATCTTTGATCAATGAGCTAGTCTAGTAGAGGCATACTAGGGACACTTTGTTTTGTCTATGTATTCACACATGTATTAAGTTTCCGGTTAATACAATTCTAGCATGAATACTAAACATTTATCATGATATAAGGAAATATAAAATAACAACTTTATTATTGCCTCTAGGGCATATTTCCTTCACCTCCCCCCCCCAGGAGCATGCGTTGATTGCTTTGTTTTGATGACTCGTAGATTTTTGCAATAAGTATATGAGTTCTTATGTCTAATGTTGAGTCCATGGATTATACGCACTCTCACCCTTCCACCATTGTTAGCCTCTCTTGTACCGCGCAACTTTCGCCGGTACCATAAACCCACTATATATCCTTCCTCAAAACAGCCACCATATTATTCCTCAAAACAGCCACCATACCTACCTATCATGGCATTTTCATAGCCATTCCGAGATATATTGCCATGCAACTTTCCATCGTTCCGTTCATATGACATGCATCATATTGTCATATTGCCATGCATGATCATGTAGTTGACATCGTAGTTGTGGAAAATCCACCATGCATAATTTTCATATATGTCACTCTTGATTCATTGCACATCCCGGTACACCGCCGGAGGCATTCATGTAGAGTCATACTTGTTGTAGTATCGAGTTGTAATTTCGAGTTGTAATAAAAGTGTGATGATCATCATTATTAGAGCATTGTCCCATGTGAGGAAAGGCCAATAAAAAAGGATGGCCCCCAAAAAAATAGAGAGGGGTTAATAAAAAAAGAAGAGAAAACCCCTCCAAAAAAATGAGAGAAAAGAGAGAAGGGACAATTGCTACTATCTTTTTCCACACTTGTGCTTCAAAGTAGCACCATGTTCTTCATGATAGAGAGTCTCATGTTTAGTCACTTTAGTATACTAGTTGGAATTTTCATTATAGAACTTGGCTTGTATATTCCAACGATAGGCTTCCTCAAATGCCCTTGGTCTTCGTGAGCAAGCAAGTTGGATGCACACCCACTAGTTTCTTTTGTTGAGATTTCATACATACTTAGCTCTAGTGCATCTGTTGCATGGCAATCCCTACCCACTCACATTGATATCTATTGATGGGCATCTCCATGGCCCGTTGATATGCCTAGTCGATGTGAGACTATCTTCCTCCTTTTTTTCTTCTCCACAACCACCTCTATTCCACCCATAGTGCTATGTCCATGGCTCACGCTCATGTATTGCATGAAAGTTGAAAGGTTTGAAAAGATAGAGTATGAAAACAAGTGCTTGGCCGAAATCGGGGTTGTGCATGATATGAATATTTTGTGTGATGAAGAGGGAGCATAGCTAGACTATATGATTTTTGTAGGGATAACTTTCTTTAGCCATAGTATTTTGAGAAGACATGATTGCTTTGTTAGTATGCTTGAATATTGTTATTTCTTATGTCAATATAGACTTTTATCTTGAATCTTTCAGATCTGAACATTCATGCCACAATTAAGATAATTACATTGAGAAACTATGTTGGTTAGCATTCCACATCAAAAATTCTTTCTTTATCATTTACCTACTCAAGGACGAGCAGGAATTAAGCTAGGGGATGCTTGATACGTCTCCAATGTATCTATAATTTTTTTATTGTTCCATGCTGTTATTTATGAAGTCTTGGATGTTTAATGGGCTTTATATTACACTTTTATATCATTTTTTGGGACTAACCTACTAACCCAAAGGCCCACTCCAGATTGCTGCTTTTTGCCTGTTTCAGGGTTTTGCGGAAAAATAATATCAAACGGATTCCAAATGGAATGAAACCTTCACGAGAGATATTTTTGGAGAAAATCACGCACATGGAACTTGAGAACCACGTGAGGGGAGCATCGAGGCGTCCACGAGGGTGGGGGCGCGCCCCCTGCCTCGTGGGCCCCTCGAGCACCCCTCGGTGTCCTCCTTCCTCCTATATAAGTCTACGTACTCCGAAACCTTCGACAACCGAGAGAAAACCCTAATTCCACCGCCCTAACCTTCTGTTCCCGTGAGATCCCATCTTGGAGCCTGTTCCGGAGCTCCACCGGAGGGGGATCCATCACGGAGTTCTTCATCATCATCATCATCGCCCTTACCATGAGTTGTGAGTAGTTTACCACAGACCTTCGGGTCCATAGCTAGTATCTAGATGGCTACTTCTCTCTCTCTCTGGATCTCAATACAAAGTTCTCCTCGGTCTTCGAGGAGATCTATTCGATGTAATCTCTTTTTGCGGTGTGTT
Source organism: Secale cereale (assembly GCA_902687465.1). Taxonomy (NCBI): domain Eukaryota; kingdom Viridiplantae; phylum Streptophyta; class Magnoliopsida; order Poales; family Poaceae; genus Secale; species Secale cereale. The sequence goes on along the minus strand of LR738709.1, from coordinate 370,002,501 downwards.
TGTCGAGATCCGACGAATTGTGGGTTTATGATCAAGATTATGTATGAGAAATATTTGGTTCTTCTTTGAACTTTTTATGTGTGCTCATAATATCGTTGCAAGTCTCTTCGAATTATTGGTTTGGTTTGGCCTACTAGATCTATAGTTCTTGCAATGGGAGAAGTGCTTGGCTTTGGGTTCAATCTTGCGGTGTCCTTTCCCAGTGATAGTAGGGGCAGCAAGGCATGTATTGTATTGTTGCCATCGAGGATAAAAAGATGGGCTTTATATCATATTGCTTGAGTTTATCCCTCTACATCATGTCATCTTGCTTAAGGCGTTACTCTGTTCTTATGAACTCAATACACTAGATGCATGCTGGATAGCGGTCGATGTGTGGAGTAATAGTAGTAGATGCAGAATCGTTTCAGTCTACTTGTCTCGGACGTGATGCCTATATACAATGATCATGCCTGGATAGTCTCATAATTATTCACTTTTCTATCAATTGCTCGACACTAATTTGTTTACCGCCGTAGAATATCGCTATCATGAGAGATGCCACTAGAGAACACTATGGCCCCTGGGTCTATTCTCAACATATCAATCTACATCTACTTTACTTTTACCGCTTTTATTTTCTGTTCTTATAAACAAAAATACCAAAAATATAAACTATCATCTCTATCAGATCCTACTTTCGTAAGTGACCGTAAAGGGATTGACAACCCCTTATCGCGTTGGCTGCGAAGTTCTTATTTGTTTGTGCAGGTGTGAGAGACTCGCGCGTGGTCTCCTACTGGATTGATACCTTGGTTCTCAAAAACCGAGGGAAATACTTACGCTACTGTGCTGCATCTCCCTTTCCTCTTTGAGGGAATATAACGCAAGCTCGAGAAGTAGCAAGCGTCATGTATGATTTGAGTCTTTGCTTGTTAGTTCACCACAATCATCCTTGCTAGACACACCTTTTTGAGAGAGATAAATATGGTCTTGAATTTTTAGAACACTCTATGTGCTTCACTTATATCTTTTGAGCTAGATAGTTTTGCTCTAGTGCTTCACTTATACCTTTTAGAGCACGGTGGTGATTTTATTTTGGAAAAATTGTTGATCTCTCATGCTTCACTTATATCTTTTTGAGAGTCTTTTAGAACATCATGGTAATGTGCTTTGGTTATAAAATTAGTCCTAATATGATAGGCATCCACGATGAATGTAGTAAAAACTTTCATATAAAGTGCATTGAATATGATGAGAAGTTTGATACTTGATTATTGTTTTGAGATATGAGGATAGTGATATTAGAGTCATGCTAGTGGAGTAATTATGAATTTGAGAAATACTTGTGTTAAAGTTTGTGATTCCCGTAGCATGCACGTATGGTGAACCGCTATGTGACGAAGTTAGAGCATGAGGTATTTGTGGAGGTCGGGGGCGCGCGATGGTTAACTCCTACCAACCCCCCCCCCCCTAGGAGCATGCGTTGATTGCTTTGTTTTGATGACTCGTAAATTTTTGCAATAAGTATATGAGTTCTTTATGACTAATGTTGAGTCCATGTATTATACACACTCTCACCCTTCCACCATTGCTAGCCTCTCTTGTACCGCGCAACTTTTGGCGGTACCAAACACCCACCATATACCTTCCTTAAAACAGCCACCATATCTACCTATCATGGCATTTCCATAGCCATTCCAAGATATATTGCCATGAAACTTTCCACCGTTCCGTTCATATGACATGCTTCGTATAGTCATATTGCCATGCATGATCATGTAGTCGACATAGTATTTGTGGCTAGGCCACCATGCATAATTTTTCATACATGTCATTCTTGATTCATTGCACATCCCGGTACACCGCCGGAGGCATTCATATAGAGTCATACTTTATTCTAGTATCGAGTTGTAAATCAATAAAAGTGTGATGATCTTCATTATTAGAGCATTGTCCCATGTGAGGAAAGGCCAAATAAAAAAAGAGATGGCCCAAAAAAATATAGAGAGAGGGGCTAAATAAAAAATAGGAAAAAAGAAAAGGAGAAAGCCCCTCCAAAAAAATGAGAGAAAAGAGAGAAGGGACAATGCTACTATCCTTTTTCCACTCTTGTGCTTCAAAGTAGCACCATGTTCTTCATGATAGAGAGTCTCTTGTTTAGTCACTTTCATGTACTAGTGGGAATTTTCATTATAGAACTTGGCTTGTATATTCCAACGATGGGCTTCCTCAAATGCCCTAGGTCTTCATGAGCAAGCAAGTTGTGTGCACACCCACTTAGTTTCTATTGATGAGCTTTCGTACATTTATAGCTCTAGTGCATCTGTTGCATGGCAATCCCTACTCACTCACATTGATATATATTGATGGGCATCTCCATAGCCTGTTGATACGCCTAGTTGATGTGAGACTATCTTCCTCCTTTTTGTCTTCTCCACAACCACCACTCTATTCCACCTATAGTGCTATGTCCATGGCTCACACTCATGTATTGCGTGAAAGTTGAAAGGTTTGAAAAAAATTGAGTATGAAAACAAGTGCTTGGCTGAAACCGGGGTTGTGCATGATATGAATATTTGTGTGATAAAGAGGGAGCATAGCCAGACTATATGATTTTGTAGGGATAACTTTCTTTGGCCATGTTATTTTGAGAAGACATGATTGCTTTGTTAGTATGCTTGAAGTATTATTATTTCTTATGTCAATATAGACTTTTTTCTTGAACCTTTCGGATCTGAACATTCATGCCACAATAAAGAAATTACATTGAAAATTATGTTGGTTAGCATTCCACATCAAAAAATTTGTTTTTATCATTTACCTACTCGAGGACGAGCAGGAATTAAGCATGGGGATGCTTGATACGTCTCCAACGTATCTATAATTTTTGATTGTTCCATGCTATTATATATGATGTTTTGGATGTTTAATTGGCTTTATTATACACTTTTATATTAATTTTGGGACTAACTTGTCAATCCAAAGGTCCGGTCCAGATTGCTGTTTTTTGGCCTATTTCAGGGTTTCGCAGAAAAGGAATATCAAACGGAGTCCAAACAGAATGAAACCTTCGGGAGAGGTATTTTTGGAACGATATCTTCACGAGAGACTTGAGCACCAAGGCAGAGGAGACACGGGGTGCCCACGAGGGTCCATGGCGCGCCCCCTCCCCTTGGGCGCGCCCCCACCCTCGTGGGCCCCATGCAGCTCCACCGACGTACTCCTTCCTCCTATATATACCCATGTACCCTGAAAACATCGAAGCAACAGAGAAAACCCTAATTCCACCGCCGCAACCTTCTGTTCCCGTGAGATCCCATCTTGGGGCTAGTTCCGGAGCTCCGCCGGAGGGGGGATCTTCCACGAAGTGCTTCTACATCAACACCATCGCCTCACTATGAGTTGTGAGTAGTTTACCACAGACCTTCGGGTCCATAGTTAGTACCTATATGGCTTCTTCTCTCTTTTTGGATCTCAATACCAAGTTCTCCTCGGTCTCTGAGGAGATCTATTCGATGTAATCTTTTTGCGGTGTGTTTGTCGAGATCCGATGAATTGTGGGTTTATGATCAAGATTATCTATGAGGAATATTTGGTTCTTTTCTGAATTCTTTTATGTATGAATATAATATCCTTGCAAGTCTCTTCGAATTATTGGTTTGGTTTGGCCTACTAGATCTATAGTTCTTGCAATGGGAGAAGTGCTTGGCTTTGGGTTCAATCTTGCGGTGTCCTTTCCAAGTGACAACAGGGGCAGCAAGGCACGTATTGTATTGTTGCCATCGAGGATAAAAAGATGGGGTTCATATTGCTTGAGTTTATCCCACTACATCATGTCATCTTGCTTAAAGCATTACTCTGTTCTTATGAACTTAATACTCTAGATGCATGCTGGATAGCGGTCGATGTGTGGAGTAATAGTAGTAGATGTAGAATCGTTTCGGTCTACTTGTCACGGATGTGATGCCTATATATAATGATCATGCCTAGATATTCTCATAATTATTCTCTTTTCTATCAATTGCTCGAAAGTAATTTGTTCACCCACCGTAGAATTTTGCTATCATGAGAGAAGCCACTAGTGAAACCTATGGCCCCCGGGTCTATTCTCAACATATTAAATCTACAATCTACTTTACATTACTGTTTTTACTTTCTGTTCTTATATCCAAAAATACCAACAATATCAAACTATCCTATCTATCAGATCTCACTTTCGTAAGTGACTGTAAAGGGATTGGCAACCCCTTATCGCGTTGGCTGCGAAGTTCTTATTTGTTTGTGCAGGTGCGAGGGACTCACGCGTGGTCTCCTACTGGATTGATACCTTGGTTCTCAAAAACTAAGGGAAATACTTATGCTACTGTGCTGCAACACCCTTTCCTCTTTGAGGGAATACAACGCAAGCTCGAGAAGTAGCAAACGCTCCCGAGGACACATGGGAATTATCGTCAAGCTAGTTTTCATCACGCTCATATGATTCGCGTTCGTTACTTTGATAATTTGGTATGTGGGTGGACCGGTGCTTTGGTACTGCCCTTACTTGGACAAGCATCCCGCTTATGATTAACCTCTATTGCAGGCATCCGCAACTACAAAAGAAGTATTAAGGTAAACCTAACTATAGCATGAAACATATGGATCCAAATCAGCGCCCTTACGAAGCAACGCATAAACTAGGGTTTAAGCTTCTGTCACTCTAGCAACCCATCATATACGTATTACTTCCCAATGCCTTCCTCTAGGCCCAAACAATGGTGAAGTGTCATGTAGTCGACGTTCACATAACACCACTAGAGGAAAGACAACATACATCTTATCAAAATATTGAACAAATACCACATTCACATGACTACTTATAGCAAGACTTCTCCCATGTCCTCAGGAACAAACGTAACTACTCACAAATCATATTCATGTGCATAATCAGAGGGGTATTAATATGCATAATGGATCTGAACATATGATCTTCCACCAGATAAACCAACTAGCATCAACTACAAGGAGTAATCAACACTACTAGCAACCCACGGGTACCAATCTGAGGTTTTGATACAAAGATTGGATACAAGAGATGAACTAGGGTTTGAGAGGAGATGGTGCTGGTGAAGATGTTGATGAATATAACCCTCCCCAAGATGGGAGAGTTGTTGGTCATGACGGCGGTGACGATTTCCCCCTCCCGGAGGGAAGTTTCCCCGACAGACAGCTCCAACGAAGCCCTAGATTGGTTCCGCCAAGGTTCCGCCTCGAGACGGCGGCGCTTCATCCCGAAAGCCTCCTTATGATTTTTTTTCAAGTCAAAACACTTGATATAGCGGAAGATGGGCATTAGGGGGCTGCCAGGTGGCCTACGAGGCAGGGGGCGCGCCCACGGGGATAGGGCGCGCCCCCCACCCTCGTGGACGGTAGGTGCCCCCCTGTTGTACTTATTTCGCCAGATATTTTTTATATTTCCCAAAACTGACTTTCGTGGAGTTTCAGGGCTTTTTGAGTTGTGCATAATTGGTCTCCAATATTTGCTCCTTTTCCAGCCCAGAATTCCAGCTGCCGGCATTCTCCCTCTTCATGTAAACCTTATAAAATAAGAGAGAAAAGACATAAGTATTGTGACATAATGTGTAATAACAGCCAATAATGTAATAAATATCAATATAAAAGCATGATGCAAAATGGACGTATCAAAATGCTTTGCTTATCCATCACAAGACTCGAGTAGTGGTGAGTGGGAGAAAGAGAAGAACTAGACCAATGTAACTTACCCAATGTTGAAAATGGATCAATGATCACTCGATAATGTATCAAGGAAATAACACAATTGGTACCGATCTTTTCAATTCTCACACCTACACAATAAGGCTTATGGAGTAGCTCGGTGAGGATAGTGGCACAAAAATTTGATGCAATATGTTAGAAAGAGTTAATAATGTCGAAAGAGATTCACAAATTCGCAAGTGAAACAAGTAGACCAATAGCAATGAGTGCCACACGGAAACACACGCACATATAGATAAATGTGGTTGTGCAACCAAGGATTAAGCGAAAAATGTGGAATCCACAGAAAATGCTCTTGTCACATAACACTAGAGAGACGCTAGCCGATTGCTCAATAGGCGGATACGAACGTGTGCACTACCTATATGAGACAAAATGTAGCGACTTCCTATCACAAGTATGCTATGTATGAATGATGTTCCAGTGCTTCTAGCACAAGATGATTTAAGATGATCGAGTATGATATCATATGATATGTTATGATGCACGATGCTATGGCTCTTGCTATCAAGCTTCTTTGTTGTTCTCTTTTGCTTAAAAGTTTTTTTTTGCATGGCCACTGTGCGGAATGCACAAATTAAGATAGCAATTGTGTATATGCGGGAACAATCTTGTGACACAAGAGATGCTATGATGATGCCAAGATGATATGGTATGTATGCAATGGAAGCGCGGATCGATGATCACTAATGTGCACAAGTAACGTTGCCGGCAATACTCAAAGGCTAGTCTCAATAGGCAAGTGATGCAAAATGGGCTAGGGGTTAACAATGCAATGGTAAGGGGAATATACAACGATGTCGTCGAAGTTACCATCCGATGATGATGAGGAGATGCGGTTTTGTCGATGTCGAACTGTTCCTAATTAGCCGAAACACCTTAGGAAACGAAAAAACCGCAAACTCAAAATCTCAAAGGCAAATATCAAATGGTGGTAGAGAAAAGCGGTGGTGGTTTTGCACTCGGCAAAAGGGAAGTGGAATGATGGGTTATGCGAGTCGAAGTTGAAGTGACCATCCCTAAGTAGCCTAAACACCTTAGGAGACACAAGCCACAACTTAAACAAGCTCTAACAAAATTGGGTTAAGTAGGGTTGGCGAAAATGTGGGGTGGTCAAGGTTATGCGGAAGTGGTGGTGGTGGTTGATGAAGAAGCAATCATCCCTAAGTAGCTGAAACACCTTAGGAGACTCAAATCACTACTCAAGCAACCACTAATGCTATGAGGAACAAAATGGGTTTGGTTGTGGAAGTCAGTGGTGGTATAGCAGATGATATGGTGGAAGCCCTAGGCAAACTTGCCAAATTTTGGAAAATTTCATGGAGTCAAATGATGATGGTAGTATTTTTGTGGGAAGGGGGGTGTCAATAGCTTCAAAACAAGATAAAGAATGTCAAAAACGGACTCTAGATGAATTAGTTATGGCCGAAACAAAATTTCAGCCGCATCAGTTTCAGGGTTAGCTGGACATCCGGGAGGAGGTTCGGATGATCCGGGTTCATCAACCGGATTTCTGTCGCATGGGGTGTCCGGACATCCGAGAGATGGTCCAGCTGATCCGGATGATCCGGGAGTACTTCCGGATGATCCGGGCATGTCAAACTGCTCGGGATTTTCCTCTCGAGGAGGATTTTTGGGGCGGAAATGGATGATTTTGGGCTCAAAATTGGACAAATTTCATGGATGGAAAGGGGAGAAGGATGGGGGGAAGCTAGATCCACTTGAAACCAAGTAAATCCATGGATCAAAATCAACAAAACGTCATCAAACCAACATATCACAAAAAAAATGGGGGCTATTTTTGGTGAGGATTTTCGAATTTTAGGACGAAATCACACAAAACAAGGCTAGAAAACGGTGGGGAGTTTGATGAACCAAGGCTCATGATACCATATGATGTGGGGCTAACCCGATTCTAGGCCGTTCTTTCACGATTGGAGGTGATTCCCACGAAGAACACGAAGAACAGAAGGGGAACGAGAGAAAACACTCAAATCAACAAGAAACAATCACACATGTGCTAGATCCTCAACACAACGAGATACACGGTCCAAATCCAACAAAGGAAAGATACAAGGTAGCTAGTTCATCTCCGTGAGGAGGTCTTGAATCCGTGAAGGATCTTCTCCGTGAGGAGGTTTCGAATATGGTGTGGATCTTCTCTGTAGAGGGGCCGCAGTCTCTCGTAGGAGTAGAACCACTAGATGAGCAAAACTCTAGGTCTCAAATGAGCTATCACAAAGCTAACCCTAAAATGAAGGAGGGGGAGGAGTATATATAGTCTAAGCCACGAAGAGGTAAGTGAGGGGCGAAGGGGTACACCGGCCTCACCCCAAGTCACGCGCGCAGGCATGGTCCGGATGATCCGAGCGGCCATCCGGATGATCCGGCTTCGTCGAGCAGGCTTCGGGTGTCTTTGGGCACATTAACCGGATCGTCCGGGCGGGGGTCTGGATCAGCCGTGCTTGGTCCGGATCGTCCGGCTGATGATCCAGATGATCCGGGCAAGTCCAGTCTTGCTCCGATTCTTCTATGTCTTCGCGTATGCTTCTCTCCTTCGATCGTACTTGCTCCTTAGCTGCTCCATGGTCTTCCTCTTGGTTCCTGGTAATGCATAGCACATATGTTTGAGGTAGTAGCCATGTCTCACACGTGGAAAGTGAAGGTTCGGAGAGGAGTGAGTTCACCTTGTGTCCAATGATGTATGCTCGAGGTCTCGTCGTATGTCCTCTTGGGGCTTGGGGAGTAGTCGTAGTGTACATGGGGATGACCATAGGATGCTCCGCATCAAAAGTCGACATTGTTTTGTGAACAAGTGATGCGAGAGAGAGTGAACATGTCGCATGAGTGCATAATCATATTCACAGGTGCTCTATCAAGATAGACACGAGTGTATCTACCTCCTACTACCTTTTTCTTAAGCATCTTGTTGTTTCCACAATAGCTAGTATCGAATAACTCACACACACCAACAACGTCTTTAAAATACACAACTTGAGTCATGTTCATCTGCCTAATCGCCACGTGTTCATCTGACCACATAACCTCATTTTAGTCATACTGACCCATGATAACCCACTTGCACCGGCCAGAGAGCGGAGCGGGTCCCAAGTTTTCTTTTGTTTGCTCATCTGCGCTTCGCCATACATACATGTAAGCTACCAGTCATCTTGGTTAGGTATCAAAATTCTAGCACCAATGTGATAATTAGAGTAGTCGAAAACATCAACTTGTATATCATTATTTCAAAAAAATAAAAATCCAAGCCTCCACTTCTATCGTTGCTATCAGCCACATAAGACTCAACACCCATGTCCTTATAATCTGTGTTTTGACAATACACAATATGGAGGGGGCAAGTTGCCTCGACAGATCATGAAATTCCCAAATTGTCACAGCTTTACCAGCGTGATAATTCTAACACAAGATGCTCATTCTGCCCTAGCTGGAACTTGAAGCATTTTTTGCCATAGCACAGAACCCTAATCAAGCTATTGTAAACCCGATTCTCCTTCATTATCCCCGTTCCAACACGCTGATCAAGGCACGAAGTGGTCTATGACTACCCCTTAGTCAAGTTGAGCGACCGCATCAAAGTGAATGAGGAGGGGAGACAATTGCAACGTCCTCTGCTGCCGCAAGAGAGGGATAACCGTAATGCGAGAGGGAACGGACTAAGAGGTGCGACGATAAAGATTACAATAGCTCGGCTTCATTATTTTTTCATTTTTATTTCTATTCTATTCTCTTTTGTTTTCTATTTTCAGCTTCCTTTTTGGCTTCATTTTTTCAAAGTGATAATCATACATTAAAAAAAATACTAATCATGTATTTAAAAAATGTTAACACGTGTATAAGAAATTAACATATATTTCGAAATTGCTAATCATGTTTTTGAAAAATGTTAAATGAGTGTACAAAAATGTTCTAGATGTATACGACAAAAGTAAAACGTGTATGAAAAAGTAGACGTAGAAAACATATATTTTAGAAAATGTTAACCATGTATTCAAAAAATATTTAACACATGTATAAAAAAAATGTTCCTGGTGTATGAAAAATGTAAAAGTTCTATGGAAAAAGTAGATGCAAAAAATTGTTAAACATAAATTCGAAAAATCAAAAGGGGAAATGTTTATATGTATACCAAAAATGTGTAGCATGTATGAAAAATGAAAAATACGTACTTAAAACTTATATTTGGAAAAAATGTTAATCACGTAGTTAAAGATGTTCAACGTGTACACAAACAATGTTTCAGACTTATTTGAAAAATGTTAAAATGTCTATAAAAATGTTAAACATGTGTATACAAATATTCCTGGTGTATATGAAAAATGTACACTGTGTGTGATTTTTTTAATTATATTTAAAAATGGTTCACCGTGTATTTGAAAAAATTGTTGATCATGCATTCAAAAAGGTATTCAAAACATGCATTTAAGAGAAAATATACATTGTGCTTTTGAAAGATGTTGAATGCATCTCAACAAAATGTTTCACGTGTACACTAAGAATGTGCATTGTGTATTGAAAAAGTAGATATGTTTTTAAGAAAAAGTAGCCGAGGATAAATAAAAAAACAAATAAAACCAAAGAAAAAGAAGCAAAACATGAAAGCAACAATATAAACAAGAGTATAATTAGACAAACAGTGAAAACAAAGAAACCCGGGCATAACAAAGAAAAAAACCAGCGAAAAACAGGGGGAAAACAAAGAAAACTGAAGTACAACGATGAAAAAGAGATAAAAACAGTGAAACCCGAGGCAGAAAGAGTGAGGACATGCAAAAAACAAAATAAAGAGAAACTGGTGAAAAACAAAGGAAAATAGAAAAGCCATAACTAAGGAGAAACAAATAAAATCAAAGGAAAAAAAATTAAAAGACGGAACAGCAGCGAGCGATGCCCGAAAAAACCCACCGATGGGCTGGCCAAACGCATGGGCGCTACGGGGCGAGACTTATGCTGTCCTCACAATAAGCTCCTTGGACCTTCAAAATGCATATAAAAATATTCCTGATGTGTACAAAAAATGTACACTATGACTGAGTTTTCTTATTTTTATTTAAAAATGGCTCACCACCTATTTGAAATAATTTTGACCATGCATTCAAAAAATTGTTCAAAACATGCATTTAAGGAAAAATATACATTGTGCATTTTTTGGAGTAACATATACATTGTGCATTTGACCTGCAAAAATGGCGAGGATAGCATAAGTCCGTCCGGCCCAAAGAACACTCCTTGGACCGTAAAATGGGATGTGTGCAAACTGTCGAGCCAGTTTCTCGGCCCATCCGAGCCTTTTATATAAGAGTAATTGTCTCGTCTTCTTCCGTGCGCCCTCCCCTGCTCCCCTGCAATTCTCCCCTCTGCCCTCTCTCCCGTAGCTTTCTTTCTCGTCCTTGATCCTGCCTTCCTCTCGGTGAGGTTCTCACGGAGGCGCTCAGTCGATTGCTTGGCGTGAGGTTCTTTCCTAGGGACGAGAGAGATGGCAAGGGCCTCCGGCGACGCTCCCGGGACGTCGTGGCCACCTTCAGCCTACAGGGAGGCTGAAAGCGGCGACGAGGCTTTCTCCCCCAGCGCCTACATTATCAGCGGAGGTTGGTTCCCACTTCCCAAGCGCGCCGTCTTTGTTCCTGATGTCCGCGTTTCTTGGATTCTTGTGTGTTGAGAGTTTGGTTTCTTGCAGATTCCGGGAGGGAGGACGGGGAACAGAGCATGAGGGTGGCGGTGCCTCCGCCGCCTCCTCAAGATCCGCGGGCAATGAACGTTATGGACGCCTACCGTTTGTTCCTAGAGAGGCAGGAGAGAGAGTTGTCAGTCCACTTGAGGGGACAGGCGGCGAGAGACTATGCTCGCGGTAATTTGGCTTCCGTTCCCAAATCCCAATTCGTTTCTTGGATTTCAGTTCGTTTCTTGGCTTCCCGTCTGTTTCTTGGTTTGCAATTCGTTTCTTGGACCGACAATACATCTCTTCTTGGCCCGTGAGCAGGGTTGCCGGATGGTGGTTCGGCTGCCGGCGAGGAAAAGGAAGTGTCGTCTCCGTGGAGGTTCGTGAACCTCTCCGACCTGATCGTACCACAGCCCCCCGCCCCCCATCAGCCGACGGTGCGCGCCGGGATTTGCAGGGCTTGCCGACGCTGGATAGGGACGATCCCCCGGGTCCCCTACAGGCACGTCTGCTTCTGCGTGCCCTGCCGCTACAGCCGGTCCGCCAGGATATGTTGCTCGGTTTGCGGCGCCGGCCGCCGATTGCGCCGCCGTTCGTCCAAGGCGCGCGCCACCGGCCGTGCACAAGCAGAGTATGGAGTTGAATCAGTTCCCGGTTGTGGAGACGAGATGATGCTACGTAGTTGATGATGGTTGGAGACGATCACCTGATGATGGTGTCGTCTGCTCTGCTCCGGTTGGTCTCACTTCTGATGTGTTTCTTGCGGTGTTTAGCTCGTTGGCTTTTCTTCTCTAGAAATGTGGCCAATGCAACTGTTAGTTTTGCTGCACATTGCTTGTCAGTCATTGCGAACTTTGGTTTCTGTAGGTTAATTGCTGCTAACTTTACGATGCTATCAATCAGTGTGCACTTTTTACATCTGTGCAGTGGATTTCAGTTCAGATTACATGACTGTCCATTGTTATCTTTTGCCTGCCGTGGATGTTAACTCGGCACTTCTCTGAATTTCTTTATATTCCTGCAGCTCAATGGCATGCTTGCTCAAATTCTGGTAATGAAATATGTGTACTTGATGAGTACATCCTTTAGATGAAATGCTCCTGGCACTCTCGTGATTTATTTTGATGACCAAGAGTTTTCAATATCTTTCATACTACATAAATTAGCGGCGGTTCCCAATAGGTAAAGTATACTCCTACCCCCCTCCACCATCAACTTTTCGGGGAAGTTTGTTTTTATTATTTGCAATTTACTTGTTAGGCACCGGATCACACTATCTGTATTTCTCACGCCCAGATACACGTTGATCTCTCTGTTTCAGTTACAGCTTGGTACAGAAGAAAGAAAAGGGAAAGTAGGTACCGTTCCGATGCAGTTGCCGTGATCCAAGCCCGGATGGTTATCTCTCTTCCGTTCCCTATCTTAAGTAGTGCTCACCCACTCCGAACCCGCAAATCTCCTGTTGGGCTGCTTGATCCGCACTGGCCTGTCGATGATGCGTCCCTCTCCTTGATTGGTCCACTTGTCGTCCCTTCCGGCTGGCGTGGCTGATTCGGCTGTTGTTGCAGCTCTTCTGTCGCTCTCACCCTCTGTTGACTTGGTGTTGCTCTGGTCATTCTTGCTCGATGCCTTACTTGGGACGCTGACATCCCCCCTTTTTGATTTGCGGCTTGCCCCCAATCCGGTAATTGAGGGAATCGGTGGCGGAGCGATAGGGTGTCTTATCATGTAGCATCGAGGACATCAGGGTCGGACCAACGAACCAGAAGTTGTTCGCGCCGGCCGGTGGGAGTGCGACGCCAGCGGCTGTTCAAAATCTCCACAGGAACCAAGGTGATATCAGACGGAATTGGTAAATCTGGACATGCAGTCATACCTGGGCTCGGTGCTTGCTTCATTTGAGACACATGAAAGATAGGGTGGATCTTGGAATCAGCTGGCAACTCCAGTTCGTATGCCACTGGATTGACAAGTCTTTTGACTAGAAAGGGTCCGAAGTATTTGAATGCCAACTTATGATTCACCCGTTTGGCCACAGAGGACTGCACATATGGTTGCAATTTGATGAAAACTGAATCACCTGGCTTGAATGCACGTTCCATGCGTTTCTTGTCAGCTTGGTTCTTCATCAAGTGTGGGGCTCTATGCAAGTGCTGCTTTAGGACAAGTTGCATCACCCGTCGTTCCTCGAGCCACTCCTTCAGCGCTGGTACTTTGCATGTAGATACTGCTTCGATGCCCCAGTGTCGTGGTTCATGCCCGTAAAGTGTCTGGAATGGTGACATCTTCAAGGCTGAATGATAGCTAGAATTGTACCAGAATTCTATGAGTGATAAGTATTGGCTCCAATGACCTGGACAAGCATGTATGAAGCAGCGAAGAAAAATCTCTAAGCATTGATTAACTCGCTCTGTTTGACCGTCGGTCTGTGGGTGATATGGTGTACTCATGTTGAGCTCGGTTCCAATCACACGAAAGAGCTCCTGCCAGAATCTGCTAGTAAACACTGGGTCTCTGTCGGAGATTATGTCCTTGGGCAATCCGCGCAACTTGTATACATTATCCAAGTAAACCAGAGCCACTTTTGCTGCTGTAAAGAGATGGTTCAATGGCAAGAAGTGGGCATAACGGGTAAATTTATCCACAACCACCAGTATACAGTTTGCTTTGCCAGATTGTGGGAGGCCGTCGATGAAATTCATAGTGATGACTTGCCAGGCTCCTTCGGGGACATGTATTGGTTCAAGGAGTCCCGGGTACTTGACTCACTCTCGTTTGGCTTGTTGGCAGAAAGAACAGGTGTGCACATAATTTCGGATGCAGTCCTTCATCTTAGGCCAAGCAAAGATGCGCCGCCAGCGGCGATATGCTTGTGACGACAATACCCCGAAGCTCAACTCCCCGGGACACTGCCACAACCCCTAATGTCAGGAGGCATCGAGAACAATATTCTCGTCACAAGAACATCGAAACAATCCCACAATACTCGCGAGATTCCTAAAAAAAAAATTGGTGCAAATTTTGAAAGTAGAAGTGGCAAGAGTAGTCGTCAGGAGTCCTCACAGAGAGAAAGGGGATGAGAAGCACAAGAAATCCTACTCTCCGATATAAATATAGGACTCAAAATATTTTCAGTGTGTGCCTAGACTCGACCGTCAACGATTCGATCAATCAGTGGGGGCTCCTAGGTCGGAGAAGGCTCTGAATACCAACTTGTAATGCCCAGGATGGGACTATATCTCCTACGTGTCGAGGCACGACTTAGAGACATAACCCCATGCTGGAATGATCGCAAGTTTGGTATCTTTGCACAACTCATGTAAAAGATGGGGATGGAAAACATAAAATAGTTGGCTTACACTCGCCACGTCACACAAATTCATTACATGTCCCAATCATCATTCAATAAAACATCACAGCCCATCTAAGGGTAAAATCCAAATGACAAGATACCAAACATAATTTAAATCCACAGGTCTAGATCGAATCCTAGTAGAAGAACCACTACTGATCATCAGGATAACGAACATAGTAACGGCTACGCTCCTCGTCGTACTCCCAGTCTAGCTCGGTGCCATCACCTGGATAGCTTACCATCGGACCTGCATCTGGTGTCGTGAAGTAACTGTGAGCCACAGAGGACTCAGCAATCCCGTTCACGGGTAACACGACTATTTAAGCCTTGGGTGTGGACAAGGCTGAAGAAAGAATAATAATAAGTGGTTGCAGCAGCACTAGCCTAGCTTACGTTAAAGAGAGCGATAAGAGAAGGTGCCTCGGTCGAGAGATGATCACTAAGTGATCCTAAACTAATCAAGTCAAACATAATCCCACCGTGTTCATCTCCCGAAACCCCTTTCGGAAAATGACATTCACGGTACACACGCTGGTAGTGTATTGGAACATGGTGTCAAGTTTTCTACAACCGGATATTAACAAGCTCCCATCTGCCACATAACCGCGGGCACGGCTTTTGAAAGTTCAAACCCTGCAGGGGTGTTCCAACTTGGCCCATGACAAGCCCACGATCCGCGGAGTCGCAACTCCAAGGTGGGAAGACCCGAGTATTCTCGGAATCCCGTGCTCAAGATACTCCGAACTAAGGTAAGGCTAATCCAGCAAATCCTCCCGGCGTGTCGACACCCTGATAGTAGCCGCGCGTATCTAGTCTCAGGACACGACCGGATGGGTGATGCTACAGGTCTATGCCAGATACCTCGGGTTTCCCCAAGGTGGCCCCGCAGGACCCCTAGTTCGGACCAACGCTCATGTGGAGCACTGGCCCGGGGTTGTTGATTAAGAAAGAGGGTTAATTACTCCCTATGCAAGTTTATTTAGTTATTAGGCGAATAGTACCAATGTTGGGACTTGCTGGAAAAGACTTAGCACTTAGCGGTTTATCGAGGGGGCCCCATAACCCCAACCGTGTGAGGAACGCATAATCAAGGAACATAACACCGGTTTATACGGTTCCTAGCGGCATGAGTGGAATAAATCACCAAGCAAAAGGCTTAGCCTTCCACCCATTGCCAATATATAGATGATTTCATTTTAAGCATTTATATAGTGTGATATAACCCAACAAAACTTCAACATGAAGCAAGCATCTTCAAACTTCACCTGCAACTAACAATGCTATAAGAGGGGCTGAGCGAAGCGTACTTAGCCATTCAACGGTTTGCATAGGTAGGGTGGTTAGACATGAACATGGTTACAATAGGAGGCTGGCATGAAAGACATGGGTATCGAGGCAAAACTATAGAGCGATACTCTAGCAATAGGCAAAGATAGTAATGTTATCGGGGTTCGGTCATCTTGCTTGAAGAGTTGTCGTTCGGATCGTAAGAGGGGTCCTCCTTCTCAAGCTTGATAGTAACCTCGTGCTCGTACTCGTACTCGGACTCAGCTTCCGGCTCTAATCAACACAACCACACAAGGCACGAATCAACAAGATGCAATGCGCACACAAAAATGATGGATGCATGACTTATGCACTATGGGAGCACAAGGAGCATGGAAAATTGCACTCAAGCAAAATACTTCAAAACATGATAACAATAGGATATTATGAATCTACACGAAAAATCAATCAAGTTTCATATAAGACTTGCTGCAATCGGAGCTACGGGCTAAAAGTTACACACAAAACAATAAACATGCGAAAGCTGAAAATTACAGCAACATAGCAACTTCGGAGCACTAGATAAATAAGCTACAACACTCAAACATCATGGCAAAGAGCATGAACATAAACTATACATAACCTACAGCAAATAAGTCCATTGGTGCACCCCCAAAGGAGCCACGGATCAATAGCCACAAGCTTGGACATATTGAACTTGACAACAAAATCCTGACAACAGTAATTTATTGCAACTTTGGAGCAAAAGTTAAATATGCTACAACCACTCAAATAAGCATGTGAGAGCATGAATGGATAGCCAACAATAAGTACCGCAAGGAATCATCAAGAGTCACCCCAAAACTAGCATGGATTGGCCTAGAACAACAAGCAAACATGGCATCTGGAAATTACAGATTCCAGACATAGTGAAATTTCAGTAAGTGTTAAAACAGCAGTTTCATCATGGCATCTTTGAGAGCAAGTTTAAGTCACCTCAAAACTAAACATGGCAAGTGGTAAGCACCACATCAAAGTACATATGATGGTGATTCCAAAACACCTAAGCATGCATCATGGAGATAAACACAACGATAGCAATGAGCTCCTCAAGTTGGCATCTCATAACAAGCTAATCAACATAACAGCCACATAGCACTTTGCAACGGAGATAAACATGGCAAGATTAATTCTATCATGCAAGTCTAAGCAATCATCATGTAGAGCATGACAAGACGAACATGTGGACATGTCATTTGCATCATTCGGATAAACGAGCACCAAGTTATCACTATGCCAAGATGACATGAAAAACAACACTAACAGCAGTTTTTATCACGATGCACTCTTGCAACAGAATTTTAAGCACCTAGATGAACTCAAACATGTATGGCATAATGGAATGAAATGTAGTACAAGTCTCCACGAACGTCTGGACATCTCATTCACTCAGATCGGAGCAACACACAAAAAGTTATCCACATTTGAAATTAGCATCAGACAATGAAAATCACAGGGACTTAGAGGATTTCAAAGACAACCTCAGATCTGAAAGTCAACGGGCTCGGGGATGCGCATCGGGCTGAGCTTCGCGGATCGGCGCGGCTGGCCCAGTGGCTAACGGGCTTCGGGCGCCCCGGATGGGCCGGCCCAGCAGAGCGGCGGCGGCCTGCTTCGGGGCCCGGGGCGGTGGCTGCGGTCTCCCAGCTGAGGGGAGCCTCGGTCGAGCGGCGCTCCCGAGCGCTGGCTGCGGCTGGCAGAGTGGTGGAGGCCTCGGCCCAGCGGGAGGCGGGGCGCTGGGCCACGCGGCGTCGGCCCAGGCGGTAGGTGGCGATGGCGGCGTCGGCCCACGGCGGCTGGAGAGGCCCAGGAGGGGGAGGCCCGAGCAGAGCGAGGGATCGGTCGGATCTGGATCGATCTCCCCGACCTCCTCATTGCGGCGGCGCGGATCGAGCGTGGGAACCGGCGGGGCTGCGGCCTCCGGCGGAAAGAGAGGCGGGGCCGGCGGCACCCCGGCCGGCTGGCGGCGGGTTGGGCCCGGCGGCGCAGGTGAGGGGCGCCGGCGGGGAGGGGCCCCGCGGCGACGAGGTGGCACGGTGAGGAGGTGGTGAGGTGGCCGGATTCCGGCGAGAATTCCGGCGGGGACACGGATTCCGGCGAACTCTCCGGCGAGGTGGCGGTGGCTGGAGGAAGAAGAAGATGGGGGCTAGGGGAGCTAGGGTTTCCTTGATTTGGGGCAAAAATTGTGGGAAGTGGACAATTATATAGGCACAAGGAGCTAGGGTTGTCCAAATAAGGTGTGGTTTTCGGCCACGCGATCAGAATTGGATGGCCTAGATGAAGGGAGTGGTTTGAATTGGTTTGGTGGGCTGTTGGACGGGTGTCTTGGGCCTCAAAGTGGAGGTACTTTCAGCCCACGAGAATAACTGTTGGGGTAGCAAACGAACTCCAAACGCGACGAGATTTGACAGGCGGGTTACACATACCAAAACAACAACACACGACAAGTCTCGCGCCAAACCGGTAACGTTACACGGCCAAACACCAAAGTAGGCCTACGGGACGCCACGGACACGTGAGGGAGCTCCGTAACGCGAAACGGACAACGGGAAGGAACGCGTGGAACCGGATGCAAACGACAACACAAATGCAATGCGATGCACATGACTACATGATATGAATGAATGCCACACACGCACACAACAAAACGACGAAAACCCGAAAGATGAAGAACCCGAAATGGAATTGATGAAGCCGGAGATATATTATATGCCCAAAAGGGAAAGTATTACATCCGGGGCATTACAATTGGTGTTGCAATTGGGGAGGGAACCATGGTCATACCCATGACCGGGGAAGCCGCCGATGACTTGGGGGTCCCCGTTGGAGATCCCCCGAAGTGCAGTTGTGCGCCGTGGCCTGTTTGCCTGGGGATCTCTTACACGGCCGCGAGAGGAGTTGTAGGCAGCGACGATCCACCTGATGAAGAGGTCGAGGGAGACGCGGCTTGGAGCACCGCTACAGAGAGCTCCAACTTCGCGAATATCGCCTCCAGTTACGGCCTCCAGGCGGCGAGGGCGTCGATCCGGATGGTCTGCGCGTCGAGCCGCTCCAGGATGGAGTCGGACTTGGCGTTCGCTGCGGCGGCGCGGTCGTTGACGTTGGAGTCAAGTCTGTCAAGGTAGGCGCGGAGCTCCGGGTCCATGGTGGCGAGTAGGTGCTCCCGAGCTTGTTTCCGGCTGCGCGTGTCCAGCTTGATGGTCGTGCGACGGCGAGGGAGGGTGGTGGTTGGCTGTCTGATACCACGATGTTAGGCACCGGATCACACTATGTGTATTTCTCACGGCCAGATACACTTTGATCTCTCTGTTTCAGTTACAGCTTGGTACAGAAGAAAGAAAAGGGAACATAGGTGTCGTTCCGATGTCGCTGTCGTGATCCCAGCCCGGATGGTTATCTCTCTTATGTTCCCTATCTTAAGTAGTGCTCACCCAATCCGGACCCGCGAATCTCTTGTTGGGCTACTTGATCCGCGCCGGCCTGCCGATGACGCGTCCCTCTCCTTGATTGGTCCACTTGTCGCCCCTTCTAGCTGGCGTGGCTGATCCAACTATTGTTGCAGCTCTTCTTTCGCTCTCATCCTTTGTTGACTTGGTGTTGCTCTGGTCATTCTTTCTCAATGCCTTACTTGGGACGCTGACATTAATCATGGGACTGGGCATCCTGATTACCGGCCCCTTCTGCAATGACGAGTGAATAAATGCTCATCATGAGAATAACCCGCTTAGCATGGAAGATACTGACCACCCACTATTGCTCCATGAGCAGTACGGGCACATAAAACATATGTTTGTTTGAATATTTAGAGTTGGCACATGCAAATTTACTTGGGACGGCAGAGTAATACCGCATATAGGTGGATATAGTGGACTCATTTGGAACAACTTTAGTTTAGGGATTTAGATGCACAAACAATATTCCCGCTTAGTACACGTGAAGGCTATCAATACATTGAGAAGAGACCAACTAGAGAATGAAAATGATCATAATCATGCATTGTCAACAATTAACATTGAATACCAGCATGAGAAGGATATAAACACCATGAACATAAATATCATGGAGCCTATGTTGGTTTTGATTCAACTACATCCATGAGCATGTGCCAAGTCAAGTTACTTAAAACATTTAGAGGAGGCTACCATATCGTCATACTGCATCACAATCATTTTAATGCATGTTGACACCTAAGATAAATCATTATCCACTCCTATCTATTTAAGCATGGCATGAACAATTATAATCTCTAATTGTCATCTTAAACATGTTTAATCATAATATGCTGAATCATGGATATTGAGTCGAACATATTTACAAAAACAAAAGGAAGTTTAGTTCATACCCGCTTTTCCCTGCCACAATCACTTCATCAAATATCATCATTATTGCCTTTCACATGCACAACCGAATGATATTAAAATAATATTAGTGTAAGAGTGCCGTGGACTAAGCTAGAATATGCAGGCATTTATTCAGAGGTGAGGACAAAGTAATATGGCTCGTTCTTAGATTAACAATAATGCATATGAGAGCCACTCAATATTTTCATTGTAGTCTTCTCCTTACGGCGACTCAATCAAAAGAAAAAAATTTCAGAGAAACACACCGAAATATTTTTAGAGTTTTTAGTTTTTCATGAAGAAAGCAAATTAACAAGGAGGGAAAACAAAAACAAGAAAAAACTATTTAGACGCGAAAGCTCCCAACAAACAAAAGAAGAAACGAAAAATGTTTCGGGGTTTTCTTTTAATACTACAACTAATTTAAACTAGAAAGAAAAACCGAAAGTAAGCGAGAAATATTTTTGGATTTTCTCAAAGTTTTTCAAACACACAGTGTGAGAAATTAAAACTAACATGGATTATACAATGAAAGACGATGAACACTGACAACTGGAATGAAGTGTGTGAACATAAATGTAATGTCAGTGAGAAATACGTACTCCCCCAAGCTTAGGCTTTTGCCTAGCTTCATAATCACCATCGCTGGTCAGGATAATAATCAAAGTGGTAGCTCATGGAGGCTCTCCATGCAGCCTCCTCGGCAAGACGAGCAGCTTCTACTTCTACGTTGTACTCACGCACCTCGCTCTCGTCGATGTAATATCTTTGTTTATTCTGAAAATCAAAGAGAGAAGGTGCAGACAAAATGACTGATATAATTTGTTATTTATTTAACATTAGGTTATAGTCCTAGTTCTTAGCTTATACTTAATAAACTCATGGCGCTGCATTGCATCGAAGTCTAAGTATTGGTCAGGTAAGATAGAAACATTGGGCATAGGTGAAACTCCTAGCCTTGCAGCTACGCGAGAGGCATAAATCCCTCCATAAAAATGACCACTACTCGCATTGCATTGCAACCTTCGTGCAACAATTGCCCCAAGATTATGTCATTTAATGCCTGTTAAAGCAGTATGTATTAGACTCAAATCTGGAGCACAAAGTGTACTGCAATCTTATTTACCCACGATGCATTTACCATTAAATAGTGCAAAGTAATGGATAGAGGGACATTGTATACTTTTTATTACAGCTTGCGTGACTCCCCTATCATCAACGCAACAGAGGCTACTCAGGAACATCTCATAATCAGATTTTGGTGGTCTATCTAACGAACCCCAATATGGAATTTTGCATGCATCACAGAATTCTTCTAGAGGCATATTATAAGCTCCGTCATACAATTGAAACAAAACTCTAGAAATGCGAGGATGAAACTCAAAGTTTTTTGGTAAATGAGATAGTAAGGTTGTAGTGTCACGTGCGCTTATCTGCGATGAAGGGAGCGAGCTCGATGTTATCAAAATATTCATCAAATTCTTCCTTAATACCAGCGCCTATCATGAACTCGTCGCACGGCCACCAACATGATTTGGTGTCAGAAGTCCGCACCGAGCTTGCCCTTGGTTCAACATAAGACTGTTGTATCGAGCTCTCACTCGACGGGGCCTCTGATGATCTTCTCCTCGAGGAACTCCTCCTAAAGAAATTCTTTTTTCTACAAACAAATTTCTGAAATTTTAGGGTCACAAAATGATGTAACTTGACAAGATTGGTAGCAAATACTCATATGGATATCTAGAGGCGATATCAAGCATTCAAACTACTTAGAACTCAAAGAATTAAACACGCAAGCTCATTTTTTGTAGCACCAAGAGTAGCTAATTATGCAAAATATAATTCACTAGAGGAAAACTAATTGGAGCAATGGGCGAGTCACATACCAAGTAGCAATCCCCCAAAATAGTTTCAAAAACAGAGCTCCAAGCAAAGAGATCGAAATCTCAGGTTTGGGAACAAGAATTCGAGAGAGAGAAAGCTACCAGGAATTTGTTAGAGGTAAGAGACGAAGTGAGCTGAAGGAATAAGTGAGGGGGCGCCCTGGTGCCTCGTGAGCACCTGAGGTATCCCCGTGGGATGTTTTTTGTGCTAACAATTCTTAAATATTCAATAAAAATTCATGTAGAAATTACAGACAGTTTTGAGCACTTTCATTTTTGGGCACTTTTTATTGCACGGGTAACTTAGAAAACGGGGTAATCATGGTATTTTCAATTGTATTTAGCTAAAAATAACAGAGAATAAAAAGTGAGTACAGAAGGTTGTTCTTACTAAATTCATCGACCACATGCCTCTAAAAAAGAATCCATTAATAAGGTTGATCAAGTCTTATTAACAAACAATTTTCGATTATCATGAAACCAAAGAATCTTTGTATAACACAAGGTTACCTCAACGGGCATATACATCTCCCCAATAATAAGAGTTTCATATTTCCTTTTGATAGTAGCAAGAGAGAGTTGAAAACTTCCAATAGTCACTACTAGGGAAAACCCTAGTAGTAGCGCTTGAAGCGTTGGTCAGGGCAGCGCTACTGGTAACTCTATGTAGCGCTTGAACAAATGAAGCGCTGCTGCTAATCCAGCGCTGCTAGTAGATGATTTCCAGTGCTACTGCTAGTATTCCTGCTTTCACAGATTTATACCCCCTCTACGTATTTGTGATATATTTATACAGGCTCATGTGAGGAAGAAACATGGATTAGATTCATTTGGATGAATCAAAAGTTGGATTAATATAAAAACTCTTGCATCATATCATCACCAACAACACTAGCTAATAATCATCATAGTAATTACCACCAACACTATTTAATCATCATAGTCATAGTGTACTATCTAATCACCACCAACACTACCTACTAGTAATCACCATAATCTAATCACCACCATCACCACCAACTCTCGGGTAAAAATAGAATAAAACATGTGTAGCACTCCTGCTTCATCATATTGGAGAATGCAGATGAATCTGTCTCCTAATTGTGGGATGCGCTTCTGGTTGCTGCCCCTAGTACTTCTCTGTTGTGATCCTTCACAATTTTGCTCGAGTCTTTGACTATTAAGACTTGATCGCTTTGAAAAATCATGAATGCACTCATGTGCAATGCAGGATGTCTTGGCCGTAAGCTAACCATTGCCATGCGACCTTTAGGCTCGATCCAACGAGGCACAACATTCATCGGGAGTCCCTATTGAAGAACATCGTAGTAACATACTTAGCAATGAAGTTTGGCTTAAAAAATAATGTATGCAAAAGATGCACCGAGAACAAATCGTAAAAATCTTACCATCTTTCCTAAATAGATGTGAACATAGTTCAATTCGCACACTGGTGGTCGCACATATTGAGTATTAATATTTCGAAGTCCAGGAAAATAATCTGTCTTGACAGTATCAAGATCTTCAAGCCATGAAACATAATGACCTATCTCCTCACGGTTTAGTTCAGCACCGGGACAATAGTAGGTGCTGTCTACCAGGTGTCGCACATGTTTGCTTGAATGAAAATAATTTGTCAATAGAAATTAGTTGTCAACTATTTTTAAATAAACAATATAGATTACTTAATAAATATGGTTGAGAAACTCCCATAATGATAGAATTGGAGGCGTTTGCACATTGACCCAGATGTCGATATTGCTTTCAATTTCATCTTCCGGATGAATATCAAAGGTGATTAGCATATTAGGCTCAAATGCATAAGCCTTGCATAGTGCTCTCCAATTTTTGCATTCAAAATTGGAGTAGGTGTCTGCATTGTATAATTTTGCGGCAAAAGTATAACCATGCTCGGTCCTCAAGTGAACTCTCTTTACCTCCATACTGTCCATAGTACCGAAACCAATCTTATCCAAGACATAAATTCTTGCATGGCAGGGGATACACTAGTAGAATTGTAAAATACTTAAAATTATAAGTTGAAGCAAATAAGCAGAAGTCATGCTTAATTAAGAAAAAAGACTTGCCGTTGTGACTTACTGTATCCACTTCGAAGGTCCCATCCAGCATGATGCTGAAGCGCCTACCACCAACTAGGTGAGGCCTATTGCACAGGTCGCACTCGTCTTCGTAGTATTCGCACATAACGAATTCCCTTTCGCCGCCAGACATTTCCTATGTTCATAGTTGAAACATTAATTAAAAATCAATCGAAGGCAACTACCAGAAAACTCAACACACAAATCACTATTACTCAATATGCAACGGGTTAAATTTAGGTCTGTCGAGTCTTCCTTCCTAAACTCTTATCTCACATATATGATGGGCACTCGCTCTTTGATATTGCGACTGCCGGTGATGGTCGCTACTCCTCCTTTCCCTAGTGCATTACAAATATCTAACACAAGGAAATGAAGGAGAAGCGACCCCCACGACAATAGTCGGCATTCTTCTTCTCTCATATATGGTGGACACTCCCTCACCGATTTTTCGACCGTCGATGATGGTCGCTACTCTTTCTTCCCCTAGTGCATAGAAAGGTCTAGTTCCAATTCTACTCTATTCAACACCAAGGAGTAGAGAAGGAGGAGGTGGACTTTTAGCTCACCGACTCGTGTGTAGAGGAAGTAGAGGTAGCTCGAATGACGATCAGTCCAAGGAGACATGATACGTCCATTTTGCATCATGCTTATATGTTGATATTTATTGCATTATGGGCTGTTATTACTTGTTTTGTCACAATACTTATGCTTTTTCTCTCTTATTTTACAAGGTTGACATGAAAAGGGAGAATGCCAGCAGCTGGAATTCTAGGCTGGAAAATGAGCAAACTCTGGAAACCTATTCTGCACAACTCCAAAAGCCCCGAAACTCAACAGAACTCCATTTCAGAAAATATAAAAAATATCTGGCGAAAGAAGTCCACGAGGGGGGCCACCGGCTGTCCACGAGGGTGGGGGGCGCGCCCCCCTTCCCAGGGTGCGCCCCCCTGTCTCGTGGGCCCCCCGATGGTCCCCCGATGCCCATCTTCTCGTATATGAGGTGTTTTGACCTGGAAAAAATAAGAAGGAGGCTTTCGGGACCAGACGCCGCCGTCTCGAGGCGGAAACCAATCTAGGGCTCCGGCAGAGCTGTTCTGCCGGGGATACTTCCCTCCGGGAGGGGGAAATCGTCACCGCCGTCATCACCAACAACTCTCCCATCTTGGGGAGGGCTATCTTCATCAACATCTTCACCAGCACCATCTCCTCTCAAACCCTAGTTCATCTCTTGTATCCAATCTTTGTACCCAAACCTCAGATTGGTACCTGTGGGTTGCTAGTAGTGTTGATTACTCCTTGTAGTTGATGCTAGTTGGTTTATTTGGTGGAAGATCATATGTTCAGATCCATTATGCATATTAATACCCCTCTGATCATGAACAATATCATGTCTTATGAGTAGTTACTACTGTTCCTGAGGACATGGGAGAAGTCTTGCTATTAGTAGTCATGTGAGCTTGGTCTTCGTTCGATATTTTGATGAGATGTATGTTGGCTTTCCTCTAGTGGTGTCATGTGAACGTCGACTACATGACACTTCACCATTATTTGGGCCTAGAGGAAGACATTAGGAAGTAATAAGTAGATGATGGGTTGCTAGAGTGACAGAAGCTTAAACCCTAGTTTATGCGTTGCTTCGTAAGGGGCTGATTTGGATCCATATGTTTCAGGCTATGGTTAGGTTTACCTTAATACTTCTTTTGTAGTTGCGGATGCTTGCATTAGAGGTTAATCATAAGTGGGAGGCTTTTCCAAGTAAGGACAGCACCCAAGCACCTATCCACCCACATACCAAATTATCAAAGTACAGAACGCGAATCAGACGATCGTGATGAAAACTAGCTTGACGATAATTCCCATGGGTCCTCGGGAGCGCTTTCCTTTATATAAGAGTTTGTTCAGGCTTGTCCTTTGCTACAAAAGGGATTGGGCCACCTTGCTGCACCTTATTTACTTTTACCTTTTGTCACTTGCTACCAATTACCTTATCACAAAACTATCTGTTACCTATAATTTCAGTGCTTGTAGAAAATACCTTACTGAAAACTGCCTATCATTTCCTTCTGCTCCTCGTTGGGTTCGACACTCTTACTTATTGAAAGGACTACGATAGATCCCCTACACTTGTGGGTCATCAAGACTCTTTCCTGGCGCCGTTGCCGGGGAGTGAAGCGCCTTTGGTAAGTGGAATTTGGTAAGGAAAAATTTATATAGTGTGCTGAAATTTATTGTCACTTGTTACTATGGCTCAAAATCCTTTGAGGGGCTTGTTCGGGGTATCTTCACCTCGAATAGAAGAGCAAAGAGTTGCTCCTCAACCTACTGCACCTACTGAAAATGTTTGCTTTGAGATTCCTTCGGGTATGATAGAGAAACTGCTTGAAAATCCTTTTACAGGAGACGGAACACTGCATCCCGATTTACACTTAATCTATGTGGATGAAGTTTGTGGATTGTTTAAGCTTGCAGGTATGCCCGAGGATGTTATCAAGAAGAAGGTCTTCCCTTTATATTTGAAGGGAGATGCATTGACATGGTTTAGGCTATGTGATGATATGGGATCATGGAACTATAATCGTCTGAAGTTGGAATTTCATCAGAAGTTCTACCCTATGCACCAGGTTCATCGTGATCATAATTATATTTATAATTTCTGGCCTCGTGAAGGAGAAAGCATCGCTCAAGCTTGGGGGAGGCTTAAGTCAATGTTATATTCATGCCCCAATCATGAGCTCTCAAGAGAAATGATCATTAAATTTTTTTATTCCCGGCTTTCTCTTAATAATCGCTCCATGCTCGATACTTCTTGTTCTGGCTCTTATATGATGAAGACTATTGAATTCAAATGGGACTTATTGGAAATAATTAAACGCAACTCTGAAGATTGGGATCTCGACAAAGGTAAGGAGTCATGTATGACCCCTAAGTTTGATTGTGTTAAAGCTTTTATGGATACCGATATTTTCCGTGAGTTTAGCACTAAATATGGACTTGACTCTGAGATAGTAGCTTCTTTCTGTGAATCTTTTGCTACTCATGTTGATCTCCCCAAGGAGAAGTGGTTTAAATACCACCCCCTATTGAAGTAAAAGTAGTTGAACCTATTAAAGTTGAAGAAAAGACTATCACTTATAATGTTGATCCTGTTATTCCTACTACTTATATTGAGAAACCACCTTTCCCTGTTAGGATAAAGGATCGTGCTCAAGCTTCAACTGTAGTTCGTAAAAGTAATACTAGAACACCTACACCCTCTAAGCAAATTAAAGTTGAACCTAGTGTTGCTATGGTTAAAGATCTCTTGGTAGAAGATTTAAATGGACATGTTATTTACCTCCAATAAGAGTCTGCTAGAATAGCCAAACCCAATGCTAGGATAGGATTTAAATGGACATGTTATTTACCTCCAAGAAGATTTAAATGTACCTATTGTGGGCTTGCCTGTTATCTCTGTTAAGATAGGAGATCATTGTTATCATGGTTTATGTGACGTAGGTGCTAGTGCGGGTATTATCCCTCATACCTTATATCAAGAAATTATGCATGACATTGCACCTGTTGAGCTAGAAGCGATTGATGTTACTATTAAGGTTGCTAATAGAGACACTATTTCAGCAGTTGGGAATGTTAGAGATATTGAAGTCTTGTGTGGGAAGATTAAATTCCCTGCTGATTTTCTTGTTCTTAGTTCCCCACAAGTTGAATTTTGCCCCATTATATTTGGTAGACCCTTCTTGAATACTGTTAATGCCAAGATAGACTGCGTGAAAGATATTGTTACTATGGGGTTAGGGGATATGTCTCATGATTTTAACTTTGCTAAATTCCGTAGACAACCCCTAGAAAAGGAACCACCCAGTAAGGATGAAATTATTGGTCTTTATTCTATTGAGGTGCCTCCTAATGATCCTTTAGAACAATACTTGCTAGACCATGAAAATGATTGTGACACCCCCGATTTGTCCGTACACTAATCATGCACGCAAATGTGTACGACCAAGATCAGGGACTCACTGGAAGATATCACAACACAACTCTAGACACAAATTAAAATAATACAAGATTTATATTACAAGCCAGGGGCCTCGAGGGCTCGAATACATAAGCTCGAAACACAAGCGTCAGCAGAAGCAATAATATCTGAGTACAGACATAAGTTAAACAAGTTTGCCTTAAGAAGGCTAGCACAAATGTAACAACGATCGAAGAGGCAAGGCCTCCTGCCTGGGACCTCCTAACTACTCCTCGAAGCCGAACTCCACGTAGAAACATCCTCGGGATCGTCTGGGTCCGGACTCCACCATCTGGTTGCCTCATCCGAGAAGAGAGAGAGAAGGGGGAAAAGGGGGAACAAAGCAACCGTGAGTACTCATCCAAAGTACTCGCAAGCAAGGATCTATACTACATATGCAATGATATATGTGTAAAGGGGGTAATATCTGTGGGCTAAACTGCATAATGGCAGAATAAGAGGGGGATAGCTAATCCAATCGAAGACTACGCTTCTAGTAACCTCCATCTTGCAGCAGAAGATGGGGGTAGCTGGAAAGTAACAAGTATCCTCGCTTCTGGCAGCCTCCGTCTTGCAGCAGTAGAAGGGAGTAGATGGTATGTTCACCAAGTTACATCGTATAGCATAATCCTACCCGGCGATCCTCCTGCACATCACCCTGTGAGAGAGCAACCACCGAGTTATATCTGGCACTTGTAAGGGTGTGTTTTATTAAGTATCTGGTTCTAGTTGTCATGAGGTCAGAGTACAACTCCGGGTCGTCCTTTTACCGAGGGACGCGGCTATTCGAATAGATTAACTTCCCTGCAGGGGTGCACCACATATCCCAGCACGCTCGATCCCATTTGGCCGGACACACTTTCCAGGGTCATGCCCGGCCTCGTAATATCAACACGTCGCAGCCCTACCTAAGCACAACAGAGAGGTCAACACGCCGGTCTAAGTCCTAGGCGCACAGGGGTCCGGGCCCATCGCCCAACGCACACCTGCACGTTGCGTACGCGGCCGGTGAGCAGACCTAGCAACCTCCATTACTAAGGAAGTTACGTTACGCGGTCCAACCCGGCGCGCGCCGCTCAGTCGCTGACGTCAAGAAGGCTTCGGCTGATACCACGACGTCGAGTGCCCATAACTATTCCCACGTAGCTGGTTAGTGCGTATAGACCAAATGGCCAGACTCAGATCAAATACCAAGATCTCGATAAGCGTGTTATTATGAAATAACCGCGGACAACGACCAGGGCCAGGCCCACCTGTCTCCTAGGTGGTCGCAACCTGCCCTGTCGCTCCGCCACAAAGTAACCATCAGGGGGCTGTCGGGAACCCAGGCCCACCACTACCTGGGTGGAACCACCTGCCCCTTCAGCCCCCATCTCCAAATCATCATCATGTGTATGAAAAGTATGTATATAGTATATACCCGTGATCACCACCCGAGTGATCACGGCCCAATAGTATAGCATGACAGACGGACAAGAATGAAGGGCCACTGATGGAATACTAGCATCCTATACTAAGCATTAGGATGGCAGATACAGGTATCAACAGTTGTAGCAACAAAGACAGGCTATGCAACAGAATAGGAGTAACCGAACAGTAACATGCTACACTACTCTAATGCAAGCAGTAGAGAGAAGAATAGGCGATATCTGGTGATCAAAAGGGGGGGCTTGCCTTGAAGCTCTGCAGACGAAAGGAATCTCCGGAAGCGTAGTAATACTCGAACACAGTGGCATCGACATCGTCTCAGGGTCTACCGGAAAGGAAGTAACGGAGGGGGAACACATGATGGCTTCTCGCCCCTCGTTGGTTACCCCAAGTGGAAGGTTGAGATGTAGTGTAGCGGCAAATTTTCCTTTGGCAAAGATACCAAGGATCGAATCCCGTGAGACTCCTAGGGTCGACAAGAAGGTGTCAATAGCGCCAGAGACTTTTGCTTGACAGGACCTGCACACAGATACAAATAACTTTGCTCCCAACGAGTACAGAGAGGTTGTCAATCCCTCCGGCCTTGTCGTTTACAAAGGATCAAACACAAGAGATAATAGTGATAGATATGACTGCAACTAGGAAATAAGAACAGTAAGTAAATAGCAGGTGTGATCAGTGATGGTAATATGGACCGGGGTCCCATGATGTTCACTAGTGATGTCTCTCTCCCAAAAGACGATAAAACAGCAAAGCGAGGTAAACGAATTACAGCTGGGCAATAGACAGGATTATGTGCGCAGACCAATGCTAACTATGTTGTAAGAAAGGTAGAGGCTCAAAAGCATGGGCGGTACACCAAGGCAAGTAGACCGAAATCCATCTGCATCTACTACTAATCATCCACCTTGAGATATCTATCCAGAACATCTCGCTGGTATTAAGTTGCGAGTCCCACCCATAGTGTAAACTCAAAGCAACAGACAACTGCATTAAAAGAACTTTGCGTAAAGTAAACAATCCTTGCACCCGCAAGTACAAGAACCGTTGTTTTCCCCCTTGTGGCAACAGCACATCCCCTAGACTCATGTTTCTGTCACTCAAGCTAGTCATCGAGGGGCATGAACCCACAATCAAGCATAACATTCCCTCTTGGAGTTACTACCTACTACTCGGCCAAAGCAATAAATAGCAACGGAGAACATGCAAGAATTACTCAAGAACATAAATATAAAAGAGGTGAATCAAATATATTACTCACACACAATCTGAACATAATCTCATAATTCATCGGATCCCAGCAAACTCAGCATAGCAACAGCATAAAGATTACATATGTGCCTCGATCATGTAGGGCAGCTCACGAGGTCTAATCGGTGAAGAACAAAGAGGGGAGGAGAACATCACATAGCTACTGGTCATGGACCCATGGTCCAAGAGGGACTACTCACAACTCATCCGGGAAGCGTCCATGGTGGTGGAGAAACTCCCGGTGGTGGTTCTCCCCTCCGGCAGGGTGCCGGGAAGAGTTCTCCTGGTGCTCCCGATCTTGGAAGCGCGGCGGCGGCGGAACAGAGATGAGATCGCGAAAAAGGGTTCCGTCCTCGAGGGTTTCGGGACGCGTGCTAAATATATGCCAAAGGGGGGGCACCAGAGGCGGAGAGGGGGGCCCAGGCGCCTCCCCGACGCGGCCAGGAGGGGGGCCGCGTGGGCAGGCCGCCTGTGCTGCCCCTGGCTCCCCTCTGGCCCCACTTCTGGCGCGTGGAAGCTTCTGGAGCGCTGATTTTTTATATATTTTCGGAATTTTTCTGGCAATTTAAGTAATGGGAAAACCTGAAATACAAAAACAGCAGAAAACAGAAACTGGCATTGGGGTGCACTGAGTTAATAGGTTAGTCCAAATATGATCAAAAGTGTATGGAAGTGCATAAATATCATAGCAATATCACACAAAAGAGGCATGGAGCAAGCAAAAATTATAGATACGTTTTGGACGTATCAACATCCCCAAGCTTAATTCCTGCTCGTCCTCGAGTAGGTAAATGATAACAAGCATAATTTTTGTGGTGACATGCTATCAACCATATAAGAACTTTTAAGTAAAGTAATCAAGGCATGTAATTCAATTCAAGTCATAACAAGCAAGAGTCTATATTAGCATTGTAACAAGTAACATAAGAACATAAAGGTGCAAGAGCTCTCGCTGTTCGTCACTCGAATGTCTCCAAATGGTGTTTGCGTGCAAGAAAGGGGATAGGGATATATGAGAGAGTAAAACATAGTTTTTGTATTGTTGAGAACTTAATCTACTAAAGTTTCACACTTGGTCTTCTTTGGAATCTTATCTTGACTCATCCCTAGACCGTCAGCCAGGTACAAGTCAAAATGATCCACTCCCTTTCGATATTTTGAGCACTCATGCAATGGATGAGCGTAAGCAAGAAAGTCGACACTTAGGATGGCAAAGAGAGAAAAATGATAGAGGGGGAAGACAAAAAAGGTGTGAAAGGCTCACATCAATGAGGACAATCATCGGTGAGAGAAAGCCAAATGATAGATATGATGCGAGGAGTAGGGATTGCCATGCAACGGATGCACATATGAGCTAAGGTAAGCTCTCCAATGGAACTAGTGGGGGTGCATCCAACTTGCTTGCTCAAGAAGACCTAGAGCTCTTTTGAGGAGGCTCATCATTGGAATATACAAGCCAAGTTCTATAGTGTAAAGGTCCCCACATAGCTATATGCATAAATGATAATCTCTATGGAGTACAAGGTATAAGATGGAGTACGAGTGTGGATCTCTCAAGAGGAAATAGTAGTGTGCCCCCTTCTCTCTTTTTATTTCTTTTTCTCTTTTTTTATTTTTTTTATTTTTTGTGGCCTCAATGGCTCTTTCTATTTATCTCTCATTTGTCCTCTTTGGGATCTTTTCCTCACTTTAGGGGCAACACTCTATGTATTACAAGAAGTATAGAAGATCTTTCACACTTTACAAAAGTACTCAACATAAAGAAAATGAAACTATCATGATGTATGCAAATGTATGCCTCTGCCAGTGTAGTAGGATATGCAATGATACTAGCGCGTCATGTAGCAATGATTAGGGCAAGGCCCAACTAGCATGCGGCTCATCGATCAAGCAAAAAGCATGTATGACATGAAGATCAAGTCATGAGAGGATGGATGTTGCATGGCAATGTATCTCGGAAAGGCTATGGAAATGCCTTAATAGGTAGGTATGGTGGCTGTTTTGAGGAAGGATATAATGAGGCTTATGATGACAGAGCGTATCGTGCCAAGGATTTGGATGCACCGGCGAAGTATGCGCCAAATCTCGAGGTGAGAAAGGGCAATGCACGGTACCGAAGAGGCTAGAAAAATATGGATAGGTGGAAGTGTCAACTTTCGAATACTCACATTAGTCCGAAGAACTCATGCACTTATTATCGGTAACTCTCAATCTAATTAGGAGGTTCACAAAGAGACAAGTACCCCGAGGAGGTGTGTATGGGGGTTTGGTTACCCTTGCGCATCCTCGACCCATGGTACGTGAGTGTACTCTAATATTCGATCCCTCCAAAGATTAGTGATCCATTTAGTAGCTAAAGTTCTCAACTATTTTGTAGGTTTTCGAAAATAAACACGGATTGCCCAAAATACGACATCTATCACTAATAGGCTAAAGCTCTCGACACCAAAAGTTCAGACATTACTCATGGCAATACCTCAAAACTATTGCAGGTTACTACTAAAATTAAATAGCAACCTCAATTACCTACTTTAAGTTAAGACACACAACTCAGTGCAACAGACAAACTCTCTTAACAAGATAAACATGAAAACTCAAGAGAGTTCAGCAACCAACTAAACAAAAGCTCTTTAAAAAGAAAAGCATGAAAACTAAGAGCTAAACATGACGGTAGCTATGGAAAGACAAAGAACACACACAGCAGAGATAAGCATGAAAATCCTATGTTGTGTTCTAGGTTGAAGTGGAGCGTGTTTCTCTCCCACACAAAGAAAGATGGGTTCTAACTCGTTATGAATAGCAAGCAAAGCTAAAGAAAACTAAAAAGGAAACTAGAAGCAAGACGCTCCAAGTATAGCACATAACACATGAAGTGATTAAAATATAGTGGAATGAAAGACGAACTGATAATTGTTGATGGAGAAGGGGATGCACGGGGGCATCCCCAAGCTTAGACGCTTGAGTCTTCTTGAATATTTCTTGGGGGTGCACGGGGGCATCCCCAAGCTTGAGCGTTTGACCCTCTTGAATCTTTTTATCATCTTCCCTCGCACACTTGAAAACTCCCTTCATACATAACTCATCATAATCTGATTAGCAAGGTTAGTACCCATAATAAAATAATTTTTCCTTGCTGGAAATAAAGATAATATTGAAGATCTACTGTTTCTCAAGATTGCCAAAAGGTTTTTGCAAAGAAAAGGCAAGCTCAAGGTTTGCAAAACGAAGAAAAGGCAAAACAGGACATAATCTGTGAAAAACAGACCAGCAGGTAGTAAATAATTTTTTTCGGGGAACTTCTGCAACTCAAATCAAAAAACTCAGAACAGAAGAATGAAAGCCAATTGTATAGAGCACGTTGTCAAAAAAATTCAGATCAAAAAGATGGTCTGGTGATTTTATACAAATTTTTCTGTCCAAGGATAGAATCTGTTTTCTGGACTGCACGTCACAACTTTTGAACTTTTTTGCAATCGGAGGCTAAACTTGGCACAAAGTTGAAAAGAAGATACAATGATGATGCTACTTTAGTAACAAACATCAAGACCACTAAAACTGAAAGAACAAACTGAAAGCAAAG
Organism: Secale cereale; assembly: GCA_902687465.1. Taxonomy (NCBI): domain Eukaryota; kingdom Viridiplantae; phylum Streptophyta; class Magnoliopsida; order Poales; family Poaceae; genus Secale; species Secale cereale. Next base: position 369,967,790 of record LR738709.1, on the reverse strand, counting down.
ATAACAAGGGTTGTCTCCCTAGAGCTCTTTCTTTATAGCCATAAAGATAGGCTTAAGACTTTAATGATGCTCTCGTAGGAATAAGAGTTGAAGAACAAAAGAGAGCATCAAGAAGCAAATACCAAACACATTTAAGCCTAACATGCTTCCTATGCATAGGAATATTGCAATAGAATAATTCATTGAAGCACAAAGCAATAAGCATAGGAAGACAAAACAAGTGCAGCTTCAAAACCTTCAACATAAAGAGAGGAAACTTCTTATTATTAAGATATTTAGAACCATGTCTCCCTCTCTCATTATTAATTTCAGTGGCATCATGGATGAACTCAACAATATAACTATCACATAAGGCATTATTTCCATGATCCAAAAGCATACAAGTGTCATTACTATTCATATAAGCAAAATCTTTCTTATTAGGAATAATGAGAGTAAGACTATCATAACCATCATCATATTTAGGAGGCATATCATAATCATAATAAATTTTATCCTCAATAGTAGGTGGACTAAAAAGCTCACATTTATCATTGTAATCATCATATATAGAAAGCAAAGTATTATCAAAGTGAATTTTCTCTTCAAAAGTTGGGGGACTAAAAATATCATGTTCATCAAACGTGTCATCCCCAAGCTTAGAGCTTTCCATGTCATTAGCAGTATTGATATTCAAAGAAAGCATACTAATAACATCACCACCATCATGATTGTTATGCAAATAATAAAGTTCCATAGGTTTCTTAACTTTCTCTTCAAACACATCATGTCCCAAAGCAAGGTAGAGCTTATAAAGCTCTCTCATATTTTTGTTGTTTTCCATTAAGCAAAACTAGTGAAAAGACATAAAGAAAATAGAAAAGTAAACTAACAAGACTAAAAAGTAAAGATAAAAGATAGCGTGCAACTCCCCTATCTTGAAGAGTGGAGTCCCCGGCAATGACGCCAGAACACTTTGCTTGATGGCTTCTCGCCCCTTGTTGGTTACCCCAAATGGAAGGTTGAGATGTAGCGTAGCGGCAAATTTTCCCTTGGCAAAGATACCAAGGATCGAATCCCGTGAGACTCTGAGGGTCGACAAGAAGGTGTCAATAGCGCCAGAGACTTTTGCTTGACAGGACCTGCACACAGATACAAATAACTTTGCTCCCAACGAGTACAGAGAGGTTGTCAATCCCTCCGGCCTTGTCGTTTACAAAGGATCAAACGCAAGAGATAATAGTGATAGATATGACTGCAACTAGGAAATAAGAACAATAAGTAAATAGCGGGTGTGATCAGTGATGGTAATATGGACCGGGGTCCCATGATGTTCACTAGTGATGTCTCTCTCCCAAAAGACGATAAAACAACTAAGCGAGGTAAACGAATTACAGCTGGGCAATTGACATGATTATGTGCGCAAACCAATGCTAACTATGCTGTAAGAAAGGTAGAGGCTCAAAAGCATGGGCAGTATGCCAAGGCAAGTAGACCGAAATCCATATGCATCTACTACTAATCATCCACCTTGAGATATCTATCCAGAACATCTCGCTGGTATTAAGTTGCGAGTCCCACCCATAGTGTAAACTCAAAGCAATAGACAACTGCATTAAAAGAACTTTGCGTAAAGTAAACAATCCTTGCACCCGCAAGTACAAGCACCGTTGTTTTCCCCCTTGTGGCAACAGCACATCCCCTAGACTCATGTTTCTGTCACTCAAGCTAGTCATCGAGGGGCATGAACCCACAATCAAGCATAACGTTCCCTCTTGGAGTTACTACCTACTACTCGGCCAAAGCAATAAATAGCAACCGAGAACATGCAAGAATTACTCAAGAACATAAATATAAAAGAGGTAAATCAAATATATCACTCACACACAATCTAAACATAATCTCATAATCCATCGGATCCCAGCAAACTCAGCATAGCAACAGCATAAAGATTACATATGTGCCTCGATCATGTAGGGCAGCTCACGAGGTCTAATCGGTGAAGAACAAAGAGGGGAGGAGAACATCACATAGCTACTGGTCATGGACCCATGGTCCAAGAGGGACTACTCAAAACTCATCCGAGAAGCGTCCATGGTGGTGGAGAAGCTCCCGGTGGTGGTTCTCCCCTCCGGCAGGGTGCCGGGAAGAGTTCTCCTGGTGCTCCCGATCTTGGAAGCGCGACGGCGGCGGAACAGATATGAATCGCGAAAAAGGGTTCCGTTCTTGAGGGTTTCGAGACGCGTGCTAAATATATGCCAAAGGGGGGCACCAGAGGCGGAGAGGGGGGCCCAGGCGCCCCCGCGGCGCGGCCAGGAGGGGGGCCACGTGGGCAGGCCGCCTGGGCTGCCCCTGTCTCCCCTCTGGCCCCACTTCTGGCGCGTGGAAGCTTCTGGAGCGCAGATTTTTTATATATTTTTCCCGGAATTTTTCTAGCAATTTAAGTAATCGGAAAACCTGAAATACAAAACAGCAGAAAACAGAAACTGGCACTGGGGTGCACTGAGTTAAGAGGTTAGTCCAAATATGATCAAAAGTGTATGGAAGTGCATAAATATCATAGCAATATCACACAAAAGAGGCATGGAGCAAGCAGAAATTATAAATACATTTTGGACGTATCAACACAATAAATAACAGAGCAATCAAAAGCATCACATAATATAACAAGGCAATACGCGGTGCTAGGGGTGACCTAATGCAGTAATAGGCTATACCGACGAATGGGGGAAACATACGGGAAAGTTTTCCCGGTGTTTCACGTTTTCGGACATATGGACCGAAGGGGAAATGTTGCAGGTCCGCTATGCTAGGGACGTGTGGTGAACTAACGGACTGCGTATTCGAATCCGTCTCATCGTTCTGAGCAACTTTCATTTACAACGTATTTTCATCCGAGTTACGGATTATTTTATATGATTTTTCGAAGTATTAAACATATTCTAAAATTATTTATTTATTTTAATTCGAAAATTCAAGTAAACACTATATGCTATGGGTACATAAAAGTGTACCTAGAGAAGTGCAAATGAGACTGACAGTGAGGCCCAGCTGCTGAGTCAGCATACACAGTCAACAAGTCAACAACCAATGGTTGACCTGGTCAAAGTGTGAATAGTGGCCGTGGGGCCTACTGGTGATTGACTATTATTTTTAACTTAAGTGCTAAACAGATTTATTTAGTAAGGGCACCCACATGTCATAGACTACAACTAGCTAAATAAATAAATAAACTAGCATGATCAAAAGTCACCCACATGTATCTACACGTTAGGCTAAGTAGTCCACTAATTAAATCCTAAAGCTAACCTACCTCCATTTACACATGCCGGCCAAGATGAGCAGTAGCACACCGGCTGTAAATGGCTTATGCAACGCACGCATAGCGCACGGCGGCCACGGTCTAGCAGCAACAACAGTACTAGCAGCGGTAGGGACTACAGGCACCAGAAGCGGCGTAGTACCGGGCAGAGGCAACAACAGGAAAGGGAGGAACGACATCAGTCAACAGCAAAAGCATCTAGTAGCAGAAGCATCGGCAAGTAGCAGGCACGGCAAGGCAGCGCCGCAAGCAGCAGGTAGCGAGCGTGGAATGCAGCAGCGGTGGCGCTAGCGGCAGGCAGGACCGAGGGCGCGCGGACTTGCGGTGCGTGGGCAGGGTGTGGTCCGGGATGACTGCAGGCACGAGGACACGCAGAGCACGCGACGAGCGCGACCTCCGTCCATGGCGACCACGATTGAGCAGGGGAGCGGCAGAAACGACACAGATCGAAGGGGAAAACGAGCAAATCGGCAGAGGCGCTCACCCTGGTGCTCGTGGACGAGATTGGGAGGTCAGGGGCGTCGCGGAGCAAGGTGAATTGACGGCGAGGTGTGCGGCGGCCGACGGGGAAGAAGAACGAGGGCGATGTCTTGGGCGGGCTCCGCGGTCCAGCTCCTCCTACTCCGATGTCGAGGACGATGATGCCCATCTCCTGGTCTTCTCGTTGCAGCTCGTGCTGGGAGACGACCACGGCAACGATGGCGGCACGGTGAAGGTTTCGTCGGGGCACGAACGAATTTAGGTGGGGGAGAGATGAGCGTGGGAAGAAGGCGAGATCTGGGAGAGGCCAGAGGGGTGGCAGGGGCGAGTGGGAGACGAGGGGGCTGAGGCATGGGAGAGCTGGCGGCCTTATCCTCTTCCCGGCGTCGCCGGCGAGACGGTCGGGTGGGAGCGCGCCCAGGCGCCCGGTCGGAGGAGCAGTGAGAGGAGGGGATCGACCGCGGGTGTGGGGGGTTGAGCTGGGCCGGCTCTAGTGGCTAGGGTCCAGGGAACATGGGGGCTTGTTTTCCTTTTTTTATCTTTTACCTTTTGTTTATTTTTCTTTTATTGTCTATTAGTTTCCTATTTTGTTTCTAATTATTTTGGTTTTATAAAATATAAAAATAGTACCTCAATTAGCATTACGAAATACACCACTTCCAATATTATTTTGGCATTTAATTAAAATAGTTTGTAATTTTATAATTCTAAAAAGGCATTTACTTATTTGTTTTAGCCACTGTTTTAACTGTTTAGGACATCCAAACACCTGATAAAAATGTGGTTTCTCCAACATGATTACCTATGCATTATTCGGCACGACCCGAACATTTTAGTTTTAAGATTTGAATTTTTTTATTGTTTGCTTGATTTTTAATTTGAATTTGAATCGGTTTCGAACTAACGCAAGATTAGCATTAGTAATCGTGGTGACGTGGCATCATTAGCAGAGGTTTACTGTAGCTTGATTACCCGGGCGTCACAATTCTCCTCCACTACAAGAAATCTCGTCCCGAGATTTAAGCGGTGGAGCACGGGGGGAAAAGTGTTGGTAGCGAAAACCTAACGAGTCTTCTCGGTCTTGGTTGCCCTTTCGAAGAGGTTGATCCCTTTCGTTGATGTCTTCTTTTCTCTGCTTCAAGTCATCGTGATCAAGTCGTCATCCTTTCTTCGGGATCTCCATCGTCCTACGAACGCGAGCAGGGGAGAAAAACTCTTGAAGAACGCATATCCAGAAAGCTGGGCATCTGACGGTGAACTCAATGGGAAATATACAAGGTACCCCACGAGTTGCATCTTAGTGAGTTCGTTGAGTGCAATATACGATGGTACCAAAGTTTCAAATGTAGGCAATCATTCGATGCCTAGATAGAAGCTAGAATGGGGTCTTGATCAACGAGAATAATATGGTGTTTGATACCAGGATGAAACATGGTAGAATTTAGCTCGTGAATTACACACGAAGCCAAGTGCAAAGAATACATTAGAATCATGGTTGTACAGGAGAGTCAGGTTTCGATCCCGTGGACGTGTGGGTTATGGGCCCACCATGTGGGTTAAGAATAGGAAGGGCGATGAAATCTTGCACAGAATGCAAGGCATGTAAGAGGATAGTCTGTCAGCTAAGTTGGCAACAATGTCGGTACCAAGGACGGGGGACGAAGAGAACCATTTCCCCGCTCGTTGAAACGAGGCAGACCAATTGGCAAAGTTCTCATCCACCGGCAGTACCGGAATGTTATCAACAATAGAATCAAGGTCTTACTGGCAGAGTTGTACACCAAGGTGTTTACATAAGCATAAAATTGTTACTGCTTAGATTATATGTAGATCAAAGAAAGGTTAAACAAACAAATGTAAAGGAAATTGTGATTACACACAATTATTAGGAGTATATACATCCCATGGACAATAAGAACATGGCATACAGGGTAAGAGAGCAAGTAACCAACCATTCAGATAAAGAGGCAAGGATTAATCAAGATGTTACCCATACAACGGTGTTTGGATAACTGACCAGGAAACATTTAGCATTGGGCTTCAAATGCTCTTGCTGAAAATCGGAGTACCGCAGGCTTGCTTCGAGATAGCATTGACATGGTCTTGAAGCAAAGGTCGTACTTAGATACTCAAAGGATTCATCAGGAACAACTTATAGAATAAGTCTTAAAATTTCCTCCTCGAAGAACGGTTATCCTTGCAAAAGAGATTATAATGATAGGTCCTCCAGCCAGGGGTGCTAGGCATGACATCATATTACCGAGTCATCAAAGGACCAATATTATAACTCCTAGAAAGTTGTCCCAACCGTCATATCTGACCGAGATTCAGATCCGATTGGTGTCATGATACCTCAGACTCAGGATGTTCGATAAGAAAATGTGCAACACAAATCGACGAAATGACATAGCAAGATTCTCGGGAAATGAACTATGGGAGCGGGTTCCCGAAACAATAGTTCATCATTAAACCAAGGAGAGGGTGAGGGGGTGGCTGATGGGCTCAGCGACAATCATCGAGAATTCCAAACAAATGAATTCCCGCAATAATGTGAACAAGAAGATAACACTTTGTCAATTCAAATGATATAATGTTGTATGCTCGAGGAAAAACATACACCATTAATCATTAGGTGAAAGGTGTGCCCGAAATATGACCTTAGGTAGAAAGATCAATGTTAGAGTGATGATTCCATAACCAACAGTCTAAGAACAAACTGTCGATCGTTAACTTCAAAGCAAAAGGGTTGCTAGAAGTGCAGAACTTAAGCAGCATCGTTAGCATATTGGTATCCCGGTTAAAAACAACACGGGGACCAAGGAAGAATGGTGATGATGAGAAGTATCTTCATACCGAGAATTTCTAAGAGGTGGAGCAATCCCCACAACATTCTCGACATAAAAGACAGTAATACTTCAATACAGAACACAACACTAGCTGGAGAGCTAGTTATATTCATAATGGGGACAAGTCCGCAATGAAAGGAAGTCAAGGGTGTTGCTGGTGATAATAAAAATCATCAAGGGCAAGGACAATATTCCTCATCATGAACACAGTTGACATCTCGGAAGAAGTCAAAGTGTTGAAAGTGGTCCGACACATTTGCCGGGAGGTTTCAAGAGGATGCAATCAAACAACAACGGCAACAAGCAAGGGAATGACAAAGTGGCAAGTTAATGGATCAATATAAAAGATGAAAGCTCGGAATCAAAGTTGCCTTACTGAACAAGCAACCAGATGTTGAAAGCTCGACGTAAGTTGTGCTCAATTTCTGAAGAATTCGTGCACCAAAGAAGGACAGGGTAGCACAGTCAAAGATAGCTAGGCAAGGGATGTACCCGATAGTCTAGGAATAAACCAGATTGAGTTTAAAAATTTCCCAGTAACATCTACTAGGGGTGTTGAATTTTTAGAGCGGATTTGATTTACTAAACGGTGTCCTCGGTTGACGGCAACCTAGAACCCGTAGAGTGATTACGACAAGCAAATGTATTACTTCATCAAAAGTTCAAAAGGTGTAGTGCAAAGGCATGATATCCTCGAGGTACCAGGGGGTAAAACTTGAAGGTAGAACACAATAGAAGTTGATCTAGGTCATTGACCTATGACAGTATATGCTTTAACCTTGTCAAAAATTGACGAGGCCTGGAATGGATTTATTCCAGATATATTGAATAAGGACAGCATGGTCGGAACCATAATTGCAAGGGATCAAATTTATTGACACCGAAAGAATTATTTAGATGTAAAATCATTTTGTAAGAAGCTTCCGAGACGGTCTACATCATATTCATGGGCATGAACACAAAGTTCAAGGTCGACTCCCACTTCTTTAAGGCATATCATTTCATTCACCTCTCGCTTTGATAAAACTGTAGTGTTGGAATTTTAACTGGTGGAACACCGGAAGAGTATGACTTGTGAAAACTTTCGGGTTTTCACGGATTAGGGGAAGGCATAGGTTCCACCCATCGGGCATCTTAGTAACATATACCACAAGTTTCAAAAGTAAAATATCACCAGCTCCAAGGGAGAGCATGGTTGTCAAAGAAGAGGATACAATTTACCGAAGGTATTATGCATCAGGGACAGAACTTCTCGAGTTTTTTTGTATACGAAGGACACTGTCGGATAATATTTCAACAAAGGATCGAGCGATCCACAACGGAGCTGATGTGAGTATCGATACTCACTCGGAGGAAGAAGAATGCAGAGGCATCAGATTCAAGAATCACCTGATTAGTATGAAGCTTAAATAGAAAGAAATTATGGTTTCCAAATCGAAGGATCAGAAGCAGATGCTCTGCTCCAGGATGGATAAGTTGAAAACACTTAGTTGTACAATCAATACAGGTTTGAATTGCCGAGAACCAACTCATGTCTGGAATGACGTCTGAGTCGGAAAGATAATTTCAAAAAGGATAACCCGATGACTGTGTGCATACACACACATTGAATCAATAGGCTCAAAATGGCTAAGACAAGGGATGCTAACGAAGACTACTAGTCACATGGAATTAACCATAATGCAAGCCGGCAAGAATTTCAAGAGTAACTGGCTGCAGAGGATATTCGAAAGATCGAAAAGTATTCCGAAGAATTTTGTGAGACACATAATCAATTGAGAAGAACGGATCCTTGATAAATGTGAGGAATAAACCGTAAGGGTTTTCATGCGAAATAAAACGCAAGATAGTAAACTCAAAGGATTCTCGGGACAACGGAGAATATTTCGAGGCATCTTGTAACAACAAGAGCGACGAGGAATGATCATGAGAATGACAAGTGCATGCAGATATCCATAGGGATATATTAATGGCAGTGAATTACAAAGGCGATAAGCACAAGGGTCTCGGGAAATATCGAGGGATATCCTCAAAATCATCTAACGAAGCAGGTGATCTTTCGGAATGAGGGCTCTCCGGGAGAAATAGTTACGAGAACCTAGAGTCAGAGTTAGTAAAATCTTTTAACCCGAATAGATGAGAGATCAGAGTCCGAGAGCATAGAAGAGGAATAAAAGATCCTAACACCACCCATTGGTGTTGTGGGCCCGTAAGCCACACAACAAGTTAGTAAATTTGTTTTTCAAAGACTAGACACAACTTCGGCCAAGGAGTTGGAAGGGGGATTCCTACATGCAGTCGGCTCTGATACCAACTTGTGATGCCCCCGATTTGTCCGTACACTAATCATGCACGCAAATGTGTACGACCAAGATCAGGGACTCACTGGAAGATATCACAACACAACTCTAGACACAAATTAAAATAATGCAAGCTTTATATTACAAGCCAGGGGCCTCGAGGGCTCGAATACATAAGCTCAAAACACAAGCGTCAACGGAAGCAATAATATCTGAGTACAGACATAAGTTAAACAAGTTTGCCTTAAGAAGGCTAGCACAAATGTAACAACGATCGAAGAGGCAAGGCCTCCTGCCTGGGACCTCCTAACTACTCCTCGAAGCCGAACTCCACGTAGAAACATCCTCGGGATCTTCTGGGTCCGGGACTCCACCATCTGGTTGCGTCATCCGAGAAGAGAGAGAGAAGGGGGAAAAGGGGGAACAAAGCAACCGTGAGTACTCATCCAAAGTACTCGCAAGCAAGGATCTATACTACATATGCAATGATATATGTGTAAAGGGGGTAATATCTGTGGGCTAAACTGCAGAATGCCAGAATAAGAGGGGGATAGCTAATCCAATCGAAGATGGTAAGTTCACCAAGTAACATCGTATAGCATAATCCTACCCGGCGATCCTCCCGCACATCACCCTGTGAGAGAGCAACCACCGAGTTATATCTGGCACTTGTAAGGGTGTGTTTTATTAAGTATCCGGTTCTAGTTGTCATGAGGTCAGAGTACAACTCCGGGTCATCCTTTTACTGAGGGACGCGGCTATTCGAATAGATTAACTTCCCTGCAGGGGTGCACCACATATCCCAGCACGCTCGATCCCATTTGGCCGAACACACTTTCCAGGGTCATGCCCGGCCTCGTAAGATCAACACGTCGCAGCCCTACCTAAGCACAACAGAGAGGTTAACACGCCGGTCTAAGTCCTAGGCGCATAGGGGTCCGGGCCCATCGCCCAACGCACACCTGCACGTTGCGTACGCGGCCGGTGAGCAGACCTAGCAACCTCCATTACTAAGGAAGTTAAGTTACGCGGTCCAACCTGGCGCGCGCCGCTCAGTCGCTGACGTCAAGAAGGCTTCGTCTGATACCACGACGTCGAGTGCCCATAACTATTCCCACGTAGCTGGTTAGTGCGTATAGACCAAATGGCCAGACTAAGATCAAATACCAAGATCTCGATAAGCGTGTTATTATGAAATAACCGCGGACAACGACCAGGGCCAGGCCCACCTGTCTCCTAGGTGGTCGCAACCTGCCATGTCGCCCTGCCACAAAGTAACCATCAGGGGGCTGTCGGGAACCCAGGCCCACCACTACCTGGGTGGAACCACCTGCCCCTTCAGCCCCCATCTCCGAATCATCATCATGTGTATGAAAAGTATGTATATAGTATATACCCGTGATCACCACCCGAGTGATTACGGCCCAATAGTATAGCATGGCAGACGGACAAGAATGAAGGGCCACTGATGGAATACTAGCATCCTATACTAAGCATTAGGATGGCAGATACAGGTATCAACAGTTGTAGCAACAAAGACAGGCTATGCAACAGAATAGGAGTAACCGAACAGTAACATTCTACACTACTCTAATGCAAGTAGTAGAGAGAAGAATAGGCGATATCTGGTGATCAAAAGGGGGGCTTGCCTTGAAGCTCTGCAGACGAAAGGAATCTTCGGAAGCGTAGTCATACTCGAACACAGTGGCACCGACATCGTCTCAGGGTCTACCAGAAAGGAAGTAACGGAGGGGGAACACAATAATTAACAGAGCAATCAAAAGCATCACATAATATAACAAGGCAATATGCAGTGCTAGGGGTGACCTAACGCAGTAATAGGCTATACCGGCGAAGGGGGGAAACATCCGGGAAAGTATTCCCGGTGTTTCGCGTTTTTGGACATATGGACCGAAGGGGAAATGTTGCACGTCCGCTATGCTAGGGACGTGTGGTGAACTAACGGACTGCGTATTCGAATCCGTCTCGTCGTTCTGAGCAACTTCCATTTACAAAGTATTTTCATCCGAGTTATGGATTTTTTATATGATTTTTCGAAGTTTTAAACATATTCTAAAATTATTTATTTATTTTAATTCGAAAATTCAATTAAACACTATATGCTATGGGTACATAAAAGTGTACCTAGAGAAGTGTAAATGAGACTGACAGTGAGGCCCAGCTGCTGAGTCAGCATACACAGTCAACAAGTCAACAGCCAATGGTTGACCTGGTCAAAGTGTGAATAGTGGCCGTGGGGCCTACTGGTCATTGACTATTATTTTTAACTTAAGTGCTAAACAGATTTATTTAGTAAGGGGACCCACATGTCATAGACTACAACTAGCTAAATAAATAAATAAACTAGCATGATCAAAAGTGACCCACATGTATCTACACGTTAGGCTAAGTAGTCCACTAATTAAATCCTAAAGCTAACCTACCTCCTCATTTACACATGCCGGCCAAGATGGGAAGTAGCACACCGGCTGTAAATGGCTTACGTAACGCACGCATAGCGCACGGCGGCCACGGTATAGCAGCAACAACAATACTAGCAGCGGTAGGGACTCAGCAATGCTACACTTACGCCCTAATTCCTACTGAATATTGCTACAGGCTGAGCTGTGAAACATTGATTGGAAATCAGGAGGAGCTGGGACCCACACTGAAAATCAGGGGTGGGAAGAGATTGATGGAGAAGAGTCCGTAGCTGATTTACGTGTCATGTTGCCCGTAAGTGTAGAGTTATTGGTAGGGACTACAGGCACCAGAAGCGGTGTAGTACCGGGCAGAGGCAACAACAGGAAAGGGCAGCAACGACATCAGTCAACAGCAAAAGCATCTAGTAGCAGAAGCAGCGGCAAGCAGCAGGCACGACAAGGCAGCGCCGCAAGCATCAGCTAGCGAGCGTGGAATGCAGCAGCGGTGGCGCTAGCGGCAGGCAGGGCCGAGGCCGCGCGGACTTGCGATGCGCTGGCAGGGTGCGGTCCGGGATGACTGCAGGCACGAGGACACGCAGAGCACGCGACGAGCGCGACCTCCGTCCATGGCGACCGCGATTGAGCAGGGGAGCGGCAGAAACGACACAGATCGAAGGGGAAACGAGCAAATCGGTAGAGGCGCTCACACTGGTGCTCGTGGACGAGATTGGGAGGTCAGGGACGTCGCGGAGCAAGGTGAATTGACGGCGAGGTGTGCGGCGGCCGATGGGGAAGAAGAACGAGGGCGATGTCTTGGGCGGGCTCCGCGGTCCAGCTCCTCCTACTCCGATGTCAAGGACGATGATGCCCATCTCCTGGTCTTCTCGTTACATCTCGTGCTGGGAGACGACCACGGCAACGATGGCGGCGCGGTGAAGGTTGCGTCGGGGCACGAACGAATTTAGGTGGGGAAGAGATGAGCGAGGGGAGAGGGCGAGATCTGGGAGATGCGAGAGGGGTGGCAGGGGCGAGTGGGAGACGAGGGGGCCGAGGCGTGGGAGAGCTGGCGGCCTTATCCTCTTCTCGGCGTCGCCGGCGAGACGGTCGGGTGGGAGCGCGCCCAGGCGCCCGGTCGGAGGAGCAGTGAGAGAAGGGGATCGACCGCGGGTGTGGGGGGTTGAGCTGGGCCGGCTCTAGTGGCTAGGGTCCAGGGAACATGGGGGCTTGTTTTCCTTTTTTTATCTTTTACCTTTTGTTTATTTTTCTTTTATTGTCTATTAGTTTCCTATTTTGTTTTCTAATTATTTTAGTTTTATAAAATATCAAAATAGTACCTCAATTAGCATTACGAAATACACCACTTCCAATATTATTTTGGCATTTAATTAAAATAGTTTGTAATTTTATAATTCTAAAAAGGCATTTACTTATTTGTTTTAGCCACTGTTTTAACTGTTTAGGACATCCAAACACCTGATAAAAATGTGGTTTCTCCAACATGATTACCTATGCATTATTCGGCACGACCCGAACATTTTAGTTTTAAGATTTGAAATTTTTTATTGTTTTCTTGATTTTCAATTTGAATTTGAATCGGTTTCGAACTAACGCAAGATTAGCATTAGTAATCGTTGTGACGTGGCATCATTAGCAGAGGTTTACTGTAGCTTGATTACTCGGGCGTCACAATGATATGCATATGAATGAGAGAAGGGAAATAGATGAAATATTCTTTAAATAGGGGCCTGTACTGAAAAACAACTTGCCTGTTGAAATCCTAGGGGATCCTCCTCCACCCAAGGGTGATCCCGTGTTTGAACTTAAACCTTTGCCTGATAATCTTAAGTATGTTTATCTTGATGAAAAGAAGATATATCCTATTATTATTAGTGCTAACCTTTCAGAGTAGGAAGAAGAAAAACTATTGAAAACTCTGAAGAAGCACCGTGCTGCTATTGGATATACTCTGGATGATCTTAAGGGCATCAGTCCCACTATATGCCAACACAAGATAAAGTTGGAAGAAAATGCTAAACCGGTTATTGATCATCAGCGACGGTTAAATCCTAAGATGAAAGAAGTGGTAAGGAAGGAAATACTAAAGCTTCTACAGGCAGGTATTATCTATCCCGTTGCTGATAGCCAGTGGGTAAGTCATGTCCATTGTGTCCCTAAGAAAGGAGGTATGACTATCGTTCCTAATGATAAAGATGAATTGATCCCGCAAAGAATAGTTACAGGTTATAGGATGGTAATTGATTTCCGTAAGTTAAATAAAGCTACTAAGAAACATCATTACCCCTTGCCATTTATTGATCAAATGCTAGAAAGGTTATCCAAACATACTCATTTTTGCTTTCTAGATGGTTATTCCGGTTTCTCTCAAATACCTGTGTCAAAAGGGGATCAAGAAAAGACCACTTTTACTTGTCCTTTCGGTACCTTTGCTTATAGACGTATGCCTTTTGGTTTATGTAATGCACCTGCTACCTTTCAAAGATGCATGATGGCTATATTCTCTGATTTTTGTGAAAAGAATGTTGAGATTTTCATGGATGATTTCTCCATTTACGGAACTTCTTTTGATGATTGCTTAAGCAACCTTGATCGAGTTTTGCAGAGATGTGAAGACACTAATCTTGTCTTGAATTGGGAGAAGTGCCACTTTATGGTTAATGAAGGCATTGTCTTGGAACATAAAATTTCTGAAAGAGGTATTGAAGTTGACAAAGCAAGTTGATGCTATTGAAAAGATGCCATGCCCTAAGGACATCAAAGGTATACGAAGTTTCCTTGGTCATGCTGGGTTTTATAGGAGGTTCATAAAGGACTTCTCCAAAATCTCGAGGCCTCTGACTAATCTCTTACAAAAAGATATTCCTTTTGTCTTTGATGATGATAGTCTAGAAGCATTTGAAATACTTAAGAAAGCGTTGATCTCTGCACCTATTGTCCATCCTCCTGACTGGAATTTACCTTTTGAGATTATGTGCGATGCTAGGGATTATGCTGTAGGAGCTGTTCTAGGGCAAAGAGTTGATAAAAAATTAAATGTTATCCAATATGCTAGTAAAACTCTAGATAGTGCCCAGAGAAATTATGCTACTATTGAGAAAGAATTTTTAGAAGTTGTATTTGCTTGTGATAAGTTTAGACCCTATATCGTTGATTCTAAAGAAACTATTCACACTGATCATGCTGCTATCAAATACCTTATGATAAAGAAAGATGCTAAACCTAGACTTATTAGATGGGTTCTCTTGCTGCAAGAATTTGACTTGCATATTATTGATAGAAAGGGAGCTGAGAACCCCATTGCAGATAACTTGTCTAGGTTAGAGAATATACTTGATGACCCACAACCTATTGATGATAGCTTTCCTGATGAACAACTAGCTGTCATAAATACTTCTCGTACTGTTCCATGGTATGCTGATTATGCTAATTATATTGTTGCTAAGTTTATACCTCCTAGCTTCACATACCAGCAAAAGAAAAAGTTCTTCTATGATTTGAGACATTACTTCTGGGATGACCCACATCTTTATATTGGAGTAGATGGTCTTATTAGACGTTGTGTACGTGAGCATGAACAGGAACAGATCCTACGCAAGTGCCACTTCGAAGCTTATGGAGGACACCATGCGGGAGATAGAACTGCACACAAGGTATTGCAATCCGGTTTTTATTAGCCTACTCTCTTCAAGGATGCCCGTAAGTTTGTTTTATCTTGTAATGAATGTCAAAGGATTGGTAATATTAGTAGACGTCAAGAAATGCCTATGAATTATTCACTTGTTATTGAACCATTTGATGTTTGGGGCTTTGATTATATGGGACCGTTTCCTGCCTCTAATGGATACACACATATTTTAGTTGTTGTTGATTACGTTACTAAGTGGGTAGAAGCTATTCCAACTGGTAGTTTCTAATCATAACACCTCTATTAAGATGGTTAAAGAAGTTATTTTCCCGAGGTTTGGAGTCCCTAGATATCTAATGACTGATGGTGGTTCACACTTTATTCATGGTGCTTTTCGTAAGATGCTTGCTAAGTATGATGTCAACCATAGAATTGCATCCCCCTATCACCCACAGACTAGTGGTCAAGTAGAACTAAGTAATAGGGAGTTGAAACTAATCCTGCAAAAGCAGTTAATAGGTCTAGGAAGACTTGGTCCAAGAAACTTGATGATGCATTATGGGCCTATAGAACTGCATACAAAAATCCTATGGGTATGTCTCCATATAAGATGGTATATGGAAAAGCTTGCCACTTACCTCTTGAACTAGAACATAAGGCATATTGGGCTATTAAAGAGCTCAATTATGATTTCAAACTTGCCGGTGAAAAGAGGTTATTTGACATTAGCTGTCTTGATGAATGGAGAACCTAGGCATATGAGAATGCCAAGTAGTTTAAATAAAAAGTTAAAAGATGGCATGAAAAAAGGATACAAAAGCGTGAGTTTAATGTAAGTGATTATGTCTTGCTATACAACTCTCGTTTAAGATTTTTTTGCAGGAAAATTTCTCTCCAAGTGGGAAGGACCTTACGTTATCGAGGAGGTCTATCGTTCC
Source organism: Secale cereale (assembly GCA_902687465.1). Classification (NCBI taxonomy): domain Eukaryota; kingdom Viridiplantae; phylum Streptophyta; class Magnoliopsida; order Poales; family Poaceae; genus Secale; species Secale cereale. The sequence goes on along the minus strand of LR738709.1, from coordinate 369,951,859 downwards.
GGTGCCATCAAAATCAACAACTACGAAGGCACAAATCCGAAGGTGGTGAACGGTCAAAGAATCAAACATTATATCTCAGGTAATCCTATAAATGTTGAAACCAATATCATTGAAACCGTAACCCCGAAGGAATACATAAGGGACACTTTCCAGAACGATTCATACTCTGAAAAGGAAGAGGTATGTGATACGGTAAGTAAACCGACTCCAAAACAGCTCTAAAGGCAAAAAAAATCCGTTTTGGAATATTTAGAAAAAAATAGAAAAATAAGCCGTAGTCCGGAAGAGACACGAGCCGTCCACGAGGGTGGAGGGCGCGCCCCCTGCCTCATGGGCAGCTCGTGTGTCCCCCGGACTCCGTTTTCTTGTGGGTTACTCCTTTTGGTCGGTAAAAATTCATTATATATACTCCCGAAGGTTTTGACCCCTGTATCACGCAAAAATCCTCTGTTTTTGTTTCAAGCTGTTTTTGTCGCGGATAAGGTAACATGTCCTCCCAGGATTCAGAGGGAGAAAGCTATGTGGCTGATTCCCTTGCTGACCCTAAGGTCTATGGGGATTGGGAGCATTATGGTTGGACCACGGAAGAAGAGGAAGACCATGATTCAAAGAGGAAGGATTGGACTAGCACAGATGAAGACAATGTCCCACTACCTCAACCTGGAGACATGCACGTGGAGTTCAAAAAGTCAAGCCTCCCAGACAGAGTAAAGAAACCTAAGATCGAATTTATTCCTTTTAACCTCTTGCAGGAAAACAAACATGCACTATGCAAGAGGATATTAAATCTTGAGCAGGAGATCAATGATCTAAAGGAGCAAAATTCTATCCTTAAGCGCAAACTAAGGAAGAAGCCATCATCACCACTCCCGAAGAAGGAGACATAATCATATGGGTATGGGCACTCCCCTTGGCAACTGCCAAGCTTGGGGGAGTGACCCCGGTATCGTATCACCATCACTCCTATCTTTACCATTTTACTTAGTTCGATCCTTTTGGAAGTATCTTGATCTAGTAGAATAAAGTTAGCATGATCTAGTTGTGAGCTTTTGCTTTATGATCTTTACCCTTTGTAATCGACTCCATGAGCAATATAATAAAGAATAGTGTTGAGTCAAGGGCTTGACTTCCTCACTTGGGTCATGATAAAAAGAAGAAATAAAATAAAATATGAAGAGTATCCAAGATATCATATTGATCTTATGGGAAGTAATGACTTCACATATAAGAGTATGATAAATAAAAGTTGTTGGGAGTTGACAAACATAGTTTTGGTCATCGTTGCAATTAATAAGAAGTAATAAAAGAAGAGAGGCTTCACATACAAATATACTATCTTGGACATCTTTTATGATTGTGAGCACTCATTAAAATATGACATGCTAAAGAGTTGATGTTGGACAAGGAAGACAACATAATGGGTTATGTCTTCTTATACCCGAAATAAAGTATATTGTCATTGATTATCCAACATGTTGAGCTTTCCTTTCCCCCTCATGCTAGCCAAAACTCCTCGCACCAAGTAGAGATACTACTTGTGCTTCCATATATCCTTAAACCCAGTTTTGCCATGAGAGTCCACCATACCTACCTATGGATTGAGAAAGATCCCTCCAAGTAAGTTGTCATGTTGCAAACCCGCTAAAATATGTATGATTTATTAGTGTGGAGGAAATTAGCTTTATACGATCTTGTGATATGGAAGTAATAAAAGCGACGAACTGCATAATAAAGGTCCTTATCACAAGTGGCAATATAAAGTGACGTTCTTCTATGCTAAGACTTTGTGCATCCAACCATAAAAACACATGACAACCTCTGCTTCCCTCTGCGAAGGGCCTATCTATTATTCTTTCCTTATGAGAGTCAAGCTGAAATCCACCTTTCCTTTTTACCTTTTATCCTTTGGCAAGCACATTGTGTTGGAAAGATCCTGACATATATACCCACTTGGATGTAAGTTTTCATGATCTATTACTATTGACATTACCCTTGAGGTAAAAGGTTGGGAGGCAACACCATAAGCCCCTATCTTTCTCTGTGTCTGATTAAACCTCCATAACCATAAGTATTACGTGAGTGTGAGCAATTGTGAAAGACTATATGATGGTTGAGTATGTAGGCTTGTTGAAAAGCTCTTATATTGACTTTTTCCGATGTTACGATAAATTGCAATTGCTTCAATGATCAAGATCAAAGTTTGTTAGTTTCCAAGGAAGTTTATGACTCATGCTTGATATTGTGGATGAATTGTTACTTTAGCATAAGAATTATATGACAATATATATAGGTTGCTGTTATGAAAATGATCATGATGCCCTCATGTTCGTATCTTGTTTTTATCGACACCTCTATCTCTAAACATGTGGACATATCTCTCGATATCGGCTTTCGCTTGAGGACAAGCGAGGTCTAAGCTTGGGGGAGTTGATACGTCCATTTTGCATCATGCTTATATGTTGATATTTATTGCATTATGGGTTGTTATTACTTGTTTTGTCACAATACTTATGCCTTTTCTCTCTTATTTTACAAGGTTTACATGAAGAGGGAGAATGCCGGCAGCTGGAATTCTGGGCTGGAAAAGGAGCAAACTCTGGAAACCTATTCTGCACAACTCCAAAAGCCCCAAAACTCAACAGAACTCCGTTTCAGAAAATATAAAAAATATCTAGCGAAAGAAGTCCACGAGGGGGCCACCGGCTGTCCACGAGGGTGGGGGGCGCGCCCCCTTCCCAAGGCGCGCACCCTGTCTCGTGAGCCCCCCGATGCCTATCTTCTCGTATATGAGGTGTTTTGACCTGGAAAAAAAATAAGAAGGAGGCTTTCGGGACCAGACGCCGCCGTCTCGAGGCGGAAACCAATCTAGGGCTCCGGCAGAGCTGTTCTGCCGGGGATAATTCCTTCCGGGAGGGGGAAATCGTCAGCGCCGTCATCACCAACAACTCTCCCATCTTGGGGAGGGCTATCTTCATCAACATCTTCACCAGCACCATCTCCTCTCAAACCCTAGTTCATCTCTTGTATACAAATCTTTGTACCCAAACCTAAGATTGGTACCTATGGGTGGCTAGTAGTGTTGATTACTCCTTGTAGTTGATGCTAGTTGGTTTATTTTGTGGAAGATCATATGTTCAGATCCATTATGCATATTAATACCCCTCTAATCATGAACAATATTATATCTTGTGAGTAGTTATTTGTGTTCCCGAGGACATGGGAGAAGTCTTGCTATTAGTAGTCATGTGAGTTTGGTCTCGATATTTTGATGAGATGTATGTTGTCTTTCCTCTAGTGGTGTCATGTGAACGTCGACTACATGACACTTCACCATTATTTGGGCCTAGAGGAAGGCATTGGGAAATAATAAGTAGATGATGGGTTGCTAGAGTGACAGAAGCTTAAACCCTAGTTTATGCGTTGCTTCATAAGGGGCTGATTTGGATCCATATGTTTCAGGCTATGGTTAGGTTTACCTTAATACTTCTTTTGTAGTTGCGGATGCTTGCATTAGAGGTTAATCATAAGTGGGAGGCTTGTCCAAGTAAGGATAGCACCCAAGCACCGGTCCACCCACATACCAAATTATCAAAGTATAGAACGCGAATCAGACGATCGTGATGAAAACTAGCTTGACGATAATTCCCATGTGTCCTCGGGAGCGCTTTCCTTTATATAAGAGTTTGTCCAGGCTTGTCCTTTGCTACAAAAGGGATTGGGCCACCTTGCTGCACCTTATTTACTTTTACCTTTTGTCACTTGCTACCAATTACCTTATCACAAAACTATCTATTACCTATAATTTTAGTGCTTGCAGAAAATGCCTTACTGAAAACTGCCTATCATTTCCTTCTGCTCCTCGTTGGGTTCGACATTCTTACTTATCGAAAGGACTACGATAGATCCCCTACACTTGTGGGTCATCAAGACACGACCCTACAAAGCCTGCATATTCCATCGAGTGGAAAATTTAGATCGTCAAATGTCATTAGCATTCTTTGATGACAAAGTGATAATGACATAAAAATAATTAAAATTTCCAATACATTTCTATATTGAAAAAAAATTACAAAAAAAGTTCTATACCTAAATGTTCTTACTAAAAAAATTTATTACTAAATTTGATACCTAAAAATTTCTTATGTAGCATTCCAATAGATATCTATAATTGAAAATTTCTCTATACCTAAAAAATTATAGTACTAAGTTTTTCTATTACTATTTTTTTATTCAAAAAACCTATTCACTAGTCTTCTATCCTATTCAAAATACCTACATTCTAGTTATGTTCTCTATTTTATTATATTGAAAATACCTACATTCTGTTCATATAACTTATATGTTCTATTTTACTCAAAATAAACATAGATGGGGGAGGGAGGAAGGGAGACAAGAGGAAGGGAGGAGAGAGAGAGGAGGCCGAGATGGCAGCAGATGGAGGGGAAGGAAGGAGGGAGGAGGAGGATGGAGGAGGGGCGACAGATGGAGGTTGGGCGACGACAGGGGAGAGGAGGGCGGCGAGAGGAGGAGCGTGGCGAGAGGGAGGGGAGAGGAGGGTGAAGAGGGAGGGAGGAAGGCAAATACATACCTTGGGGCGCTGGTGGGCGACGGCGTCAACGGCGGACGACGGCGCGCGGCGGAGTGGGCGAGTGAGAGTGTGAGGGGAGAGTGGGGACACACGCGGGCTGGGGCGTATGGATTAGGTACCTGTAGTAGTAGCGCTGGTCCGTAACCATCGCTACTACTAACATACATAGCAGTAGAGCTTTAGTGGAACAAACGCTACTGCTATGATCATTAGCAGTAGTGTTTTTGTGAAACCAACGCTACTACTAAGGCTATGATCATTCACATGTAAAAAAAGCATCAAATTAAAAAAAGCATTGCTCATCATTGATCTTTTTGTGCAGAATCTAAATTGTCAGTATGAATCTTTGCCGGTTTAGGAACCGACGAAGATTCATATTGCCATAGATCCTACACATAGAGTACAATGAAGACCAAGTGGTTGTGATAGTTTGAGAAGCACCATATTTAAGGTGGTAAACATTATGTTCGTGGAGCGAGGTGGGACTAAACTTTGGTCTTAGGAGGGGACTAAATTTAGCAGTAGCGCTGGTTAGAGGAAAGCTCTATTGCTAAGTTCAATAGGAGTAGCGCTTTTTATGTATGAGCGCTACTAGTATACCTAGCCAGTGTGCAACGATCGGGCAATTATAATAGTAGCGTGTTTTGTATCTACAACGCTACTACTATGTGCATAGTAGCAGCGCTCTTAATAACAAAGCGCTGCTGCTAAATAGCAGCAGCGCTTCATTTTTAAAAGCGCTACTGGTGATCTCCTGTGTATAAGCATTTCCCTAGTAGTGAGTAATTGTCGGAGTCTTTTCAATAATATGAATACCATTTACTTGAAATTGTTTCTTTGGAAAGTGTACCATATGCTCATTACCATTGATATGAAAAGTGACCTTGTTTTTGTTGCAATCAATAACAATCCCTACAGTATTCAAAAAGAGTCTACCAAGGATAATTGACATATTGTCGTCCTTGGGCATATCTAGTATAAAAAGTCTGTTAAGATAGTAACATTTGTAACTACAACGGGCACGTCCTCACAGACACCGATATGTATTGCAGTTGATCTGTCAGCCATTTGCAATGATATTTCAGTGGGAGTGAGTTTATTCAAATCAAGTCTTTTATATATTGAGATAGGCATAACACTAACACCGGCTCCTCAATCACATAAAGCAGCTTTAACGTAATTTCTTTTAATGGAGCATGGTATAGTTGGTATTCCAGGATCTCCTAGTTGTTTAGGTACTACATCCTTAAAAGAACAATTTGCAAGCATGGTGGAAATTTCAGCTTCAGGTATTTTTCTTTTATTAGTGACAATATATTTCATATATTTAGCATAAGGGGCCATCTTCAAAATATCATTCAAACGAGTGCGTAAAAATACTGGTCTAATCATTTCAGCAAAGCGTTCAAATTCTTCCTCATCCTTTTTCTTAGATGGATTAGGAGGAAAGGGCATGCGTTTCTGAACCCATGGTTCTCCTTCTTTACCCTGTTTTCTAGCAACGAAGTCTCTGTTATCATAATGTTTATTTTTAGAAGGTGGGTTATCAGGATCAACAGCATGTTCTATTTCAACATCATTATCAGATTCTTTCTCCTTGTCTAGTTGAGCATCAACATGAACATCATCATTATCAATATCACTATCACTAGGTGAATGCTCATTACCAGATTGTGTTTCAACATCAAAATATAAACATCATTACTATTCCCAGAAGGTTTTTCGACTTCAAGTTCACTAGAACTATGAAAAGTCCTATCATTTTTATTTTTATTTTTACTTTTAGATGGACTAGGTGCATCAACATTAATTCTTTGAGAGTCTTGTTCAATTCTTTTAGGGTGACCTTCAGGATGAAGTAGTTCCCGAGTCATTTTACCTCCTCTAGTCATTACTCTAACAACACGATCATTCATACTATTGTTCATTTCATTGAGCAATCACTTTGAGATTTAGTGACTTGTTCTAACTTGCTTTAGACCATGGATGCATGTTTACTTACACCTTTGACATCATTAATAATTCTAACCAATAAGTCACTCGAACGATCAATCATGTAGGCATTTTGTTCCAATCGTTTCATAACATTTGCATTGAAAATGATCTTGCTTAATAATGTAATTGTCAAATCCATTCCAGCATTGACTAGGAGGTTTGTTATAAGGAATATCACCTACATCTAAATTTACAAGAGAATTTACCTCTACCACCAATGGTGGTGTGTCAAGACCATGTATTTCTTCAATAGGTGGCAAATTCTTAACATCTTCAGCTTTAATACCTTTTTTCCTTCATGCATTTGTTTGCTTCTTGCGTATCTTCACGACTGAGAAATAGAATACCTCTCTTCTTCGGAGTTGGTTTAGGCGGTGGTTCAAGAAGATTCCAATCATTATCATTCTTCAGTATATTATTCAATAATTCTTCAGCTTGTCCAATAGTTCGTTCCCTGAAAACGCAACCAACACAACTATATAGGTAGTCCCTAGAAGCATCGGTTAGTCCATTATAGAAGATATCAAGTATTTCATTTTTCTTAAGAGGATGATCAGACAAAGCATTAAGTGACTGTAGAAGCCTCACCCAAGCTTGAGGGAGATTCTTGATACGTCTCCAACGTATTTATATTTTATTATTATTCCATGTTGTTATATTGTCATTCTTGGATGTTTTACAATCATTTGCAATCATTTTATATCATTTTTTGGGACTAACCTATTGACATAATGCCAAGTGTTAGTTGTTGTTTTCTGCTTGTTTTTTACATCGCAAAAAAATCAATATCAAACGGAGTCTAAATGCAGCGAAACTTTTTTTTGGACCAGAAGACACCAGATGGGCCAGAGAAGCACCTAGGGGGTGCCCTGAGGGGGCACAACCCACCAGGGCATGCCTGCCCCCCCGGCACGCCCAGGTGGGTTGTGCCCACCTCGGTGGCCTCCTGCACCGCCTATTTGCTCTATAAATACATCCTTACTCCACAAACCCTAGGGTAGTCGACGAAATTTTGGTCCAGCCGCTGCAAGTTCCAGAACCACCAGATCCAATATATAGCCCTTTTCCGGCACACCACCGGAGGGGAAGACGATCATGGAGGGGTTCATCATCCTCATTGGTACCTCTCTGATGATGCGTGAGTAGTTTACCATAGACCTGCTGGTCCGTAGGCAGTAGCTAGATGGCTTCTTCTCTCTTTGTATCTCAATACAATGGTTTCTTGGAGATCTATTTGATGTAATGACTTTTTGCGGTGTGTTTGTTGGGACCGATGAATTGTGAGTCTATGATCAGATTTTACTTGATTTAATATCCATTCTTGATTATTATAGCCTCGTATTTCTTTTCCGATATTTGGGTTTTGTTTGGCCAACTTCATCTATTTATCTTGCAATGGGAAGAGGTGCTTTGTAATGGGTTCGATATTGCAGTGTCCTTTCCCAGTGACAGAAGGGGCAACAAGGCACGCATGTATCGTTGCTATTAAGGGTAAAAGGATGGGGTCTATTCCTACACGAATAGATCTTGTCTACATCATGTCATCGTTCTTATTGCATTACTCCGTTTTTTCATGAACTTAATACACTAGATGCATGCTGGATAGCAGTCGATGTGTGGAGTAATTGTAGTTGATGCAGGCTGGAGTCGGTCTAATAATCTTGGACATGATGCCTATATACATGATCATTGTATTGGATATCGTCATAATTATTTGCTTTTCTATCAATTGCCCAACAGTAATTTCTCTACCCACCGCATGCTATTTTCTCGAGAGAAGCCAGTAATGAAATCTACGGCCCTCGGGTCTATTTTCCAATCACATACTTTCAGATATATATTGCCATTTGCCTTTTCTTTTATTTGCAACTTTTATCTTCAGATCTATATTATCAAAAACCCAAAAATACCTTGTTGTGTTTCATTTTCTTTTATTTGCATATTTCAATCTACTACAATTTTATCCCGTCAACTTGTCAATTTTTGGCACCGTTGCCCAAAAGGGATTGACAACCCCATTAACACGTCGGGTTGCAAGTATTTGTTCCTTGTGTGCAGGTACCATTTACATAGTGTTGCTTGGTTCTCCTACTGTTCGATAACCTTGGTCTCATCACTGAGGGAAATACATTACCGCTGATGTGCTGCATCCTCCCTTATTCCTTGGGGAAATACCGACACATCTCAAGCGACATCAAAGGAACTTTCTGGCGTCGTTGCCGAGGAGGATCACGTCAAGATAGTCCCCCATCAACTTGACACTTTCTGGAGCCGTTGTCGGGGAGACATCATCAACATCTATTAGGCTCCTAATCACAAATCTCATCTCCTTGCAATTTACATTATTTGCCATTTGCCTCTCGTTTTCATCTCCCCAACTTCACAAAAAGTTGATGTGTTTATTCGATACGTCCCCAATGTATCTATAATTTTTGATTGGTCCATGCTATTATATTCTGTTTTGGATGTTTAATGGGCTTTATTATACACTTTTATATTATTTTTGGGACTAACCTACTTTTTTTTGACTATAAACAGTAGGGTAAAACCCCACTGCAATTTTTATTATTATAAAAGGAAACAACCAACAGTATCTGAGAAAGGCTTGAGATAAGCCTAAGGAAAAAAGAAAGAGACTAAGAAAGCTAGGAAAAAGAAACTAGAAGGAACCAAAAGAAAGAAAGGAAAGAAAATTTACACAAGGCTTTACAAGAGGCTTTGTAGCCAAACAGAAAATTGTCTCTCATGTTTTTTCTTCATTCTGAACTTCAGCAGTTTTAGCTCTTCCAAGTAAATGAACTTCCATCCTTGGAAAGAAGGTTGGATGTTTTCAAAAACCTTATTGTTTCTGGTTATCCAGATTGCCCATGCTCCAAGTATTATGATTTCCATGTAGAATGGGTATCTCAGTTTGTTCTTAAGGTCTTGGAATGCTTCTAACACAGATAAGTTTGGTGTTCTTGTTGGACAGATGAAATCCTAGCATTGTTGAACAAATTGGCAGCCCCAAAATAGGTGATGAAGGGTTTCTTCTTGCTGACATCCAGCAGTAGCACAGTTATAATCCTCTATCACAAAATTATTTCTTCTGAGTAAATTCCTTGTGTTGATTCTATCATGTAGAAGTTGCCAGAAAAACACTTTATGTTTTGGCTGGCAAGAGTTCTGCCAGATCCAATTAAAATGTGGAGGTGTCTACTTGTAGCCAATTAGAACTCTATATGCCTTGATGGAGGAGTAGTGTTCATTCCCCCAGATGTAGCTCCAAGTGTCATATGAGTCTAAGTACTCTGATTGTCTCATGGAAATACAAATGTCTTCCATCTGTAGAAACTCCTCATATGCTTCAGTTGTCAAAGGGAGAAAAAATAAGTCCTGTAAGTACTCAGTCAGCAGTACTTGCTTTACAGTGAGTTGGGGGTTTCTGACAAAAGAGAACAAGTGAGGGAATTGGTGTTTAATAATTGCCTGACTCCATAAGTCTTCCCAGAAGAAAAGGGACTAACCTACTAACCCAAGGCTCAGTGAAAATTGTTGTTTTTTTGCCTATTTCAGTGTTCCGCAGAAAAGGAATATCAAACGGAGTCCAAACGGAATGAAACCTTCAGGCGAGTCATTTTCGAAACAATATCAACACTGAAGACTTGGAGTACACGGCAGGAAGCGAGAGAGGCGGCCACGAGGGCAGGGGGCACGCCCAGTGGGGTAGGCACGCCCCCACCCTCGTGGGCCCCCTGTTGCTCCCCTGACATCCCTCTTCCTCCTATATATACCTACGTACCCTGAAACCATCGGGGAGCACAAAGAAACCCTAATTCCACCACCGTAACCTTCTGTACCCGTGAGATCCCATCTTGGGGCCTGTTCCGGAGCTCCACCGAAGGGGGCATCGATCACGGAGGGCTTCTACATCAACACCGTAGCCTCTCTGATGAGTTGTGAGTAGTTTACTACAGACCTTCGGGTCCATAGTTATTAGCTAGATGGCTTCTTCTCTCTCTTTGGATCTCAATACAAAGCTCTCCTCGATCTTCTTGGATATCTATTCGATGTAATTCTTTTTGCGGTGTGTTTGTTGAGATCCGACGAATTGTGGGTTTATGATCAAGATTATCTATGAACAATATTGGATTCTTCTCTGAAATCTTTTATGTATGATTTAAATATCCTTGCAAGTCTCTTCGAATTATCGGTTTGGTTTGGCCTACTAGATCTATAGTTCTTGCAATGGGAAAAGTGCTTGGCTTTGGGTTCAATCTTGCGGTGTCCTTTCCCAGTAACAGCAGGGGCGGCAAGGCACGTATTGTATTGTTGCCATCGAGGATAAAAAGATGGGGTTTATATCATATTGCTTGAGTTTATCCCTCTACATCATGTCATCTTGCCTAAGGCGTTACTCTGTTCTTATGAACTTAATACTCTGGATGCATGCTGGATAGCGGTCGATGTGTGGAGTAATAGTAGTAGATGCAGAATCGTTTCGATCTACTTGTCATGGACGCGACGCCCATATAAAATGATCATGCCTAGATAGTATCATAACTATGTGCTTTTCTATCAATTGCTCAACAGTAATTTGTTCACCCACCGTAGAAATTTGCTATCATGAGAGAAGCCACTAGTGAACTATGGCCCCCGGTTCTATCTTTTATCATATTAGTTTCCCATCAACTTGCCAATTTATATCGCCGTTGTTTTATTTTGCATTCTTTACTTTTAATAGATATCAAAAATACCAAAAATATTATCTTATCATCTCTATCAGATCTCACTTTAGTAAGTGACCGAGAAGGGATTGGCAACCCCTTTTATCGCGTTGGCTGCAAGGTTCTTATTTGTTTGTGCAGGTACGAGGGACTCACACGTGGTCTCCTACTGGATTGATACCTTGGTTGTCAAAAACTGAGGGAAATACTTCGGCTACTGTGCTGCATCACCCTTTCCTCTTCGAGGGAAAACAACGCAAGCTCGAGAAGTAGCAAGAAGAATGTAACATCCCAAATTTTCAATTTGGAATGTTTTACAATTATTAGCTAAGCATCTATGCATTTTTTTAAATTTATTTGAGTGTCATTTGGAAATTTCAGAGGCATTTGAATTTTATCTGACTTTGAATTCTACTTGGCAATTGAAATTTATTTCAAAAATCCCTGACGAGATACTTGTTAAAAAGTATGAGAGGAGCGAACATGACACTCCAAAAAAGTCAGAAGAAAACAATGCCGAAAGTTTTGAATTCAAATTTGAGTTTCATTTGGATTTTTAGAAAAAAAATGTTTTTATAAAGTTTTTATTTAGCCTCTGAAAAATAGTTCATCTTGTAGGATTTATTTTTCGGAATTTTTTGATATATATATGTCCTATATAAAATTATTTTTATTTTTTGTCTTTTTATTTTTTTTCTCTTTGTCTAATTAAAAAAAATGAACCTACAGTCACGGGCCCTGAAAAGGCCCAGTCTCTCCACGACCCATCTCGGTCATCTTCCCGCTCCGTGCACGTGCACGTACGCTTACAGAAACTTAGTAACAGCCATGGCACCACCTCTTCCTCTCCTCCTCCCACTAAATTCTTTCATCGTTTCGACTCTCCATCAACACGAAACTTACAGAGGAATGTAAGTTGAACCCATTCAGAGAATTAAAACCCAACTTTATTGCCTTAAATTGCCGAACTGATCCGGAAACGTTCTTGCACAAATAGCCATTAATGGTTGCACTAAGCTCGCGATGGATCTCGTCGTATAGACTCCCCTGACCCCTATAAAACCCTCTGCACATTCCCCTCTCACCCCTCGTCCGAAGCCCTCTCCTTCTGGAGCTTTTCCCCCTCCCTAACCTCGCCAATTGCTCGCCGAAGTTCGTGAATTCCGGCGACCTCTCACCGTGTGTACATGAAGCTATCTACAACCACAACCTGATCAAGTGGTTCACCTCATCGTCCTCTACACCGTCCCGCACGCATCCTTCGCCGAAACACACCGGAGCCGCCTTCTTCCTCGTCTCCGGCGACTAGTCCGGTGAACACCCTGTCCGAATTTTTTTCTCTTTTATCAGTATATTTTCCAATTCAGATTCTGTACCAAATCTTGTTTCTAGTATATCTTTTAGTCTATAGATCCGATTTAGTTGATTCTTTTTCCTACGGTTTCGTAGAAATAACCTCTATCCAGAGAACCAAACAAAATATATTTTTGAAAATTTTAAAATTTGAATTCAAACAGATCTGAATTCAAACTTCGTTAGGCCATAACTTGAGTTTCGTAACTCCGTTTTGGGTGATTCTTTTTGCAAATTGAAGCTTGTGACATGTACCTTCTGTTAAAACCAAAACCATTTATTTTTGTTTCTATGAAAATTATATTCTGTACAGAAACTTTATTTTGGTACTTTTGGAGTTTTCGAAGTCTTTTATTTGTTTTCTTTTTTGGATCTTTGCTTGTATGCTTATGTATGTTATTGCTTGCTTACGCTAGATCATCCGGAGTGCGAAGCTTGCTACTACGAATCTTTAGAGTTCAACGAACGTCAGCAAGGCAAGTTCACACTTTGATCATAAGTTTAAATACCCAGTTTTTACTATGCATTAGTTTCACCCTCAAAGATTGCATGAGTAGGATTGGGAACATGTGGTTATGCTATGTAGTTCATTTGGTAGGAACCTATGACCTTTTATCACCCCGGGAATATTCGTTATGTCATATATTGCTTAGCCATGCTCGTAGACGGGGATTGGTATGTGTGATACATGCAAGTTGCGAGAGATAATAATTTTGGGACAACATAAGGTGGCAACTTTAATACACATCTGGGTGGATTGTTTGGGGCACCTGGAGAAACCAGTGCTTGCCCAAGGGGAATCCCGGAGTACCCGTGTGATAACCCTAGGTCCGCCACCCAGGCTCAAAGGGATCATAAGATATTTCATGCCTAGAAACTTCCGTGTGCAGCCACAAGCCATTATGGGCTCTGGCATAGTTGAGTAAGTTGTGTGACCTCTTTCCGTGGTAGACTAGCTGATGTAGGGGAAAGTAGGTGTACCGGTCTACCCAGGGTTTGGAGGTAAGGATGGCAATTTTATCCATGGACATGGATACCCGCGGATACCCGACCCGAATGGGTAGGGTTTGGGTACGCTTTTACGTCCATGGGCAGCATCCGAACCCGACCCGATTATTCATGGATAGGGTATGGACATAATTATGTATCCATGGATATACCCGAACCCGACCCGATAGTATAACATGTGGGGTGGAATTCAATGATCCACACTATCCCACCTTTCAACGTATTTTTTCTTTATACAAAAATGAAAAATAAAATTACACAATCCCACCCGCACCATAATTTACTATGTCGTCGCTTCTCATTCTTCTTCCTTTTTTTGAACAGACTCATTCTTCTATCTCCTCGTTAAATGACTCATCATCAAGGAGCGACTCCGTCTCCTCAACTTGCTCCTCTCCCACAGCCCTATGTATAACCGCCGACGCCACTAGGCCTTAGCTCTATTTATGGGGCAGCACTTCGGCAGCTAACGCCACCATTGGGCAGTGGCAGCCCAACGCCCAACTCCATATACCCTCGAACCCTCCATCTTTGCTTCTACACGCACACATGGGTACATCGGCGAGCCGGTGATGGTGGTAGGCTGGCGCAAGGCTCAGATCTGCGATGCAGAGGGGCGCAACGTACAGTAGTGCTATTGCGCGCAGGACCAGGAGCACGTCGGCGCGGGATTGCCAGGAGGCAGCTAAAGACCAAGACAAGGAGCATGGCCGTGCAGAGGTGATGACGGCCACATCAAACAGCCAACACTCAGGGTAATCTTTTGCTCCCTCGATCCCTCTCTTGTATGTCTAGTGTCCTGTACGTGGGTGTGCTGCAAATGTGATGTTTATGAATTTCTGCAAAGTACTCCTGTAGTTCAGTTTACAGTAGCAACTAGAGCAGAGACTTGCAGAGTTAGGTAATTTCCATTTGTTACTAGTTGATTTACAGTTCGTGTTGCTACATGGCATTATCTGTACATATGTATGTTATAGTAATTAGGCATTGCCACATTAGTGAATTTCAATCTAGAGGGCTATGGATGTTTAAGATTTGTTAGAACCTCACACGTAATTTTGGCAGGTCTAGCTTTTTCCCTAACAGAAGATAGATAAAAAAATTAATTTGGGTTGGTAGTTACCATTCACTACAACATAGAGATCACATTATTTCCAGATTTGTACAATTTATTGTTTTGACTGAAACTGCATAGTCCAGATATTATGTACATTGGCTCACTATAGCTGCTCATGATGGAGCACAAGGCCCTATTATGGTTAGCCCTGTAATTCTACTTTTAAATGTTGCAAACTTGCAATGTTTGTTCTGTTTTCTTTCGTGATTTAATAGTTGTGCTTTTGTTATGTTCAATTTAAGGATGAGTCTGATTCCATCATAACTGAAGTCTAGAAGGTGAGGCCTAGAACATCGAGGTGAAGAATGAAGATGGTGCCCAGAACATTGAGGTGAAGAATGCAAGAGGATGCATCATTGTACCATGATTACTTGATGATGTGCTATGCCATTTTGTGAGAAACCAAAATTGAGAAATGATGTCGAGTTACTGCTACGTTATTTCGTGAGGACTGAGAATTATGTACTTATATTTATTCAATGTTATGCCATTTTGTGAGAATATGAGAGATGGTTTGGTGATGTGCACTTGAGTTGTGTCGTTTCGTTAAAATTTGAGAGCTTATGTGAATCTTGTGCAATGTCTTATGTATAAGTGTTGAGAGAACCCGATGGATATCCATACCCGATGGATACTCATCGGGTTTGGACATGGACATAATTTTTCGCCCATGGATATTTTCCTGGATGGGCATTTAATGTCTTGATGGATTTGGATATGGATTTGATATTGTTCAACCCGAACCGAACCCGACCCATTGCCATCCTTATTTGGAGGAAATACTTCAGAAAGACTATGTCTCGATCTTCCGATCATGGAGGTGGTCGAGTCTTGTGGGGAAAAGTGCGCAAACCTCTGCAGAGTGTACAAACTAATCATGATTAGACGTGTCCCCGGTTATGGACAACTTGAGTATTTGGAAGTGAATTATTGGTTGATCTCATCACTTTATTTAATGAAATTATTGGGTTACTAATAACTTGGGAATTTTGGGATTGAGTTGGAGGAACCTTCTCAATGATGGCATTTTTAATTTAGTAGTAAATAAAAATTTATTCCTTTGTTGTACGGTAAAATTGGCTTTATGCAAACATTAAACTTAGAGCCTCCACCAGCTAAATTTGCATATAGAGATAGTCTTTTTCTTTATTATTATTTCTATGGTGTGACATTGCCAGCATATTCCATGTGCTGACCTACACGGCTGCAACGTCTCATGTTGCAGAGTTTTCCGACGAGGAGTAAAGGTGCGATAGGTCGTTGTTCTGCACTCAGTTTGCCGTGGAGTTGGATGGACTCATTTACCTTTGATGCTTCCGCAGTTACTTTTATCTAGATGGCCTTTGGCCATATTATTGTAATAAATACTCTTTTGATGACCTCGATGTAATAAAGTGTGTGATTGAACTCTGTTATAATTCATCGAGTACTGTGTGTGTCAGCATACCGATCCAGGGATGACACTTAAGCACAGAGACTTCGATCCATTTGGGTCGGGTCGCTACAAAGAATTTATGGCGCCGTGATATGTCTCCAACGTATCTATAATTTTTTATTGTTCCATGTTATTATATTATCCTTCTAGGATGTTTTATGGGCTTTTATATAGACTTTTATATGATTTTTGGGACAAACCTATTAACCTAGAGCCCAGAGCCAACTTCTGTTTTTCCTTGTTTTTGAGTTTTACAGAAAAGGAATACCAAACGGAGTCCAATTGACATGCCAATTTTTGATGATTTTTTTCTGGACCAAAAGAAGCCCCCGAAGTAAAAGAGTTGGGCTAGGAGAGCCACGGGCTGCCCACGAGGGTGGGGGGCGCGCCCACCCCAAGTGGTGGTGTGCCCCTATCTCGTGGACAGCCCGGAGACCCCCCTGACGTGAGACCTACGCCAAAAATTCCTATAAATACAGAAACCTCCGGAAATTAACTTAGATCGGGAGTTCCACCGCCGAAAGCCTCTGTTGACACCAAAAACCAATCTAGACCCGTTCTGGCACCCTAACGGAGGGGGGGGATCCCTCTCCAGTGGCTATCTTCATCATCCCGGCGCTCTCCATGACGAGGAGGGAGTAGTCCACCCTCGGGGCTACGAGTATGTATCAGTAGCTATGTGTTTGATCTCTCTCTCGTGTTCTTGAGATGGCACGATCATGATGTATTGCGAGCTTTGCTATTATAGTTGGATCCTATGATGCTTCTCCCCCTCTACTCTCTTGTAATGGATTGAGTTTTCCTTTTGAAGTTATCTTATCGGATTGAGTATTTAAATATTTGAGAACACTTGATGTACGTCTTGCGTGGGATACCTGTGGTGACAATGGGGTATTCTATTGATTCACTTGATGTATGTTTTGGTGATCGACTTGCGGGTTCTGTGACCTTGGGAATCTATGCATAGGGGTTGGCACACGTTTTCGTCTTGACTCTCCGATAGAAACTTTGGGGCACTCTTTGAAGTACTTTGTGTTAGTTGAATAGATGAATCTGAGATTGTGTGATGCATATCGTATAATCATGCCCACGGATACTTGAGGTGACAATGGTGTATCTAGGTGACATTAGGGTTTTGGTTGATTTTTATCTTAAGGTGTTATTCTAGTACGAACTCTATGATAGATCGAACGAAAAGAATAGCTTCGTGTTATTTTACTACAGACTCTTGAATAGATTGATCAGAAAGAATAACTTTGAGGTGGTTTCGTACCCTACCATAATCTCTTCGTTTGTTCTCCGCTATTAGTGACTTTGGAGTGACTCTTTGTTGCATGTTGAGGGCTAGTAATATGATTCAATTATGTTATTATTGTTGAGAGAACTTGCACTAGTGAAAGTATGAACCCTAGGCCTTGTTTCCTATCATTGCAACACCGTTTATGCTCACTTTTATCTTTAGTTACCTTGCTATTTTTATATTTTCTTATTACAAAAATATATATCTACCATCCATATTGCACTTGTATCTCCATATCTTCGCCGAACTAGTGCACCTATACAATTTACCATTGTATTGGGTGTGTTGGGGACACAAGAGACTCTTTGTTATTTGGTTGCAGGGTTGTTTGAGAGAGACCATCTTCATCCTACGCCTCCCACAGATTGATAAACCTTAGGTCATCCACTTGAGGAAAATTTGCTACTGTCCTAAAAACCTCTGCACTTGGAGGCCCAACAACGTCTACAAGAAGAAGGTTGTGTAGTAGACATCACGCCGTTGCCGGGGAGATCTGCGCAAAAGACATATACCAAGTACCCATCACAAACTCTTATCCCTCGTATTACATTCTTTGCCATTTGCCTCTCGTTTTCCTCTCCCCCACTTCACCTTTGCCGTTTTATTTGCCTTTTTCCGTTCGCCTTTTTGTTTGCTTGTGTTGCCATGTTCCCTCTATTAGCTTGCATCTTCGCTTGCTAAATTATGGATCCTTATCCACTTGCTAATATTTTTAAGAGATCCAATTATGATGAACCAATTGTTAGTGAGTTGCGTGCACTAGATTATCTTTATGAGGTTTTGCTTGAAATTCGTGAGTCCGAAAATGGTTATGAAGTGTTGAAAGAAGGAGATTATAAAGCGATTCACTATAGATCCTTGAATGAAAAGCATGATGCAATGATGTTATTATAAATTCTCTTAATGTCAATTGTATTAATGATATGCAAAACCTCAAGCTTGGGGATGCTAGTTTTGCTATGACTACTATTTGTTGCAATGACCATGATTGGGGTGATTCTTCTTATGATCTTGAAAATTTATTTAAGCCCCATGATATATATGAGATTGATAATAATGTTTGCAATAATATTGAAAGTGGGTTTGGAAGAGTGTCAACTTTAGATCCCACATATTTGGAGAATGTTCAATCTTATGAATTATTTGATAAAAGTGGGGGTCCGCTCCGGAAAGGTTTGGGTGGAATCAACACGTACACATCTGTTCCTCTGCTTCATTGGAGCACTGGTCATTTCCCTTGTCGTTGCGAAGATGAAGGCTTCCACGTGCTTCTGTTCTGTGGCGTGCGGTAGTACTACTCAAGGGAGCGGTAGTACCGCAGCTGTTCATAGTAGTATCGCCCATGGCAGCGGTAGTACCGCATCTTGCGGTAGTACCGCTCCCAGCACGCGGTAGTACCGTGGGCTCTAGCCTAGAACGATGGCATGCGTGGAAGTAGGAGCGGAAGTAAAAAAATTCTTCCGCACCCTACGCGGTAGTACCGCTCCCTGTGAGCGGTAGTGCCGTGCCGAACTTTTGCACTGACCAAAACTCAGCAGAAGTAGCCACAGTGGTATTTTTATTAGTCCGTTCCTTCCCAGCCTAGTCGAACCCTACCTTGCGGTAGTACCGCCCCGGCGGTTCTACCGCTTAGTGCTAAACGCAACAGGGCCTTGTCTGGCTCTTGCCGCGCGAGCGGTAGTACCACACTGCCTAGCGGTAGTACCGCATGCCTGTGCGGTAGTACCGTGAGTTTGTGCGATAGTACCGCATGTCGCGGGCTGAGTAAGTGGGTAACGGTTGGATCTTTCCTCACACTATATAAGGGGGGTCTTCTTCCCAAGTTGACCACCTCTTCCCTCCCTAAGCTCCATTGTTGCTCAAAGCTCCATTTTCGCCCGATCTCTCTCCCTAGCGAACCAAACTTGTTGATTTCCCAGGGATTGGTTGAAAAGGCCCCTATCCACACTTCCACCAAGAGAAATTTGATTCCCCCACTAACCCCTTGCGGATCTTGTTACTCTTGGGTGTTTGAGCATCCTAGACGGTTGAGGTCACCTCGAAGCCATATTCCATTGTGGTGAAGCTTTGTGGTGTCGTTGGGAGCCTCCAATTCAGTTGTGGAGATAGCCCCAACCTTGTTTGTAAAGGTTCAATCACCACCTTCAAGAGCACCAATAGTGGAATCACGGCATCTCGCATTGTGTGAGGGCGTGAGGAGAATACTGTGGCCTTAGTGGCATCTTGGGGAGCATTGTGCCTCCACACCGCTCTAACAGAGACGTACTTCCTCTCAAAGGGAAGGAACTTTGGTAACACATCCTCGTCTCCACCAGTTCCACTCATGGTCATCTCTAACATTTACTTGCACAAGCTTTTGTTGTGTTGTATCTCTTGCTTGCTTGTGTGCTTGTGGTTGTTGCATCATATAGGTTGCCCACCTAGTTGCATATCTAGACAACCTAAATTGTTAGTTGCCTATTCACCCCCCTCTAGTCAACCATATCGATCCTTTCAATTGGTATCAGAGCCTCATCTCTTTATTAAGGACTTTACCGACCATAGAGTATGGGTGACACCATAGACGAGGGGGGAGCACTCCGCTGTGAATTCATCCTTGTCTACAGCCTATGGGGGATCCTCGGTCTCTTGTGAGGAGTTCAATGCGGCTTTGGACACATTGAAAACTTCTATGACGACCGAGGTCAAAGGCATGTTCAAAGAATTTCTCGATGGGCTTAAATTATCCACCGCACCGTTGGAAGGGGCTAGTCCCACTAACAAGGTGTCGGATGCTCATCCCAATAAAGGGGAAGCTAGTAATGACCAAGCTCATTTGCCTAAAAGAGGGAGTGGAATCTTTGCCCATGTTGAACCTCCCATTACTTATGGAGGACCCATTCCCTCCATGCATCTAAATCATGTTGGTCCTCCCCCAAAGTATGTGAAATATGCAGATTTTGCTACTTGGGTTTTCACTTTAAACGTCATTTAATTAATTGTTCTACTAATTTTTGGATAATTATTTAGCAAGGTTTCTACCCATTCGATCCATACAGCATCACTCCTAGAGAAGCCGTAGATCATCAATTCAACGAGTCCGTTCTCTGCATTCTCCAAGCTGCTATCCCTCCCAAAGATATTGCTCATCTCCGACCCTTCTCTGTGGCCAAGGAAGCATGGGAACAAGTGGTCTCCCTGTACAAGGGAAGTGCAAGCATTCAACGCTCAAACTATGAAGTGGTGCAAGATGAGGCCGATGAGTTTGCCATGATCGAAGATGAAGAACCTCGTGAACTTTATAAGATTAACCAATCTCGCGGTCTCACTCTGAGATCATGGGAGCAAGGATATGAGTGACAGTTGGATCAAGCGCAAGTTTCTCAAGGCCATGATGCCTTACCACAAGGCCATGTCCTCCGTCATCCGTCAAAGGCCGGTTTCACACCTTGTCCTCAGGTGAAGTGTTGGATGAGTTTGTTGCTATGAGGATCTTGGACAAGACCGTCGCCAATGCAGTGTTGCGGTCTGAACAATCAAAGAAGCCCAACCTTTATTTTAAGGCCAAGGCTTGTTTGTAAGAAGAGGGTGAAGAGGAAGAAGAGGAGTGTTGCCCCGAAGACACCAAATATGCATATCATGAGCACATGGCTCTTGCTTCACGACAATTTTGGGGCAACAAGAAGAACTGAAGACCCAATTTCAACAAGAACAACTCAAGTGGCTTCAAGGGCAAGCAACGAGTGAGGACGTGCTACAATTGCGGCAATGTGAGTCATTTTGTTATGGATTGCCCATATGAGAAAAGGGAAGACAATGGAGGCAAGCTTATCCGAAAAGACAAGGCCAAGTCTTTCCCCAACAAGAACAACTTCACCAAGAAGACTCCTCCCAAAGGGTTGGTGGCACAAGAAGAGTATGATGAGGATGATGATGATGATGAAGATGAGGAGACAATGACCATGGCCGCTGTTGCCATTGCAACAACTCCACGGGTATCCCTCTTCGATTCACCCAACGAGAACATCACCGCCAAGTGCCTCATGTCTAAAGCCACTAACAAGGTAACCCCCAACATAAAGTCTACCATCACTACTAATCCTTCGTTGATGGATTGCATTGATGAAAGTGAGGGGGCGGAGGAGGATGAAAATGAATTTGAGTCTTTTATGAATAAACTCAAAGGTAAATCCAAGAAGCACTTCGTTGCTCTCTTGGAACAACGTGGTGAAGCTAATGACATGATCGAGGCTCACGAAGAGACCATCTCTAAGATGGAAGGACATAGTCGTGACTATGCCGATGAGATATCAGATCTCTCTAATGCGCTTGAGGAAGAGCGTGGTCATCGTTTGGCTCTTGAGGAGTCATACAATGATGATCATGCTAAATTAAAGAAAGATCTCGATCATGCTCTTGTTTTCTCTCGTGTGCTCAATTCCGAGAAGGCCAAACTTGGGGTTGAACATGCTAGACTCAAGGATGAGTTTGATACACTTGACAAGGCCCACAAGGTCTTGAAGAGTGTTCATGCTAGCCTCAAGGAGTCTCATGATCAACTCCAAGTATCTCTAACCAAGGAGAAAGCCACTTTTCCTCATATGGTTTTAATTGATAATGCAAATCCTACTAACCCATGTTGTGAGCATGTGCATATTGTGGAGGAGAATGCCAAGTTGAATAAGCAACTTGAGAAAGGTCTTGTGTCTTGCATACAAGGTGAGAAAAACCTTAACGACCCTTTGAGCAATCAAAATGAAGTTGTGGCCAAGGAGGGAATTGGGTTTGCACCCAAGTCCAAGAAGAAGAAGAATGACAAGACTAAGCAACCTCTTCCTCTCAAGCAAACGTTTGTGAAGGAGGGAGAGTGCTCTACTAAGGAGAAGAAGAACAATGCGAAGGGTGGTGGTGTCAAGAAGGGCAAAGCCACTCCTTCCAACAAAGCCGGCGACTTTAACCCATCTTATTTGTTATGCCGTGCTAGTGATGGGCATGTTTATGCCAAATTTGTTGGTTCTTATTATGAGTACATTGGATGGTCTATTTGGGCTCCTAAGACCCTTGTTGCTAACATCAAAGGACCCATTACAAAATGGGTACCTAAAACCAAGCATTGATCTCTTGGAGGAGTTTGCTTCCGATGGGAGATCATGGTTGCTCGATAGTGGAGCCACAAATCATATGACCGGAAGCAAAGATTTGGTGGTGGACGTGCACAAAGTCTCATCTATGCCCACCAATGTCGAATGGGGTGATGCGTCATATTCTAAGGTATTTGGTCTTGGCAAGGTTGTCGTTTCTCATGATCTCACGATCGAGAAAGTCATGCTTGTTCAGTCCCTTGCATACAGTTTACTTTCCATTCGTCAACTTGCACTCATGGACTTCACTACTTTCTCTGATATTGATTATGTGGCCCTCTTATGGAGCAAGACTCTTAAAGTAGCTTTTGTTGGGCATGTCGAGAACGGTCTCTATGTGGTCAACTTCTCGGAGCCACCACTAAGACCGTGACATGCCTAATGGCTAAAGTTGACGTGGGGTGGCTTTGGCATTGCCGTCTAGCCCACATCAATATGAGATCTTTGAAAAGTCTTCTCAAGGGGGACCATGTCCGTGAACTAACAAATGTTAGTTTTGCGAAAGATCGTGCTTGTAGTGCTTGTATCGAAGGAAAGCTACATGAGAAAGATCACCCTCCCACGACTATCATCTACTCGACGAGGCCTTTGGAGCTCCTTCACATGGATCTCTTTGGGACTCCATACTTTGATAGTCTTGGGGGTAGAAAGTATTGCTTGGTGATTGTGGATGATTATTCAAGATATACTTGGGTATATTTCTGAGGAAGAGTGAGACCCAACAAACTGTCATCAAATTTGCAAATGAAGCTCAATGTCAACACGATGCAAAGATTTTAATGATAAGAAGTGACAACGGCACCGTGTTCAAGAACTACACCTTGGATGAGTTTCTCCGTGATGAGGGGATCAAGCATCAATATGCCGCACCTTATACCCCTCAACAAAATGGTGTGGCGGAGAGGAAGGACCGGACATTGATGGACACGGCAAGGACCATGATGGCAGAATTCAAGTCTCCGTACAACTTTTAGGCCGAAGCCATCAACACCGCTTGTCATGCATCCAATCAGCTCTATCTCCATGAAGGCTTGAACAAGACTCTGTATGAGATACTTACCAGCAACAAGCCCAACCTCAAGTAATTCAGGGTGTTTGGTTTTAAGTGTTTCATAATCAGGAAAGGTGTTCGTTTGTCTAAGTATGAGGCTAGAGCTCATGAGGGCATATTTGTTGGTTATGCTGCAAACTCTCATGCTTACCGTGTCCTCAACAAGTCCACCAGACTCATTGAGGAGACGTGTAATGTAGAGTTTGATGAGAATAATGGCTCCCAAGTGGAGCAAAGTGGTACTTGTGATGTAGGTGATGAAATTCCTCCCCATGCCATAAGAAGAATGGGTGTTGGTCATATCCTACCCATTGAGGAACCCCTTGTGGCCGAAGGAGAAGGACAATGTTCTACACAAGTGGAACCATCGCCAACCCAAGACCCACACGCTTCCAAAGAACAAAGTGAAGGCCCTCAACCCAATGAACAAGGCCAAGTGCAAGATCAACCACAAGATGGTGATAATCCACCAATTGATGCACAAGGCCAAGTTCCTTCTATCGAGCAAGTTCAAGATCAAGAGCAAGCTCAAGATCAAGAACAAGCTCAAGACGACGCTCATGATGATCAAGTTACCGCTCCTCAACTCTCTCTTGAGGAGCAATTGGAGTGTCGTGCCGCCAAAGTTGCTTCCAGGCTCGCTTCTAGAGAGCATCACATGGAGAATATCCTTGGAAGCATCACAAAGGGGGTAAGCACTCGTAGACAATTATCAAACTATTGTGCTCATCAAGCGTTTGTCTCTTGTGTGGAACCCCAAAAGGTCTATGAGACGCTCGAAGATCCAGATTGACTAAATGCCATGCATGAATAACTCCATAACTTTGAACAACAACAAGGTGTGGCGGTTGGTGCCAAGGCCAGAGGAGAACCACAATGTCATTGAAACCAGGCGGATCTTCAAGAACAAGCAAGATACTAATGGGATTTTCATCCACAACAAGGCTCGCTTGGTGGCACAAGGCTACTCCCAAGTCGAGGGTATCCACTACGGTGAAACCTTTGCTCCCGTTGCTCGCCTTGAATCTATTCGTTTCTTGCTTGCCTATGCTTCTCATCATAACTTTAAGTTGCAACAAATGGATGTGAAGAGTGCTATTCTGAACGGTCCTCTTAATGAGTTGGTGTATGTCAAACAACCCCGGGGTTTGAGGATCCTAAGTTCCCCAATCATGTGTATCAACTCGATAAGGCGCTCTATGGCCTTAAACAAGCCCCACGTGCGTGGTATGAGCACCTTACCGAGTTGTTTCAAGATCGTGGGTTTGAAATTGGGAAAATCGACCCCACTCTTTTTACTAAGAAGGTTAAAGGGGAATTGTTTGTATGCCAACTATATGTTGATGATATTATTTTTGGCTCTCATAACAAATATTTCAATGATGAGTTTGCCGCACTCATGACCATGGAGTTTGAGATGTCCATGATGGGAGAGTTGAAGTTCTTTCTCGGGTTTGAAGTCAAACAAAGACGAGAAGGAATCTTCATCAACCAAGCCAAATATACTGAAGACATGCTCAAGAGATTCAATCTAAGTGATGTCAAGCCGACTTCTACTCCAATGCCTACCAAATGCCAACTTGACATTGATCCCAATGGTAAAGCAGTGGATCAAAAGGTATATTGTTCTATGATGGGATCCTTGCTTTACCTTTGTGCATCTAGACCGGATATCATGTTGAGTGTGGAAATTTGTGCACGGTTTCAAACCTCACCTAAGGAAAGCCACTTTGTGGCGGTCAAGCGAATCTTTCGATATTTGGCTCATACCCCAAACTGTGGCTTATGGTGCCCAAGAGGAGAAAACTTCGATCTTGTAGGTTTCTCGGATTCGGATTGGGCGGGAGACAAAGTGGATAGGAAGTCAACTTCCAGAGGGTGAAAAATCCTTGGGTGCTCTTTGGTGAGTTGGTCTTCCAAGAAGCAAAGTTGTGTATCCCTCTCATCCACCGAAGCCGAGTATGTGGCCGCCGGCAGTTGTTGTGCTCAACTTTAATGGATGAGGCAGACTTTAAAGGATTACAGTGTCATTTGTGACAAAGTGCCTCTTTGGTGTGACAATGAAAGTGCCATCAAGATTTCTCTCAACTCGGTGCAATACTTCAAGACGAAGCATATTGAGATTCGGTATAAATTCATCCGGGAGCACATTAGGCGAGGGGAGATTGATCTTCATTATGTCAACACTCATGACAACCTTGCATATATCTTCACGAAGCCTTTGGATGATGCAATATTTCGCGAGTTATGGCATGAGCTAAATATCATCGATTTGAGCAATGTGGCTTGAAACCTTGCACACCCCTCCTCACTCATCATGTTGTCTTGTTTAGATGTAGGCATGTACATAGGGGGAGTGTTGCTCTCTCAATGAACTCTCATTTTCCCCATTATGCATAAATTGATCAACTCTTTCACATTAGCCATTTTTTATTGTACTTGTGCTTCAAAGACGAGTTTTGGACATGGGCCCAAGGATAATTCTTTGTGGTGCCATACCAATTGACTCAAACATAGGTGGCTCCGGCCATTTCCCTCTCTTTGGAGAGGCTGTGTTTTGTGTTTGGTCCTTGTTGTCTTTTTCCTTCCCTTTGAGCCATGTTTGTGTTTGAGTTGCCTCATGTGTGTGCTCTTTTGCGTGTCCTGTTGCTTGAAGGTTGCATTGCAAAGGCCATGTTCTTATTGGTTTTCATCGAAACTAGCACTTTCTTGGGTTACTGTACTACCGTGGCAAGCCACGGTACTACCGCATGAGTTGGGTTACCATGTGCGTGCACATCTGCATCCAAGACACAATACTACTGCTTCCATTGCGGCAGTAAATTTTTACTGCCGCTGGGAGAGCGGTACTACCGCCCTGTGTGCGGTACTTCCGTGATGACCCGCGGTACTACTGCGCAGTCGCGAGTGGGTGGGGGTTACGAGCGAGTAGGGGGGATGCCTACTCCCCCATACCCATTCATCTCTTTTCCCCACCTCGTCTCTCTCTCTCCTACCCACGAACGGCGCTGGAGGACCTCGCCGGATCTCCATCTCCGGCCGCTCTCCTCGCATTCCGTTCGGTGGCATCGTTCCCCACCTCGCCCTCTTTCCATGGACCCCGGTATCTCCCCTAGGCCCTCTCTTTTTGCTCCGCTTTTGTGCTTCTAGGTTTTGGGGAGATGCATGTGTACTTCCTGTGATTTTTAGCTAAATCTTTGCAACAGGAGATTGTAGGAGAGTACTAGTGCAGTAGAAATAATATTTGGTGTGATGCAACAGTGTAGTTTTGATCACCGGTAGTATTGACCTATTTTTGCGGATGTTTCTAGATCCGTAGATGCTGTTCTTGCGTGATTTGAATCCGTGCGGTACTACCGCTCCTCGTAGAGTGGTACTACCGCTCGCTCGCCCGAGAACCGCCCCCGTGCGGTACTACCGCTCCGCTGGAGCGGTACTAACGCCTAGGGCGCGGAAGTAAAATTTTACTTGTGCTCCAGGCACGGTACTTCCGTGCCACCCACACACTGTACTACCATGGCTGTAAATTTTTACTTCTGCGCCATGGTCCGGTACTACCGTGGAGTTAAACAATATGATGTTTTGTCCTCCTAATCTCATTTCCACTTGTTTCATTTGATTTTGGCCCTAGTCTTTGCAATGACCCTTCTCGTGTTTCTCTTGTTTGTGTTGTATGTCATAGGTGGTGGCTCCGATTCTAATGTCTGGCGCTCAAATCCCAGCCATGACACGAGCTCCAAGTGGCTTCACAACCAAGAAGCTCTAGAGGGGTCCAATACTGCACAACATCACGTCAAGACCACAACTGGGAAGTTCAAGGAGCCAAATATGGGCATGAATGAGATGCCGCTAGCCCAGTTTGTCACTCGAAGGAGGATCAACCCCTATGTGAAGCCTCGTGAGAATGTTAGAGGAAATGAATTGTTCTGGACCAAGCAGCAAAATATCATCTACCTCGATGTGATCAAGTCCAAGCAGAACATCTAAGTTCCTGTTCAATGGATTGATATGAATCATCTGAAGAAGAACCGAGCATACTTTGGTGAGCTATTGGACTTGCTGGAGCAGTTCAGCATTGATGAGTTTATCACACTCCAGATGGACTTTGACCCGGAGATCGTGGCTCAATTCTTTGCTTCCGGCCACTTCCACACGGATGATGAGTGGACTATGACTTGGATAACCAATGGGAAGAGGATGTCTTCTAAGTGGAAGGATTTGATGGAGCTGCTGCACGTTCGTGATGAGGGGCTAAGTGTGCCCATTGGTGTCCGCCCTCATGGCAACCCTGAGTCCACCAACAAGAACAAGCTTCAACCATACCTAGTGGAGAAACAGTTAGCCAATTGTAAGTCATCTTGGGTGTTCAACCCTTTACTTGACATCATGCATCGGATCTTCTGCAACACCTCTTTCCGTGCATTGGGAACAAGGACAAGGTACATGCTTATCTCGTGGATATGATACTTCTTTTTGAGGAGGTGCGTCGTCAAGTTCCTGGACCACTTGATGTATCTTATATCATGTGGGTTGAGCTCCAGTTTGTGGTCTTCAATTGCAAAGTTCCCATCTATGGACCGTACCCGCACCTCTTGATCTCGAAGACTTGGGAGAAGCTCTTTCCGGGAGAAGAATTTCTTGCTCCAGATTGGGTTTACCATGAGCCTATCAAGCTCCATCGGAAGAACAAGTGGGCTAATACCACTACCCGGGCTGAGGCTGCTAGGATGGAGGTGGATGAGGACGAGGTTGAGGAGGAGGAGGTTGAGGACAGTTCCTCCCTCTACTGAGCCCTCTTAGGCTTAGAAGCTGAAGACCAAGATGAAGGCTCTGTTCTTCATGCAAGCCAAGGGGTTGTACAAGACCCATGTTTCTCAGAAGGAGAGTCGCTAGCGCGACAAGAGGATCTTGAGGACGTTCGGCAAGCACGTGTCGAGCGGATCCGAGAAGAACATCACTCCTAAGGCTGCCTGGATGGCAAAACAGGGCTATCTGTGGACTGAGTCAGAGGAGGAGTCCATTCCCGCTGCTGAGACCGTTGAGGAGGTTGTTGGGTGATCAGTGCAAAGGGAGCTACCACATGTGTCGCAGGTGTCCTCTCTTACTTTTTGGTGTCTCGATGCCAAAGGGTGAGAGAGAGTAGGATTTGTGAGTCTTGTGTCAAGTCTTGTGTCGCTTTGCTTTCGTTGAACTCTCGTTGCTTTTGTTTGTTGGTTTGTGTTGTGTTCGTGTGAGACCAGGAGACTATCATATGGTGTGACACATATGCGCTCTAGCCTATCTTATTGCCTTATCTTATTGTCTAGTATGTTTAGTAGATCGTGACCTTATGCTATCTTGTGCCATTTACTTCATGCTCACGTACTTTACCTTGCTTCCATGCTTAGTGCCATTCATTTTGCTGCAAGGATTGCATTGTTTATAAAATATAGGGGGAGTGTTGATCCTAGTATGTGTGTCGTGCTGTCCAAAGCACTTCTCTAAGAGTGCACACATCCAGGGGGAGCATGTCTATATTTTATAAATGTTGGGTTTGATTATGTTCTTTTTCATCCCTTTGTGCAAATCTTGTATTGTCATCAATCCACCAAAAGGGGGGAGATTGTAAGGGCATATTTATCCTTAAGTGGTTTTCGTGATTGATGATAATGCATTTGCAGACTAATCGTGTGCATTGAGCATTTCAGATATCTCATGTCTAGGCACAAGAGGATTCGATGCCCCTCGGAGCCTATCGAAGACGGCGTTTCTCTATGTTTCTTTTCGGTGGAATTGAGTCGTAGGAAAGTCGTACTATTAAGAGGGGATCCGCTTCGGAAAGGTTAGGGTGGAATCAACACATACACATCTGTTCCTTCGCACCACCTTTCCTTTGCTTCACTGGAGCACTGGTCGTTTCCCTTGCCGTTGCAAAGATGAAGGCTTCCAAGTGCTTCTGTTCTGTGGTGTGCGATAGTACTGCTCAAGGGAGTGGTAGTACCGCAGCTATTCACTGTAGTACTGCCCATGTCAGCGGTAGTACCGCATCTTGCGGTAGTACCGCTCCCAGCACACGATAGTACCGTGGCCTCTAGCCCAGACTGATGGTATGCGCGAAAGTAGGAGCGGAAGTAATTTTATACTTCCGCACCGTACATGGTACTACCGCTCCCTGTGAGTGGTAGTACTGTTCCGGACTTTTGCACTGACCAAAAACTCAGCGGAAGTAGCCACGATTGTATTTTTATTAGTCTGTGCCTTCCCAGCCTAGTCAAACCCTAAATGGTTCCCTACTTAGCAGCGTATCACGAGGTTATAAATACTACCTACTCCATGATGACTGGACATTCCTCATTGCCCCCTCTTTGCCAAATGAACAAGTATTTCTTCTTCATTCCTTTCCTTTGTCGTGGCCCATGTGAGTTTTGGGTCGAGAAATTACCAGGGAGATGCGAGCATAGAAGCGGAAGTACAAGAGATGTACCGCCTCACGGCGAAAGCCGCCGACATGTCTCAATGCGCCGCCGAAGTAGCACAGAGGTCCCTCAGCGCCGCCAAAGTAGCACAGAGGTCCCTCGCGGCGCCGAAGCAACACAGAGGTCCCGTCGTGCCGTCGAAGCACCAGACTGATCCGGCCGCACCACGGAAGCAGCACATATGTCCCGTGATACGTCTCCAACGTATCTATAGTTTTTTGATTATTCCATGCTATTATATTATCATTCTTGGATGTTTCACAATAATTTTATATCATTTTTTTGGACTAACCTATTGACATAGTTCCAAGTGCCAGTTGCTGTTTTCTGCTTGTTTTTTACATCGCAGAAAATCAATATCAAACGGAGTCCAAATGCAGTGAAACTTTTTATGGATTTTTTTGGACCAGAAGACATGAAATGGGCCAGAGAAGCACCTGGGGGTGCCCTGAGGGGGCACAACCCACCAGGGCGCGCCTGCCCCCCCCCCCAGCGCGCCCAGGTGGGTTGTGCCCACCTCGGTGGCCTCGCGCACCGCCTCTTCGCTCTATAAATACATCCTTACTCCAGTAACCTTAGGGCAGTCGACAAAAAATTTGTTCCAACCACTACAAGTTCTAGAACCACCAGATCCAATATATAGCCCTTTTTCGGCACTCCGCTGGAGGTGAACACGATCACGAAGGGGTTCATCATCCTATTTAGTGCCTCTCCGATGATGCGTGAGTAGTTTACCATAGACCCGCGGGTCTGTAGGCAGTACCTAGATGGCTTCTTCTCTCTTTGTATCTCAATACAATGGTCTCTTGGAGATCTATTTGATGTAATGACTTTTTGCGGTGTGTTCGTTGGGATCCGATGAATTGTGAGTTTATGATAAGATTTTCCTTGATTTAATATTGATTATTGATTATTATAGCCTCGTATTTCTTCTCCGATTTTTGGGTTTTGTTTGGCCAACTTGATCTATTTATCTTGCAATGGGAATAGGGGCTTTGTAATGGGTTTGATCTTGCGGTGCCCTTTCCCAGTGATAGAAGGGGCAGCAAGGCACGCATGTATCATTGCTATTAAGGGTAAAAAGATGGGGTCTATTCCTACATGAATAGATCTTGTCTACATCATGTCATCGTTATTATTGCATTACTCCGTTTTTCCATGAACTTAATACACTAGATGCATGCTAGACAGCGGTCGATGTCTGGAGTAATAGTAGTAGGTGCAGGCAAGAGTCGGTCTACTAATCTTGGACGTGATGCCTATATACATGATCATTGTCTTGGATATCGTCATAATCATTTGCTTTTCTATCAATTGCCCAAAAGTAATTTGTCTACCCACCGCATGTTATTTTCTCGAGAGAAGCCAATAGTGAAATCTACGGCCCCTGGGTCTATTTTCCAATCATATACTTTCAGATCTATATTGTCATTTGCCTTTCTTTTATTTGCAACTTTTATCTTCAGATCTATATTATCAAAAACCCAAAAATACCTTGCTGCGTTTTATTTGCTTTTATTTGCATATTTCAATCTACTACAATTTTATCCCGTCAACTTGTCAATTTCTGGCACCGTTACCGAAAGGGATTGACAACCCCTTTAACACATCAGGTTGCAAGTGTTTCTTCTTTGTTTGCAGGTACCGTTTACATAGTGTTGCTTAGTTCTCCTACTGATTGATAACCTTGGTCTTATCACTGAGGGAAATACCTTACCGTTGATGTGCTGCATCATCCCTTATTCCTTGGGAAATACCGACACATCTCTAGAGACATCAATTCTCTTCTTCAAGATGCACAAAGTTAAATATTTCATGTAAGGCAGCTTATTTCTTATGAGCAAGAAAATGTTTTTCAGACAAGTAATAAATCATATCCTGAGGACTACGCACACAACCAGGAGCAAGAGCATCAGACCATAACGTAGCATCATCCTCTAACGAGAAAGGAAATAATTTAAGAATATAGTAGTAGCAATTTTTCCCTCATGAGCACATAGGGTGGCTATATCATTTAATTTAGTAAGATGTGACACAACGGTTTCAGATTCATAACCATGGAAAGGATCAGATTCAAACAAAGTAATCAACTCAGGATCAACAGAGAACTCATAATCCCTATCAGTAATAAATGTAGGTGAAGTAGCGAACTTAGGATCATATTTAATTCTAGCATTCAAAGACTTTTATTTCCATTTGCATAGCAACTTCTTAAGATCATCCTTAGAAGCAAGAAAATCCCTAGGTACCTCTCCATCCATAACATAACCCTCAGGTATCTTAGGTAATTCATATCTAGGAGAGCTAGGTCGAATATGTGTTTCATAATTTTCAGTTTCAATAACTAGTTTCAGCAATCTCATAAGTTTCAGCATTCTCAAATTCTTTAGATTTAGCAAATTGTTCATCAAGAAATTCACCTAGTGGCACAGTCTTATCAAGCAAAGTACTAGCATCATCAATAGCAGAAGTAGGATCATCAATTACTTGCGACATATCGAAATTAATAGCAGGTGGTGGTGGTGCAAGATTACTCAAAACATAAGGTGAATCGAGTACAGAGCTAGATAACAGTTCCTTACCTCCCCTCGTCTTAGAGGGAATGATCTTGGTTCTATTGTCCTTAAGATTCCTCATAGTGTTCAACAGATATAAATCCCAAGTGACTTAGAAAATAGAGTTATGCTCCCCGGCAACGACGCTAGAAAAAGGTCTTGATAACCCTGAAGTACAAGGGACCACAACAGTTTTCGAGGGTACCCACATTTATTGATTCGACACAAGGGTAGCCAAACAATATTTCCAAGTATTAGGAGTTGAGTTGTCAATTCAACCACACCCGGAGACTAAATATCTACAGCAAAGTGATCAGTAGCACGGTGGTATGATAGTTTGAAAGTAGTAGTAACAAAAGCAATAGTAACGGTAACAGTAACAATACTAGTTTTTGTAGTGATTGTAACGGCAGCAGCAACAGTAGTAACTTAGCAACGATCAATATGTGAAAAGATCGTAGGCATTGGACCGGTGATGGATAATTATGTTGGATGATATTCTTCATGTAACATTTATAACCTAGGGCGATGCAACACTAACTCCAATTCATCACTGTAATGTAGGCATGTATTCTGTATATAGTCATACGTGCTTATAATAAGAACTTGCATGACATCTTTTGTCCTACCCTCCCGTGGCAGCTGGGTCTATTGGAAACTAAGGGATATTAAGGCGTACTTTTAATATAGAACTGAACAACGCATTAGCACATACTGAATACATGAACTCCTCAAACTACGGCAATCACTGGAAAGAATCCCAATTTTTGACACCTTGTGGTATGTGGATCATAACACGTAATAGGTGAATATTGCAAATTCTTGAGATTGCGTTGATTTTTCCCATGAAGAGGAAAGGATGATGCAGCAAAGTAGAGATAACTATTTCCCTTAGTTGAGAACCAAGGTATCAATCCAGTAGGAGGCACAAGCAAGTCTCCAATCTATGCACCTACACAAACTAACAAACACTTGCACACCATGCGGAACAGGGGTTGTCAATCCCTTCAAGGTCACTTGCAAGAGTGAGATCAGATAGACATAGATTTAAAATAAAAGTAAAAGTCAAAATAAAATAAACACAAAATAATTGCAGCAAGGTATTTTTTGATTTTTGGTTTTATAGATCTGAAAATATATGATAGAAAATAGACTCGAGGGCCATATGTTTCACTCGAGGCTTCATACGTCTCCAACGTATCTATAATTTTTTATTGTTCCATGCTATTATTTATGAAGTCTTGGATGTTTAATGGGCTTTATCATTCACTTTTATACCATTTTGGGACTAACCTACTAACCCAAAGGTCCAGTCCAGATTGTTGTTTTTTGCATGTTTCAGGGTTTTGCAGAAAAAGAATATTAAACGGAGTCCAAACGGAACGAAACCTTCGCGAGAGATATTTTTGGAGAAAATCACACACACGG
This sequence comes from Secale cereale, assembly GCA_902687465.1. Lineage (NCBI taxonomy): Eukaryota > Viridiplantae > Streptophyta > Magnoliopsida > Poales > Poaceae > Secale > Secale cereale. The sequence continues at coordinate 369,917,748 of LR738709.1, read as the reverse complement.
AGCTTGAGAACCACGTCAGGGGATCAAGCGGTGGCCCACAAGGGTGGGGGTGCACCGCCCTTCCCAGGGCGCACCCCCCTGCCTCGTGGCCCCCTCGAGCGTCCCCTGGTGTCCTCCTTCTTCCTATATAAGTCTATGTACCCCAAAACCTCCGTGAACAGAGAGAAAACCCTAATTCCACCGTCGTAACCTTCTGTTCTCATGAGATCCCATCTTGGATCCTGTTCCGGAGCTCCATCGGAGGGGGATCCATCACGGAGTTCTTCTTCATCATCATCATCGCCCTCACCATGAGTTGTGAGTAGTTTACCACAGACCTTCGGGACCATAGCTAGTATCTAGATGGCTTCTTCTCTCTTGCTGGATCTCAATACAAATTTCTCCTCGGTCTTCGAGGAGATCTATTTGATGTAATCTCTTTTTGCGGTGTGTTTGTCGAGATCCGATTAATTGTGAGTTTATGATCAAGATTATCTATGAAAGATATTTGGTTCTTCTCTGAACTTTTTATGTGTGCTCATATTATCCTTGCAAGTCTCTTCGAATTATTGGTTTGGTTTGGCCTACTAGATCTATAGTTCTTGCAATGGGAGAAGTGCTTGGCTTTGGGTTCAATCTTGCGATGTCCTCTCCCAGTGACAGTAGGGGCAGCAAGGCACGTATTGTATTGTTGCCATCGAGGATAAAAAGATGGGGTTTATATCATATTGCTTGAGTTTATCCCTCTACATCATGTCATCTTGCTTAAGGCGTTACTCCGTTCTTATGAACTCAATACACTAGATGCATGATGGATAGCGGTCGATGTGTGGAGTAATAGTAGTAGATGCAGAATCGTTTCAGTCTACTTGTCTCGGACGTGATGCCTATATACAATGATCATGCCTACATAGTCTCATAATTATTTGCTTTTCTATCAATTGCTCGACAGTAATTTGTTTACCCGCCGTAGAATATCGCTATCATGAGAGAAGCCACTAGAGAACACTATGGCCCCCGGGTCTATTCTCAACATATCAATCTACATCTACTTTACTTTTATCATTTTTATTTTGTTGTTCTTATAATCCAAAAATACCAAAAATATAAACTATCATCTCTATCAGATCTCACTTTCGTAAGTGACCGTAAAGGGATTGACAACCCCTTATTGCGTTGGCTGCGAAGTTCTTATTTGTTTGTGCAGGTGCGAGGGACTCGCGCGTGGTCTCCTACTGGATTGATACCTTGGTTCTCAAAAACTGAGGGAAATACTTACGCTACTGTGCTGCATCTCCCTTTCCTCTTCGAGGGAATACAACGCAAGCTCGAGAAGTAGCAATAAGAATTTCTAGCGCCATTGTCGGGGAGGCTTACGCAAAATTCATATACCAAGTACCTATCACAAACCCTTATCCTTCGCATTACATTTTTGCCTTACGTTTTCCTCTCCCCCACTTCACCATTGCCGTTTTATTTGCCCTTCTTCTGCCGTGTGTTTACCGTTCGCATGCCTCTTGTTTGCTTGTGTTGCTATGTGCCCTCATTTAGCTTGCATCTTCACTTGCTAAAGTATGAATCCTCATCCACTTGCTAATCTCTTTAAGAGATCCAATTATGTTGAACCTATTGCTAGTGAGCTGCGTGCACTAGATTATCTTTATGGGGTTTTGCTTGAAATTTATGAATCTGAAAGTTGTGAGGAATTGTTAAAAGAAAAAGTAATTCATGTTAGCTCCTTAAATAAAAAGCATGATTGCAATGATGTTACTATAGATTCTATTGATGTCAATTGTGCTAATAATATGCAAAACCCTAAGCGTGGGGATGCTAGTTTTGCTATGTCTACTACTTGTTACAATGATCATGATTGGGGTGATTCTTCTTATGATCTTGAAAATTTATTTAATCCCCATGATGAATATAAGATTGATAATAATGTTTGCATTAATATTGAAAGTGGGTTTGGAAGAGTGTCAACTTTAGATCCCACATACTTGGAGAATGTTCAATCTTATGAAACTTTTGCTAAAAGTCGGTTTGGAAAGGTCATGACTTTAGTTAATGTTCATCCCACTATTTTGGAAGAGTGTCAACTTTGCATGCATGTGGATCGTGTTGAGAATATGTTATGTGATAGCTATTTTTTTGAATTTGATCATAATCCTACATGCAATTATTATGAGAGAGGGGAATATGGTTGTAGAAATTTTCATGTTACTAATTTACCTCTCGTTATATTGAAATTGCTATTGTTTCTTTCTCCATGCTTGCATACGTTAGATCTTGCTTGCTATGATAATTAGTTTGCTTATAAAATTCCTATGCATAGGAAGTATGTTAGACTTAGATGTGTGTGTCACATGTTTCAGGATGCTCTCTTTGTGCTTCAATTCTTATCTTTCATGTGAGCATCATTGAAATCTCAAGCCGATCTTAATGGCTATAAAGAAAGAGCTTGTTGGGAGGCAACCCAATTTTATATTTTTTTTTGTTCCTTTTAGGGAATAAATATTGCATCTAGCCTCTGATTAGATGTGGTTTCATGTTTATTTAGTGTTTGTCCCAAGTAGAACCTTTGGGAAGACTTGTAGGAAGTTTATGTGATCTTGCTGTAAAAAAACAGAATCGTTAGCGCTTGCTAAAGTGGTCTTCAGATTTTACTTGAGAATGCTATTTAGTTTATTATTTTTTCAGATTATTAGTAGACAAATTCCGCAAATTTACCAATTTAGTTTGAATTTTTTGGAGTTCCAGAAGTAGGGGAAAGCTGCAGATTACTACACACTATTCTGTTTTTGACAGATTCTGTTTTTCGTGTGTTGTTTGCTTATTCCGATGCATCTATGAGTAGTATTGGGAAGTATGAACCATAGAGAAGTTGGAATACAGTAGGTTTAACACCAATATAAACAAAGAATGAATTAATTGCTGCACTTTTGAGTAGTGATTTGTTTTCTTATACTAACGGAGCTCACGAGAATTTTTGTCTAAGTTGTGTGTTGTGAAGTTTTCAAGTTTTGAGTATTGCTTTGATGGACTATGGAAAAAGGAGTAGCAAAGGCCTAAGCTTGGGGATGCCCATGGCACCCCAAGGAATTCAAGGATAATTAAAAGCCTAAGCTTGGGGATGCCCCGGGAAGGCATCCCCTCTTTCGTTTTCATCCATCGGTAACTATACTTGGAGCTATATTTTTATTTGCAACATGATATGTGTTTTGCTTGGAGCATCTTGTATAATTTGAGTCTTTGCTTGTTAGTTTTCCACAATCACACACCTATTTGAGAGAGTTAAATATGGCCTAGAAATTGTTAGAACACTACGCTTCTGGCTAAACTGCAGAATGCCAGAATAAGAGGGGGATAGCTAATCCAATCAAAGACTACGCTTCTGGCCACCTCCATCTTGCAGCAGTAGAAGAGACAAGATGGAAAAGTAACAAGTATCAAAGCTTCTGCAGCCTCCGTCTTGAGTAGCTGAAGAGTTCACCAAGTAACATCGTATTACATAATCCTACCCGACGATCCTCCACTCATCGCCCTGTGAGAAAGCGATCACCGGGTTGTATCTGGAACTTGTCTGGGTGTGTTTTATTAAGTATCCAGTTCTAGTTGTCATGAGGTCAGAGTACAACTCCGGGTCGTCCTTTTACCGAGGGACACGACTATTCGAATAGATTAACTTCCCTGCAGGGGTGCACCACATAAGCCAACACGCTTGATCCCATTTGGCCGGACACACTTTCCTGGGTCATGCCCGGCCTCGGAAGATCAACACGTCGCAGCCCTGCCTAAGCACAACAGAGAGGTCAGCACGCCGGTCTAAGTCCTAAGCGCACATGGGTCTGGGCCCATCGCCCAATGCACACCTGCACGTTGCGAGGGTGGCCGGTGAGCAGACCTAGCAACCTCCATTACTAAGGAAGTTACGTTACGCGGTCCAACCCGGCGCGCGCCGCTCAGTCGCTGACGTCAAGAAGGCTTCGGTTGATACCACGACGTCGAGAGCCCATAACTATTCCCACGCAGCTGGTTAGTGTGTATAGGCCAATGGCCAGACTCAGATCAAATACCAAGATCTCGATAAGCGTGTTATTATGAAATAACCGTGGACAACAACCAGGGCCAGGCCCACCTGTCTCCTAGGTGGTCGCAACCCGCCCTGTCGCTCCGCCACAAAGTAACCATCACGGAGCTGCCGGGAACCCAGTCCCACCACTACCTGTGTAGAACCACCTGCCCCTTCAGCCCCCATCTTCGAATCATCATCATGAGTATGTAATAGTATAGTATATACCCGTGATCACCACCCGAGTGATCACGGCCCGATAGTATAGCATGGCAGACGGACAAGAATGTAGGGCCACTAATGGAATACTAGCATCCTATACTAAGCATTAGGATAGCATGTAAGGTATCAACAGTGGTAGCAACAATGACAGGCTATGCAATAGAATAGGTGCTATCGAATCATCAACAGTAGCAAATCTAATGCAAGAATAAGAGAGAGGAGAATGGGCGATATCTGGTGATCAGGGGGGGCTTGCCTGGTTTCTTTGGCAAGAAGGAGCGGTCGTCGACGTAGTCGAACACAGTGGCGTCGGCATCGTCTCAGGGTCTATCGGAAAGGAAGTAACAGAGGGGGACACAATAAATAACATAGCAATCAAAAGCATAACAAATCATAACACAGCAATACGCGGTGCTAGGGGTGGCCTAACGCGGTGGGAGGTGATACCGGCGAAGGAGGGAAACATCCGGGAAAGTATCCCGGTGTTTCACGTTTTCGGACAGATGAACTGGAGGGGGAAAGTTGCAGGTTCGGTACGCTAGGAACGTGTGGTTGACGAACGGTCTGCGTATTCGGATTCGTCTCGTCGTTCTGAGTAACTTTCATGTACAAAGTTTTTCCATTCGAGCTACGGTTTATTTTATATTAATTTTAAAAGATTTAATCATTTTTAGAATTTATTTAATTATTTTAATTCAACATTATCCAAAATAGTGTATGCTGACATCATCATGACGTCAGCATGATGTCAGCAGTCAACCATCTGTTGACTGGGTCAACAGACGTATGGGTGCCATGCGTCATTGTCTCAGCTACACTAAAAGTTTGTTAGTGTTAATAAACATATTTGTTGGGTTAGTAAATCAAGATTAATTAACTTAATTAACTCATTAGTTAATTAGTTAATTACTAATTTATTTATTTAAAAAATAATTCTTTTTTTATTCTCTTTTTAAGAGGCGTGAGGCCCTTCTGCCATAGGCCCATGGGGCCTTAATGGGCGCAAGGTGCAACAGGCGATGGGGGTGCCCGCACACCCGATCCACCAGGGGGTGCGGGCAAGGCCGCAGCGACGGGGTTCATCGCCGCGTGGCTGCGGCGTGCAAGGCAGCCGCGCTGGGGGGTTGTAGGGGCGCGGCGTAGTGGGCGTGGGCGCCCGACGGGGCAGACCCGAACGGAGGCCGCCGGGGCGGACTGGACGGCTGCGGCGACGGAGCAGCGCAGCGACGGCTGCAGAACGAGGGGAGGAGCGGCGTGGCCAGAACAAAGGGAGACGCCGGCGGAGGGGTGCGCGCGGACGGAGCACTGGGGCGGCCAGCGGGGCAGGGTGGTGGTGGTTTGCGTCATCGGCCGGAGCCAGACGCGGCCGCGAGCAGCGCGGCCAGGGCGCGCGGGGACAAGGGAGGTAGCGGCGCCTGGACGGGCGGCGTGGCTGTGGCGGAGCAGAAGCAAGCGACAGCAGCGGCGGGTCGCAAGCGGGGGGCTGTGCTGGAGAGAGCTACAGGAGGCCGGGGTCGGGGACGCGCCTGGCGCGGGGCCAGTGCGGCGAGGCGGGGAGCAGGAACAGCACGGGCGGCGACAGGCAGGCGCGATGGCCGTGGTGCTCGCGGATCGGCGCAGATGGGCGCGTGTGGGCGCGCGGGATCCGGAGCGGGCGCAGTCGCGGGTGACGACGAGTGCGTGCGTGCGAGCGCCTAGGACGAGAAGGAGAAGACGAGGGTGTAGCGGCCGCGACGGTGGGAAGGGGGAAACGGAGAGGACGACTGGGTCCTCACCGCGTTGGTGAGCAGGGGGCGTCGAGGCGCGTGGAGGCCATTCGGGGATGTGGACGGGGATGCCAGGGTGACGGGGTGGCGAGGGGTTGCGGCGAGGGCAGCTCTGGCGTGGGCCACGGGCGATGACGGTGGTGGTGGGCGCCTGGCGCGGCGGCGAGTCGTCGGTGCCCCGATCCGATCTGGATCGGGGTTGAGGAAGAGCTAGAAAGAGTGGGAGGGCGAGAGGGTAGGTTAGGTCTCCTGGTGGCTCGGGGGAGGCCCTATAGGCCAGCCGAATGGGCTTGGTCGGTTGGGCTAGCTGGGCCAAGGCCGAGTTGGGAAAACAGGGTGGGGGGGCTCTCTTTGCTTTTCTTTTGTTGTTTTCTTTTTACTTTTATTTATTCTTTTCTGCTTTCATTTATAGTTTCTTTCATTTTAGTTATATGAAATACCAAGTTAGCACCTAAATTAGTATCATCAATATAGGCCACTGCCAAACCTAGTTTGTAGCCAATATATATTAGTTTAATATTTTCATAAATTCTAAAACAATTAAATTATTATTTTAGCCACTACTTTTAATTATTATAGTGCATTTAAACTCTTTATAAAAGTGTGGTTCCTCCAACAATATTACATATGATTTACTTATCACTTTAAGAACATTTTAGTTTTGACGTTTGAAAACTTTTATTGTTTGCTTGATTTTGAATTTGAATTCGAACCGGCTTCGAACTAACACGAGATTATCAACAGTAATTGCGGTGACGTGTCGTCATTAGCAGAGGGTTACTATAGCTTAACTATCCGGGCGTCACAACCTCGTTGTACCAGTGGGTGGTAGTAGACAAAACAAGGGAGAAAGTCTCACATCAACTAGGCAAATTAATGGACTATGGAGATGTCCATCAATTGATATCAATGTGAGTGAGTATGGATTGCCATGTAACAGATGCACTAGAGCTATAAGTGTATGAACGCTCAAAAGAAAACTAACTGGGTGTGCATCCAACTTACTTGCTCATGGAGACCTAGGGCAATTTGAGGAAGCCCATTGTTGGAATATACAAGCCAAGTTCTAAAACAAACAAAAAATCACACTAGTAATATATGGAAGTGTCAAAATAGGAGACTCTCTATCATGAAGAACATGATGCTATTTTGAAGCACAACCATGGAAAAGGATAGTAACATTGTCCCTTCTCTCTTTTTTTTCTCATTTTTTTGGAGACTCCCTTTTTTGGAGACTCTTTCTCTATTTTGCTGGAGACTCTTTTGGCCTCTCTCTTTTTTTTTTTTTATAACCTCACATGGGGCAATGTTCTTATAATTATGATCATCACACTTTTATTGACTTACAACTCAAAATTACAACTCAAGGTAAACTCAAACTCATAATGACGGAATGGTCGAGTAATATGGCAATATATCTCGGAATGGCTATGAAAATGCCATAATAGGTAGGTATGGTGGCTGTTTTGAGGAAGGGTGTAAGGTGGGTTTAATGCACCGGCGAAGGTTGCGCGGTACTAGAGTGGCTAGCAAAGATGGATGGGTGAGAGTGCGTATAATCCATGGACTCAATATTAGTCATAAAGAACTCACATACTTATTACAAAAAGTTTATTAGCCCTCGAAGCAAAGTACTACTACGCATGATCCTAGGGGAGAGGTTGGAAGGACTTAACTATTGCGTGCTCCCGACTTTCACACAAAGGAAGACAATCCAGAATAAATTGCACTCCAACTTCATCACAGAACTAGAAGACCATATGTGGATGCTACGGGAATCACAAACCTTAGCACAAGTATTTCTTTAATTCCACATTCAGTACTAGCATGACTCTAATATCACCATCTTCGTATCTCAATACAATTGCAATGAATCAAATTTCTCATATATTCAATGCTCTTTATGGAAGTTTTTATTATATCCCCCTTGGATGCCTATCATAATAGGACTAAATTCATAACCGAAGTAAATTACCATGTTGTTATTAGACTCTCAAAATAATATAAGTGAAGCATGAGAGTTCATCAATTTCTTCAAAATAACATCACCACCATGCTCAAAAAGATATAATTGAAGCACTAGAGCAACTACCCTGGCTCAAAAGATATAAGTGAAGCACAAAGAGTATTCTAATAAATTCACGATTAATGTGTGTCCCTCAAAAGGTGTGTACAACAAGGATGATTGTGGCAAACTAAAAAGAAAAGACTCATATAATACAAAATGCTTCAAGCAAAACACATATCATGCGGTGAATAATAATATAGCCTCAAGTAAATTTACCGATGGAGTAAAGACAAGAGAGTGGTTGCCATCTGGGACATCCCAAAGATTAGATGCTTGATTGTCTTTCAGTATTACCTTGGGGTGCCTTGGGCATCCCCAAGCTTAGGCTCTTGTCACTCCTTATTCCGTATTCCAACAAATCTTTACCCAAAACATGAAAACTTAACAACACAAAACTCAACAGAAACTCATGAGATCCATTAGCGTAATAAATCAAATAACCACTTTAGGTACTGTTCTGAACTCATTATAATTTTATATTGGTATTATATCTACTGTATTCTAACTTCTTCATGGTTCATACCCCCCGATACTACCCATAGATTCATCAAAATAAGCAAACAACACCATGAAAACATAATCTGTCAAAAAGAGAACAGTTTGTTGTAATCTGAAAACTTTGCATAATTGTGCAACTTTAAAAATTCTAAAAACATAGGAAAACGTGGGCAATTTTTATATCAATCTTTGGTAAAAAATCATAAAATTATCACGCTCCAGTAAATTATAGAATCTTCTGTACTGGACGCAAAAGTTTCGGTTTTTTAGAAAAATCAAATCAGCAATCTTCCAAACCATCCCAAAGGTCTTACTTGGCACAAACACTAAATTAAAACATGAACACACATCTAACCAGAGGTCAGAAGGTATTATTTATTGTAGAATAAAAATATCCGGTTGTCTCCCAACAAGCGCTTTTATTTAAAGCCCTTTAGCTAGGCATTGAGATTTCAATGATGCTCACATGAAAGACAAGAATTGAAGCACAAAGAGAGCATCATAAAACACGTGACAAACCAATCTAAATCTAACATACTTCCTATGCATAGGAATTTTATAAGCAAATAAATTATCAAGGCAAGCAATTTCTAGCATATGCAAGGAAGAAGAAAGAAACAATAGCAATCTCGACATAACGAGAGGTAATTTAATAACATGAATATTTCTACAACCATATTTCCCCCTCTCATAATAATTGCATGTAGGATCATATTCAAATTCAATAATATAGCTATCACATAAAATATTCTCTACCTGATCAACATGCACGCAAAGTTGACACTCTTTCAAAATAGTGGGATTAACATAGAACAAAGTCGTTACTTCTCCAAGCCCACTTTTATCAAAAGTTCCATATGATTGATGAATATCCAAAGTAGAGGGATCAAAAGTTAACATTCTTTCAAACCCACTTTCAATATTATTGCAAACATTATTGTCAATCTCATATTCATCATGGGGTTCAAATAAATATTCGAGATCATAAGAAGAATCACCCTAATCATGATCATTGCAACAAATAGTGGGCATAGCAAAATTACCATCCCCAAGCTTAAGGTTTTGCATATCATTAACACAATTGTCATTCATAGAATTTATAATAACATCATTGCAATCATGCTTTTAATTTAAGGAGCTACCGTGAATCACTTTATAAATTTCTTTTAACACTTCATCACAATTTTCGGATTCACAAATTTCAAGCAAAACCTCATAAAGATAATCTAGTGCACTCAACTCACTAGCAATGGGTTCATCATAATTGGATTTTTTTAAAAATATTAGCAACTGGATGAGGATCCATAAACTTTATTCTTCTGATTTCCAATAAATACACCTTATGGCAAGCAAACGAGCAAACAAACCAAGTAAGATACAAGGGCGAACAGAAAGAAGGAAAATATTTTTGTGTTTTCCTGAAAATGTTTTAGAAGTGGGGGAGATGAAAACGAGAGGCAAATGACAAATAATGTAGGTGCAAGAGATGAGAGTTATGACAAGTACTTGGTAGGCTTGATGTAGTACCTCCCCGACAATGGCGCGAGAAATTCATCTTGCTACTTCTTGAGCTTGCGTTGATTTTTCCCTTGAAGAGCAAAGGGTGTCGGGGAAACTGATCCACGAGCACCTATGGGACCGGCGGACCGAGTCCCTTTCGGTTCGGCGGGGGCGAAGATCGCACGAAGAGCAGATCAAGGCGAAACACACGAGCAGTTTACCTAGGTTCGGGCCGCACGGATGCGTAAAACCCTACTCCTGCTTTGTGGTTTGTATTGAGTTCTTGCTCGGGAGCGCTGAGTGCTATAGTATACACCAGTAGCTTAACGAGACCGAGCATGAGTGTTCTCTTTCTCGTCCCCCCCCCCCTACGTTGCGCATGGGCCTCCTTTTATATGCTCAAGGGGTCACCGACAGGTGGCAACGTAGACAAGGGTAAAAATGGGAAGGTGTTGCAGTTGGTACAACTACCTATACAGTGTATCATACCCACTGTTCAAGAAATCTTCCGATTCAACGATTTATCGTCCGATTTATCGCTACTCTTGGGGTGACCGATAAGATTATGCCTTATCTTCACCATTTATCTTTTGGGCCGATTTAATGCTATGACAAGCGACTTATGAGGAATCTACAGATAAATCGGGCCTATTCATAGCACTATGTTTGCGAAAACTATGTTTATTTGCGCTTTGTGTACCTTGTTACACAATATGTAATGGTGTCCTACTTCATTCATCATTATACAAGGATTCAAAGGCTAGGAATCAAGGTAACACTTCTGTCCAATATTGTTTTGGTGTTGAATATAACATATTTTAATGTTGGGAACCTGGGATTTCCAAAAAATGCTGATTAATAGTCGACTGATAAAATCGATTAATCGACCGATTTCCGATTAATCTCTAATCCACGGCTGTCCGAGACGAGAACGATAAGCGATATCCTCAACATTGATCATACCTAACCCTGACGGCAGGGGACAAAGGCATTGAATGCCCGTCTGCGTCGCCCAAATAGTGCAAAAAGGGACCGTCAGGGACGCCACCGCTTGCCACGATGGCAATCTTGTCAGCGCCGCTTGCCACCGCGTACCGCTGGCTGCATAGCCTCCCGCCACGTACGCCTGGAAGGGTCCCAGAGCGACACGTTGGTGGATGCGCTGGAGCGCGGGTACAGAGTGGTAGCTTGCCGCGGCAAGCGCCTTGCCGCGGTCGTTGTCTTGTCGCGTCCGGGAGCTTGTCGCTCACCGGGCCTTGCCGGGACGCGTGGCGCGTCGCGGCAAATTCCTTGAGATGCCTTGATTGGCCTTCCCGGCAAGCTCCTCTTGCCGAGGCCTTGTCTCCTTGGTTTGAATACTTTGTTCTTGAATGGCTCCAAAGGAACCACAGAGGACCTTGGCGGTCACCCGGCAAGCCTTGCCGCGGGATGCTGCGACTGCCCGTGCACAAGTTCGGGATACTAGGGTACCCCTACTCTAGTACACCGATAGGAGCCCCCTGGCCTGGGCCATACACGGTGCCGAGCACTGTTGGGCCAGGCCCAAAATAGGGCACGGGCACGCGCGGCCTGGGTTACGCCGTATCTCTCTCCGTATCCACCGTGCCCTCCCCGAACGGCACGCGTTGATTGCTACGTCGTGGGAGAGATCGTGGGTGGTTTCTTTATTCGGAAAGGCGGAACGTCCGCCCCCTCCCTCCTTATAAGCAGGGAAAACAGGGGCAGTTCGCCTATCCGCCAGTTGCTACTCCAACCTCGAAAACCTCCGCCGCTCCCCTTCTTCCCAAAGCTGAAAGAGAGCAGCGCTCCGCCCCCCATCGCCACCAGCACCACCAACGCCGTCGACCTCCCTCACCACTTCCGCCATGGCTCCGAAAGCCGATAAGGGGAAGGTCGTGAAGTCGGCCGAGGCGCAGCGGCTCGCGGTGCTGCGAAAGGAGCGGGCAATCTCCCCCCCCCCCAAGCTCGTCGCGAAGGAGCTGATGGAGTATTACTACCTCTTCTGGTCGACGGAGACGCAAGCGCATCCGCACACGAATGTACTTCCAGCCGTTGCTTGGAAAATGGCTCCAAATGGATATCCCTTCTTCACCTTGTTCTTCTACTGCGGGCTCTGCCCGCCTTTCTCTGAGTTTTTCTGCGATGTTATGAACACCTACGGGTTCCGCCTCCTTGACTTCACCCCCAATGTTGTTCTGACCATGGCAGTTTTCGCACATCTCTGCGAAAACTTTGTCGGAGTCTATCCAAATGTAGCCCTTTTTCGCCATTTCTTTATGCCCCGAGTTGAGAGAGGAGAGCCTTTATCCGGCGGAATCGCCTGGATCTCGAGAGCCGGCAAGAAGGACGCTTATCTGGAGGGAGAGTTCCGCGGCAAGTGGGAGGAATGGAGAGCAGACTGGTGCTGGATTGTCGAGGAGAACCCGCAGCCGTTTACCGCCCGGCGCCAAGCCCCAATAGTGCGCGGCAACGATTGGAGTAACGTGGCCCCGGAAGACGATAGGCTGAAGATTGCCATCGCCCGGATCCAACGCCTCAGGCTTGTCGGGCTCACTGTAGGTGCAGTTGGCACAGATATTCTTCGCCGCTGCATCGCTCCCCTGTAGGAGCGGAGGAGACCCGCCTGGGAATTCAAGAATGCGGCGGACATCATGAGGCTGCGCCCGGGCTTCAATTTCAACTTCACTGTTTTGGAACTTAACGCGATGCTCCAGGTACTGTTCAAGTACGACCCTCAACATCCTGAAGTGTTCAGGTTGCCGAAGGACGTCGTTCCGCTGTGCAACAACTCCTCGCTCGACCGCATCCGTGCAATGATGCCGCTGTGCTACTCGCATGAAATTGTCCCAACTTGGCAAGAGCCTGAAGATGTCGTCGTGCAGGAGTTCTTTGACGGCTTGGTAGAAAAGCCGGTCCGCTCTGACGAAAAGAAAAGCCTCACTCGCGACACCACCGATGCGGAGATGAAACGCATCGAGCACTTGCCATTCGTTGGTTATTAGAAGCATCCCAAAAGCGTCCGGGTCGAAATATGGCTTTCAAATTAAGTTCCGAATTAGTAGATGCTGCCAAAGGGAGTTACTAGGCTGGAAGAGGCGGCGGCAGCCGCAGCCTCGGGCGAGTTTGGATTCACCGTGGAGGAGGCAGAGGCAGCAGAGGCGGCAAGCCGTGCCGAGCGAGAGGAGCTCGTCGGCGAGGAAGAGCTTGCCGGGCATGACGTCGAGTCGAGCGAGCCCGCCGAGGATACGAGCGGCTCGTTGGAGATCAACTCCTCTTCCTCCTCATCTTCAGGCAGCTCGCCGCAAGCAGAGCCCCCAGTTCCACCAAGAAGGCGTCTCCGCAAGGCCGGGGATGTAGCGGAGCGGCAGACGAGTCGACAGCCATCGCGCCGCACGACACGCTCCACCGCGGCAAGTACTGTTGCCACGGGAGCACCTCACGCTGCTGCGGCAACTGGAGCGGGGTCTTCCCGGACCACCGCTTCTGCTCCTGCCGCTTCTCACGCCGCAGCGGCAGCCGGGGCGGGGTCGTCTCGGACCACCGCCACTGCTCCCGCCAAGCGGCCAAGGGAACCTACTCCTCCGCCTCCTCGCGCCGGACATGAGCCGGACTTCGACTTCTCCGCGCTCAGCTCCGACGAGGAAGAAGAAGAGTTAGATTCCTCGCTGTACTTATAGTTCTTCAATTATTGCTTTTTTGTCTTGTATCTCATTTGCTTTACTCCGAACCTATTCCTTTTCAGGAACCTGGCCCCGAGAGCGGCGAAGAGAGCCAAGGTCCCGGCGAGGAGAGAGGTGATTATCATCAAGGACGAACCCACCACGACAGCAGAGGATGCGTCCGAGACCACCTTGCCGGAGACCACCTTGCCGGACCCGGCAACCATTCTCCAGAGCAGCCCCCAGCGCAGCCCCCAGCGTAAGTATATGGTTCGCTTTCCGCTGTTAGGCACGCATGGATGCTCTTTCCTTGCTGACATCTGATTGTTGGTTTGTGTAGGAGCAGAGCAGCCCCACCAGGAGCGCCCGGAGACCGCCCCCGACATGCCAAGGGAGAGTCCTCCGGCAAGGGAGAGTTCTCCGGCAAGGGAGAAGTCTCCGGCAAGGGAGAGTTCTCCGGCAAGGGAGAAGTCTCCGGCAAGGGGGAGTTGTCCGGCAAGGGACAGCACCAGCGGCCCCTCGGCGGCGGAGACTATGACTGCAGAACCCGGTACAGGTAATCTTCTCGCTTCAAAGCTTCCCTTGGGTTCTTCTTCTTTTGATCTTCTTTTTGCATATTTGCTTGACTTTTCTCCCTTTTCCGGCCGTCAGACCCATCTGCTGCGGAGACGATGGAGACCGAGGTTGCCGGCGAGGAGAACACGCGCGGCAATACCGACGACGCCGCTGCCACCGAAGAAGCAGCTGGCGCTGATGATCCCGCCGGCGAAGAGGCCGCCAAAGCTGCCGCCGCAAAAGCTGGCGAGGGGTCAGGCGATCGTACTGACGGCCCTGAGGCCGCAGGAGCGCCAGGCGCTACGCCGACCGCCGATCCCTCCGCCGCTGCCGCAGCGCAAGGCTCCGAAGAGCCCCAGCCAGGCGTCTACTTGAAGGCCGGCGATGGCGTCTTCATCAATCTCCCCTGGACGTCAAGCTCCAGGGCGCTGGTCAAAGGAGAGAGCTTTGATGGAGAGGTGCTCGCCTCCGCTAGGCTGACGCTAGTTGATGCGCCGAGCAGTAGCAGTGGCGAGCCTGAGGAGGAGCGGCTGCTGCGGAAGCTGTTGTCGCTCTACCACGCCCGGCAAGCCAAGCTGGAATCCCGCGAGGCGCTTGTCGCGAAGGTGGGAGCGGACATCGAGAAGTGCACGCAGGAGCTCCGGGGTCTTAATCAGGAAGCTCTCCGGTCCCTGGCAGAGGAGCTGTGACGCCCGGATAGTTAAGCTACAGTAACCCTCTACTAATGACGACACGTCACCACAATTACTGTTGATAATCTCGTGTTAGTTCGAAAACGATCCAAATTAAATTTTGAATTAAAAGAAAACACAAAAGTTTTCAAACATTAAAACTAAAATGTTCGGGGCGTATCAAATGAATCACAAGGAATTATGGAGGAGAATCCTTATTTTAATAAAATAATTAAAGGCACTATACTGATTTAAACAGTAGCAAAACCAATTATTTAATGCCTTTGGTATTTTGTAAAATAATAAATTGTTTTAGTTCGGGGGTAAAAC
>LR738709.1:369813734-369893515 GCA_902687465.1 Secale cereale | reverse complement strand
GTCGTTGTCCGCGGTTATTTCATAATAACACGTTTAACGGGATCTTGGTATTTGATCTGAGTCTGGCCATTTGGTCTATACGCACTAACCAGCTACGTGGGAATAGTTATGGGTACTCGACGTCGTGGTATCAGCCGAAGCCTTCTTGACGTCAGTGGTTTAGCGGCGCGCGCCGGATTGGACTGGAAGCCTGCTCTGGTATTAGGAGAGGCTAGGTCTGCTTACCGGCCGCCCTCGCAACGTGCAGGTGTGCATTGGGCGATGGGCCCAGACCCCTGTGTGCTTAGGACTTAGACCGACGTGCTGACCTCTCTGCTGTGCTTAGGTAGGGCTGCGACGTGTTGATCTTCCGAGGCCGGGCATGACCCTGGAAAGTGTGTCCGGCCAAATGGGATCAAGCGTGCTGGGTTATGTGGTGCACCCCTGCAGGGAAGTTAATCTATTCGAATAGCCGTGTCCCTCGGTAAAAGGATGACCCGGAGTTGTACTCGAACCTCATGACAACTAGAACTGGATACTTAATAAAACACACCCAGACAAGTTCCAGATATAACTCGGTGGTTGCTCTCTCACAGGGTGATGTGCGGGAGGATCGCCGGGTAGGATTATGCTTTACGATGTTACTTGGTGAACTCTTCTGCTACTCAAGACGGAGGCTGCCAGAAGCTTTGATAGTTGTTACTATTCCATCTACTCCCTTCTACTGCTGCAAGATGGAGGCTGCGAGATACGAGGATACTTGTTACTTCCATCTATTCTCTTCTACTTCTGCAAGATGGAGGTGGCCAGAAGCGTAGTCTTCGATTGGATTAGCTATCCCCCTCTTATTCCCGCTTGCTGCAGTTCATTCCACCGATATTACCCATATCTTTGTTACCGTTGCATATGTAGTATAGATCCTTGCTTGCGAGTACTTTGGATGAGTACTCACGGTTGCTTTGCTCCCCCTTTTCCCCCTTCTTTCTTCTTTCTGGTTGATGCAACCAGATCGGTGGAGTCCAGGAGCCAGAGGATCCCGAGGATGTTTCTACATGGAGTTCGGCTTCGAGGAGTAGTTAGGAGGTCCCAGGCAGGAGGCCTTGCCTCTTCGATCGTTGCTACATTTGTGCTAGCCTTCTTAAGGCAAACTTGCTTAACTTATGTCTGTACTCAGATATTGTTGCTTCCGCTGACTCTTGTTTTTTTCGAGCTTTTGTATTCGAGCCCTCGAGGCCCCTGGCTTGTAATATAAAGCTTGTTTTATTTTAAATTTGTGTCTAGAGTTGTGTTGTGATATCTTCCAGTGAGTCCCTGATCTTGGTCGTACACATTTGCGTGCATGATTAGTGTACGGACAAATCGGGGGCGTCACAGGAGCGGGAGCAACTTGCCGAGGAGCAGAAGGCCTTCTTCCTCGAGAAGGCCGAAGCCGAAGAGCAACAGCGGCTTGCCGCTGAGAAGCTGTCTGCGCGGGAGGGTGAGCTGGCGCAGCGGAAGGTTAACCTTGACAGCCACGAGGAGGAGCTCACCGCGCGCGAGCAATCATTCGGCGGAGCCCTCAAGCAAGCAGAGGATGCCGCCGCAGCTGCCGAGGCCGCCAAGAAGGAGCTGGAGACGAAAGTGGCGCGGCTGGAGGCCGATCTCAAGGCGAGCGGTGAAGAGCTTGCCGCGCTCAAGCGTGAGCGGGAGAAGGACCCCTACAGCAACTCAGAGCTGCAGGTTCGTCTCGCTGAGAAGGGCAAGGAACTTAGCGCCACCAAGGACTCCAACGCAGATCTTGAGTTGAAGCTGACCACTTTGACAAAGACGCTGGACGGCGCCGGGGAGCAGGAGGTGGCCTTGAAGGAGGAGATCAAGGCCGATAAGGCGCTGCTGGCGAGTGCAGCTGCCGCCCAGAACACTTTTAGGGAGAATGTGGAGCACTGGACGGAGGGTCTCGTGAATGCTGCCGCAGATATCGACAGGGAGCTGGCGCAGCTGGGGATGGAGGATCTCGGGTATCCCTCTGATGAGAACCTCCAACCCAGCGCCAAGCTCACCTTGTTCTCCAGCGACTCCGGGAGACGACTCCAAAGCGGCTGGCCGACGAGTCACGCAAGATCTGCGGGGGAGCTCTTCAAAAGGTGTTGGTGAAGGTGGCCTTCCGCAACCCGGGCCTCAACCTCACCAAAGTCCTCAAGACCCTGCCGCCGGATGCTGATCTAGAAGCGCTCAAGACCCTTGTCACACCCATCGTGGACAAGGTGAGCGGGATCAAGAGGATCGAGGGCGATCGCGTAGACTAGGCTGCCCGTTTTCTTCTTTTCTTGTCGCTGCTGATCATGTTATGAAAACAATCTATTAGAGCGGCGACAAGCTACCTTGTAATATAACTCTATTTTGGGTAATGATTGCAATGTTATTTCCTTTACTTGATTCCTTCCTTTATATGTTTTTGCCCTACGCTTTTAGGGAACTTGCCGGCGCATGCACCTTAGCCGCGAGCGCTGAGTGCGGGACGTCAGCAGCCTGCTGGCGGAGCCGTTACCGACACGAAACCTTGTCGCAACTAGTCGCAGCTCACTTAAGTTGTTGAGCGGACTCGAAAACAAAATAAGGGCGCAACTAGCTACGAGTTGGTTCCTCCGCGCACAGGTTTTCCATACAAAGTGCGGTCGTTCAAGGAAGATAACTTAAAAATTTAAAAAACTTTCTTGAACGACGCCTGGTCCATACCATTATCTTCTCCTTTCCCCCCAAAGATGTCGGGGAAACTGATCCACGAGCACCTATGGGACCGGCGGACTGAGTCCCTTTTGGTTTGGCGGGGGCGAAGATCGCACGAAGAGCAGATCGAGGCGAAACACACGAGCAGTTTACCCAGGTTCGGGCCGCACGGATGCGTAAAACCCTACTCCTGCTTTGTGGTTTGTATTGAGTTCTTGCTCGGGAGCGCTGAGTGCTACAGTATACACCAGCAACTTAACGAGACCGAGCGTGAGTGTTCTCTTTCTCGTCCCCCCCCCCCTACGTTGCGCATGGGCCTCCTTTTATATGCTCAAGGGGTCACCGACAGGTGGCAACATAGACAAGGGTAAAAATGGGAAGGTGTTGCGGTTGGTACAACTACCTGTACAGTGTATCATACCTAACCCTGACAGCAGGGGACAAAGGCATTGAATTCCCGTCTGCGTCACCCAAATAGTGCAAAAAGGGACCGTCAGGGACGCCACCGCTTGCCACGATGGCAATCTTGTCAGCACCGCTTGCCACCGCGTACCGCTGGCTGCACAGCCTCCCGCCACGTACGCCTGGAAGGGTCCCAGAGCGACACGTTGGTGGATGCGCTGGAGCGCGGGTACAGAGTGGTAGCTTGCCGCGGCAAGCGCCTTGCCGCGGTCGTTGTCTTGTCGCATCCAGGAGCTTGTCGCTCACCGGGCCTTGCCGGGACGCGTGGCGCGTCGCGGCAAATTCCTTGAGATGCCTTGATTGGCCTTCCCGGCAAGCTCCTCTTGCCGAGGCCTTGTCTCCTTGGCTTGAATACTTTGTTCTTGAATGGCTCCAAAGGAACCACGGAGGACCTTGGCGGTCACCCGGCAAGCCTTGCCACGGGATGCTGCGATTGCCCGTGCACAAGTTCGGGATACTAGGGTACCCCTACTCTAGTACACCGACAAAGGGTGATGCAACAAAGTAGAGATACATATTACCCTCAGTTGAGAACCAAGGTATAAATCTAGTAGGAGGCACAAGCAAGTCTCCAATCAATGCACCTGCACAAACTAACAAACACTTGCACACAACGCGGCAAAGGGGTTGCCAATCCGTTTATGGTCACTTGCAAGAGTGAGATCTGATAGAGATAGATTTAAAATAAAAGTAAAAGGAAAAATAAAGCAAACACAAAATAATTGCAGCAAGGTATTTTTGGGTTTTTGGTTTTATATATCTGAAAATATATGATGGAAAATAGACCCGGGGGCCATAGGTCTCACTAGAGGCTTCTCTCTCGAAGAAAGAATACGGTGGGTAAACAAATTACTGTTGAGCAATTGATAGAAAAGTGCAAAGTTATGACGACATCCAAGGAAATGATTATGAATATAGGCATCACATCCACGACAAGTAGACCGACTCCTGCCTGCATCTACTACTATTACTCCACTCATCGACCGCTATCCAGCATGCATATAGAGTATTAAGTTATGAAAACAAAGTAACACTTTAAGCAAGATGACATGATGTAGAGGTATCAACTCATGTAATATGATATAAAACCCATATTTTTATCCTTAATGGCAACAACACAATACGTGCCTCGCTACCCCTTCTTTCACAAGGTGAGGACACCGCAAGATTGAACCCATCACAAAGCACCTCTCCCATTGCAAGAAAAACCAATCTAGTTGGCCAAACAAAACCGATAGATTGAATAGAAGTACAAAGTTATCTTAATCATGCGTAAAAGAGTTCAGAGAAGACTCAAATAATATTCATAGATGATCTCATCATAAATCCAAAACTCATCGAATCTCAACAAACACACTGCAAAAGCATATTACATCAAATAGATCTCCAAGAACATCGAGGAGGGAACATTGTATTGAAGATCGAAGAGAGAGAAGAAGCCATCTAGCTACTAGATATGGACCCGTAGGTCTGTGGTAAACTGCTCACACATAATCGGAGGGGCGACAAGGTTTATGTAGATGCCCTTCATGGTCGAACCCCCCTTCGACGGAGTACCGGTAGAGGCTCAAGATGGGATCTCAGGGGAACAGAGACCTACGGCAGTGGAAAAGTATTTTGGCGACTCCTCTAGGGTTTCTGGAATATTTGGGAATTCATAGGCCAAAGAGTTAGTGTAGGGGACTTCCGAGGAGGCCACAAGCCCAGGGGTGCCCCTCTGGAGCGCGACCATATGGCTTGTCGCTTCCTCGTGGCTCCTTTGGCCCCCACTCCAAGTCTCATAGGTGTCTTCTGTTCCAAGAAAAATCATCATAAAGTTTTGTTCCGTTTGGACTCCGTTTGATATTCCTTTTCTGCGAAAGCCAAAAACAAGGAAAAAACAGAAACTCGCACTAGGCACTGGGTTAATAAGTTAGTCCCAAAAATAATATAAAATAGCATATTAATGCATATAAAACATCCAAAGTTGATAATATAATAGCATGGAACAATCAAAAATTATAGATATGTTGGAGACGTATCACATATAACTTGCAATATCAGATCAGGAACACAAATATATCATGAAAACATAAACGGTTCATATCTGAAATCATGGCATTCGGGCCCTGGTGACAAGCATTAAGTATAGCAAAGTCATAGAAACGTCAATCTCAGAACATAGTGGATACAAGGGATCAAGCCCTAACAAAACTAACTCAATTACATGATAAATCTCATGCAAACCCATCATCGTCCAATAAGCCTATTAAGGAATTACTCACTCTCTGCGGTGAGCATCATGAAATTGGTGATGGAGGATGGTTGATGATGACGAAGATGGAAGATCCCCCCCCCCTCTGGAGCCCCGAATCGACTCCAGATCAAGCCTTCGAATGAAGAACATGAGGTGGCGGCGGCTCTGTATCATGAAACGTAATGAAACTTCCTCTTCATTTTTTCTCGGGAACTAAGAATTATAGTGCTGAGATTAGGCTTTGCGGAGCCACATGGCCCCACAAGCCACCAAGTCGCGCCCATGGGGGTGGACGCACCCTGGTACCTCATGGGCACCTGGTGGCCCCCTCTAGTGGATCTTTGCTCTGGTATTTTTATTTATTCCATAAAAATCTCCAAAAAGTTTCATCCAGTTTCGAGAACTTCTATTTCCGTACAAAGACAACACCATGGTAGTTCTGCTGAAAACAACGTCGGTCCGGGTTAGTTTCATTCAAATCGTGTGAATTAGAGTCCAGACCAAAAGCTAAAGTGTTTGGAAAAGTAGATGCGACGAAGACGTATCAGTACTCAGAGTACGCATCGAGAAACAACAAATGCTTGCACCCTGCAGCAGAGTCTACTATCTGATCTATGCGGGGGAGAGGAAAGTGATCTTTGGATAGGACCGATTGATGTGCTTGAAATCTATGCACATTCGGAGATAGTTGTTCTTCTTCGACACTATGATGATGTTGGCGAGCTAGTCGAAGTGGTATACCTCTTGGAAAAACTCAGTGGCAAGTAGCCTCACTTTTCACGCCAATTGCCTTGCGCTTCTCAGTAGATGAGCGACGGAAGTGCTCTTTCACATGCTTGATCTTTGGGTCGACTCTGAGTCGATGTTGAGCTAGTTCCCTGGGAACACCCGGCATGTAAGAAGGCTTCCATGCAAAAATGTCCCAGTTCCCATGGAGGAACTAGATGAGCTCGCCTTCCTATTTGCTATCCAGCGTCATGGAGATGTTGGTTGGCTAGGCGTCGGATCCTCCGGATGGATGTGAACTCGCTTCGTTTTGCCTGCTGACTGGAATGCAGATTCAACAGTCGGCTTCTTCGACTTTAGCAGCTCACTCGAATCAACTGTTTTCTTGTATTTGTCCAGCTCTACCATCGCCATCTTCTCATCAGCTAACAGTGAGCCCTGCTACAAGCATTCTTCAGCTATTTTCCTGTTTCCTGAGATGGTGATCACGCCATTCAGCCTTGTCATCTTGAGATTAAGATATACGTAGCATGGTCTAGACATGAAACCTGCATAGGCAGTCCTGCCCAGGATGGCATGATAGGCACTACGAAAGTCCACCACCTCAAAGGTCAGCCTCTCCTTCCTGAAAGTTTTCGCGTCACCAAACACGACATCCAAAGCGATCTACCTGATGATCTTGCCATCTTTCCGAGGATGGCCCCACGGAATTTCATGTTGCTCTTACTTAGTTGGGCCCTCGAAATGTCCATCGCCTTCAAATTGTGGGCACAAATGATGTTCAGTCGACTTCCTCCATCCAAGAGGACCTTACATAGTCGGACACGAACCGACAGTCGAATCAACCACTAGCTCTTGCTGCCGGGTGTCGGTATGTGAGATGGGTGGTCCGACTATTCGAAGGTGAGGGGTGTCTGAGCCTAGTTGAGGTACTTTGTGATAGTCAACATGGCCATGTTCACCTCTAGGTTTATGAACTTTAATGTGCTCTTGCTCTCGGCGTCTATGAATATCATAATGACCTTCTCCACGTCTGGGTAACCAGAAGTATGCTTCTCCCCCCCCCCCATCGTTGTCATCCTGATCCTTCTTTTCTGAATTTCCCTCAACCATAGCTTGTTTCAACAGTCTACACTCCCGAGTGGTGTGCTTCGGCAGAATCAAGTTGCCATCTTCTTCCTTCTTCATGTGAACTTGACAAGGTTGGTCAAGTATGTCATTTTTTGAGTGATTCTTTTTTTGGAAGCCCATGTCTTCTTCTGTTTTGGCTAACCTTTGCCTTTGCTTTGCCCGGCCAAAGCCGCGCTTCAGCATTGCCGACCGCGTCGGCCTTGCACTTTTGCTTCCGATTGGAGTTATTGCCCGACTGATGGGCCTCACCATCTCGCCCGTTGATGCTTATCAGTCGGTCTTCCCCTTCGCCATTCGCATACCGATTGGCTATCTCCATCGCTCAACTTAGAGTTGGGATCTCTATTCGGCCAAATTTCCGAATAAGCTATCGGTATTAGATACCCATCTTGAAGGTGCGAAAGGCTTGATGCTCGCTGGCATTCTCCACTATGTTTTGTAGAGTGGTCCATGCTACTTGTGAACCGCGTCAGTAAATTCCCAGAAGAGGAGGGGATGATATAGCACAACGGCGGTAAGTGTTTCCTCAGTTTTGAAACCAAGGTTATCAATCCAGTAGGAGAACCAAGCAAGCTATGTAGACAGCACCTGCATACTGCTACTTGTGAACCGCGTCAGTAAATTCCCCGAAGAGGAGGGGAAGATGTAGCACAGCGGAGGAAAGTATTTCCCTCAATTATGAAACCAAGGTTATAAATCTAGTAGGAGAACCAATCAAACTATGTAAACAACACCTGCACACAAACAACAAATCCTCGCAACCCGACGCATAGATGGGTTGTCAACCCCTCTTGGGTAAGGTAGTATGATAAAAAGATAGATTGATAGATGCAAACAAAATAAAGGAAAATACAACGTAGCAACGTACTTTTGGTTTCTGATAATATGGATCTGAAATAAAAGAAGCAAATAAATGAGAAACACAAATAGAAATATAGCTCTGCAAGTATATGATGAGAAATACACCCGGGGGCTCTAGGTTTCACTAGTGTCTTCTCTCGAGAAAATAGCATATGGTGGGTGAACAAATTACTATTGGGCAATTGATAGAAGAGCAAATAATTATGATGATATCCAAGACAGTGATCATGTATATAAGCATCATGTCCAAGATTAGTAGCTCAACTCCTGCCTGCATCCACTACTATTACTCCACACATC
The DNA here is from genome assembly GCA_902687465.1 of Secale cereale. Classification (NCBI taxonomy): domain Eukaryota; kingdom Viridiplantae; phylum Streptophyta; class Magnoliopsida; order Poales; family Poaceae; genus Secale; species Secale cereale. The sequence continues at coordinate 369,885,114 of LR738709.1, read as the reverse complement.
GACTGCTATCCAGCATGCATCTTGTGTATTAAGTTCATGAAAGAACATAGTAATGCCTTACAAACGGTTACATGATGTAGAAAAGATTTATTCATGTAGGAACAGACCCCGTCGTTTTATCCTTAATAGCAACGATACATGCGTGTCATGTCTCCTTTTGTCACTGAGATTGAGCACCGCAAGATCAAACCCATTACAAAGCACCTCTTCCCATTGCAAGATAAATCAATCAAGTTGGTGAAACAAAACCAAAATATCAAAGGAGAAATATCAGGCTATAATAATCATGTATGGATAAAAATAGATCTAATCATAATCTCACAATTCATCGGATCCCAACAAACACACCGCAAAAGAGTTACATCAAATAGATCTCCGAAGAGAGCATTGTATTGAAGATCAAAAAAGAGAGAAGAAGCCATCTAGCTACTGTGGACCCGTAGGTCTGTGGAAAACTACTCACGCATCATCGAAGAGGCGCCAATCAGGATGATGAACCCCTCCGTGATCGTGTTCCTCTCCAGCGGAGGGCCGGAAAAGGGCTCTAGATTGGTTCTGTGGTTCTGGACCTTGCGGTGGCTAAACCAATTTTTCTCTGACTCCTCTAGGGTTTCTGGAATATTTGGCTATTTATAGAGCTGAAAGGCGGTGAGGGGACTCCCGTGGGCCCCACTACCCACCAGGGTGCGCCCTGGTGTCTCGTGGGCTCCATGGGCCTTCCCTCATGCACTTCTTTGACTTTCGAGATGTCTTCTGGTCCAAAAAAACTCCAAAAATTTCTATTTCATTTGGACTCTGTTTGATATTGATATTCTTCAAAGTGAAAAACTAGCAAAAAACAACAACTCGCACTGGGCACTATGTCAATAGGTTAGTCCCCAAAAATGATATAAAGTAGATAGAAAATGGTTAAAACAGCCAAGAATGATAATATAACAACATGGAACAATAAAACATTATAGATACGTTGGAGACGTATCATCATCCCCAAGCTTAACTCATGCTCGTCCTCGAGTAGGTAAATGATAAAAACAGAATTTTTGGTGCGGAATGTTGCCTAACATGTTCATCATATTCTTTTCTTTGTAGCATGGACAGATGGACTTTTAGATGATTCGAAGCAATAGTCGATAATTTGAGATGATGACTTTAATTATCAAGCATATCAACAAGCAATCATGTCTTTCAAAATATCAACTCTAATGAATGTTATCCCTCGCCCATTATGCTCAATCTTTGATCCATTAATGAAACACATCCAAAAATTAGCTACATCCAATGCTCAAGTGTGATAATAGTGTTCCATAGTTGGTGCTTTATAAGAGAACATGAAGAGTCAACAAAAATAAAAATTGTGCAAAAGTAAATAGATAGGCCCTTTGTAGAGGGAAGCAGAAATTTCTAGAGGTGCCAGAGCTCAATGGTTAAATTGAGAGATATAATTATTTTGGGTGGCATGCTTTTCCCATCAACGAAAACAACTAAGAGTTTCCAATATCTTCCATGCTAAATAAACATAAGAGGTTTCCAAACATAAAATAAAGTTTATTTCCTTTCCAACATTCTTTCAAATCCATGGCTAGCCGTATCCACGAGTGCGTTCCATATTAAGGAATTTACTATAGTATTTGTTTTTTGCATTTCGGAACTGGGCATCACTAATACCGTCACACTTTCCTGCAATGACAACTGAATAAACACTCATCTTGAGAATAACCTACTTAGCATGGAAAATATCGGCCACCCCTTGCTGCTTTGTGAGCGGTACGAGCACACAAAAGAGAAGTTTATTTTGAAAATTAGAATTGGCACATACAAATTTACTTAGGACGGCATGGAGTTACCGCATATAGGTACGTATGGTGGACTCATTTGGCACAACTTGGGTTTTAGGATTTGGATACACAAGCAGCATTCCCACTTAGTACAAGTGAAGGCTAGCAAATAGACTGAGAAGCGACCAACCAAGGAACGAAAACCATCATAAAAGAACATTAAACATAACTAACACCGAATAATGCAACACAAGTAGGATGTAATTTCATTGCATAACTATTGACTTAACGTTCTTGCATAGGGAATCACAACTCTTAACACCAATATTCTTACTAAAGCATAATTACTCACATATCACTATCATCATATCGCAAAACTATTGCAAGGAATCAAGTTTCATGTCGAGTGATCTTCATGAAAGTCTTTATTATATCTTCCTCGGATATCTATCACTTCCGGACCAACTTCTTATAAATCAAATTTCCATTTCAAATAATAAGCTCTCTGATACGTCTCCAATGTATCTATATTTTTTTATTTTTCCATGCTATTATATTATCAACTTTGGATTTTTTATATGCATTAATATGCTATTATATATTATTTTTGGGACTAACTTATTAACCCATTGCCTAGTGCAAGTTTCTATTTGTTTTCCTTGTTTTTGGCTTTCGCAGAAAAGGAATATCAAACAAGTTCAAACGAAATAAAACTTTATGATGTTTTTTTCTTGGACCAGAAGACACCTACGAGACTTGGAGTGGGGGTCAAGGGAGCCATGAGGAAGCGACAAGCCGTAGGGAAGCACCCCAGGTGGGGCACCCCTGGGCTTGTGTCCCCCTCGGGAGTCCCCTGCACCGAGTCTTTGGCCTATAAATTCCCAAATATTCCAGAAACCCTAGAGGAGTCGCAAAAAATACTTTTCCACCGCCGCAGGTCTCTGTTCCCGTGAGATCCCATCTTGGGGCCTTTTCTGGTACTCCGCCGGAGGGTTATTCGATCACGGAGGGCATCTACATCAACCTTGTTGCCCCTCCGATGATGTGAGTGTAGTTCACCATAGACCTACGGGTCCATATCTAGTAGCTAGATGGCTTCTTCTCTCTCTCTTTGATCTCAATACAATATTCTTCTCGATGTTCTTGGAGATCTATTCGATGTAATCTTGTCTTGCGGTGTGATTGTTGAGATCCGATGAATTGTGGATTTATGATCAGATCATCTATCAATAATGTTTGAGTCTTCTCTGAACTCTTTTATGCATGATTAAGATAGCTTTGTATTTCTCTTCGATCTATCGATTTGGTTTGGCTAACTAAATTGGTTTTCTTGCAATGGGAGAGGTGCTTTGTGATGAGTTAAATCTTGCGGTGTCCTCACCCAGTGACAAAAGGCACATATTGTGGTGTTGCCATTAAGGATAAAAAGATGGGGTTTATATCATATTGCATGAGTTTTGTAATGCCCAGGATGGGACTATACCTCCTACATGTCGAGGCACGACTTAAAGGTATAAGCCCATCCTAGAATGATCTCAAGTTTGGTATCTTTGCACGACTCATGTAAAGGAGGGATTAAATTGGAAAAGGAGATAGTTGGCTTACACTCGCCACTTCACACAATACATTACATAAGCAAAACATCATTCAAAACATCACAGCCCATCTAAGGGTAAGATCCAAAAGACAAGTTACCAAAACAAAATAAAGCCACAGGCCAGGATCGAATCCTAGTAGAAACCACTACTGATCGTCGAAAACGTAACAAGCATACGGCCAAACTCTTCATCGAGCTCCCAGAGAAGAACTTGAACCAGCTCCTGCATCATTCTCGGCTGAACCTGCATCTGGTGTTGTAGTATCTGTGAGCCACGAGGACTCAGCAATCCCATAACCATGGGTATCAAGACTAGCAAAGCTTTATGGGTAGGAAGAGGTAAAGTGGTGAGGTTGCAGCAGCGGCTAAGCATAATATGGTGGCTAACTTACGAGTACCAGAATAAGATGAGCATCTACGCAAACGGCCGCAAAAGTAGTGATCGCTAAAGATCCTGAACTACATACGAGTCAAACATAACCCCACCGTGTTCTCTTCTCAAAGTGAAAAGAGACAGTCACGGTTACTCACACAGTTGTGTGTTTTACTTAGGATCCTCTGTCAAGTTTTCTACAACCGGACATTAACAAATTCCAATATGCCACATAACCGCGGGCACGACTTTCGAAAGATCATAACCCTGCAGGGGTGTCCCAACTTAGCCCATCACAAGCTCTCACGATTAGCTGAAGTGATAAATATAATATCATCACTCCTTATTTTAGGGAAATCCGATCAGGCTCGGCATCCCGGTAGCACAAGACATTTCGACAATGGTAAAACAAGTCTAGCAAGACCTCCTGGCGTGCCGACACCCTGATAGTAGCCGCGCGTATCTCGTCTCAGGCCACGACCGGATGAGCACAGCGTACAGCAGCCGAAGACCCCAGATAACTGGGTGGCACCGCACACGACTCTATTTGGGACCAACACCATCATCACTGGCCCCCCTGCTATGTAGAATTAAGAATCCTCGGGGACGCGACCCCCTATGCAAATTTAATTATTTAATTAAGTTGTTATTATGAGAAAATTAAAACCAATGTTGGGCCTTGCTGGAGGAGTTTTATTCAAAGTCGAACTGTCAAGGGGTCCCCATCCACCCATCGTGTAAGGAACGCAAAATCAAGGAACATAATGCCGGTTTATTGGCGCCTAAGGTGGCATGAGTGGAACAAAACACCGAGCAAAAGGCCAAGCCTTCCACCCATGCCCAGTATATAGGTGTGTTAATAATAATAATAGATATTGTGATATTCCAACAACAACAAGTTCCCTCCTGGAACGAACTTCATCTTCACCTACAACTAACAACGCTATAAGAGGGGCTGAGCAAGCGGGTAACATAGCCAAACAGTGGTTTTGCTAGGAAGGTGTCAAAAGGTTAGAGGTTTCATGGCAACAAGGAGAGGCTGACATAAAGATGGGTAGCGCGACATGTTACGATAGCATCGAGACAACTAAGCATGGCAATGGTAGTAAAGGTATCCAAGGGTATGATCATCTTGCCTGGGATTCCGCAAGGAAGAAGAACGGATCCATGAAGTAGACGGAGCAACAGAGACGAGCGAATCCTCACAACTCCGGAACAAAACCGAATCTAACAAGAGAAGCAACCGGAAAGAAGCAAAACAACACGGTAAACACCCAAGCATAAACATGGCATACGATGCACATCCAAGTATGATGCATGTCCGGTTTAATTATGCATGGCATGGCAAAGTGCACAAACAACACTACAAGTTAAGTGGAGCTCAATATGCAACGAGTTGCATATTGACGAAACACCACATTTTATTATTTAGTTGACTCTTGTTTATTTACATGACAAGATTAAATGTTTTTAACATGGCAAGAGGTGAAGCATAATAAAACTACACTATTTAGGCATTTTAAATGAGGCCGGAAAATAACAACAACAAGTCCGGAAAATCCCCATGAGCATGTTTAGCAATTATCTTAAGCAAACAACAATTCACACATATAATGTTGTTAATATGATGCGGATGACATGATCAAGTTTATGCAATTTTTATTAAAAGTTGACATGAAGATGAAAAGGAGAATATGTCACCGTGGTGGAAAGAAAAGGTGCCACGGGAACTCCCGAAAATGATGCCACGGCAACATATCGGTTCAGGTAACTCGTTGAGAGACCGATGCAAAAGAAAGATGGCGGCGAGCGAGCGGAACAAGAAGAAAGGTGGGGTGATCCCGTTGCCGGGTTCCCACGGGTCGGCAACGAGGCAACCGAGGAGCACGACAAAAGACGAAACGACACGGTGCACACAAGGGAAACATTTCATACAACCACATCACATAGCACTCGACGGGCATCGTCTCGGGGTTATACCTTCGAAACACTCGTTCTCGGAGGGGTTCGAGGTCGTAGAGGAAGTAGTGGTACACGAATCGACGGTAGCGGAAGTAGACGTTCCGTTCGGAGAGGAAGTAGTTGTACACGAGGTCGCCAACGAGTAGTCGTTCCGTTCGTAGAGGTACTTGAGTGTCTCGGCGACGGTAGTTGTACTCGCACGTAGATGTTCATGTCATCGAAGCCGTTCGGTCGTCGTGGTACTTGGTCGTGGTACTTGTCGGGTCATGTAGAGGTACTTGGTGTCCGTCGTGGTACTTGTCGCATCACACCTGTAGTCGTACACGTTTCTTCACCGAAGGTAGTCATTCTCGTTTCGTAGCCGTTCGGGTCGTCGTGGTACTTGGTCGTGGTAATTGTCGATTCCGTGTAGTCGCACACTTGTGGTCGAGGTACTTGTCGATCTCCGTCACACTAGAATAGACACTTGGCGAAACCCATGGCAGCAACTTGGCCGGCAGGAGCAGCAGTAACAAACTTGACGACGAGGCCATGGCAGCGGCATCATGGCAGCAAGCAAAAACAGTCTTGGGGGCGCCGATGGCCGGAGCAGAGGCTTGGGGCGGTCGGAGGAAGGCCGAGGAGGGCGACCAAGGCGAGGTGCAGGTCGGGCGCTGGAGGGAAGAAGGCCACGGCTCCTGGCTGCTGGAGGGGGCGTGGGGTGGAGCTTCTCGAGCTGGAGAAGGGACGAGGCAGAGGAGGACGCTGCTCGTCCTGGCGAGCTGGAGGACGGGGCGCCGGCGGCGTCTAGACGAAGTGGCTGCGGGTGGCTCCTGGCCGGCCGGACCGGCTCGCGGGCGCCAGGCGCTGTTGGAGGCCAGAGGAAGGGCGGCTCCTGGCGCTGGTGGTGCGCTCCAAGGGGCGGGCGCTCGGGGCCGTGGGGATGGCGCGGTGGTGGAGGCCCGAGGCGCGGCGGCCTAGGCGCTGCGACGGAGGCAGCACGGAGAGGCGGGGCTCGGTCGAGCGACGAGGCAGGCCGCGAGGAAATCGGCGCGGGGGTTCGAGGGAGAGGGAATCGGGATGAGGGACGAGGGGGGTGCGAGATCGGGGAATCGGGTTCGGCAGCGCTGGGAGGAAAGGGAGAGAGCGATCGGGACTCCTGGCTCGAGGGAAAAGGGGTGCGGGGCTCGAGCGAAGCCTGGCGTGCGGCGGCTGAGGGGGGAGGAAGGATCGAGCGAGGGAGATGCGAGGGGCGCTAGCTAGGGTTAGGAGCGGTCGGGCCAGGACCTGATGGGCCGGCTGGGGGGCTGAGGCCCATAGGCCGGCGGCTGGATGGCCTAGAGGCCTAGGCCAAAAGGAGGAGATGGCTGCTGGGCTCTCTTTTCCTTTTAAATTGTTGCTGTTTTCCAAAAAAAACAGAAAACCGCAAAGGAGAAAGAAAAGGAAGGAGGTGTTAGAAATAGAGTTAGGGCATGGGGTAAAAATCCCTGGACTCACAAAAAATGTCAGGAATTTAATTAAAATAGTTGGGGGTTTTTGGAGGAACCTCGATAAACGGAAAAAGAAATATAGGGAGGTTTTTGAAGGAGAAACTCGAAGTAGGAAAAGCATGGGGAAAAATTATGCACGTGTGTTGGTTAATTCCAAACAAATGGAATATTATTATATAGCTCCCTAATAATATTGAGAGGCTTTTATATGTTTTAAAGAGAAGACATTCTTCCCTCGATTTAAATGGACCGAAGGTCCACACAATTTATTTAGGTTGAGATGCAAAAGATTAATGACATGATGGCATGATGACATGATGCAATGCAAAAATAAATAACACAAGCACAAATGAAACACACGGGCAACCCGGAACATCTGGAATCTTCGGGCATCTTCTGGAATCTTCTGGGACGTCGGTCTTCGGGCGTCACAACTCTCCCACACTAACAAAGGATCTCGACCCGAGATCCTAGAGATAGCACCGAATAAAACGGAAAAGGAAGAGGTAAAACAAAGTTGCTTCTTTGACAAACGAGTGAAACCTCGAACCTTGAGAGGTTGAACAACCTTGAAAGAAAGAATGCAACGGAGATGAACGAATATGAAAACTCCGTTAGAAAAGAGGAACAAGGAACATTATGAGAACCTTGTATGTTGAAAGACATTAAACAAGAGCTTACGAACCAAAAGAATATAAAACTGCAATGGTATAGGCAAGGAATAAGAATGACAGAATTTGGACAACACTCCGTCTGAAAAATGGAAGGAATTGAAAAAAAACTTGAGGAGATGGAATGATACTTGATGAAAACAACAACATATTGCCTCCGAAAAATTTGAAAGAATGGCACAAGGGGTAAGAAGGATTTCAGACGGCACTCCGGTTGAAAAGAGAGGCAAACTTGATAAGATGAGAGAACTAGAATGAAGAATACAACACTCCGGTTAAATAGACAAGCAAGGGAGAATATGATCTTGATAAAAACGAGATGATGGTTTGGAGAGAGCAACATCACAATGCCTCCGGAATGAAAGAATATATGCTAGATCGTTGGAAAGAAAAGAACGGAGAAGAAAATGACAACTTCTCCCACGAATGAATTAGGAAATCCTCCTTACAAAGAAGGGCTGAACGGAGTTGTTGGAAAATCAACAACGAAAAGAATAAGCTCATGTGGGCTTATGGAAAACATCTCAAAATTAAGAGGTGACAACCAGCCACTGACGAAAATATTTAATCGGATTGAGATCAACAAGGAGATGAAAAACTTATCTCACCGGAATGATAAATGAAGAATTTGGGTCATTTATAAGCACCATAATAGCAACAATTCTCAAGGAAAGCTTTTAGGTGAAATACAACCCAAGACAACTCCAACGAATAATTGAAGGGTTGGAAAGATCTCCTGAACAAGAAAATGGTGGGTTTAAGTATCTCATTCTTGATAACTCATGAATCATGAAACATGAAGGAATTGTCAAAATGACATAACCCCATCTGAAACAATAAGGAAGAAAGAATTGTAATTGGAAAGCATGATGAAGAATGCTTGAGCTCCAACAAGAATCTTGATGAAGACTTCAAGGATGAATTAAAACATGATGAACCACCATGAGAACTCCGGTAATGAAAGCATGAAAAGTGAAAGACGAAAAGAATAAGATTCAAGGCCTGCGATGAATTAGATGGAGCTTTGAAATGATATAATTGAAATAACTTGGAGCTCCGGAAAACAAGATGGACAACTTAGAACCGAGAATACGATATGATGAACAAGCTCCAGACAAAAGACTTAAATCACCTTGAAGGAATAAGAATAAGAATTATGTCATGCATCTCCTTCACCAATTTAAATTGATGACAACCAAAGGATTTGGCATACTACTTATTCTCGTTGGAAAGGATTAATAGAGATCTCGCACAAGCTTGGGTAAATCTCAACGAAGCACCGGTAGGATTATGAAAAGAACAAATGAATTAATACGATAACAACGGAAGAGTGATCTTGAATGAACCACCGTAAGAATATGGAGACGAACGAAGAGACATCAATGAAGAATATTTGGAGGACGAGGTTGAAAACTGAGAACGAAGAATCTTCTGAAATGATGGCCTTCGGAGGATCACAAAGAAAAGAATTCATGAAATGCTTCGGATGGGTATGAAAATAATTTCTCACAATCAAAACGATAATGAGGATGGCATGAAGCTAGAACCACGAATCTTCAAGAGAAGGGCCAAGATTTAAGAGAAACTCTTCTCCGGTCTTCAAATGTTGAGAGTGAAGACGAGAAATGCCATGAAGAATTGTTGAGCACTCCGGAATGAAGAATCAAAAGGTTGAACCAGTGATGAAAATAATTTGAAAGCGATCTTGGAGAAGGCATGTGATTGATGGAATCATTCTTACGTCACACTTTAAAAGAATTTGAGTATAACTCCGGAAAAAAATTGGAAGATTTAGGTAAGATCCTGGAAAAGACCTGTGGGTTAGGGCCCACTCAAGAAATCACCATTGAAAAGATTGCTTAAGAGATATTGCACCGGATGAATTAAATTGCTTGAATGAGATAGCAATCTCAACATAGCTCAGAATAGTTTGAACGGATTAAGAATGGAATTATGAATCTTCAGCACTCCGGATATGAATAACAAGAGGAGAATAATTAATTGGTGCACCGGAATAAGAAAGCATTGTGAAATGAGGAAAAAGGATAAGATCAACACCGAAATCTTGAATTACATCCACTGGCAAAATTGAGAACAAAAGAATGATGAACTTGAAGCTCTCGAGCGTCTTCCTGAGAATCACCGGATAAGAACATTGAAGGAAAAGAATGGAGAAACCTCACGTGAATAAAATGGATACTTCATCTGAGAATTTCTGGCTCCGAGAAGGAGAAGGGTGGGAGGGTGGGAAAACAAAGACAACTTGGCATGAATGAAACAGACAAATCGTCAGATTTCTCAAGGGCGTCCGCATGGAATAACTTGAAAAGAAGGCGCACCGGTTGAAAAGGATTAACATGAAGATCTTAATGGTCAAGAAGAATTAACACTCCCATAGAAATATGAGAATACCGATTAAGAAAGGTATGGAATCAACATTTGACATCGAAGCAACTCGAATACTAGAATCAAAACAAAACAACGGATAGATATGTTAATGAAGAAGATTATGTTGCAACATATCTATCTGAACAGAGAATTGAACGAATGAATTCCGCAGGTACATCAACTTGACGAGAAGCCACTTGGAGAACAAAAGGTAAATAAAAAAGGAACAAGGAACAGATAGAACAAATACACGATAGAAGCTTCGTTTGACATATTCGTGCTGAAAGCTCATGGAACGTGTTACAAAAGGGTTTTGCAATCCCCGGATCAGCATAGCCAAGGACCCTTTAAGATGCAACTCCCGATCGGAACAAGCCCATAAAACCACTTCACTAAATGTAGAACCCCAAACTTCATATCATGCATTCGTTGGAAGAATGCCTAGAACTACTAGATGAACCCACCTATTAATTTCCGAAAGTTTCCAGTTATGCAATCAGGTGTTGGGGATACAGGGGAAGCACCGCGCACTCAACTCTAATCCTACATCCAGCTGTATCCATCCTTCAACACATAACCAGTTATCTCCGGAAACCGTTTACCTCGGACCTTCGAAACGCATCCACTATACAAGCTATGGCAATACTCCCGAACTACCTCCCCAGTACTGGGTGATGTCGGGGTTATCTTGCCACTAACCGCATAGGAGAGTTTTCGATGTCGGCCGTCTTAAGTATTCTAGTACTGCCGCGATGGATTTGTGACGACAACACCTCGGAGCTCAACTCCCCGGGACACTGCCACAACCCCTAATGACAGGAGGCATCGAGAACAATGTTCTCGTCACAAAGACATCGGAACAATCCAAACAATACTCACGAGATCCTAAAAAAATTTGGTGCAATTTTGAAAGTAGAAGAGGCAAGAGTAGATGTCAGGAGTCCTCACCAGAGTGAAAAGGGATGAGGAGCAAACAGAAATCCTACTCTCCGATATAAATATAGGACTCAAAACATTTTCAAGTGTGTGCCTAGACTCAACCGTCAATGATTCGATCAATCAGTGGGGGCTTCTAGGTCGGAGAAGGCTCTGAATACCAACTTGTAATGCCCAGGATGGGACTATACCTCCTACGTGTCGAGGCACGACTTAAAGGTATAAGCCCATCCTAGAATGATCTCAAGTTTGGTATCTTTGCACGACTCATGTAAAGGAGGGATTAAATTGCAAAAGGAGATAGTTGGCTTACACTTGCCACTTCACACAATACATTACATATGCAAAACATCATTCAAAACATCACAGCCCATCTAAGGGTAAGATCCAAAAGACAAGATACCAAAACAACATAAAGCCACAGGCCAGGATCGAATCCTAGTAGAAACCACTACTGATCGTCGAAAACGTAACAAGCATACGGCCAAACTCTTCATCGAGCTCCCAGAGAAGAACTTGAACCAGCTCCTGCATCATTCTCGGCTGAACCTGCATCTGGTGTTGTAGTATCTGTGAGCCACGAGGACTCAGCAATCCCATAACCATGGGTATCAAGACTAGCAAAGCTTTATGGGTAGGAAGAGGTAAAGTGGTGAGGTTGCAGCAGCGGCTAAGCATAATATGGTGGCTAACTTACGAGTACCAGAATAAGATGAGCATCTACGCAAACGGTCGCAAAAGTAGTGATTGCTAAAGATCCTGAACTACATACGAGTCAAACATAATCCCACGGTGTTCTCTTCTCAAAGTGAAAAGAGACAGCCACGGTTACTCACACAGTTGTGTGTTTTACTTCGGATCCTCTGTCAAGTTTTCTACAAACGGACATTAACAAATTCCAATCTGCCACATAACCGCGGGCACGGCTTTCGAAAGATCATAACCCTGCAGGGGTGTCCCAACTTAGCCCATCACAAGCTCTCACGATTAGCTGAAGTGATAAATATAATATCATCACTCCTTATCTTAGGGAAATCCGATCAGGCTCGGCATCCCGGTAGCACAATACATTTCGACAATGGTAAAACAAGTCCAGCAAGACCTCCCGGCGTGCCGACACCCTGATAGTAGCCGCGCGTATCTCGTCTCAGGCCACGACCGGATGAGCACAGCGTACAGCAGCCGAAGACCCCAGATAACTGGGTGGCACCGCACACGACTCTATTTGGGACCAACACCATCAGCACTAGCCCCCCTGCTATGTAGAATTAAGAATCCTCGGGGACGCGACCCCCTATGCAAATTTAATTATTTAATTAAGTTGTTATTATGAGCAAATTAAAACCAATGTTGGGCCTTGCTGGAGGAGTTTTATTCAAAGTCGAACTGTCAAGGGGTCCCCATCCACCCATCGTGTAAGGAACGCAAAATCAAGGAACATAATGCCGGTTTATCGGCGCCAAAGGTGGCATGAGTGGAACAAAACACCGAGCAAAAGGCCAAGCCTTCCACCCATGCCCAGTATATAGGTGTGTTAATAATAATAATAATAGATATTGTGATATTCCAACAACAACAAGTTCCCTCCTGGAACGAACTTCATCTTCACCTACAACTGATCAAGTTTATGCAATTTTTATTAAAAGTTGACATGAAGATGAAAAGGAGAATATGTCACCGTGGTGGAAAGAAAAGGTGCCACAGCAACTCCCGAAAATGATGCCACGGCAACATATCGGTTCAGGTAACTCGTTGAGAGACCGGTGCAAAAGAAAGATGGCGGCGAGCGAGCGGAACAAGAAGAAAGGTGGGGTGATCCCGTTGCCGGGTTCCCACGGGTCGGCGACGAGGCAACCGAGGAGCACGACAAAAGAAGAAATGGCACGGTGCACACAAGGGAAACATTTCATACAACCACATCACATAGCACTCGACGGGCATCGTCTCGGGGTTATACCTTCGAAACACTCGTTCTCGGAGGGGTTCGAGGTCGTAGAGGAAGTAGTGGTACACGAATCGACGGTAGCGGAAGTAGACGTTCCGTTCGGAGAGGAAGTAGTTGTACACGAGGTCGCCAACGAGTAGTCGTTCCGTTCGTAGAGGTACTTGAGGGTCTCGACGACGGTAGTTCTACTCGCACGTAGATGTTCATGTCATCGAAGCCGTTCGGTCGTCGTGGTACTTGGTCGTGGTACTTGTCGGGTCATGTAGAGGTACTTGGTGTCCGTCGTGGTACTTGTCGCATCACACCTGTAGTCGTACACGTTTCTTCACCGAAGGTAGTCGTTCTTGTTTCGTAGCCGTTCGGGTCGTCGTGGTACTTGGTCGTGGTACTTGTCGATTCCGCGTAGTCGCACACTTGTGGTCGAGGTACTTGTCGATCTCCGTCACACTGGAATAGACACTTGGCGAAACCCATGGCAGCAACTTGGCCGGCAGGAGCAGCAGTAACAAACTTGACGACGAGGCCATGGCAGCGGCATCATGGCAGCAAGCAAAAACAGTCTTGGGGGCGCCGATGGCCGGAGCAGAGGCTTGGGGCGGTCGGAGGGAGGTCGACGAGGGCGACCAAGGCGAGGTGCAGGTCGGGCGCTGGAGGGAAGAACGCCACGGCTCCTGTCCGCTGGAGGGGGCGCGGGGTGGAGCTGCTCGAGCTGGAGAAGGGACGAGGCAGAGGAGGACGCTGCTCGTCCTGGCGAGCTGGAGGACGGGGCGCTGGCGGCGTCTGGACGAAGTGGCTGCGGGTGGCTCCTGGCCGGCCGGACCGGCTCGCGGGCGCCAGGCGCTTTTGGAGGCCAGAGGAAGGGCGGCTCCTGGCGCTGGTGGTGCGCTCCAAGGGGCGGGCGCTCGGGGCCGCGGGGATGGTGCGGTGGCGGAGGCCCGAGGCGCGGCGGCCTAGGCGCTGCGACGGAGGCAGCACGGAGAGGCGGGGCTCGGGCGAGCGACGAGGCAGGCCGCGAGGAAATCGGCGCGGGGGTTCGAGGGAGAGGGAATCGAGATGAGGGACGAGGGGGGTGCGAGATCGGGGAATCGGGTTCGGCGGCGCTGGGAGGAAAGGGAGAGAGCGATCGGGACTCCTGGCTCGAGGGAAAAGGGGTGCGGGGCTCGAGCGAAGCCTGGCGTGCGGCGGCTGAGGGGGGAGGAAGGATCGAGCGAGGGAGATGCGAGGGGCGCTAGCTAGGGTTAGGAGCGGTCGGGCCAGGACCTGATGGGCCGGCTGGGGGGGGGGGATGAGGCCCATAGGCCGGCGGCTGGATGGCCTAGAGGCCTGGGCCAAAAGGAGGAGATGGCCGCTGGGCTCTCTTTTCCTTTTAAATTGCTGCTGTTTTCCAAAAAAAACAGAAAACCGCAAAGGAGAAAGAAAAGGAAGGAGGTGTTAGAAATAGAGTTAGGGCATGGGGTAAAAATCCCTGGACTCACAAAAAATGTCAGGAATTTAATTAAAATAGTTGGGGGGGGTTTGGAGGAACCTCGATAAACGGAAAAAGAAATATAGGGAGGTTTTTGAAGGAGAAACTCGAAGTAGGAAAAGCATGGGGAAAAATTATGCACGTGTGTTGGTTAATTCCAAACAAATGGAATATTATTATATAGCTCCCTAATAATATTGAGATCTTTTATATGTTTTAAAGAGAAGACATTCTTCCCTCGATTTAAATGGACCGAAGGTCCACACAATTTATTTAGGTTGAGATGCAAAAAATTAATGACATGATGGCATGATGACATGATGCAATGCAAAAATAAATAACACAAGCACAAATGAAACACACGGGAAACCCGGAACATCTGGAATCTTCGGGCATCTTCTGGATTCTTCTGGGACGTTGGTCTTCGGGCTTCACAAGTTTATCCCTCTACAGCATGTCATCTTGCTTAAAGCATTACTATGTTTTCATAACTTAATACTCCAGATGCATGCTGGATAGCGGTCGATGAGTGGAGTAATAGTATTAGATGCAGGTAGGAGTCGGTCTACTTGTCACGGACGTGATGCCTATATTCATGATCATTGCCTTGGATGTCGTCATAACTTTATGGTTTTCCATCAATGGCCAACAGTAATTTGATAACCCACTGTATGCTTTCTTCGAGAGAGAAGCCTCTAGTGAAACCTATGGCCCTCAGGTCTATTTTTCCATCATATATTTTTAGATCTATAAAAGCAAAAACCCAAAGATACCTTGTTGCAATCATTTTGTGTTTACTTTCATTTTAAATCTATCTCTATTAGATGTCACTCTTGCAAGTGACCGTGAAGGGATTGACAACCCCTTTTCCGCGTTGTGTGCAAGTGTTTGTTAGTTTGTGCAGGTGCATAGATTGGAGACTTGCTTGTGCCTCCTACTGCATTGATACATTGGTTCTTAACTGAGGGAAATATTTGTCTCTACTTTGCTGCATCACCCTTTCCTCTTCAAGGGAAAAATCAACGCAAGCTCAAGAAGGAGGAGGAAGAATTTCTGGCACAGTTTCCGAGGAGGTTCTACATCAAGCCTACCAAGAACTTGTCATAAACTCTCACATCTTGCACTTACATTATTTTTCCATTTTCCTCTCGTTTTCATCTCCCCCACTTCTAAAACATTATTAGAAAAACACAAAAATATTTGTCTTTTTATTCACCCATTTTCTATTCGTCTTTTTGCTTGTGTGCGAGATCACCTGCTTCGTCACAACGACTCAAGAGAATGTTAAGTTGTGTGAGTTTTCCAACACTATAGTGATTTTATTAGTACTCTGATTAGTCCCGCCACTAGTGCAGAATCTTATGAAATCAATGCCGATTTGTTGAATCTTGTTATGAAAGAACAATTTTTCGATAGTCCTAATGAAGATGTTGCATCCCATCTAAATATTTTTGTTGAATTATGTGATATACAAAATAAAAAAGGATGTGGATAATGATAATATTAAATTGAATCTATTTCCGTTTTCTCTACGAGATCATGCTAAAACTTGCTTTTCATTGTTGCCTAAAAATAGTTGATTCATGGAATAAGTGTAAAGATGCTTTTATTTCCAAGTATTTTCCTCCCGCTAAGATCATCTCTCTCAGGAGCGATATAATTAATTTTAGGCAACTAGATCATGAGCATGTTGCACAATCATGGGAAAGGATGAAATTGATGAGAACAAATTGCCCTACTCATGGTTTAAGTTTATGGATGATCATACAATTTTTTGTCGGATTGAATTTTGCATCTAGAAATCCTTTAGATTTCGCCGCAGGAGGTACTTTCATGGAAATCACATTATGATAAGCTACTAAACTCCTAGATAATATTATGGCAAATTACTCTCAATGGCACACCGAAAGATCATCTACTAGTAAAAAAAAGTGCACGCGATTGAAGAAATAAATGTTTTGAGTGGAAAGATCGATGATCTTATGAAATTGATTGCTGGCAAGGGTTCTCCTATAGATCCTAATGATATGCCTTTGTCTACTTTTCTTGAGAATAATAATGAATCTATGGATGTGAATTTTGTTCGTAGGAATAATTTTGGTAATAACGCGTATAGAGGTAATTTCAACCCTAGGTCGTTTCCTAGTAATTCCTCAAATAATTATGGTAATTCCTACAACAATTATTATGGAAATTATAATGAAATACCTTCTTATCTTGAGTGTACAGCTAAGGAATTTACAAATTCCCAAAGATTTTCAATGCTATGGCAGAAGAAAAATTGCTTAAGATTGATGATTTGGCTAGGAATGTTGATAGAATTTCTCATGAGATTGATTCTTTGAAAATTAGATATATGCCACCAAAGCCTGATATTAATGAGTCTCTGAAAGTTATGCAAATTTCTGTTAATGAGAGTAAAGAGAGAGCGGCTAGGTTGCGTGCTAAAATAGAATTGTTAGAAAAACATGTTCTTCTAGTTTTTGTGATAACAATGATGAAGATATTAAGATGCTTGGCTTGACTCCTATTGAATTTTGTTTTCTAACATTGATCTTGAGAAAGAAGGGACTGGAGATGAGTTACCTTTAGATAAAAGGCATCCCGATAATTTGGAGAATAAAGATCTTAGTGAAAAAAGTGATAAAAGTGGGATTGGAGAGGTCAAAACTTTAGCTAGCAATGAACCCACTATTTTGGATTTCAAGGATTTTAATTATTATAGTTGTTCCTTGATAGATTGTATTTCCTTTTTGCAATCCATGCTTAATTCTCCTCATGCTTATGATCAAAATAAAGCCTTTATGAAACATATCGTAGATGCTATGATGAAATCTTTTGGAGAAAAACTTGAGTTGGAAGTTTCAATCCCTGGAAAGATTTATGATGATTGGGAACCTACTATTAAAATCAAGATTAAAGATTATGAGTGCAATGCTTTGTGTGATTTGTGTGCTAGCGTTTCGACAATTTCAAAAACTCTATGTGATGTGCTAGGTTTCCATAAACTTGATGATTGTTCTTTGAATTTACATCTGGCAGATTCCACTATTAAAAAACCTCTGGAGGATTAATGATGTTATTATTGTAGCAAATAGGAATTATGTGCCCGTAGATAATATTGTTCTTGATATAGATTGCAATCCAACATGCCCTATTATTCTTAGTAGACCTTTCCTTAGAACTATTGGTGCAATTATTGATATGAAAGAAGGAAACATTAGATTTCAATTTCAATTAAGGAAGGGAATGGAAAACATTCCAAGAAATAAAATTAGGTTACCATATGAATCTATTATGAAGTATACTTATGGGATGAATACCAAAGATGGCAATACCTAGATCGTTGCTTTATACCTAGCTAGGGGCGTTAAACAATAGCGCATGTTGGGAGGCAACCCAAATTTATTTTTGCTTGAATATTTTTTCTTATGTTTTAAAATAAATATACCTTCTATCCTCTGGTTAGATGTGTTTTCATGCTTTAATTTAGTGTTTGTTCCAAGTAAGACCTTTGGGATGGTTTGGAAGATTGTTGATTTGATTTTCTTGAAAAACAAAAGCTTTTGCGTCCAGTTCAGAAAATTCTATAATTTGCTGGAGAGTGATAATTTTCTGAACTTTTTACACAAGATTGATATACAAATTTCCTACATTGTCCTAATTTTTCAGAATTTTTAGAGTTGCATAAGTATGCGAAGTGTTCAGATTGCTACAAATTGTTTTGTTTTTGACAGATTCTGTTTTCATCATGTTGTTAGCTTATTTTGTTGAATCTATGGGTAGTATCGGTGGGGGGGGGTATGAACCATGGAGAAGTTAGAATACAGTAGATATAACACCAATATAAAATTAGAAGGTGTTCACAACAGTACCTAAAGTGTATTTGATTTATTACGCTAATAAATCTCATGAGTTTTCTGTTGTGAAGTTTTCAAGTTTTGGGCAAAGGTTTGATGGACTACAGAATTAGGAGTGGCAAGAGCCTAAGCTTGGGGATGAACAAGGCACCCCCAAGGTAATATTTAAGGACAACCAAGCATCTAAGCTTGGGGATGCACCGGATGGCATCCCCTGTTTTGTCTTCAATCCATTGGTAAATTTACTTGAGGCTATATTTTTATTCACCACATGATATGTGTTTTCCTTGGAGCGTCTTGTACTATTTGAGTCTTTGCTTTTTGGTTTGCCACAATCATCCTTGCTGTACACACCTTTCGAGAGGGACACACATTAATCATGAATTTATTAGAATACTCTTTGTGCTTCACTTATATCTTTTGAGCTAGGGTAGTTGCTCTAGTGCTTCACTTATATCTTTTTGAGCAAGACAGTGATGTTATTTTGGAGAAATTAATGAACTCCCATGCTTCACTTATATTATTTGAGAGTCTAATAACAGAATGGTAATTTGCTTGGGTTATGAATTTAGTCCTATTATGATAGGCATCCAAGGGGGATATAATAAAAACTTTCATAAAGAGCATTGAATATATGAGAAGTTTGATTCCTCGCAATTGTTTTGAGATATGATGATGGTGATATTAGAGTCATGCTAGTAGTGAATTGTAGAATTAAAGAAATACTTATGTTAATGTTTGTGATTCTCGTGGCATGCACGTATGGTCTTCTCATTATGTGATGAAGTTGGAGCGCAATTTATTCTTGATTGCCTTCCTTTGTGTGAAAGTCAGGAGCGCGCCATGGTTAATTCCTACCAACCTCTCCCCTAGGAGCATGCATAGTACTACTTTCCTTCGATGGCCAAATATTCTTTTTGCAATAAGTATGTGAGTTCTTTATGACTAATGTTGAGTCCATGGATTATACGCACTCTCACCCTTCCACCTTTACTAGTCACTCTAGTATTGCGCAACCTTTGCCGGCAAATTAAACCCACCTTATACCCTTCCTCAAAACAGCCACCATACCTACCTATTATGGCATTTTCATAGTCATTGAGAGATATATTGCCATGTAACTCCACCGTTCCGTCGTTATGAGTTTGAGTTTACCTTGAGTTGTAATTTTGAGTTGTAAGTAAATAAAAGTGTGATGATCATCATTATTAGAACATTCTCCCATGTGAGGTTATAAAAAAAAGAGGCAAAAAGAGTCTCCAAAAAAAGTGAAAGAGTCTCCAAAAATGAGAAAAAAAGAGAGAAGGGACAATATTACTATCCTTTTCCCAAGTTGTGCTTCAAAGTAGCACCATGTTCTTCATGATAGAGAGTCTCCTATTTTTACACTTTCATGTATTACTAGTGGGAAATTTTTCGTTATAGAACTTGGCAACAATGGGCTTCCTCAAATTTCCCTAGGTCTTCAAGAGCAAACAAGTTGGATGCACACCCATTTAGTTTTCTTTTGAGCTTTATAGACTTATAGCTCTAGTGCATCTGTTACATGGCAATCCCTACTCAC
Source organism: Secale cereale (assembly GCA_902687465.1). Taxonomy (NCBI): domain Eukaryota; kingdom Viridiplantae; phylum Streptophyta; class Magnoliopsida; order Poales; family Poaceae; genus Secale; species Secale cereale. The sequence goes on along the minus strand of LR738709.1, from coordinate 369,865,109 downwards.
TCACATTGATATCAATTGATGAACATCTCCGTAGTCCATTAATTTGCCTAGTTGATGTGAGACTTTCTCCCTTATTTTATCTACTACCACATTCTATTCCACCTATAGTGCTATGTCCATGGCTCACGCTCAAGTATTGCGTCAAGAGTTGAAAAATATGAAGCATGTTAAAAGGTATGAACAATTGCTTGGCCATGTTATACTTTGTGTTAAGAAGAGGGAGCAGAATAAGACTATATGATTTCGTAGGGATAACTTTCTTTGGCCATGTTATTTTTGAAGTTTCATCATTTTGCTTTGTAGTATGCTTGAAGTATTATTGTTTTTATGTCAATGAACTTTTGTTTTGAATCATATAGATCTGAACATTCATGCAAATATAAGAAGAAATACATTGCTAAATATTTTAGGTAGCATTCCACATCGAAAATTCTGTTTTTATCATTTACCTACTCGAGGATGAGAAGGAATTAAGCTTGGGGATGCTTCAGACATCTCCAACGTATCTATAATTTTTGATTGTTTCATGCTATTATATTACCAACTTTAGATGTTTTATATGCATTAATATGCTATTTTATATTATTTTTGGGACTAACTTATTAACCCAGTGCCTAGTGCCAATTTATGTTTTTCCTTGTTTTTGGCTTTCGCAGAAAAGGAATATCAAATGGAGTCCAAACAGAATAAAACTTTATGATGATTTTTCTTGGACAAGAAGACACCTACGAGACTTGGAGTGGGGGCCAACCACGAGGAAGCTACAAGCCGTAGCGCCCCTGGGCTTGTGGCCCCCTCGGGATTCCCCTGCATCGACTCTTTCGCCTATAAATTCCCAAATATTCCAGAAACCCTAGAGGTGTCACCAAAAATACTTTTCCACCGCCACAGGTCTCTGTTCCCGTGGGATCCCATCTTGGGGACTTTTCCGGTACTCCATCGGAGGGGGATTTGATCATGGAGAGCATCTACATCAACCTTGCTGCCCCTCCGATGATGTGTGAGTGGTTTACCATAGACCTACTCGTCCAGCAGCTAGATTGACTTCTTCCCTCTCTTTGATCTTCAATACAATGTTCTCCTCGATGTTCTTAGAGATCTATTCGATGTAATCTTCTTTTGCGGTGTCTTTGTTGTGATCCGATGAGTCGTGGATTTATGATCAAATCATCTATGAATATTATTTGAGTCTTCTCTGAACTCTTTTATGCATGATTAAGATAGCTTTGTATTTCTCTTCGACCTATCAATTTGGTTTGCCCAACTAGCTTGGTTTTTCTTGCAATGGGAGACGTGCTTTGTGATGGGATCAATCTTGCGGTGTCCTCACCCAGTGACAGAAGGGGTAGCGAGGCACATATTGTGTTGTGGCCATTAAGGATAAAAAGATGGGACTTATATCATATTGCATGAGTTTATCCCTCTCGATCATTTAATCTTTCTTAAAGCGTTACTCTGTTTTCATAACTTAATACTCTAGATGCATGTTGGATAGCGGTCGATGAGTGGAGTAATAGTAGTAGATGCAGGTAGAAGTCGGTCTACTTTTCACGGACATGATGCCTATATTCATGATCGTTGCCTTGGATGTCATCATAACTTTGCGCTTTTCAATCAATTGCTCAACAGTAATTTGTTTACCCACCGTATGCTTTCTTCGAGAGAGAAGCCTTGTGAAACCTATGGCCCGGGGGTCTATTTTCCATCATATATTTTCAGATCTATAAAACCAAAACCCCAAAAATACATTGTTGCAATTATTGTATGCTTACTTCATTTTTCCTTTTATTTTTATTTTAAATCTATCTCTATTAGATCTCACTCTTGCAAGTAACCGTGAAGGGATTGACAACCCCTTTTCCATGTTGTGTGCAAGTGTTTGTTAGTTTGTGCAGGTGCATAGATTGGAGACTTGCTTGTGCCTCCTATTGGATTGATACCTTGGTTCTCAACCGTGGGAATACTTATCTCTACTTTGCTGCATCACCCTTTCCTCTTCAATGGAAAAATCAACCCAAGCTCAAGAAGTAGAATTCTCATACAAATTTAAATCAAGAACGAGAGCACATATTTCTTCAAAGTTTCATCTCTCAAAAAAATATAAGTGAAGCATGAGAGTATTTCTTCTAAATTTCTACTATCTCTCAAAATAATCTAAGTGAAGCATGAGAGCATATTTCTTCAAAATAACAGCATCACCGTGCTCAAAAGGATATAAGTGAAGCACTAGAGCAATTCCATAGCTCTAAAAAATTAAGTGAAGAATAAAGAGTGATTCTAATAAATCGTAGCATAATTTTGGCTTCCTCAAATTGGGGTGTCCAACAAGGATGATTGTGACAAACTAAAAAGCAAAACAGGCAAAGACACATATAATACAAGATGATCAAAGCAAAACTCATGATATGTGATGAATAATAATATAGCTCCAAGTAAAATTACCGATGGTCGTTAGAAGAAAGAGGGGATGGCTACCGGGGCGTCCCCAAGATTAGTTGCTTGATACTTTTTGAATATTACCTTGGGGTGCCATGTGGCATCCCAAAGCATAGGCTCTTTTCACTCCTTATTCCTTCATCCATCGTGATCTCACACAAAACTTGAAAACTTCAATCACACAAACTTAAAGAAACCTCGTGAGAACCATTAGTATAATAAAAATCATCTTTACCACAAGTACTGTAGGGAAACCATTCCATTTTTTATTACATTATATCTAATGTATTCTAACTTTACCATGGCTTATACCCTCTGATACGAACCATAGATTCATCACAATAAGCACATAATGCGATGAAAACAAAATCTGTCAAAAATAGAACATTCTATAAAGACGTATATTTTAGTCATACTTCTGTAACTCTAAAAATTCTAAAAATTAGCAGAACGTGGGCAATTTGTATATCAATTCTGTGTAAAAAACTCAGCAACTGTTCATGCTCTAACAATTCAAAAATAGTTCTCCTACTAGACGCGAAAATTTATGTTGATGCAACGACTCAAATCAAATCTCACCCAAATCAATCCCAAAGGCTTGCTTGGCACAAACACTAACTAAAACAACAAGAAAAACAATTATCACGGAACTAATAATGTGTATTTATTGAAAAACAAAATAAAATGCAAAAAGAAAAAAGATAACTATTGGGTTGCCTCCCAACAAGCGCTATTGTTTAATGTCCCTAGCTAGGCATAATGCATAGATGCTTACGTGTTGTCATCTTTGTGGATACATCCATAGGTTTCCCTCATGATAGATTCGTATGGTAATTTAATCTTAGTTCTAGAGAAGTGTTCCACACCCTTTCTTAGTGGAAATTGAAACTCAATATTCCCTTCTTTCATATCAATCACGGCACCTATAGTTCGTAAAAATGGTATACCAAGAATAATTGGACAAGACGGATTGCAATCAATATCTAGAACAATAAAGTATATGGGCACATAATTTCTATTTGTAATAATAAGAACATCATTAATTCTTCACAAAAGGATTTTTAATAGTAGAATCCGCCACACACTAAGGCATAGCCTAGTGGTGGAAAAGGGTTGATGCCTTTCCACCCACCCAAGTTCAAGGCACGGTACTTGCAATTTGAGTTTGTTGCACCAATTATAATGTAGGGGCCTCCCTTACAGTATTTCTATCAAAAAAATTAGTAGAATCCGCCAAGTGCAAATTAAGAGAACATTCTTCCAAATTGGTAAGACCAAGCACATCACATAGAGATTCCAGAATTGTGGAAACACTAGCACCCAAATCACACAAAGCATAGCACTCATAATTTTTTATCTTGATTTTAATGGTAGGCTCCCATTCATAATATAATTTTCTAGGAATTAAAATCTCTAATTCTAGCTTTTCTTCCAAAGAGTTCATTACCGCTTTATGTTTAGTAAAAGCTTTGTTTTGTTCATAAGCATTGGGTGGATTTATCATAGATTGTAGCAAAGAAATACACTCAATCAAAGAGGAACAACCATAATTAAAGTCTTTGTAATCCAAGGGAGTGGTCACATCACTAGTTAAAGTTTTTACCTCTTCAAACCCACTTTTTCACTTTTTTCAAAAATATTTGCACCCTCCAAATCATGGGAACGCCTTCTAGCTAAAGTTGACTCTTCTTCAGTTCCTTCATCATCAATTTTAATTTTAGTAAATAAGAAATCAATAGGAGAAACTCCAATCATTTTAATCTCTTTATCATTGTTGTGAAAGCAATTGGGAAACGTTTTTTCTAAGAATTCTCTTTTAGCTCTAAGCATAGCAGTTCTTTTCTTACTTTCACCTATAGGAACATATAAATGTTTAATTAATTCATTGATGTCAACCTTGGGTGGAAAACAAATGTAATCTTGAGATTTTTCTACATCATGCGTAATTCTATCAATGCTTCTAGCCATATCATCAATCTTATGCAACTTTTTTCTATCGTAGTGTTGAAACCTTTTTGCACATTGATAAATTATTTAATATTATTCTCAAGATCAGAGGGCATCCTGTTATTATTATAGGAATTACCATAGAAATTTCCATAACTATTAGAGGAATTTCTAGGAAACAGACTAGGATTGAAATTACCTCTATAAGCAATATTTTTAAAGTTGTTTCGCGAGACAAAATTCACATCTACGAGATCATTATTTTGCTCAGTCAAAGTAGACAAAGGAACATCACTAGGATAATTAGGATCATGTTTACTAGAAACCAACTTCATAAGAGCATCAATTTTATCATTCAAAGTACTAATTTCTTCAACTGAATTAACCTTTTTACTAGTAGGAGCTCTTTCAGTATGCCATTGTGGATAATTAGCCATGATATTATCAAGCAATTTAGTAGCTTCACGCGAAGTAATCACCAAAAAATTCCCACCTGTAATGGAATCTAAAATATTTCTAGAAACGAAATTCAATCCCGCATAAAAAATTTGTATGATCATCCAAAAATTTAAACCATGAGTAGGGCAATTTCTTATCAGCAACTTCATTTTTTCCCAAGATTGGGCAACATGTTCATGCTCAAGTTGCTTAAAATTCATGATATTTCGAAGAGAAATAATTTTTGTGGGAGGAAAATACTTCGTGATAAAAGCATCTTTGCATTTGTCCCAAGATTTCGAGGCAAAGATGAAAACCAAAATTTAGCACGATTGCGCAAAAAGAATGAGAATAATTTAAACTTCACAATATCATTGTCCACATTTTTATTCTTTCGCATATCACACAATTCTACAAAAGTGTCTAGATGGGATGCGGCATCCTCATTAGGAGTACCAGAAAATTGCTCTTTCCTAACAAGATTCAACAAAGCGGCATTAATATCATAAGATTCCACACTAGCGGCGGGAGGAGAAATCGGCGTACTAATAAAATCATTTTTATTAGTATTGACAAAATCACAAAACTTAGTGTTTTCTTGAGACATCATGACTAAGCAAACCGGAACAGTAGAGAACAATAGATCTGACACGAAAAAGGCAAACGAAAAGAAGGCAAATAAAATGGCAAATATATTTGTGTTTTTATAAAAACATTTTACAAGGGGGGGATGAAAACGAGAGACAAATGGCAAATAATGTAAATTGCAAAGAGATTAGAGTTTATGTGTGGGAGCCTGATAGATCTTGACTTGATCCGCCCCGACAATGGCGCAAGAAATTATTCCTACTACCTGTGAACCACGTTAGTAAATTCCCCGAAGAGGAAGGGATGATGCAGCACAACGGCAGTAAGTATTTATCTCAGTTATGAAACCAAGGTCATCAATCCAGTAGGAGAACCAATCAAGATATGTAAACATCACCTGCACACAAACAACAAATCATCGCAACCCAACGTGTAGAGGGGCTGTCAATTCCTCTTGGGTAAGGTAGTATGATAAAAAGATAGAGTGATAGATGCAAATAAAATAAAAGCAAACAAAACATAGTAAGGTATTTTTGGGTTTTTGATAATATAGATCTGAAATAAAAGAAGCAAATGAATGGGAACGCAAATAGCAATATAGATCTGCAAGTATATGATGACAAATAGACCCGGGGGCGTAGGTTTCACTAGTGGCTTCTCTCGAGAAAATAGCATAAAGCGGGTAAATAAATTGCTGTTGAGCAATTGATAGAAGAGCAAATAGTTACGACGATATCCAAGACAGTGATCATGTATATAGGCATAACATCCAAGATTAGTAGACCGACTCCTGCCTGCATCTACTACTATTACTCCACACATCGACCGCTATCCAGCATGCATCTAGTGTATTAAGTTCATGAAAGGGCGGAGTAATGCCTTAAGAACGGTGACATGACGTAGACAAGATCTATTCATGTAGAAATAGACCCCATCATTGTATCCTTAATAGCAACGATACATGTGTGTCATGTCTCTTTCTCTCACTGAGATTGAGCACCGCAAGATGGAACCCATTACGAAACACCTCTTACCATTGCAAGATAAACCAATCAATTTGGCCAAAAAAAACTGAAATATCGAAGAAGAAATACAAGGCTATAATAATCATGTATGGATAAAAATAGATCTGATCATAAACTCACAATTCATCGGATCCGAACAAACACACCGCAAAAGAGTTACATCAAATAGATCTCCGAAGAGAGCATTGTATTGAAGATCAAAAAAGAGAGAAGAAGCCATCTAGATACTGCCTACGGACCCGTAGGTCTATGGTAAACTACTCACGCATCATCAGAGAGGCACCAATGAGGATGATGTACCCCTCTGTGATCGTGTTCCTCTCTAATGAAGTGCCAAAAAGGGCTCTAGATTGGATCACGTGGTTTTGGAACTTGTGGTGGCTGAAACAATTTTTCTCCGACTCCTCTAGGGTTTCTGGAATATTTGGGTATTTATAGAGCTAAGAAGCGGTGGAGGGGACACCTGTGGGCCCCACTACCCACCAGGGCATAAAATGGTGTCTCGTGGGCCCCACGTGCCTTCCCTCGTGCACTTCTTTGACTTTCTGGATGTCTTTTGGTTCAAAATAAATCTTCAAAAAGTTTCATTGCATTTGGACACCCTTTGATATTTATATTCTGCAAAGTGAAAAACTTTCAGAAAACATCAATTGGCACTGGGCACTATGTCAATAGGTTAGTCCCAAAAATGATATGAAGTTGCTAGAAAATCATTGTAAAACATCTAAGAATGATAATATAACAACATGGAACAATCAAACATTATAGATACGTTGGAGACGTATCAGCATTCCCAAGCTTATTTCATGCTCATCCTCGAGTAGGTAAATAATAAAAACAGAATTATTGATGTGGAATGTTGCCTAACAAGTTCATCATGTTATTTTCTTTGTAGCATGGACACATTGACATTTAGATGATTCAAAGCAATAGTCTATAATTTGACATGAAGACTTTAATACTCAAGCATATCAACAAGCAATCATGTCTTTCAAAATTTCAACGCTAAAGAAAGTTATCCCTAGCCCATTTATGTTCAATAATCGATCCATTCATGAAACACATCGAAATATTAGCTACATCCAACCCTCACGTGTGATAATAGTGTTCCGCAGTTGGTGCTTTCTGAGAAAAGATGGAGACTCAACATTTTTTGCATAAAAGTAAATAGACGGGCCCTTCGGACAGGGAAGTAGAGATTTGTAGAGGTGTGCTACTTCTCGAGCTTGCGTTGTATTCCCTCGAAGAGGAAAGGGTGATGCAGCACCGTAGCGTAAGTATTTCCCTCGATTTTTGAGAACCAAGGTATCAATCCAGTAGGAGACCACACGCGAGTCCCTCGCACCTGCACAAACAACTAAGAACCACGCAGCCAACGCGATAAGGGGTTGTCAATCCCTTCACGGCCACTTATGAGAGTGAGATCTCATGGATATGATAAGATAATATTTTTGTATTTTTTGTATAGAAACAGAAAGTAAATAATGCAAAGTAAAGTAGATGGAAGATTAATATGATGAGAATAGACCCGAGGGCTGCTACCTCTTGAGCTTGCGTTGTATTCCCTCGAAGAGGAAAGGGAGATGCAGCACAGTAGCGTAAGTATTTCCCTCAGTTTTTGAGAACCAAGGTATCAATCCAGTAGGAGACCACGCGCCAGTCCCTCACACCTGCACAAACAAATAAGAACTTCGCAGCCAACGCGATAAGGGGTTGTCAATCCCTTTACGGTCACTTACGATAGTGAGATCTGATAGAGATGATAATTATATTTTTCGTATTTTTGGTTTAATAAAATAGCAAATAAAAGCAAGAAAAGTAAAGTAGATGTAGATTGATATGTTGAGAATAGACCCGGGTCACCCGCGTGACAGGCGGGAATACTTACCACTATACTACAACAACAAAGTATGACTCTATATGAATGTCTTCAGCGGTGTACCGGTATGTGCAATGAAACAAGAGTGACATGTATAAGAATTATGCATGGTGTCCTTGCCACAAATACGATGTCAACTACATGATCATGCAATGGCAATATGACAATATGATGCGTGTCATATAAATGGAATGCTGGAAAGTTGCATGGCAATATATCTTGGAATGGCTATGGAAATGCCATGATAGGTAGGTATGGTGGCTGTTTTGAGGAACAATATGGTGGCTGTTTTGAGGAAGGATATATAGTGGGTTTATGGCACCGGCGAAAGTTGCGCGGTACAAGAGAGGCTAGCAATGGTGGAAGGGTGAGAGTGCGCATAATCCATGGACTCAACATTAGTCATAAGAACTCATATACTTATTGCAAAAATCTACGAGTCATCAAAACAAAGCAATCAATGCATGCCCCTAGGAGGGAGGTTGGTAGGAGTTAACCATCGCGCGCCCCCGACCTCCACACAAAGGTTGACACTCTACAAATACCTCATGCTTTAACTTAGTCACATAACGGTTCACCATACGTGCATGCTATGGGAATCACCAATCTTAACACAAATATTTCTCAATTTCATAATTACTCCACTAGCATGACTCTAATATCACTATCATCATGTCTCAAAACAATTATCAAGCATCCAACATCTCTTTCTATTCAATGCACTTGATGTGATTTTTTTTACCACATTGACATTGCATGTTTATCATGTGAAGACTAGTTTCTCTAGCCTAAACACTTTACCATACTGTTTTAATAGACTCTCAAATAGATATAAGTGAAGCATGAGAGTTCAACAATTTCTACAAAATATTACCACCACCATGCTCTAAAAGATATAAGTGAAGTACTAGAGCAAAAACTATTCAACTCAAAAGATATAAGTGAAGCACATAGAGTGTTCTAACAATTTCTAGGCCATATTTAACTCTCTCAAATAGGTGTGTCCAGCAAGAATGATTGTGGCAAACTAACAAGCAAAGACTCAAATTATACAAGACGCTCCAAGCAAAACACATATCATGTTGCGAATAAAAATATAGCTCCTTGGGGTGCCATGGGCATCCCCAAGCTTAGGCCTTTGCTACTCCTTGTTCCATAGTCCATCAAAGCAATACTCAAAACTTGAAAACTTCACAACACAAAACTTAGACAAAAATTCTCGTGAGCTCCGTTAGTAAGAGAAAGCAAACCACCACTCAAAGGTACAGCAAGGAATTCATACTTTGTTTTTATTGGTGTTAAACCTATTGTACTCCAAGTTCTCTATGGTTCATATCCTCCAATATTACTCATAGATGCATCGGAATAAGCAAACAACACACGAAAAACAGAATCTGTCAAAAACAGAACAGTCTGTAGTAATCTGATGGGTTCGCCTACTTCTGGAACTCCAAAAAATTCAAACTAAATTGGTAAATTTGTGCCATTTTTCTACCAATCAGCATAAAAAAGAATCAACTAAAAAAGCACACTCCAGTAAAATCTTAAGACTACTTTAGCGAGCGCTAACGATTTTGTTTTTCACAGCAAGATCAAAAAACTTCACACAAGTCTTACCAAAGGTTCTACTTGGCACAAACACTAAACAAAACATGAAAACACATCTAACCAGAGGCTAGATGAAATATCTATTACCTAATAGCAACAAAAGCAAAAAAACATAAAATTGGGTTGCCTTCCAACAAGCGCTATCATTTTACGGCCCTAGCTAGGCACGATATTTCAATGATACTCACATGAAAGACAAGGATTGAAGCACAAAGGGAGCATCATAAGACATGTGACAAACACATCTAAGTCTAACATACTTCCTAGGCATAGGCATTGTCGGTGTACTAAAGTAGGGGTACCTTAGTATCCCGACTTGTGCACGGGCAGTAGCAGCGTCCCGTGGCCGGGCTCACCACGCGCCCGCCAAAGCCCGCTCTGGTTCCCTTGATGCCATTCAAGAACAAAGTATTCAAGTTAAGAAACAAGACCCCGGCAAGAGGAGCTTGCCGGGAAGGCCGCTCCAGGCTCGAGATCATCCCTTCTGCACAAAACCCTGGCAAGAGGAGCTTGCCAGGAAGGCCAGAGAACAGCATTCCAGAAGACATGCCGTGGCGCATCGCGCGCCCCGGCAAGACCCGGAGAGCGGCAAGCTTCCAGGCCCGCCAAAGTAGCGACCACGCCAAGGTGCTTGCTGCGGCAAGCTTTCACTGTGTGCCTGCGCTCCAGCTCACCTGGCCACGCGTCGCCCTGGGGCCCTTCCTGGGGCACGTGGCGGATGGCTGTGCAGCCTGGGGTACACGGTGGCAAGCCACGATGACGAGGACTCCGTCGTGGCGAACGGAGACGCCCAGACGGGCGCTTTTGGGGTGACGGCGACGGGCATTCAATGCCCTTGTCCCCCACCGTCAAGGTTAGGTATAGACCACTGTACATACACTATACATGCACTGTTACAACTACCGCCAATTTTACGTTTTTACCCTCATCTACGTTGACACCTGTCGGTGACCCCTTTGAGCTATAAAAGGAGGCCCATGCACAGCGTAGAGGGGGGTTCGGTTTCTGAAACTTGATCACTCCCACGCTCGGTGTAGCTAGCACTGTAGATCTTCTTGCTCCCGAGCTGAGAACTCAATACAACCAAGGCAGGAGTAGGGTTTTATGCATCCGTGCGGCCCGAACCTGGGTAAACTGCTCGCGTGTGCCCCTCGATCTGCTCTTCATGTTCCCTCCGCTCCCTTGCCGGACCGAAAAGGGGCTCCGGTCCCATAGGTGTTCGTGGGCGACCAGTTTCCCCGACATCTTTGGCGCGCCAGGTAGGGGGCGTCGAGGTTGTGCGAACCTGATCCGGCGCTCACGCGGGCGCAACCTTCTCCAACTTCGTCAGCTTCATCGACCACATCAACATGCCGCCGAAGAAGAAAGCTTCGGAGGTCGGAGACCCGTCCGCGTCGATCCCACCACCACCAGAACCAACGGTTGGTGCGGTAGACGCTGGCGGAAGAGTGGACGCCGGCGAGGAAACTCACGGCGCCGCCAAGTCCAAGGACAAGACGGACGACCGAGCCCATTCCAAGACTTCGGCGTCCGTGCACGCACCGCGCCCCTCTCAGGAGGTGCCGGACCAGCAGCGGCATGGTACCCAGGGTACCATACGCTTGCTGGGACATGGCCAAGCCGGCGGGTCGCGGGATGCTCAAGGCCAACGCATCGGTACGAGCAAGGCGCGGTCACCGGGGCGAGACCCTGCTCCTTCTAACCCTGTTAGAAGTCCGAGCATATCTCGCTCCTCGCACCGCTCGCCACCGCTTCCCTCCTCTCCAGCAGAAGCTCTAGCTAGAGCTCAGCTGCTCCTCGACTTCCCTCCAGCGGCGGACAAGGCCGAAGACTGGAGGGCTACAATCCAGAGCCTCATCGCCTTCGGCAACAACGACTCGCCGTAGCAGCCGGCAACATCACGGCCACGGCAAGTCAGCCAAGCAAAGGCTGATGGAGATAAGACCGCCGGGGGTGCAACTACCGTGCACTCCCCGCCGCAGAAGCAAAAATCGCCAGCTCGCCGGATCAACGTCGACGACGACTCCACGGCGTCGTCGGATCCGCGAGCTCGCTGCGATCAGCGCCAAGTCCTCGACGACAGGCGACAAGAGGACGCTCGAACTCGCATCGAGCGTCGAAGAGAAGCACGGCGACAGTCCGACCAGCGCGCTGGGACCGCTGTCGACTTGCACGCGCCCGTTGAACCAGGCGACTTGCCGTATGCGGCAGGTTGCCCTGCCTTCACCCGAGAGCTGCGGCAAGTCCAGTGGCCCAGCATGAAGAACTTCAAGCCCGACGTACCCGAGAAGTACGACGGCAAGACCCATCCCTCGGAGTTCCTCAGCATCTACACCATTGCGGTGCAAGCTGCCGGGGGACGCGACGAGAAGATTCTAGCGAACTACTTCCCGCTCGTGCTTAAGCCAAACGTCAGGTCTTGGCTAATGCACTTGCCGGAGAACTCCATCTCTTCTTGGGAAGACCTGTGCCACCAGTTTGGCGGCGCCTTCACGGGCGGCCACAAACCCCACGGCTAGGAGAGCGATCTCCACATTCTTGCACAGAAGGAGGGAGAGTCCCTGCGAAAGTACATCCAGAGATTCAGCCGCGTTCAGCACAACATCCCGGATGTCCACCCTGCCGCGGTTATCAGCGCGTTCCACCAGAACAAGATCCGGGACGTCAGCGAGCTTTACGCTCTGGCTGACAAGTGTACGCGCGCCGAAGAAGGGAGGAGACTCCCCGGAGAGGATACTGGAGCAGGAGGAACGGACAGCGAGGATGCCGCCCCGGCAAGGAAAAACCGGCGGCGGAACAATAAGAAGAAGAAGAACAAGGAAGTACTGGCTGTGGAGAAGTCCGGCAAGGAGGCTGGCGACAAGAAAACTCAGGCTGGTGGCTCCGGCAAGGAGCCTGCCACTGTGGCCGCCGCCGACAAGCAGGACGGCTCCGACAAGCAGTACTGCAAGATCCACCGCACCAAGGGCCACGATCTCTAGAACTGTAAGAGGGTCGAATACCTCGTAGAGCAGCAGAAGGCTGAATACGAGCGACGCGACAAGGAGAAGGCCCAGGGAGGCGGAGGTGAGTCCGGCAAGAAGCGGCCATTCAGCGGCCAGGGAGGACGTCGCGACAAGGCCAAGCAGCGGCAAGGAGATAGGCCTCCCCGGGGCCGCGACTAGGACGAAGACGAAGACGATGACGAGGACATGGACGACGGAGACAACAGCGAGCAGGAGTTTCAAAAGGCCATAGAAGTTCTGTGCGTCGATGGAGGTGCCTCTCTGCACACTTCCCACCGCCAACTCAAGCAATGGGTGCGGGAAGTGAATGCGGCAGAGCCACCCGTCAAGTCGCGCAAGCTACTGAAGTGGTCCAGCACGCCCATCATCTTCGACCTTGAAGACCACCCTGACCGCACCACTGCGGTCGGGTGCCTGCCGATGTTGGTTTCACCAACCATCCGCAACCTCAAGGTCACCAAGATGTTGGTTGACGGCGGGGCCGGCCTAAACTTGATCTCCTCTGCTGTAATCCGGAAGCTGCAGATCCCCGAGAGCGAGCTCGAAGAAACCGGAACTTTCCAAGGGATCAACCCGGGAAGGAGCCGAAGGGGAAGATAACACTGCCGGTGACCTTTGGCGGAGAGCTAAACTTCAGGACTGAGAGGATCACCTTCGACATCGCCGATATTCCATTGCCATACAATGGAATACTCGGCCGTCCAGCGCTCGCCAAGTTCATGGCAGCCTCTCACTATGCATATAACATGCTCAAGATGCCCGGCCCGATAAGCGTCATCTCTGTCCCCGGCGACAAGAAGGACGCGCTTATCTGCGCCGACAAGATCTACCGGGATGCAGCAGCCGCGGTAGACAGCAAGACACTTGCCGCTGAAGTTCCCGGGGGGAAGACCAAGACCAAGTCCGGCAAGAGCTCTGGGGCCCACTCCGGCAAACGCACCTCTTCGGAGTGCTGCGCTGCCGTCGAGGACGCACCATCGAGCTCCACCGGCAAGTGCAAGAAAGGAATGGCGGCTCCACCCGCAACCAAGAAGGTGTCCGCCAAGGAGGACGGCACTGGTGGTACCTTCACCATCAGTGCTACTCTCGATCCCAAATAGGAAAGCGCGCTCGTTGCCTTCCTGCGGGCGAATGTCGACGTGTTTGCATGGCAACCGTCTGACATCCCCGGCGTTCCCAGGAAGGTAATTGAGCACAAGCTTGCTGTCTGTCCTCACGCGCGGCCCGTCAAGCAGAAGGTCAGGAAGCAAGCAGTGGAGCGCCAAGAGTTCATTGCCGAAGAGATCAAGAAGTTGGAAGCAGCAGGCCTTGTTAGAGGCGTACTCCATCCTACGTGGTTGGCAAATCCAGTTGTCGTGCGCAAGGCTAATGGGAAGTGGAGACTTTGTATAGACTTCACCGATGTGAATAAAGCTTGTCCCAAGGATCCATTCCCCTTGCCGCGCATTGACCAGATCGTTGACTCCACGGCTGGATGTGAGTTGCTTTCATTTCTTGACGCATACTCCGGATATCACCAGATATTCATGGCTGAGGAAGACGAAGAGAAGACCGCATTCATTACTCCATGTGGCACTTACTGTTTCATACGCATGCCCTTTGGACTGAAGAATGCGGGCTCAACATTTGCAAGGGTAGTCCACACTGCTTTTGAGCCACAGATACACAGGAATGTAGAAGCCTACATGGATGACATAGTGGTCAAGAGCAAGGACAAGGATACCCTGATCCAAGACCTGGATGAGACTTTTGCAAATCTGCGCAAGATACAACTCAAGCTGAACCCCGAGAAGTGCATCTTCGGAGTCCCCTCCGGCAAGCTTCTCGGGTTCTTTGTGTCCCGAAGGGGGATTGAAGCCAATCCCGACAAGATCAAGGCCATCGAGCAGATCGAAGCCCCGAAGCGCGTCAAGGATGTACGGAGACTTGCTGGTTGTGTGGCTGCCCTCAGCAGGTTCATTTCAAAATCTGCAGAACGCGCCCTGCCTTTCTTCAAAATCTTGAAAAAGGCAGGTCCAATGAAATGGACTCCGGAAGCGGAGGCAGCACTGCAGGACTTGAAAGGATACCTGTCCTCCACTCCTATACTTGTCGCACCTAAGCCGCAAGAGAAGTTGCTGCTATACTTAGCAGCAACCAATCAAGTGATTAGTGCTGCGTTGGTAGCGGAGAGGGAGGCAGAGGAGGAGCCCCCAGCCCCGGCAGGCACATCCAGTGACAAGCAGGGGGCTTCCCCGACAAGCTCTGACCCCGACAAGGACAAGTGTGCGCAGGAACAAGGAGAAGTGCAAAAGAAGATGGTGCAGCGCCCAGTTTATTTTGTAATTTCCCTCTTGCAGGGGGCTAGATCAAGATACTCTGGGGTGCAGAAGCTGCTTTTCGGCCTCCTCATGGCCTCGAGAAAGCTGCGCCATTACTTCCAAGCACATGAGATAACAGTGGTCACTCGCTTTCCGCTGAAGAGGATATTGCAGAACCCAAAAGCAACAGGCAGAATCGTCGAGTGGGCACTAGAGCTGTCAAGCTTTGGGCTTAAGTTCGAAAGCACTTCAACTATACAGAGCAGAGCTTTGGCAGAGTTCATAGCAGAATGGACGCCAACACCAGACGAAGAAGTTCCAGAGACAAGCATCCCCGTCAAGGAAGCAAGCAAGGAATGGATAATGTACTTCGATGGTGCCTTCTCGCTGCAAGGCGCCGGGGCTGGTGTGTTACTCGTAGCGCCCACCGGGGAGCACCTCAAGTACGTTGTTCAAATGCACTTTCCCAAGGAGCAAGCGACAAACAATACTGCAGAGTATGAAGGTTTGCTTGCCGGCCACAGAATTGCAGCCGAACTTGGGATCAAGAAGCTGATTGTGCGGGGAGATTCACAGTTGGTGGTCCAACAAGTAAACAAGAGCTACCAGAGTCCTTTGATGGAAGCTTATGTCGATGAAGTGAGGAAGCTTGAAGAACACTTTGAAGGCTTGCAAATGAATGATATCGCAGACGGCCTGTCAAAGTGTGCTGCACTGAAGCTACCTGTGGAACCAGGGACCTTCGTGCTCAAGCTGACTCAACCATCCGTTACACCATCAGTTGGGCAGAGCAAGAAAAGAAAGTTGGTCTCCGGTGACTACTTGCCGGCGGATCTTCCTGAGGCCGCCGCCAAGATCCCCAAGATCGACGACCGAGTTGCTGAGGAACAGTCTGCTCCTGCGGACCCAAGGGTTCGTGCAGTTGAAGCAGATGTTCCCGGCAAGTCTTGCCCCGACAGGCTTGCCGGGGAACGCGAAGCTCCGGCAGAACCTCAAGTCCTTGCCGTAGAAGCTGACGTTCCCGCAGCAGCACTGACGCCTTTAGTCCTTGTTGTTGAGCCTCAAGCTCCAACCTGGGCACAGCAAATCGTCCGTTTCCTTCAAACTGGAGAACTTCCCGAAGAACCAGAAGAAATAGAGAGAATAACCAGGCAGTCAAGTATGTACCAGTTCGTTGGCAACGAACTGTACAGAAGAAGACTTAATGGTGTCAGATTGAAATGCATTTCCCGGGAAGATGGACAGAAGCTGTTGGCAGAGATACACGGAGGCATATGTGGACACCACATTGGCGCAAGAGCACTTGCCGGGAAGGCGTTCCGGCAAGGTTTCTTTTGGCCAGAAGCCCTCCAAGATGCAACTACACAAGTAACCAAGTGTGAAGCGTGCCAGTTCCATGCCAAGCAAATACACCAGCCAGCTCAAGCTCTCCAGACGATCCCTTTGCCCTGGCCCTTTTCGGTATGGGGGCTCGACATCCTCGGCCCCTTTCCCCACACTGTCGGGGGCTTTGAGTATTTGTACGTTGCTATCGACAAGTTCACAAAGTGGCCGGAAGTGGAACCAGTGAGAAAGGTGACCGCACAGTCAGCAGTCAGGTTTTTCAGATCGATCGTTTGCCGTTTCGGAATCCCTAACAGGATCATCACCGACAACGGCACACAGTTCACAAGTCGCACCTTCATGCAATACGTCCAAGACCTTGGCGCCAAGGTCTGCTTCGCTTCTGTTGCTCACCCGAGGAGCAATGGTCAAGCGGAGAGGGAAAATGCAGAAGTGTTGCGCGGACTCAAGACAAGGACCTTCGACAGGCTGCACAAGTGCGGAAGAAACTGGATCGAGGAGTTGCCGGCGGCTCTTTGGTCAATCAGGACGACATCAAATCGAGCCACCGGACAGACACCCTTTGCTCTTGTCTATGGAGCAGAGGCAGTTCTCCCCATGGAACTCGTATACGGGTCTCCTCGAGTGCTCGCTTACGATGAGCTTGAGCAAGAGCAGTTGCGGCAAGATGATGCATTCCTCCTCGAGGAGGACCGTCTCCAGGCTGCTGTACGAGCTGCTCGATATCAGCAAGCTTTGCGCCGCTATCATAGCCGCAAGGTCAAGGCCAGGAGTCTCGAGGAAGACGACCTTGTTCTTCGGCGCGTTCAGTCCGCCAAGAACTCCAACAAGTTGACGCTGAAGTGGGAAGGCCCTTATCGGGTGAGACAAGTCACAAGGCCCGGCGCTGTCCGCCTTGAGACCGAAGAAGGCTTACCGGTGAGCAACTCGTGGAACATTGAGCACCTTCGCAAGTTTCACCCATGAGGCGCGGTTGCCGTGATCCGCTCCGGCAACCACCTTTTGTACAAGTCTTGCCGCTGTTGCATGTAAACCTTTGTACAAAGCCGGGCGCAGACCCCGTGCATTAGTAAAACTTTTGTGCTTCGCACGGCTTGTCGTTTCATGCATTCTTGTTTTCATTGCATGTATTATCTGACACTTTGTGCAGCACATGATCCCGGTAAGCAATAACAAGCCGCAAGGCTCCATATCTGTATTTCCTCCCCTCTTCCTTTTTCTCTCAAGCAGAAGAAGTGTTCCTCGCACACAAGTTTGCCGGGGGGAAGGAGACAGTGGTATGGAC
This sequence comes from Secale cereale, assembly GCA_902687465.1. Lineage (NCBI taxonomy): Eukaryota > Viridiplantae > Streptophyta > Magnoliopsida > Poales > Poaceae > Secale > Secale cereale. Next base: position 369,847,254 of record LR738709.1, on the reverse strand, counting down.
CAAGTGCTGTTCAAGGAAGGAAGGCCTTGCCAAGGAGCAAACAGAACACAAAAGCTAAGTTGCCAAAGTTTGAGCATTCAAAATTTTAAAAAAATTTAGTTATCTTCCTTGAACGACCACACTTTGTATGGAAAACCTGTGCGCGGAGGAACCTACCCGTGGCTAGCCGCGCCCTTACTTTGTTTCGAACACGCTCAACGGCTTAAGTGAGCTGCGACAAGTGTCGCACCCTTATTTCGTTTCCGAGTTCGCTCAGCAACCTAAGTGTGCTGCGACTAGCTGCGGCAAGGTTTCTTGCCGGCGAGGGCATTGCTAGCAGGCTGCTAAGAGTCCCGCACTCAGCGCTCGCGGCAAGGGTCCCTTTGCCGGCAAGTTCCCTAAAAGCGTAAGGTGGAAAGCATACAAAGTGAAGGGATCAAGCAAGAGAGATGACACTGCATTGACTATCCAAAATAAAGTTATATTACAAGATAACTTGCCGCTGTTCTAACCAACTACTACCCATGACTTAATCGACAGCGGCAAGGGAAGCAGAAAGAAGGGAGCCTAGTCTACACGGTCTCCGTCAACCCTCTTGATCTTGCCCGCCTTGGCCACGATATGGGCAACTTGTGCCTTCAACGCCTCCAGGTCAGCTTCGGGCGGCAAGGTCCGGAGGACGTTCTCGAGATTAATCCCGGGGTTGCGGTAGACGATCTTCGTCAACACCCGCTCCATAGTACTCATGCAAAGCCGGCGTGCCTTGTTAGCCAGCTGCGTGGGAATCCTCTCCCGTAGCTGCGCGAGGGCCGGCGCCACTCCTCTGAAGAACAAGCTCAGCTTGGCGCTCTGGGGGAGGCTCTCATCGGGGGAGTACACGAGGTGCTCCGCCCTCAGCGCCACCATCTCCTTGTCGATGTTGGCGGCGGAGGCGACGAGCTCCTCGGTCCACTGCTCCACCGTCCGCTGGAAGTTGTTCTGCGACAGGGCGGCACTGTCCAGCAGCGCCCTTTCAGCCCGGAGATCTTCTTTCAACTTGGACTCCCTATTCCGGGCCCCTTCAAGCAACTCAGTAAGGGTGGACAATTTTAGCTCCAAGTCTGCGATGGAGTCCTTGGCATCGATGAGCTCTTTGCCCTTCTCGGAGAGTTGGACCTGCAGCTCCGAGTGGCTGTGGGCGTCCTTCTCCCTTTCAAGTTTGAGCGCGGCAACCTTCTCCTCGCTCGTCTTCAGATTAAGCTCCAACTGCGCCACCCTCGCCTCCAAGTCCCTCTTGGCGGTCTCTGCGGCAGCAGTGGCATCCCTCGCCTCCTGTAGAGCCCCGCCAATGGACTGCTCGCGCGCGGTAAGGTCGTCCTCGTGGCTATCGAGGTCGACCTTCCGCTGGTTCAGCGCTCCTTCCCGCCGAGCCAGATCCTCGGCGGCCAGTCGATGCTGCTCCTCAACCTCGGCCTTCTCGAGGATGAACGCCTGGTGCGCCTCGGCGAGCTCCTCGCGCTCTTCCGCCAAGTTCCGGAGGGCCGCTTGGTTGGCGGCACGGAGCTCGGCGGCGCGCTTCTCCAAGTCGATGCTAGCCTTGGCGGCCAGAGCCTCTCGGGATTCCAGCTTGGCTTGCCTGGCTCGATACAAGGCCAAAAGCCGGCGCAAGAGCTGCTCCTCTTCGGGCTCGCTGCTGCTGCCGGGCGCGTCGACAAGCCTCAGCCCGGCGGAGGCGAGGACTTCTCCATCGAAGCTCTCCCCCTCCGCAGGCGCCCTTGATGAGGACGCCCACGGGATTTGGATGAAGACCCCGTTGGCGGCCTCCAGATAGATACCCGGCCCAGTCGCGGCAGCGGAGGGGTCGGCGTCCGGCGCTCCTGCGGCCTCAGGGCCGTCAGTGCAGTCGTCGGTCTCCTCCCCAGCTGCCGCGTCAGTGGCCGCGGGGGTCTCGTCGGCGATGGGCTCGTCAGCAGTGGCGGCGTCGCCAGCATTGCCGCGCACGTCCTCCTCGACGATGGTCTCTGTCTCCATCGGCACCGGGGCGGGCGGATCTGACAAAAGCAAAAGAAAGAAAGAATTGTCAAGCAAATATCCAAAAAAGAAGAGTTCAAAAGAAGGAAAGTACAAGGGTTTACCTGCGCGGGCCTCTTCAGTAATGGGGTCCCTCGCCGGGGAGTTCTCCCTTGGCGGCGTAGTAGTGGCCCCCGCTGGCGGAGGGCTGCCGGCGCCTTCCCTTGGCGGGGTGCCCTCCCTTGTCGGGGTGCTCGCCCTTGGCGGGGTACTCGCCCTTGGCGGAGTACCCGCCCTTGGCGGAACACCCTCCCTCACCGGGGAGCTCCTCCTTGGCGGGGATGGTGGGACAAGCGGCTCGTCGGGAGCAGTCTCTTGACGCTCCTGCGGCTGCGGCTCCACTTCTGCACAAATCAACAAGCAAACAAGACATCAATAAGGATAAGAAGCTCAAGCGTGCCCGATAAGCAGAAAAGTGAACAAAGAACTTACGCTGGGGGCTGCTCTCCGGAGCAACCGGCTGGTCCGGCAAGCCTGTCGCGGGCGCATCCCCTGCCGCGGCAACGGGCTCGTCGTCCTCGAGGTCAACCACAGGGATCTTGGCCCTCTTCGCCATCCTCTGGTTTGGGGTCCTGGAAGCCAAACAAGATCAGAGTTAGGCAAGGAGAATTCGAGACAAGAGTAATAAGAGTCAGAAGAAATAAAAGTTGCAAATACTTACTCTTCCTCCTCCTCGTCGGAGCTAAGGGCGGAGAAGTCAAATTCCGCCTCGCGCATCCCAGCGTGAGGGGCTGGAGGAGTAGGCTCCCTCGGGCGCTTGGCGGGCTCCGAAGCCGTGGGTTGTGAAGACCCCGCTCCGGTCGTCGCCGAGGACCGAGGGGCAGAAGGAACACCAGAGCCGGTCCGAGAAGAGCCCCCTCCGCTTGCCGCTGAGGCGCGAGGCGCCTCCTTGACGACCTTGCTCGTTGTGGTGGCATGTGTCGCGCGGCGCTTCGGCTGCTGTCGGGGCGCCGGCTGCTTCACCGTCTCGGTGGTCTTGCGGAGGCGCTTCTTCGGCTGTGGCGGAGGACTTGGCGGTGGCGGAGAGTTCTTCGAGGATGAGGAAAGGTCGTCGAGGTTCAGTGACCCGCCCGAGTCTTCGTCGGAATCGCCCGATTCGGCGTCCTCCTCGGCGGGCTCACTGGACTCAGTGCCTTGCCCGGCAGCCTCGCTCGTCCCGGCAGGCTCCCCGGCAGGCTTCCCGGCGGGCCTTAGCAGTTTGAGGATCTCCTCCTCCTCGGCCCGGCTCACTACATCCGCTGCTTCTGCTTCTTCTACGGTGTACCCAAACTCACCCGCAGCCGCCGCTGCGCCAGCCTCCTCCATCCTGCTGGCGATATACGCCATGTCACGGTCGGTGGTCGCACGGGTGAGGCCCTTCTTCTCTTCAGGGTTGCACGGCCGTTCAACCATATTGTCGAAGAAGGTCTGCACGGTCTCTTCTGAAGGCGCCAGCCAAGTGGGATCCACCCCGTGGGAATCGCACAGAGGCATTGCCGCGCGGATGGCGCTAAGGGCAGAGTTGTTGCACAGTGGAACTACTCCGTTCGACGGGGTGAACCACTCCTTGTGCTTGGGGTCATGCTTAAACAGCGAGCGGACCATTCCCTTGAGCTCCAAGACGGTGAAGTTGTAGTTCAAGCCGGGGCGCAGCCTCATGAAGTCTGCCGCGTTGCCGAACTCCCAAGCAGGCCTCTTCCTGTCCTGCAAGCGGGCAATGCGGCGGCGAAGGAAATCCGCCCCGACCTCACCTACAGTAAGGTTGGCGGCCCGGAGGCGAAGGATCCTAGTAAGGGAAATCTGCAGCTTATCGTCCTTCGGGGCCAAGTCACTCCAATCCTTGACGCGCACTATTGCCGCTCGGCACGGGGAGGTAAACTGCTGGGGTTCCTCTTCCATAACCCAGCACCAATCAGCCCTCCACTCATCCCACTTGCCGCGAAGCTCTCCAATCAAGTACGCCTCTTTCTTGTTGAGTCTGAAGATCCAAGAGATGCCGTCGGAGAGTGGGGATCCAGACTCTACTCTAGGTGTGAAAAAGTGGCGGAAGAGAGCTACGTTGGGGTGGACCCCGACAAAGTTTTCGCACAAATGTGCGAAAACGGCCAAGGTCAAGACTGCATTCGGGGTGAAATCTAGGAGGTGGAATCCGTATGTGTTCATCACATCGCAGAAAAACTCGGAGTACGGAGGACAAAGACCACAGTGGAAGAACAGAGCGAAGAAATAGTAACCTCCCGGATACATATCGCAGGCTTCGGCGGGGAGGACCCTGGTGCGCGGGTGAGCCTTCGTCTCCCTCGCCCAGAACAAGTAATACTTGTCCCTCAGCTCCCTCGCGCCGAGCCTCGGCGGGAAGACCACCATCCGCTTCCGCATGGCTGCTAGCTTCGCCGCCTTATTGGACTTCTCCTTCTTCGCCTTGTCGCTCTTCGCCTTGTCGCTCTTCGGGGCCATGGCGGGGACGGCGAGGGGGGGGGGGAGGTCGGCGGCGCCGAGGATGCTGGAGACGGCGGAGGAAGGGTGGAGCTCGGCTCTCTGTCCACCTTTGGGGAGGCGGAGAGCGGCGGGGGTTTCTGAAGATTGAAGACGCAATGAAGCAATGGGGGGAAACTGCCCCTGCTTCCTCTGCTTTTAAGGGGGAAGTGGGGGACTTTCCGCATTTTCCCGTTAAAGAAACAGGCCACGATCTCTCCCACGACGCCGCAATCGACGCGTGCCGTTAGGGAGGGATGCGGTGGATGCGGAGCGGGAAACGGTGCGCCGTGGGCCGCGTGTGCCCGTGCACTGTTTTGGGCCTGGCCCAATAGTGCTCGGCACCGTGTGTGGCCCAGGCCCGGGGGCTCCTGTCGGTGTACTAAAGTAGGGGTACCTTAGTATCCCGACTTGTGCACGGGCAGTAGCAGCGTCCCGTGGCCGGGCTCACCACACGCCCGCCAAAGCCTGCTCTGGTTCCCTTGATGCCATTCAAGAACAAAGTATTCAAGTTAAGAAACAAGACCCCCGGCAAGAGGAGCTTGCCGGGAAGGCCGCTCCAGGCTCGAGATCATCCCTTCTGCACAAAACCCTGGCAAGAGGAGCTTGCCAGGAAGGCCAGAGAACAGCATTCCAGAAAACATGCCGTGGCGCATCGCGTGCCCCGGCAAGACCCGGAGAGCGGCAAGCTTCCGGGCCCGGCAAGGTAGCGACCACGGCAAGGTGCTTGCCACGGCAAGCTTTCACTGTGTGCCTGCGCTCCAGCTCACCTGGCCACGTGTCGCCCTGGGGCCCTTCCTGGGGCACGTGGCGGATGGCTGTGCAGCCTGGGGTACACGATGGCAAGCCACGATGACGAGGACTCCGTCGTGGCGAACGGAGACGCCCAGACGGGCGCTTTTGGGGTGACGGCGACGGGCATTCAATGCCCTTGTCCCCCACCGTCAAGGTTAGGTATAGACCACTGTACATACACTGTACATGCACTGTTACAACTACCACCAATTTTACGTTTTTACCCTCATCTACGTTGACACCTGTCGGTGACCCCTTTGAGCTATAAAAGGAGGCCCATGCACAACGTAGAGGGGGGTTCGGTTCCTGAAACTTGATCACTCCCACGCTCGGTGTAGCTAGCACTGTAGATCTTCTTGCTCCCGAGCTGAGAACTCAATACAACCAAGGCAGGAGTAGGGTTTTACGCATCCGTGCGGCCCGAACTTGGGTAAACTGCTCGCGTGTGCCCCTCGATCTGCTCTTCGTGTTCCCTCCGCTCCCTTGCCGGACCAAAAAGGGGCTCCGGTCCCATAGGTGTTCGTGGGCGACCAGTTTCCCCGACAGGCATCTTATAGGAAAATAAATTACCAAGACAAGCAAGATCAAGCATATGCAAGGAAGGAGAAAGAAACAACAACAATCTCAACATAACGAGAGGTAATTTAGTAACATGAAAATGTCTACAACCATATTTCCCTTTCTCGTAATAATTGCATGTAGGATCATGATCAAATTCAACAAAGTAGCTATCACATAACATATTCTCAACACGATCCACATGCATGCAAAGTTGACACTCTTCCAAAATAGTGGGATTAACATTAACTAAAGTCGTGACCTCTCCAAACCCACTTTTATCAAAAATTTCATAAGATTGAACATTCTCAAAATATGTGGGATCTAAAGTTGACACTCTTCCAAACCCACTTTCAATATTATAGCAAACATTATTATCATTCTCATATTCATCATGGGGTTCAAATAAAATTTCAAGATCGTAAGACGCGTCACCCCAATCATGATCATTACACCTAGTAGTGGGCAAAGCAAAATAAGCATCCCCAAGCTTAGGGTTTTGCATATCATTAGCACAATTGACATTAATAGAATTTATAGTAACATCATTGCAATCATGCTTTTTACCCAAAGAGCTATCGTGAATCAATTTATCTTTTTCTTTCAATATTTCATCACAATTTTCGAATTCATAAATTTCAAGCAAAACCCCATAAAGATAATCTAGTGCAGTCAACTCACTAGCAATAGGTTCAACATAATTGGATCTCTTAAAGAGATTAGCAAGTGGATGAAGATCCATACTTTAGCAAGGGAAGATGCAAGCTAATTGAGGGCACATAGCACACAAACAAACAAGAGGCAAGCGAATGATAAACACACGGCAGAAGAAGGGAAAATAAAACGGCAAAGGTGAAGTGGGGGAGAGGAAAACGAGGCAAATAAATGTAATGCGAAGGATAAGGGTTTGTGATAGGTACTTGGTATATGACTTTTGCGTAAGCCTCCCCAGCAACGGCGCCAGAAATTCTTCTTGCTACCTCTTGAGCTTGTGTTGTATTCCCTTGAAGAGGAAAGGGAGATGCAGCATAGTAGCGTAAGTATTTCCCTCAGTTTTTGAGAACCAAGGTATCAATCCAGCAGGAGACCACGCGCCAGTCCCTCGTACCTGCACAAACAAATAAGAACTTCGCAGCCAACGTGATAAGGGGTTGTCAATCCCTTTACGTTCACTTACGATAGTGAGATCTGATAGAGATGATAATTATATTTGTGGTATTTTTTAATAAAACAGCAAATAAAAGCAAGAAAAGTAAAGTTGATGTAGATTGATATGTTGAGAATAGACCCGGGAGCCATAGTTTTCTCTAGTGGCTTCTCTCATGATAGCAGTATTCTACAGTGGGTAAACAAATTACTGTCGAGCAATTGATAGAAAAGCGAATAATTATGAGACTATCTAGGCATGATCATTGTATATAGGCATCACGTCCGAGACAAGTAGACCGACTCCTGCCTGCATCTACTACTATTACTCCACACATCGACCGCTATCCAGCATGCATCTAGTGTATTGAGTTCATGAGAACAGAGTAATGCCTTAAGCAAGATGACATGATGTAGAGGGATAAACTCAAGCAATATGATGAAAACCCCATCTTTTTATCTTCGATGGCAACAATACAATACGTGCCTTGCTGCCCCTACTGTCACTGGGAAAGGACACCGCAAGATTGAGCCCAAAGCCAAGCACTTCTCCCATTGCAATAACTATAGATCTAGTAGGCCAAGCCAAACCAATAATTCGAAGAGACTTGCAAGGATATTATGAGCACACATAAAAAGTTCAGAGAAGAACCAAATATCTTTCGTAGATAACCTTGATCATAAACTCACAATTCATCGGATCTCGAAAAACACACCACAAAAAAAGATTACATCAAATAGATCTCATCGAAGACCGAGGAGAACTTTGTATTGAGATCCAGAGAGAGAGAAGAAGCCATCTAGATACTAGCTATGGACCCGAAGGTCTGTCGTAAACTACTCACAACTCATGGTGAGGGCGATGATGATGATGATGATGATGAAACCTCCGTGATGGATGCCCCTCCCGGAACAGGCTCCAAGATGGGATCTCCACTGGAACAGCAGCTACGGCGGTGGAATTAGGGTTTTCTCTCTACGTATGGAGTTTCTGGGGTACGTAGGTATATATAGGAAGATGGGGGCACCGGAGGCTACACGGGCTGTCCTCGAGGCAGGGGGCGCGCCCCCCACCCTCAACGGTGGCCCCTCTGTCCCCTGGCTTGGCCCCGAAGTCTTTCGTGCGTGATTTCCTCCAAAAATATCTCTCGCAAAGGTTTCATTCCGTTTGGACTCCATTTGATATTCCTTTTCTCCAAAACCCTGAAATAGGCAAAAAACAGCAATCTGGACTGGGCCCTTAGGTTAGTAGGTTAGTCCCAAAAATGATATAAAAGTGAATGATAAAGCCCATTAAACATCCAAGACTTCAAAAATAATAGCATGGAACAATCTAAAATTATAGATACGTTGGAGACGTATCAAGGGCCATAGATTTCACTAGTGGCTTCTCTCATGATAGCAGAATTCTACGGCGGGTGAACAAATTACTATCGAGCAATTGATAGAAAATCGCATAGTTATGAGAATATATAGGCATGATCATTGTATATAGGCATCATGTCCGTAACAAGTAGACCGAAACGATTCTGCATCTACTACTATTACTCCACACATCGACCGCTATCCAGCATGCATCTAGAGTATTGAGTTCGTAAGAACAGAGTAACGCCTTAAGCAAGATGACGTGATGTAGAGGGATAAACTCAACAAATATGATATAAACCCCATCTTTTTATCCTCGATGGCAACAATACTGTACGTGCCTTGCTGCCCCTGCTATCACTGGGAAAGGACACCGCAAGATTGAACCCAAAGCCAAGCACTTCTCCCATTGCAAGAACTATAGATCTAGTAGGCCAAACCAAACCAATAATTTGAAGAGAATTGCAAGGTGATTATAATCATACATAAAATATTTCAGAAAAGAATCCAATATTGTTCATAGATAATCTTGATCATAAACCCACAATTCATCGGATCTCAACAAACACACCGCAAAAAGATTACATCGAATAGATCTCCTCGAAGATCGAGGAGAACTTTGTATTGAGATCCAAAGAGAGAGAAGAAGCCATCTAGCTAATAACTATGGACCCGAAGGTCTGTGGTAAACTACTCACAACTCATCGGAGGGGCTTTGCTGTTGATGTAGAAGCCCTTCGTGATCAATGCCCCCTCCGGCGGAGCTCCGGAACAGGCCCCAAGATGGGATCTCACGAGAATAGAAGGTTACGGCGATGGAATTAGGGTATTTCATCGTCCTCCCCGATGTTTTCAGGGTATGTGGATAACTATATATAGGAGGAAAAAGTACGTCGGTGGAGCAACGTGGGACCCACGAGGGTGGGGGCGCACCTACCCCTTGGGCGCGCCCTGCCCCCTCGTGGGCACCTCGTTTCTTCTCTGACTTGTACTCCAAGTCTCTCATGAAAATATCGTTCCAAAAATAACTCTCCCGAAGGTTTCATTCCGTTTGGACTCCGTTTGATATTCCTTTTCTGTGAAACACTGAAATAGGCAGAAAAAACAGCAATTTGCACTGGGCCTTGGGTTAGTAGGTTAGTCCCAAAAATAATATAAAAGTGTATAATAAAGCGCATTAAACATCCAAAACAGAATATATAATAGCATGGAACAATAAAAAATTATAGATACGTTGGAGACGTATCAAGCATCCCCAAGCTTAATTCATGCTCGTCCTCGAGTAGGTAAATGATTAAAAAAACATAATTTTTGATGTGGAATGGTAACCAACATAATTATCAATGTAATTTTATTTATTGTGGCATGAATGTTCAGATCCGAAATATTCAAGACAGAAGTCTATATTGACATAAGAACAATAATACTTTAAGCATACTAACAAAGCAATCATGTCTTCTCAAAATAACATGGCCAAAGAAAGTTATCTCTACGAAATTATATAGTCTGGCTATGCTCTATCTTCATCACACAAAAAATTTAAATCATGCACAACCTCGGGTTCAGCCAAGCAATTGTTTCACACTTTAATTCTTTCAAACATTTCAACTTTCACGCAATACATGAGTGTGAGCCATGAATATAGCACTATGTGGAATAGAGTGGTGGTTGTGGAGAAGACAAAAGAAGAAGATAGTCTCACATCAACTAGGCGTATCAATGGGCTATGGAGATGCCCATCAATAGATATCAATGTGAGTGAGTAGGGATTGCCATGCAACGGATGCACTAGAGCTATAAGTGTATGAAAGCTCAACAAAAGAAACTAAGTGGGTGTGCATCCAACTTGCTTGCTCATGAAGACCTAGGGCATTTTGAGGAAGCCCATCGTTGGAATATACAAGCCAAGTTCTATAATGAAAATTCCCACAAGTATATGAAAGTGTCAAAACAAGAGACTCTCTATCATGAAGATTATGGTGCTACTTTGAAGCACAAGTGTGGAAAAGGATAGTAGCATTGTCCCTTCTCTCTTTTGTTGGAGGGGCTTTTCTTTTTCTTTTTTTTCTTTTTAGCCCCCCTCTCTTTTTTTGGGCCATCTCTTTTTTTGGCCTTTCTCTTTTTTTTCCTCACATGGGACAATGCTCTAATAATGAAGATCATCACACTTTTATTTACTTACAACTCGAAGCTAGAACAAAATATGACTCTATGTGAATGATAATGATGAAGCGTGTCAAATGAACGAAATGGTGGAAAGTTGCATGGCAATATATCTCGGAATGGTTAAGGAAATGCCATGATAGGTAGGTATGGTGGCTGTTTTGAGGAAGGTATATGGTAGGTGTATGGTACCGGCGAAAGTTATGCGGTACAAGAGAAGCTAGCAATGGTGGAAGGGTGAGAGTGCGTATAATCCTTGGACTCAACATTAGTCATAAAGAACTCATATACTTATCGCAAAAATCTATGAGTTATCAAAACAAAGTGTTCAACGCATGCTCCTAGGGGAAGGGTTGGTAGGAGTAAACCATCGCGCGATCCCGAGCTCCACACAAAGGATGACACTCAATAAATAAATCATGCTCCAACTTCATCACATAACGGTTCACCATACGTGCATGCTACGGGAATCACAAACTTTAACACAAGTGTTTCTCAAATTCACAATTACTCCACTAGCATGACTCTAATATCACCATCCTCATATCTCAAAACAATCATCAAGTATCAAACTTCTCATAATATTCAGTGCACTTGTATGAAAGTTTTTACTATATTCATCTTGGATGCCTATCATATTAGGACTAGTTTTATAACGAAAGCACATTACCATGCTGTTCTAAGAGACTCTCAAAAATATATAAGTGAAGCATGAGAGATCAATAATTTCTACAAAATAAAACCACCACCGTGCTCTAAAAGATATAAGTGAAGCACTAGAGCAAAACTATCTAGCTCAAAAGATATAAGTGAAGCACATAGAGTATTCTAATAAATTCTAAATCATATTTATCTCTCTCAAAAGGTGTGTCCAGCAAGGATGATTGTGACAAACTAAAAAGCAAAGACTCAAATCATACATGATGCTCCAAGCAAAACACATATCATGTGGTGAATAAAAATATAGTCTCAAAGTTACCGATAGACGAAGACGAAAGAGGGGATGCCTTCCAGGGGCATCCCCAAGCTTAGGCTTTTTGTTATCCTTGAATTTTACCTTGGGGTGCCTTGGGCATCCCCAAGCTTAGGCTCTTGCCACTCTTTGTTCCATTGTCCATCAAATCCATACTCGAAACTTAAAAACTTCACAACACAAAACTTAGCCAAAAATCTCGTGAGCTCCGTTACTATAAGAAAACAAACCACTACTCAAAGGTATTGTAATGAACTCATTCTTTGTTTATATTGGTGTTAAACCTACTGTATTCCAACTTCTCCATGATTCATACCCCCCGATACTACTCATTGATTCATCAAAATAAGCAAACAACACCCGAAAAATAGAATCTGTCAAAAACAGAACAGTCTGTAGTAATCTATAACTTTTGAATACTTCTGTAACTAAACAAATTGAAATTAATTACTGGACGTGAGGAATTATTCTATTAATCATCGTAAAAAAGAATCAACTAAAAAGCACTCTCGAGTAAAAAATGACAGCCAATCTCGTGAGCGCTAAAGTTTCTGTTTTTTACAGCATGATCACATAAACTTCACACAAGTCTTCCCAAAGGTTCTACTTGGCACAAACACTAACCAAAACACAAAACCACATCTAAACAGAAGCTAGATGCAATATTTATTCCTAAGCAGAAGCAAAAACAAACAAAATAAAATTGGGTTGCCTCCCAACAAGCGCTATCGTTTAACGCCCCTAGTTAGGCACGAATAATTTTAAGGGATTTTTACATCTGTGCCCCTGGTTCCTTAGCTCTACTCATCCATCCCCACGCTCTAAACTTTTGCTCAGTTTTCCCCACTCCCTTGCTCGAAACCCTCAGAACAGGTTATAACGGACGTCGCCTTCGGGTCAGTGCTTTGACCGTTAACTCTGACGAGTGGGGCCGCGTTGGGGGTGTAGCTGTTCGACCGTTGGGCCGTGGTTTTGTTGGGCCGTCACTTGCATTAAAGGCCTGCGCGCGCCGCCACGACAGAAGCCTGCTATGCATGCACCCAACAAGCCTGCCTGCATGCGTCGATGCGCCGACCGAGCCTGCATGCGCTGATGCGTGCCGCCCCGATGCACTGACCGAGCCGCTTTCGTGCATGCCAGCTGCCACGGATGCAGCGACGGCCGCTCCCACTGGTTCCTCTCTTCTCGCACACTTGTCTCCTCGATTTAGAACCCGTTTTGCTATGACAAATTGAACAAATATGTTGTGGCTGCATGCATGTTTTAGATAGAAAACTTAATAATAGAACTTGCTAAAAGGGCCAACAAGCCCATATCATCTCTCACATAGTTCAATGGAATTTACAACTTAACATAACATAGACTAAAAAATAGATGGAGGGTTTAGAACCCTAGACGCCGCCTTCTCCACCTCGCTCCTTCTCCGGGTGCCCTTCACTGCTCCTCCGGGGCGATGTCGATGGGGTACGGAAGAGTGTGCATGCGGGACGCGGTGGGGAAGATGTTGGTGTACTCCGTGAACATGTTGTGGGTGGTGAAAGCGATGAACTCGCAGCCACACCAAAACACCCGGACGAGGAGGTAAAAGGCGTGTTAACATAGCCGTAGTGCTACGTGTTATTTGGCCATGGTAGAGGGTGGCTTAAATAGCCGTAGTGCTACGTGTTATTTGGCTGTGGCAATAACGGGGTCAAATGTGAAGTAACCCGTTTTCAAACCCACCGCAACATCAGGAGTGTACACGCGTGGGAAATGGTGGTTTGAAAAAGAAGAAGTAAAATAAGCTAATTGCACGTGTGGAAATCCGTGGTCATATATATTATAGGAAAGAGACAAATTTGGAATAGTTTGTGGCCATTTTGCATGATAAAAATAAATTTTTCATTTTCTACGCAATGTCAATTGATTTCAGACGATGCAAAAATACAAAGCTAGCACGTTCACAAAAAACAGAGCAAACGATGCAAAAATACAGAGCCAACACGTTCACAAAAAACAGAGCAAACGATGCAAAAAAAAACGACGCAAATCGACGGCCCAACCAGAGCGTGGTTTCCTTTTGGGCCCAATAACAACGTTTTTTTCACTGAGTCAGTGGTGGGCGAGCAGCCGAGAACAACGAATAGGATTGCCTCTCGCGGATCGCCCCGCGATCCAACGATGCCGAGTCGTCCTTGTGATCCAACGGTGCGGAGCCTGCACACAGCCAGCCCACCTAGTTCCTTCTAGAAGGCTAGATCTGGGGGTTGTCGCTTGGCGCGAGGGTATGATCGGACGGCTGACGTTGGGAGCTAGGGTTAGGCGAAACCCCGCGAGGTTTAGTGGGGTTTTGAGCTGGTCAACGGGGTTTCAAAGGCTTTGACTGAGCATAACTAATTTTAAAAAAATTGAAAAAATATGAAACCTTCGTCGTTCATCGTTTTATAAGACACACTAATGAGGAAAAATACTAAACTTGGTCTATGGGCATATTCATGAAAAAACCCTAGCTGGCATGATCGCGGTCAAATGAGCACCATTAATTTACAAAAATCAAAAATATATAAAACATGCGCACAATGTTGTCTTATGTGACATGTTACCAACCAAAAATCATAAACTTGGTCTATGGTCATTTTCATGAGAAAACTGTCGGTGTACTAAAGTAGGGGTACCCTTAGTACCCCGAACTTGTGCACGGGCAGTCGCAGCGCCCCGCGGCAAGGGTTGCCGGGTGGTCGCCACGGTCCTCCGTGGTTCCTTTAGAGCCATTCAAGAACGAAGTATCCAAGCCAAGGAGACAAGGCCCCGGCAAGAGGAGCTTGCCGGGAAGGCCACTCAAGGCACAAGACTACTCAAGGCGCAAGACCCTGCCAAGAGGAGCTTGTCGGGAAGGCTAACCAAGGCATCTCAAGAAACTTGCCGCGACGCGCCACGCGTCCCGGCAAGGCCCGCTGAGCGACAAGCTCCCGGAAGCGACAAGATAGCGACCGCGGCAAGGCGCTTGCCGCGGCAAGCTTCCACCCAATACCCGCGCTCCAGCACATCCATCCACGTGCCGCTCTGGGACCCTTCCAGGCGCACGTGGCGGAAGGCTGTGCAGCCAGGGGTACACGGTGGCAAGCGGCGCTGACAAGGAGGCCATCGTGGCGAACGGTGGCGCCCCTGACGGCCCTTTTTGCACTGTTTGGGCGACGGCGATGGGCATTTAATGCCCTTGTCCCCTGCCGTCAGGGTTAGGTATAAAACACTGTACCAACTACCACCCTTTTTCCATTTTTACCCTCAACTGCGTTGCCACCTGTCGGTGACCCCTTGAGAATATAAAAGGAGGCCCATGCGCAACGTAGAGGGGGGTTAGACATTCGGACGCTCTCACGCTCGGTTCCGTTAGCCGCTGAAGTGCACTGTAGCTTCCAGCGCTCCCGAGCCAAGAACTCAATACAAATCGAAGCAGGAGTAGGGTTTTACGAATCCGTGCGTCCCGAACCTGGGTAAACTGCTCGTGTGCCTCGCCTCGATCTGCTCTTTGTGCAATCTCCGCCCCCTGCCGTACCGAAAAGGGGCTCCGTCCCCATAGGTGTTCATGGGTGGATCAGTTTCCCGGACAAAAACCTTCACACATATGAGCTATCACCTACATGATTTCATAGAGTTCAACGAGAGGAGGTGGTGTTACCTTCTGTTTTTGATTTTTTTTACAAAAATCAATAAAATCAATAAACCTTTGTTTTAAAGTGAATAAGAAGGATCTGAAGTTAGTTTCATATTTTCATATTTTAAACGTGTTTTTAATAGTTTTTACATTAAAGCATTTTTTGCAAAAGAAAATGTAAAAATATGAAGATTAATTTAAAAAATAGTGAGACTTCGAATCTACACTATATAGATTGAATAGGTGTTAATAAAAAACATTTGGCTCATTTAGAGTAGGTCCAAGAAAACTTGATTACAAATGGGTTGTTTACCCTAGCCTAGGAGCTTATTTGGAGCACATTTCTCAAATTCAAATTTCTTTGAACTCCTCTAAATCACCTCAAATTTTGCACACATGATCTCCTAAACAAACATAGATAGTTGATAATACATCTTCATTAAAATGTTGTTTTTTGCTATGTTATTGGAATATTTGATAAAAGGGAACCCTTGATAAAATGATGGATTGCAGCATATTTGCAGCATATGTGTGATCATTGCAGCACCTGAACTTCAAAACATTGAAACAAATCATAGCAGATAAATTTAAAAACACAAAAATACCCAACATAGATAGACACATGCATATAAAATTCATCGAACCACCAAAAGTTAACCCACAAAGATGGGCCCCTACAAACATAGTTCACCAAACTAGTACAACAAACAACATAAAGTACTTAAAACACATCAGGGAAGGGGAGACAAGACTTTGGCTAGGGCAGCATGCTGCCCCATGATCTTGTAGTCCTCATCGTGGATGGCCACATCTTCTGCATGAGCTAGAAGGTGAGCGAAGCGGTCGGACTTTGGCTTTGTCTTGGTGGTGCAGTAGGGGCAACGCCAAGTTTTGGTCCTGCTCTTGTAGTAGTAACCCACGCCCTTGGCCCTGATCTTCTCCTCCTCCTTCTCTTTGAAGGAGGTGAAGTTGCCGCGGTCCACATCCACATCTTCCCCAGAGACATACTGCACACACACGAATGAATTAAATTAGTACATTATAAATTCATGGGAATACACCATGTCAACGAACTAAATGAACAATCTAAATTTAAAGTAGGCTTACCTCATACTCTTCGTCGTCACCATACGATGGATCGTACGGGTCGTCGAAGGTATAGTCTATCTTCCTCTTCTTTCCCCAACCATCATCCTCCTGAATATACAATTACATCCATTACTAGTAAATACATAGGGCTATTTGCATTTTCCATTGTCATGCACACACATTGAACAACAAAGCTAATATAACTACATATTGAAATTTAGATATGCACACTTGATCATAGGGCTTGCATTTTCCATTGTCATGCACACACATTGAACAACAGAGCTAATATAACTACATATTGTGGACATATTGTGAACAGCAGAGCTAATAAGCATAAAAACAAGTCTAATAAGCAAAAACAACTAATGTAATAAGCATAAAAAACAAGTCTAATAAGCAAAAACAACTAATGTAATAAGCATCAAAAACAAGTCTAATAAGCACGGTAGCATTAAAAACCCCAATCTGTGAGCACTACAAACAAATCTAATAAGCATCATAGCATTAAAAAAAACAATCTGTTCACAACATCTAGCATTTTTCAACGAATTTATCCAAATCTAAAAACAAATCTAAACACCCCAATCATTGCAGGACCTAAAATCATAGTTTACAACATATATCTAGCATTTATCCAACAAACCCTAGCCCAAAAACCCCCAATCCCCCCAACCCATACAAAAAAACCCGGCCCATCCGTCAAACCAACTAATCTAACCATCTTAACTGCCGTATGAATCCACAATCTAACTAATGCTACTAACTCTACAAGCTAATATCCTAAAGCAAAGCAAGTGCAAATACCTCCTACTCCTCGCGAGGCTGCGCATGGGGGCATCGGGATGGACTGCGCCGCTCGTCGTCGTCACCATCTACGCTGAGGCGGATCCCGCCACCTCCTTCCCCACATCTGCAGCGGTTGCGAGTTTCCGCGCACCACCGTGGGCGCCGCCGACATCCGTGGTCACCGCGCCCTGCTGCTTCACCACTTCTTCGGCCGCTGCGTTGGCGTCGCCACGACCTTTGTCCATCGGGTAGATGGAGGCGATGAAGGTGAGGAAGAGGATGCGGTGGCGGAGAGCGAGACGGTGCGGTGGAGGTAGTGGAGGAGAGCGAGACGACGCCGGTTGGGGAGAGGAAGATGATGTAGAAGGGAGGGGTTTTGGGGGAAATGGTAGGGGCGATGGAGGTGGTTGCCCCTCTTTATATAATGGGACGTTTCGGTCATGTCCACTGACACGTGCTACCCCACGACCGCGCTCTTGCATGCGCCTACCCCCAACGCGGCCCCACTCATCAGTGTTAACGGTCAAAGGAATTGACCCGACGGCAACGTCCGTTATAACATGTTATGAGGGTTTCGGGTAAGGGAGTGGGGAAATGTGAGCAAAAGTTAATAGAGTGGGGATGAATGAGTAGAGCTAAGGAACCAGGGGCACAGAAATAAAAATCCCTAATTTTAATGATGCTCACATGAAGGACAAGAATTGAAGCACAAAGAGAGCATCATAAAACGCGTGGCAAACACATCTAAGTCTAACATACTTCATATGCATATGCATTTTATAGGAAAACAAATTAGCAAGACAAGCAAGATCTAGCATATGCAAGGAAGAAGAAAGAAACAATAGCAATCTCAACATGATGAGAGGTAATTTAGTAACATGAAAATTTCTACAACCATATTTTCCTCTCTCATAATAATTGCATGTAGGATCATAAGCAAATTCAACAATATAGCTATCACAAAACATATTCTCAACATGATCCACATGCATACGAAGTTGACACTCTTCCAAAATAGTGGGATCAACATTAGCTAAAGTCATGACCTCTCCAAACCCACTTTTATCAAAAATTTCATAAGATTGAACATTCTCCAAATATGTGGGATCTAAAGTTGACAATCTTCGAAACCCACTTTCAATATTATTGCAAACATTATTATCAATCTCATATTCATCATGGGACTTAAATAAATTTTCAAGATCATAAGAAGAATCACCCCAATCATGATCATTGCAACAAATAGTAGTCATAGCAAAACTTGCATCCCCAAGCTTGTGGTTTTGCATATCATTAACACAATTGACATTAAGATAATTTATAATAACATCATTGCAATCATGCTTTTCATCGAAGGAACTATCAAGTATGGGTGCAATAGCAACGATCTCAAGTTTAACATAAGGAACGATAGCAAATTCATCTTTGTATATATTGGCATCATGGCCACAAGAATAGCAAGTGCCATGTTCATCAAGGGATATTTTAATCAAATCATCAGAATCATAATTATCTATAGATTCATGCATATCATTATTTTCTTCCAAAGCAGCGGTCATTCTTTCAATATATTTTTTGACATAGACATTATGAGCATAGTTTTCATAGCAATATTTAAGTATTTCAAATTTTTCATATTCATAGAGAGTAATATCATACTTTTCAATCAAAGAAGCAACTTCATAAGCACCCTTAAAAGCAACAAATTCTTCAATTTGTTCGATATCGTAGTAACTATAAATACCCTTTGCATAAGAAGATAAGATTTCATTATCATTAAACTCACATAGGTAGGGGAGGTGTTTTTAGGGTTCTTAGAGCAACAATAAAATCATAAATTTCACAAAGATTCCAATCATAACACAACAATCTGTTTATTGCCCATAAGAGTCTCCCTTTTTCAGACAAACAGTGACACACAAAATAAGCATGCTCATCTAAAGATTTCCCATCAACTAGGCTTGTTGCGGTTTCAGCACGAGTGCATAAGGATCGAAGATGATCCAAGTAGAACACTTTAAGTGGATCCATATCAATAGATTTTTAGCAAGCAAAGATGCAAGCAAATAGAAGGCAAGATGAACCACAAACAAAGATACATATGGGAAGAAGGTGAAGAAAAGGCAAAGGTGAAGTGGAGGAGAGGAAAACGAGAGGCAAATAATGTAGTGTGAGGGATAAGGGTT
Organism: Secale cereale; assembly: GCA_902687465.1. Taxonomy (NCBI): domain Eukaryota; kingdom Viridiplantae; phylum Streptophyta; class Magnoliopsida; order Poales; family Poaceae; genus Secale; species Secale cereale. The sequence goes on along the minus strand of LR738709.1, from coordinate 369,828,074 downwards.
TGGGATAGGTGCTTGGTATATGAATTTTGCGTAGATCTCCCCGGCAACGGTGCCATAAATTCTTCTTGCTACTTATCGAGCTTGCGTTGTATTCCCTCGAAGAGGAAAGGGTGATGCAGCACAGTAGCGTAAGTATTTCCCTCAGTTTTTGATAGCCAAGGTATCAATCCAGTAGGAGACCACGCGCGAGTCCCTCGCACCTGCACAAACAAATAAGAACCTCGCAGCCAACGCGATAAGGAGTTATCAATCCCTTCACGTCCACTTACGAGAGTGAGATCTGATAGATATGATAAGATAAAAAATTTGGTATTTTTGGTATAGAAACAGAAAGTAAATAATGAAAAGTAAAGTAGATGGAATATTAATATGATGAGAATAGACCCGGGGGCCATAGGTTTCACTAGTGGCTTCTCTCGTGATAGCAGAATTCTATGGTGGGAGAACAAATTACTGTCGAGCAATTGATAGAAAAGCGCATAGTTATGAGAATATATAGGCATGATCATTGTATATAGGCATCACGTCCGTAACAAGTAGACTGAAACGATTCTGCATCTACTACTATTACTCCACACATCGACCGCTATCCAGCATGCATCTAGAGTATTAAGTTCATAAGAACAGAGTAACGCCTTAAGCAAGATGACATGATGATGTAGAGGGATAAACTCAAGCAATATGATATAAACCCCATCTTATTATCCTCGATGGCAACAATATTATACGTGCCTTGCTGCCCCTGCTGTCACTGGGAAAGGACACCGCAAGATTGAACCCAAAGCCAAGCACTTCTCCCATTGCAAGAACTATAGATCTAGTAGGCCAAACCAAACCAATAATTCCAAGAGAAATGCAAGGATATTATAATCATACATAAAAGATTTCAGAAAAGAATCCAACATTTTTCATAGATAATCTTGATCATAAACCCACAATTCATCGGATCTCGACAAACACACTGCAAAAAGATAACATCGAATAGATCTCCTCCAAGATCGAGGAGAACTTTGTATAGAGATCCAAAGAGAGAGAAGAAGCTAGCTAGCTAATAACTATGGACCCGAAGGTCTGTGGTAAACTACTCACAACTCATCGGAGGGGCTATGGTGTTGAAGTAGAAGCCCTCCGTGATCGATGCCCCCTCCGGTGGAGCTCCGGAACAGGCCCCAAGATGGGATCTCGCGGGAACAAAAGGTTACGGCGGTGGAATTAGGGTTTCTTCGTCCTTCCCGATGTTTTCAGGGTATTGATACGTCTCCAACGTATATATAATTTTTTATTGTTCCATGCTATTATTTGTGAAGTCTTGGATGTTTAATGGGATTTATCATTCACTTTTATATCATTTTTGGGACTAACCTACTAACCCAAAGGCCCAGTCCAGACTGCTGTTTTTTTCCTATTTCAGGGTTTTGCAGAAAAGGAATATCAAACGGAGTCCAAATGGAATGAAACCTTCGCGAGAGATATTTTTGGAGAAAATCACGCACGCGGAGCTTAAGGACCAAGTCAGGGGACAGAGAGGTGGCCCTCGAGGGTGGGGGCGTGCCCCCCTTCCCAGGGCGCGCCCCCCTGCCTCGAGGCCCCCTCAAGTGGCCCCCGATGCCCTCCTTCTTCCTATATAACTCCATGTACCCCAGAAACATCGTACACAGAGAGAAAACCCTAATTCCGCTGCCGTAGCTTCTATTCCCGTGGAGATCCCATCTTGGAGCCTGTTTCGGAGCTTCACCGGAGGGGGATCCATCACGGAGGCCTTCTTCTTCATCATCATCGCCCTCACCACGAGTTGTGAGTAGTTTACCACACACCTTCGGGTCCATAGCTAGTATATGGATGGCTTCTTCTCTCTCTTTGGATCTCAATACAAAGTTCTCCTCGGTCTTTGAAGGGATCTGTTCGATGTAATCTCTTTTTGCGGTATGTTTGTCTAGATCCGATGAATTCTGAGTTTATGATCAAGGTTATCTATGAAAGATATTTGGTTCTTCTCTGAACTTCTTATGTGTGCTCATAATATCCTTGCAAGTCTCTTCGAATTATTGGTTTGGTTTGGCCTACTAGATCTATAGTTCTTGCAATGGGAGAAGTGCTTGGCTTTGGGTTCAATCTTGTGGTGTATTTTCCCAGTGACAGTAGGGGCAGCAAGGCATGTATTGTATTGTTGCCATCGAGGATAAAAAGATGGGGTTTACATCATATTGCTTGAGTTTATCCCTCTACATCATGTCATCTTGCTTAAGGCGTTACTCTGTTCTTATGAACTCAATACACTAGATGCATGCTGGATAGCGGTCGATGTGTGGAGTAATAGTAGTAGATTCAGGCAGGAGTCGGTCTACTTGTCTCGGACGTGATGCCTATATACAATGATCATGCCTAGATAGTCTCATAATTATTCGCTTTTCTATCAATTGCTCGACAGTAATTTGTTTACCCGCTGTAGAATATCGCTATCATGAGAGAAGCCACTAGAGAAAACTATGGCCCCCGGGTCTATTCTCGACATAACAATCTACATCTACTTAATTTTACCGCTTTTTATTTGCTGTTTATTAAAGTAAAAATACCAAAAATATCAACTACCATCTCTATCAGATCTCACTCTCGTAATGACCGTAAAGGGATTGACAACCCCTTATCGCGTTGGCTGCGAAGTTCTTATTTGTTTGTGCAGGTGCGAGGGACTGGCGCGTGGTCTCCTACTGGATTGATACCTTGGTTCTCACAAACTGAGGGAAATACTTACGCTACTGTGCTGCATCTCCCTTTCCTCTTCGAGGGAATACAACGCAAGCTCAAGAGGTAGCAAGAAGAATTTCTGGCGCCGTTGCCGGGGAGGCTTACGCAAAAGTCATATACCAAGTACCTATCACAAACCCTTATCCTTCGCATTACATTCATTTGCCTCTCGTTTTCCTCTCCCCCACTTCACCCTTGCCGTTTTATTTGCCCTTCTTCCGACGTGTGTTTATCGTTCACTTGTTTCTTGTTTGCTTGTGTGTGTTGGATTTCTTGCTTGTCATTATGGCTCAGAACAATACCAAATTGTGTGACTTCTCCAATACCAACAACAATGATTTTATTAGCACTCCTATTGCTCCTATTACCGATGCTGAATCTTGTGAGATCAATGCTGCTTTGTTGAATCTTGTCATGAAAGATCAATTCTCCGGTCTTCCTAGTGAAGATGCCGCTACCCATCTAAACAACTTTGTTGATTTGTGTGATATGCCAAAGAAAAGGGATACGGATAACGATATTGTTAAATTGAAGTTATTTCTGTTTTCACTTAGAGATCGTGCTAAAACTTGGTTTTCCTCTTTGCCTAGAAATAGTATTGATTCGTGGAATAAGTGCAAAGATGCTTTTATCTCTAAGTATTTCCCTCTTGCTAAGATCATCTCTCTTAGAAACGATATTATGAATTTTAAGCAACTAGATCATGAGCATGTTGCACAAGCCTGGGAGAGAATGAAATTGATGATACGTAATTGCCCTACACATGGTTTGAATCTATGGATGATTATTCAGAACTTTTATGCTGGCTTGAATTTTGCTTCTAGAAATTTTTTAGATTCGGCCGCCGGAGGCACTTTCATGGAAACCACCTTAGGAGAAGCTACCAAACTACTAGATAATATTATGGTTAATTATTCTCAATGGCACACCGAAAGATCTACTAGTAAAAAAGTGCATGCTATCGAAGAAATTAGTGTTTTGAGTGGGAAGATGGATGAACTTATGAAACTGTTTGCTGCTAAGAGTGCTTCTTCTGATCCTAATGATATGCCTTTGTCCACTTTGATTGAGAATAACAATGAATCTTTGGATGTGAATTTTGTTGGTAGGAATAATTTTGGTAACAATGCTTATAGAGGTAATTTTAATCCTAGGCCTTTTCCTAGTAATTCCTCTAATAATTATGGTAATTCCTGCAACAACTCTTATGGAAAGATGCCTTCTGAATTTGAAACTAGTGTTAAAGAGTTTATGATCTCGCAAAAGAATTTCAATGATATGCTTGAAGAGAAATTGCTTAAGGCTGATGAATTGGCTAGAAGTGTGGATAGAATTACTCTTGATGTTGATTCTTTGTAACTTAGATCTATCCCACCTAAGCATGATATCAATGAGTCTCTCAAAGCCATGAGAATTTCCATTATGAATGCAAAGGAAGAACCGCTAGAATGCGTGCTAAAAGAGAAGATTATATTAAATCATGTTCTTCTAGTTATCATGAAAATAAAGATAAAGATTTGAAAGTTATTGATGTGTCTCCTATTAGATCCTTGTTTTCTAGTATCAATCTTGATGAAAATAGGATTGGAGATGATTCTGCTTTAAGGTGTCCCAATGATTCGGAGTTTTTAGATCTTGATGCTAAAGTTGCTAAAAGTGGGAGTGAAGAGATTAAAACTTTGCATAGTGATGAACCCACTACTTTGGATTTCAAGGGATTCAATTATGATAATTGCTCTTTGATTGATTGTATTTCCTTGTTGCAATCCGTGCTAAATTCTGTGCATGCTTGTAGTCAAAATAAAGCTTTCACTAAACATATAGTTGATGCTTTGATGCAATCTTATGAAGAAAAACTTGAGTTGGAAGTTTCTATACCTAGAAAGCTTAATGATGAGTGGGAACCTACTATAAAAATAAAAATAAAATATCATGAATGCTATGCTTTGTGTGATTTGGGTGCTAGTGTCTCAACTATCCCAAAAACTTTGTGTGATTTGCTAGGGTTCCATGAGCTTGATGATTGTTCTTTAAATTTGCATCTTGCGGATTCCACTATTAAGAAACCTATGGGAAGAATTAATAATGTTCTTATTGTTGCCAATAGGAATTATGTGCCCGTAGATTTCATTGTTCTTGATATAGATTGCAATCCTTCATGTCCTATTATTCTTGGTAGACCTTTCCTTAGAACGATTGGTGCAATTATTGATATGAAGGAAGGAAATATTAGATTCCAATTTCCATTAAGGAAAGGCATGGAACACTTTCCTAGAAAGAAAATCAAATTACCATATGAATCTATCATGAGAGCCACTTATGGATTGCCTTCCAAGGATGGCAATACCTAGATCTATCTTGTATCGTGCCTAGCTAGGGGCGTAAAACGATAGCGCTCTTTGGGAGGCAACCCAATTGTAATGCCCAGGATGGGACTATATCTCCTACGTGTCGAGGCACGACTTAAAGATATAAGCCCATTCTGGAATGATCGCAAGTTCGGTACCTTTGCACATCTCATGTAAAAATAGGGATGAAAGCGGAAAAGATAGTTGGCTTACACTTGCCACGTCACACAATTCATTACATAACCAAACATCATTCAAATAAACATCACAGCCCGTGTATGGGTAAGATCGAAATGAAAGATACCAAACATAACTTAAATCCACAGGTCTGAATCGCCCCTAGTAGAAACCTCTACTGATCGACAGGATAGTGCACATAGTAACGGCTACGCTCCTCGTCGTACTCCCAGTCTAGCTCGGTGCCATCGCCTGTGTAGCTCACCATAGTACCTGCATCTGGTGTGGTGTAGAATCTGTGAGCCACGGAGGACTCAGCAATCCCGTTCCCGGGTAACACAATGTGACGCCCGGATAATCAAGCTACAGTAAACCTATACTAATGATGCCACGTCACCGCGGTTACTGTCGATAAACTCACGTTAGTTTAAAACCAATTCAAATTCAAATTTGAATTAAAGTCAAACGATAAAATTATTCAAATGTTTAAACTAAAATGTTCGGGTCGTGCCAAATAATGCATAGGTGATCATGTTGGAGAAACCACACTTTTTATAAAGTATATAAATGCACTAAACAAATATAATAAGTGACAGGAACAAATATTCAAAAGCATTTTAAATAAATAAAATAGTATAGAGTATGTTATTATAACAACAAACTTTTGAGGTATTACTAAATTAGGGATCATTTTAATATTAGTTAAAAACTAGACTAAAAAGAAAGTAAAATAAAAACAGAAAAGAAAATAGGAAAAAGTAAAACAAAACAAAAACAAAAAAAGAGAAGAACCCCCCACTGGGCCTTGGCCCAGCTGACCACTGGGCCAGCCAGGCCGGCCTAGTCGGTGCCCCACTTCCCCTCCATATCCCCCACCCGGGGGAAAACCTAACCCCATCGCCCACTGCCCCCACTCCCTCTGCACGATCCCCTCGACCCCCCACCCACCTCGCGCCGCCAGGGACGCACGAGGGCACTTCCTCCCGCCGGCCACGCCTTGCCCCTCCCCCGAGCTCGCCTCACCCTCCCTTGCACCTACCTTCGTCGCCACTCCCGCGCCCGAGCCCTCCCCCGCCGGCGCCTCGCCGTACACGGCCGCCGACCGCGCCCGCGCTTGAGGAACTGCCGCCAAGCCGCCTCCTCGCCGGAAAGGGGCGGATCCTGGAGGCCCCAGCACGGATCCGACCTCCCTCGCCTTCCTCCCCCCCTCATCGACCAACGCCCCCTCATCCGACGTCGTCGGGCGTCGCCGCGGACCGCGCCGTCGAGCCGCTTGGCCCCGACCTCCTCCGGCTCCATCGAGCACCCTGAAGCTTCTGTTGTGAGCCTCCGGCCTTCCACGGCCTTTTCCCCTCTCTTCCCCGTGCGCCGTAGACGCCCTGCCGACGAAGCGGTGCCTCTGCCGCCGCTCGACGCCGACGTGGTGGTCGATTCCGACCATCCCAGCAGCTGCTAGTACTTCCAATGAGTGCGTGGCGAGGCCCTCGTCCGATCCGTGTCGACCACCGCCAGAATGTTCGCCGGAGGCGAGCGCACGGTCGTCGCAGGTGCGCTCTGCCTCGTCGCCGTTACCCTGCTGACGTGGAACCGCGATTAGCGCTTAATTACCGTGCTAATCAACCCCCCCGTGACATTGACATGTGGGTCCCCTACTAATTCCCACTGTTTAATAAACCTGTTAACTGAGCTGTCTATGACATGTGGCCCCCAGCGCCCAAATAACTTTCACTTAATTAGAACAACTAAAACCATTTAAAACTTTGTTTAACAAAATGTCCCACTTACATATGGGTCCCACTGCTAAATAAATCTAGTTAGTTAAATAGTTTAACTAGGAGTCAATGACATGTGGCCCCCACATGTCAGTTGGACTAGTCAAACCAGTCAACAAGTTGACTGTTGACTAGGCAGTCAACAGGGCCCACCTGTCAGTCAAATAGTCATATCTCTGGGTACACTTTTGTGTACCCATAACCTATAGTATTTAATATAATTTCAAATTAAATTAACTACAGAATTTTTAGAAATCAATTAAAACTTTGAAAATTAATATAAATTAATCTGTAGCTCGAATGAAGAAAGTTTATACATGAAAGTTGCTCAGAACGACGAGACGAATCCGAATACGCGGTCCGTTCGTCCACCACACATCCCTAGCATACCGAACCCGCAACTTTCCCCCTCCGATTCATCCGCCCGAAACCGCGAAACACCGGGAATACTTTCCCGGATGTTTCCCTCCTTCGTCAGTATCACCTCCTACCGCGTTAGGTCACACGTAGCACCGCGTATTTCCATGTTATGCTTTGTGATGCTATTGTTTGCTCTGTTATTTATTTGTTTCCCCCTTCGTTGCTTGTTTTCGGTAGACTCCGATACTGTGATAGACCCTGAGACCGTGATGCTTCAGTGTTCGACTACGGCTACGATTCCGAAGATTCCTTTCATCTGCAGAGCTTCCAGGCAAGCCCCCCCCTTTGATCACCAGATATCGCCTACTCTTCTCTCTACTGCTTGAGTTAGAGTAGTGTAGCATGTTACTGCTTTCGATACTCCTATTCTGCTGCATAGCCTGTCATTGTTGCTATAACTGTTGATACTTTACCTGCCATCCTAATGCTTAGTGTAGGATGCTAGTATTCCATCAGTGGCCCTACACCCTTGTCCGTCTGCCCTGCTATTCTATCGGGCCGTGATCACTTGGGGGTGATCACGGGTATATACTACATACATTTTACATGACACATGATGATGGTTCGGATATGGGGGCTGAAGGGGCAGGTGGTTCCACCCAGGTAGTGGTGGGCCTGGGTTCCCGACAGCCCCCTGATGGTTACCTTGTGGCGGAGCGACAGGGCAGGTTGCGACCACCTAGGAGACAGGTGGGCCTGGCCCTGGTCGTTGTCCGCAGTTATGTCATAATAACACGTTTATCGAGATCTTGGTATTTGATCTGAGTCTGGCCATTTGGTCTATACGCACTAACCAGCTACGTGGGAATAGTTATGGGTACTCGACGTCATGGTATCAGCCGAAGCCTTTTTGACGTCAGCGACTTAGCGGCGCGCGCCGGATTGGACTGGAAGCCTACTCTGGTATTAGGAGAGGCTAGGTCTGCTTACCGGCCGCCCTCGCAACGTGCAGGTGTGCATTGGGCGATGGGCCCAGACCCCTGTGTGCTTAGGACTTAGACCGACGTGCTGACCTCTCTGCTGTGCTTAGGTAGGGCTGCGACGTGTTGATCTTCCGAGGCCGGGCATGACCCTGGAAAGTGTGTCCGGCCAAATGGGATCGAGCATGCTGGGTTATGTGGTGCACCCCTGCAGGGAAGTTAATATATTCGAATAGCCGTGTCCCTCGGTAAAAGGACGACCCGGAGTTGTACTCGGACCTCATGACAACTAGAACTGGATACCTAATAAAACACACCCAGACAAGTTCCAGATATAACTCGGTGGTTGCTCTCTCACAGGGTGATGTGCGGGAGGATCACCGGGTAGGATTATGCTTTACGATGTTACTTGGTGAACTCTTCTGCTACTCAAGACGGAGGCTGCCAGAAGCTTTGATAGTTGTTACTATTCCATCTACTCCCTTCCACTGCTGCAAGATGGAGGCTGCGAGAAGCGAGGAAGCTTGTTACTTACCTTCTACTCTCTTCTACTGCTGCAAGATGGAGGTTACCAGAAGCATAGTCTTCGTTTGGAATAGCTATCCCCCTCTTATTCTGCTTTCTGCAGTTCAGTCCACATATATTACCCCCTTTACACAGATATCATTGCATATGTAGTGTAGATCCTTGCTTGCGAGTACTTTGGATGAGTACTCACGGTTGCTTTTCTCCCCCTTTTCCCCTCTTGTTCCTTCTTCTCGGATGATGCAACCAGATTGATGGAGTCCAGGAGCCAGAAGATCCCGAGGATGTTTCTACGTGGAGTTCGGCTTCGAGGAGTAGTTAGGAGGTCCCAGGCAGGAGGCCTTGCCTTTTCGATCGTTGTTACTTTTGTGCTAGCCTTCTTAAGGCAATCTTGTTTAACTTATGTCTGTACTCAGATATTGTTGCTTCCGCTGACACTTGTGTTTTCGAGCTTTTGTATTCGAGCCCTCGAGGCCCCTGGCTTGTAATATAAAGCTTGTATTATTTTAATTTGTGTCTAGAGTTGTGTTGTGATATCTTCCAGTGAGTCCTTGATCTTGGCCGTACACATTTGCGTGCATGATTAGTGTACGGACAAATCGGGGGCGTCACAAGTTGGTATCAGAGCCGACTGCCTGTAGGAATCCCCCTTTCCAACTCCTTGGCCGAAGTTGAGTCTAGTCTTTGGAAAACAAATTTACTAACTTGTTGTGTGGCTTACGGGCCCACAACCCCAATGGGTGGTATTAGGATCTTTTACTCCTCGTCTATACTCTGGGACTCTTATCTCTCTTCTATTCGGGATAAATGAATTTTGCTAAATCTAACATTAGGATCTCGTTATCACTTTCACCCGGAGAGCACCTTATGATCGATGATCGTCTGCTGCACCAGAAGACCCTGAAGATACTCTCCGCTGTTGACCCGAGAACTTGTGTTCATCGCCTTTGCAAATCACTATCACCGATATATCCTTGTGGATATCTGCATGCACTGGTCATTCTCATGATCATTCCTCGTCGCTCTTGTTGATACAAGATGCCCCGTAATATTCTCCGTTGTCCCGAGAATCCTTTGAGTTTACTGTCTTGCAATTTTATTTCACATGAAAACCCTTACGGTTACTTCCTCACATTTATCGAGGATCCATCCTTCTCGATTGTTCATATGTCTCCCAAAAATTTTCGGAATACTTTTCGATGTTTCGAAAATCCTCTGCAGGTTGTTACTGTTGAAATTCTTGCCTGCTTGCATTATGGTTAATTCCATATGACTAGTAGTCATCGTTAACATCCCTTGTCCTGGCCGTTTTGAGCCTACTGATTCAATATGTGCGTATGCACGCAGTCATCGGGTTATCCTTATTGAAATTATCTTTCCGACTCAGACGTCATTCCGGACCTGAGTTGGTTCTCGGCAATTCAAACCATTATTGATTGTACAACTAAGTGTTGTCAACTTATCAATCCTGGATCAGAGCGTCTGCTTCTGATCCTTCTTTTTGGAAACGATAATTTCTTTCTATTTAAGCTTCATACTAATCAGGTGATTCTTGAATCTGATGCCTCTGCATTCTTCTTCCTCTAAGTGAGTACCGATACTCACATCAACTCTGTTGTGGATTGCTCGATCCTTTGTTGGAATATTATCCGACAGAGTCCTTCGTATACAAAAACCTCGAGAAGTTCTGTCCCTGATGCATAATACCTTCGGTAAATTGTATCCTCTTCTTTGACAACCATCCTCTCCCCTTGGAGCTGGTGATATTTACTTTTGAAACTTGTGGTATATGTTACTAAGATGCCCGATGGGTGGAACCTATGCCTTCCCCTAATCCGTGAAAACCCGAAAGTTTTCACAAGTCATACTCGTCCGGTGTCCTACCAGTTAAAATTCCAGCACTACAGTTTTATTAAAGCGAGAGGTGAATGAAATGATATGCATTAAAGAAGTGGGAGTCGACCTTGAACTTTGTGTTCATGCCCATGGAAATGATGTAAACCGTCTCGGAAGCTTCTTGCAAAATGATTATCCAGCTGTATGATTCTTTCGGTATTCTTGAATTGATCCCTTGCAGTTATGGTTCCGACCATGCTATCCTTATTAAATATATCAGGAAGAAATTCATTCTCGTGCCTCGTCAATTTTTGACAAGGTTAAAATATCTGTTGTCGTCGGTCAACGACCCAGTTCTAATACTATCATGTTCTGCCTTCGAGTTTTACCCTCTGATATCTCGAGGATATCATGCCTTTGCACTACACCTTTTGAACTTTTGATGAAGTAATACCTTTGCTTGTCGTAAACTCTCTACGGGTTCTAGGTTACCGTCAACCGAGGACACCGTTTAGTAAATCAAATCTGCTCTAAAAATTCAACACCCCTAGTAGATGTTACTGGGAAAAATTTGAACTCAATCTGGTTTATTCCTAGACTATCGGGTACATCCCTTGTCTAGCTATCCTTGACTGTGCTACCTCGTCCTTCTTTGGTGCATGAATTTTTCAGAGATTGAGCACAACTTACGTCGAGCTTTCAGCATCTGGTTGCTTGTTCAGTAAGGCAACTTTGATTCCGAGCTTGCATCTTTTATATTGATCCAATAACTTGCCACTTCGTCATTCCCTTGCTTGACGCCATCGATCTTCGATTGCATCCTCTTGAAACCTCCCGACAAATGTGTCGTGATTACCTTCCACACTTTGACTTCTTCCGAGATGTCAACGGTGTTCATGATGAGAAATACCTTCCTTGCCCTCGATGATTTTTTTTATCATCGACAACACCCTTGACTTCCTTTCATTGTGAACTTGTCTGCATTATGAATACGACTTGCTCTCCAGCTAGTGTTGTGTTCTGCCTTGAAGTATTACTGTCTTTTATGTCGGAAATGTTGTGGGGATTGCTCCACCTCTTAGAAATTCTCGTTATGATGATACTTCTCACCATCACCATTCTTCCTTGTTGCCCGTGTTGTTTTTAACCGGGATACCAATAGGCTAACGATGCTACTTGAGTTCTGTACTTCTGGCAACCCTATTGCTTTGAAGTTAACAATTGACAGTTGGTTCTTAGACAGTTGGTTATTGAATCGTCACTCTAACATTGATCTTGCTGCCTAAGGTCATATTCCGGGCACACCTTTCACCTAATGATTAATGGTGTATGTTTTTCTCGAGCATACAACATTATATCATGTGAATTGATAAGTGTCATCTTCTTGTTCACATTATTGTGGAAATCCATCCGTTTGGAATTCTCGGTGAATTGTCGCTGAGCCCATCAGCCACCTACTCATCCTCTCCTTGCTTAAATGATGAACTATTGTTTTGGGAAACCGCTCCCATAGTTCATTTCTCGAGAATCTTGCAATTCCATTTCGTCGATTTGTGATGCACCTCTTCTTCCCGAACATCCCGAGTCTGAGGTAAAACGACACCAATCGGATATGAATCTCGGTCAGATATGATGGTTGGGACAACTTTCCAGTAGTTATAATATTGGTCCTTTGATGACTCGGTAATATGATGTCATGCCTAGCACCCTTGCTGGAGGACCTATTATTATAATCTCTTTTGCAAGGATAACCATTCTTCTAGGAGGAAATTATAAGACTTATTATATAAGTTGTTCCTGATGAATCCTTAGTGTATCCAAGTCTGACCTTTGCTTCAAGACCATGCCAATGCTATCTCGAAGCATGGCTGTGGTACTCCAAATTATCAACAAGAACATTTGAAGCCCAATGCTAAATGTTTCATCGTCAGTTATCCAAACACCGTTGTATGGGTAACATCTTGATTAATCCCTGGCCTCTTTATCTGAATGGTTGGGTACTTACTCTCCTACCCTGTATACCATGTTCTGCTTGTCCATGGGAAGGTTATACTCCTATTAATTATGTGTAATCACAATTTTCCTTTCCATTTGTTTGTTTAACCTTTCTTTGATCTACATATAATCTAAGCAGTAATAATTCTCTGCTTATGTAAACACCTCGTTGTACAACTCTGTCAGTACGACCTTGATTCTATTGTTAATAACATTCCAGTACTGCCGGTGGACGGAAACTTTGCCTACCGGTCCGCCTCGTTTCAACGAGCAAGACAATGGTTCTCCTTGTTCCCCGTCCTTGGTACCGACATTGTTGCCGACATAGCTGACAAGCTATCCACTGACATGCCTCCCTGTCGAGGCTGTGCAAGATGTCACCACCCTTCCTATTTCAACCCACATGGTAGGCCCATAACCACAGGTCCACTGGATCGAAACCTGACTCTTCTTTACAACCCGAATTCTAATGTATCCTTTGCACCTGGGTACGAATGTGATTCACGAGCGAAATTCTATACCATTATTCATCCTGGAATCAAACACCATGTTATTCTTGTTGTTCAAGCCCCCATTCCAGCTTCTGACTAGGCATCGAATGATTGCCTACCCATTTGAAACTTTGGTACCATCGTATAGTGCACTCAATGAATTCACCGAAATACTACTCGTAGGGTACTTCGTGTATCACTTCTGAATTCGTCGTCGTATGCACAGACTTCGTGGAGATACGTTCCTCTAAAGTTTTTCCCCCTGGTCGCGTTCGTAGGATGATGGAGACCCCGAAGAAAGGATGACGACTTGATCACGATGACTTGAAGCAGAGAAATGAAGACATCAATGAAAGGGGTCAACCTCTTCGAAAGGGCAGCCAAGACCGAGAAGACTCGTTAGATTGCGCTACCAGCACCCCCCCCCTTACTACACTGCTTAAATCTCGGGACGAGATTTCTTGTAGTGGAGGAGAATTGTGACGCCCGGATAATCAAGCTACAGTAAACCTATACTAATGATGCCACGTCACCGCGATTACTGTCGATAAACTCACGTTAGTTTAAAACCAATTCAAATTCAAATTTGAATTAAAGTCAAACGATAAAATTATTCAAATGTTTAAACTAAAATGTTCGGGTCGTGCCAAATAATGCATAGGTGATCATGTTGGAGAAACCACACTTTTTATAAAGTATATAAATGCACTAAACAAATATAATAAGTGACAGGAACAAATATTCAAAAGCATTTTAAATAAATAAAATAGTATAGAGTATGTTATTATAACAACAAACTTTTGAGGTATTACTAAATTAGGGATCATTTTAATATTAGTTAAAAACTAGACTAAAAAGAAAGTAAAATAAAAACAGAAAAGAAAATAGGAAAAAGTAAAACAAAACAAAAACAAAAAAAGAGAAGAACCCCCCACTGGGCCTTGGCCCAGCTGACCACTGGGCCAGCCAGGCCGGCCTAGTCGGTGCCCCACTTCCCCTCCATATCCCCCACCCGGGGGAAAACCTAACCCCATCGCCCACTGCCCCCACTCCCTCTGCACGATCCCCTCGACCCCCCACCCACCTCGCGCCGCCAGGGACGCACGAGGGC